>CM055195.1:15334991-16062491 GCA_029224185.1 Karalla daura
AGAGAAGAGAGAGAGAGAGAGAGAGAGAGAGAGAGAGAAGAGAGAGGAGAGAGAGAGGAGAAGTGAGAGAGAGAAGAGAGAGAGAGAAGAGAGAGAGAGAGAGAGAGAGGAAGAGAGAGAGTGAGGAGAGAGAGAGAGAGAGAGAGAGAGAGAGAGAGAGAGAGAGAGAGAGAGAGAGAGAGAGAGAGAGAGAGAGGTGAGGAGAGAGAGAGAGGGGCTGATGTGCTGGAGACGTGTGAAGAGATACCAACCCCTTGCTGGCGAACATCATAGCCGCACTGCGTGTTGATGACATCCTCCTGCAAGAACAACACAGAGACGTCAGGCGGGCTGCGTGTCACCAGCCAGCCAGCCTCTCTTCAAAGCCCGCAGCCCAGAAAAGGTGGTTTACATGCACAACAAGTGGAGAATGTGGCTGTGGAATCACTGTGACGAGGGGCGCTGCATGTGGATGGGCCCGCCGGTCTAACAAAGCCAAACTGCTCCCTTTATGTCCGTTCCCAACCCGACTCCACAGGCTCGGGAAACTGATCTAGTGATTTTATTCCATATCAGCTTTTAAGACTTTCATAAGGCCGTAGACAAATGTAAATTTCCCCGTGGAGGGGGAAATAAAAGCCCGCTCTATTGCACCTGTGATTCAAGGCCGCACGTGGACGACCACATATGCGACTCAGAGCTCTATCAGAGCCCTACGGCGGCAGATCCTGCCGCTACTCGGCAGGTCGCACAACGCGGTAACGCCCCGGACGGGGAGACGGTCGCGGCCGCGTGCAAAGCGTGCGCGGGCGTGCGGCTCGGCCCTCACCGCCGGGTCCTTGAGGCAGCAGGAGAAGGGGACTCCGCAGCGCTCCCTGCTGTGGTTGAGCTCAGTGCAGTTGAAGTAGATGTTGGAGTTCCAGTCGTCGGGCCCGTGAGCTCCGCAGCACGACCACTGGGACGGACGGAGAGAGAGAGAGAGAGAGAGAGAGAGAGAGAGAGAGAGAGAGAGAGAGAGAGAGAGGCAGAGATTAGACGGGCCGAGCCGGGCTGACGGAGGAGATTGACTCTGTGTGATCTGGCTCTCTGAGAGGCCGGATCAGCCCGGCTGGGCTGGACGGCCGCAGCCAGCTTAGCGCGGCGGCTGCAGATAGCGAGACGCGGCTAATCGCCTTCAGGGTCCGCCATGACGGAAACACGCGACCGTCCGCGCCCTTCATTCACCTAATTGGATAATCGTTGGACGGAAACGATATCCCCCATCTGCGGCCGCCGTCTCGTCCGGAGCCGAGCCGAGCCGAGCGTGGTACTCACGTATTCCTGGGCGAAGTCGATGAGGTTCTGCAGGTCGATGTCGTCGCGGTAGGCCTTGACGTTGTTGTTGATGAAGAAGTTGAGCTGGTCCTTGATCCAGTCCTTGAAGACGAAGGCCAGGATCCCGGCAGTCAGCTCCAGGAAGAAGATCAAACCCAGGAACACGGAGAACTGGGGAACACACACACACACACACATGCAAACGTTAGATCCGTCACTCAGGGAGGGGAGGGGAGGGGAGGGGAGGAGAGGGGAGGGGAGGGGAGGGGGGTCTGGGAGCAGGCGAGAGTGATGTCACGGGCCGGCACAGGTCCGTCCCGGCTTGCTGAGTGGGGAGTGTGGTCAGAGAGAGCGCGCTCCCGGCGGGGCCGTTACGCCAGGCCCTTACGGTAAGCGCAGGTGGAGAGGGGGGGACGGCCTGACCATAAATGCAAGGGGCCGCATTAGCTCCCGGCGGCCGCCGCCTGACTTGCTGCCGCTAATGGACGCGGGCTGGAGTTAATAGCTACTCAGAGTCGCAGCCAGCAGCCGGCCCGCCTTCCGCCCCGTCCCTCACGCGCCGCTACCAATACGAACGGGGCCGGACGACGGGACCAGAGCGCGGCGCTTACAAACTTAAGCAGGAAGGTGTTCTCCCGCAGCGCCCCGATGCAGCCGGCGAAGCCCAGGATGAACATGACCCCGCCGACCACGATGAAGAGCCACACCGGGTCGAAGCCGCCCAGGTCTGTGATGGACGACAGGTTGGACAGGACGCCCTGAGGGAGGGGGAGAGGGAGAGGGAGAGAGGGAGAGACATGTGATCACAATGGTATCTATCTGGGCTGCTACGGTCTGCGAAAACAAACAACTGGCCCGGCGTGTTTCCGCGGACAGATAAGTAGCTTTTTATCGGAGGAGGCAGAGGTCGGCGAGCAGCCGCAAGCGCGCAGCTGTCCTTCCCGTCCTTCCCGCCTCTCCCTGGCAGCGCGGACACACGTGCACACACACTTTTGGCGGACTGATTGAGGAGACGGTACAGGCCGGAAACTAATGGCCCGGGCGGGCCGTCACGCCTCCCTGGAACCTGCTACTCGCTAATGGGCGCGCCGCGGCACACCTTTCACACGCTTCATGAACTAATTGACCGTTGACTCGGTCTGAGGCGCTTCAGAGGCCAACAAAAACAAAAGACGAGGCCGCGAGAGGTGAGCGGCAGCTCGCGACCTTTGCAGGAAAAAATAAAACGGCGGCGCGTTCCCATCCGAACGCAGGGCGTTGGGACGGAGCGGATTCCTTGTGGCCGCGAGTAAAATTAGCCTGGAATTTTGTTTACGGACTCCTTATTTGGCTCCACGGCCAGGAGTGGAAAAAACACACTTCTAGCTGCAGCTACATGTCTGTCCCCCCCCCCCCCCCCCCAAGAAGAACGAGGATGGCTCCAACACGCCGAGGTAATGTGCTCTTAAGTGCTGCAAAGCATCACAGGAATGGCGCCCTCACTCCCCTGCAAAGGCTGTCTCCATCTAAACTCTCCTGCAGACTGGAGCTGCATCGTATTCCCACTTGAACGCGTGGATGAGATGAAACCTCGCCGTTGTACTTCAAACGGCGTGTGTGTGTGCATGTGTGTGTGCGTGTGTGCATGTGTGTGCGTGTGTGTGCGTTTGTGTGTGTGTGTGTGTGTTTATACCTTCTCCGCCCATGCCCACAGGCCAATTCCCAGGAACGCTGCGCCTAGTAACTGTAAAACAAAGAGCAGAGAGGAGTCGTCAGTGTCAGGCGGAAACAATGCGGAAGGAAGCCGACCTCTGCGAGGCCCCGGGATCAAGGTTAGACAGCGGAGAGACGGATGAATGGAGGTCTGACCCTCGGATGAGGACGGGCGGGTGCGGGGGGGAGGAGGGGGGCGGCCTGATCACACTGGACTCTGCCCGGTGCCGTTCCCACGGAAACCAAGGCAAACAACCAAACATCTGGCGTCACATTCGGACTTTGGTTGATCCACGGCGGCCCGTGACGCCAACACAAAGCTCCCAATGACTGTTTATGGCCGCTCCGGAGGCCCGGTCTGATCGGAGGGAGGGGCCCCTGGAGGATCTGGGGCCGAGGCAGCGTGCGTGCTGGCCGCGGGGGCCACAACCGAATCGTGACGGTGCAGCTTATTGCAGGGTAGTCACTGCACCGGGCTCCTTCACAGGCCGGAGGATTTGATATCCTGAGAGCAAGGAGGAATCCCCCCCACCCCATACACACACACACACACCCCCAGGCCAGGCAGGATGAATGCGCTGCTTTAAGAGCACGGGCTGGAGGAGAGGAGCGCGGTACTCGACTATCTGATGAAATCCTACCATTAAATAAATAAAGAAACAAATACCTACATAAAACACTGCACTAATTAGGCTGCATCTCAGCACTAAATCTCCCACTTCCAGCTAGCACGGCCCGACTCCCATACCACTGTTGCCTGCTTGGCCACCCCCCTCCCCCACCACTAAAACGCCACTCTGAGGAGGTCTGAGATGATCAGGGAGCTCGACGTGGAACACGGTCTGTAAACTGTGATTACAGGAGGTCTGACGTCACGGGACGCCTCCATGTTGTGGAGGATCACCGGCTGCGAGGCGCTTAATCGCGGCCCGCCTCGGAGGTGCGCTCAATAAGACCTGGGCCGACGTCCGACTGGAGGAATCTCCCGCCTCTTGGATCAAGAGATGGCCCTACACGCCCCAACAACCCCACACAGAGACGGCTTTTCACTGCGGGCCGTGTTTGGTCAGCTTTTTTTTTTACATCATTTCCATCTGAAAATAATTAACTAGCGCGCCTCCAGCGTTATCGGAATGGGATGACGTGTGTGTGTGTGTGTGTGTGTGTGTGTGTGTGTGTGTGTGTGTGTGTGTGTGTGTGTGTGTGTGTGTGTCCAGCGGCGCTGCGGCTCATCATCCCCCTGCTTTTTGGAGCTTTTTGTTTTGGAGGCGGCAGGCCCACCCGCCCCCCCGGGTGAGACCAAACCACGCGCGTCCCAACCTGCGTCCCGACCTGCGTCCCGACCTGCGTCCCGACCTGCGTCCCGACGCCCCCACGGGGACGTTGTCCCCCCCCCCCGACGGGCAGGAGGCACTTTGAAAAGAGCGACGGCTCGGATTGTTGGACCGGGAGCCAAAAGCGGCCGGCGCGCTGGGGAGGACTTCCTTCGACAGACACAGAGGATGTGCTTCCTGTCCCCCATTGTTCCATCTTCAACAGGGGACCAGGAAGACGCAGATAATAAGCCCCCCGCCCGCGCAAGCTTGCATTTCCTCCACCCGAGTTCATAAAAAAAATATACTGTTGTCGCACTTGGCTAATTAAAAAAAAAAAATCGACGGGATTGGCTGGCGACAAATCCTCAGAAAGACATCTCTGCCGATCTGAGATTTTTTTTAGGGAAGAGAGAGGACAGGCTTCCCGCCCGCGGGCCCTGGTTTTTTTAGTAAAACACACAATTATTTCTGGCTAATTGCTCGCCTCCGTCGATAGCGGGACGCCCCGGTGGTTCCGCTCCATCCCCGGCCCCCCTCCCCCCTTCTCTCCGCTGAACGGTCCAGGAACACTGCCTCTCCACTGCGCTGCTCCTCAACCAAGCCCCCACGACAATGCGTCTCTCAAGGAGGCGATTTTGATATCGTTTCCGGTCAGAAACGCACCCCCCCCTGATCCTCCTCCTCTTCCTCCTCCTCCTCCTCCTCCTGCAGCGCCGCCACAGCTTGAGGCGACCTCCGAGGCGGCATTAAGACAGACAGCGCGGCCTTCTTACCCTGTCATTTGGCTTGCTATTCCTGAGCTGCTATTTCAGGGGATGCTTAGGTTTGCCACACTGTGACTGGTGAGAACCTTCACGGAGAAACAGGAATTAAAAGCTAGCGGGTCGACTCGAGTCAGTGATTCGACCAACGCCGTTTAACCGTTTTTTAAGTGTCTGCGTTAACCAACACACATTCAAAGGGCCTTGAGGTAATTCCTCCGACCGTGTCTCTTTAGAAGCTCTTCTTTTTATCTAACTTCTCCCACAGTTTGGGCGGCCAGGGTCAAACTCGGGCCACTTGGAGGTATCAAAACACACAGACTGGGTTAAACTCCAGATAAGAGTGGACTGCAAACCGAGGGAACCAATGAAAACCGCACGCTGGACAATTGTTTTAATTCATCTCTGGGCCGTTATCGCCGCACGTGTGGGTTTTATCGCTTCACAAAAAAGCAGCGTTGGACCTCCACGACCTCGTATCTGCCTCTTGATTCGGGTTATTTCCCGTCAAGTGCGAGCGCGCGCGTGCGTGCATGTGCGTGTGTGTGATATGTGCGTGTCCCGGAGCGAGTGGTTCCTCTCCGAGTGGACGTTCAGATTATCAACACTTGAGAGGAATCCTCCCTAAGCCAGCTGATCCCATTAACCTCAACTAACTAGCAGACAAACCCAGCTCCACGCTGCCCCCGACACACACACACACGCACACACTCACACACACACAGTGACAGACAATGGAGCCTCGCTTTAGTGCCGCTGACCTTTCGGTGACTCCCTTAAAAGCTGAATTCTCAATGCGGGCCGTCGTGTGAACGCAGAGAAGCGATAGGGCTCGTCTGATACCGACACTGCGGAAACGAAAACTCCTCCACAACTGGTTCGACGAAACACGTTCGGAGGGCCGACGTGTGTCCGGCCGGAGCCCACGCGCTACGAGCAGAGGCCGCGGTCCGGACGAGGCCGGGTCCTTCCTCGGAGCTTTAATCGCACGTCTCCAACTGAGACAGAGCACGTCTGACAAGAGCACAACAGAACAGGAATAAATACTAATGGGATGAGAGAGCTCCCACTGCGGGCGGCCTTTCACTCCCCGGTCACGTTTGATTTTATCAATGGGGATAAAGCACAAAGCAGAAAAACGGACACGTTCGGGATGAGAAGGGAAAACGAGGGAGACAAGACCACTGACATCTGTGTTAAGAGTGTTTAACATACTCTACGACATACTCTAGTAACATACTCTAGTTTGCCCTTGTGTGAGAGAGTGAACGGTGAGAGTGTCCTGCGCTGGAGACTCCCCCGATGCCGCTCAGGTACAGGGTCGGTCTGACAATAAATGAATTTAGCTCTTTCCGCCATTAATCGATCTACGAAGTCGTGCCGGTTTGTCCGTTTCCCCGGAAGCCAGAGGTGACGTGTCTAGATCCCCCAGCTGAGGCCGATCAGATGTTCGGATATCCTGCCAACGTGACACACAACGGCTTCAGATGCTCACATTTAACGAGCCCAGCCCAACAGACACTCGGCGCTTCCGTTTTGAGAGGGGACCAAAAACCACAGATTCGTCATTCGGCTCATCGAGGGATCGACTCGTCCTCCCGGCCCGGGCCGAGCGCTCCGTCTGCTCGGCTCGTCTCCGGATCGCAGTCGGAGCAAAACGCGGACCTCGCGCCCCCCTCCGTCCACCTGCGACCGCCTCCCGACACGTGAGCGGCCTCTCCGCCGTGCCGTAGCCGGCTAATAACGCGCCGCCCGACACAAACAACCCGGCAACCTGGTTACGGCTTAACAAGCTCTTAATTACGGCGCGCCGGGCTTCCAAACATTCCTGCAGCTCAGGCAGAAAATATGATTAATTAACTGGATGCGAGGAATGTGTCTATTGTTAGCGCCGGGGAAGGCGCGTTGTTCCCCGGGTGAGAGCGGCTGGCTGTCGGAGAGAGAGGGGAGACGTTGGGTGTTTATGGCCACTTCGCCGGCCGTATTCGGGGCCTCGCGGGCGCTCTGTCTCCATTTGGGCGACATTTTCAAGTCTGACAAGATCACCACGGGAGAGACAAATGGGACGATTTTGCGGAGAATAAACCCCATCTCTCTCCATTTGGCCAATGCGCCGGCTTGTCTGTCAAATCCAGTTTCGCGGGGCGCACCGACACGAGGAGAACATCTTCTGGTGATTATCAACGGAAACGGCCAGCGAGCTGGAACTTGTTTCCACAAAGAGCTCGGGCCCGAGAGTCAAACAGAGGCACAAAGAAAAAAAATATGAATCAGACACGATACTACGGCCTGATGACTCAATGTTTCCTGGTCGATTGCGCACTTCAAAACACTTTTCATCCCTGAGGTCTATTGTGAAGTGTATTTATGCTTTAAAGTAAACCTCTGGGGATGTTTGGCCGCTCCTCCCACCGGTTTTTGGGAAACATATATAGTGTCGTACATACTCCCACAGTCTGAGGGAGGAGTGTTGTGGAAAGCAGACTGGGTGATGAATGGAGGCAGAGTGGACGGAGGTCCAGTTGCGTGTGGATCCCATGTGCTTGATAAGTCCCCCAGAAAAAGGCATATGAAGGGGGGGAAAAAAACACACAGAATCACACCCCACCCCCAGTCTTTGTTGTCACCACCCCTTCTTTGTGCGTTTGTGGGTGTGTGAGCGAGAGAAACAATGCTGTCCCGCAGAGCCGGAGCACTATGGTGGTGGTGGGGGGTGAAAAGGGTGCTTGAAAAGAGTAGGGCTGGCTGGTATTCAGACCCGTGTGGCCTTTTCCTTCCAACAGTGTGTGGGAAGACCCTCTGGGGCACACAGACACGCCATTCCTTCACCCACAGACATTATATTACCCCAGCCGCACAGAGGCAAGGCAGACGGGCCGGGAGGGAGGGAGGGGTGGAGCAGACTGAACAGAGGAACTTTTCAGACCGAGACGGGATAAAGATGGATGGGGGCGTTGTAAGGGAGATGTGGGCTCACTCACCACTGGCATAACAATACAGATAAGAGTGCCATTTCTCAAACACAATAGTACCAATCCTCAATGCCAAGGCAGAGCAGGCGGAGAGAGAGGCCAACATCAGCTGGGGGTTTTTAATCCGTCAGTCCGTATCCCCCAGCAGCAGCATCATCATCATCCCAGGCTCAATGACACAGTCACAAACTGAAGTCAGATCATCTCTGTGACTTACTTTTATGTGAGGAAAAGATGGATTGACCACAATGACAATAGAGAAAAAGATGCAGGGGAGGGAGAAAAATACAACAGCATACTTCAGTATTACATCATTCATTCACATATTCACAGAATTCATAGAAATGAGTAAAGGTTGTACAAGACGAGGCAGTTTTCCATCCAACCCTGAGCCCATTTAACTCACTCCCACACCAAAAAATGACTCCATTTGTACGTGACTTGAGTTTAGACAAAGTAAACAAGCCATTGTGTGGGCAGAGACTCACTGTGACAGTTCAAAAAGTACCTGAACTCGTATTAAGAAGGCTCATTTAACTTAAATGCTCTTATTTCTGCTCATTTGAGCTGGTTTGGTGGGTTTGAACAACAATGCCACGGTAGAGCCAACTTTTCCAGGACGTTGGACTTTGACCCAGAACCCTTATTTATTCACAGAAATCGAAATACAAATGGTGTTAATGCCACATCTACTCACCCAGAACAAAATGTTGAATCCAAAGAGGAAGTATTTGACGCAGCAGCTGACTTCTGCTCCTTTAAAGTGATGGTGTTTCCTACTCATCCTTCCCGGATAATGGGGGCTAACTAGCAGGCTAGGCGACTACCGCGGCAGATAGTTGAAAAGCTCAGCCAAAGCTACTCTCTTGAAGCCTCGTTTGTTTGGCTCCATCGGCTACAAAACCACCACGGCACTGAGCAAGTCGGACATTTGCGGCTAAGAGTCCCTTCCCCGAGCTTTAACCAGCAGCTCGCTAGGCCAGCTAGCTCGCAACTTGTGAGGTTAGCATGAGCAGCTAACAACAACAAATCCAGGGGACTCCTTCAAGGCACATTCATCTGCGATCCCTCGATTTTCAACTTCACCCGGCGTTGCTTTTTGGCGAGCGCTCGCGTTAAAGCCGGACACCTCGCAGCTACCTAAACGTCTCAAGGACCATCAGTGTCGCCGCATCGCCGTTAGAAACGCTCATCCTTGTTGTTTTGTGCTGTAAAACAAGCCCCTGCTGTCAAACGAGGAAATCAAAGCGCTGGACTCCGCCTCGGCAGCGACCCCTGGCGTCAGAGTCAGGGAGCGCACCCCGGAAGCGCGCCCGATCACAGCCAACACCATCATCTCGTTTCCCTGCCATTGAGCGCCGAGGGGGCAGGTGTTGGGTTAATAGGTACACTGCTGCAGCGACGTTTATAATTCAATTCGAGCACCCCCTTTCCCCCCCTTCTTATTATTGACGTGACTCAGAGACCAAAGTGTTCTCCATTTTCCGAGCAAAGCGCATGGGTGATTTTGAACAATCTGCTGTAATACAGCATTCGTAAATCTATATTTTAGCCATTTATATTTTGCACCAAATAATTGCACCGGTGACATTCTCTTGCGTCACAGCAAGAATCAAAACACCCTGTCAGACTGTTAAGGTGCAAAGTGGGAAGGTAATACATGGATGGATGGATGGAATGAGAGGGCGACACAGGTAGGTCATTGGTTACGTCACAGCAAGAAGGTTCACATCTGGTTCACACACTGGTCCACATCCCATTCAGACTGGAGGCTTTTCTGTGTGGACTTGAAAAAGCATCTGTAGATCCTCAGAGCCTGACACAGCTAGAGGCACAGAGTCATCAGATTCAAAGTGTCTGTTGTTTCTGTGTGGGTCTTCTCTGAGTCATGATGTCTCCAGGTGGGCTCCAGACAACCCCCCGGGGACACTTGGGTATGAGACAGTTAAGATAATAGATGGATAGATGGATGGGATGAGAGGATCGGTAGGAGAGAAACTCAGACTATAAGGACCCATTCCTGCTTTACAGCTGCTGCTGAGATGCTGCCTTACTTGCAGCTCTCTAACAGACCTTTCACTTTCTGTGCTGAGTGATACGTGTGAGATCTAACACTGAGATATCACCTTTTTTTCTCCCCGAACTAAGCGTCGCTGGCATAATCACACACGTTGCAATCATCCATCCAATATAACCATCCAGGCCGGTGGGAATCTGTACGCTGCTTTTGTCAAGGCGTAATAAAAGGCACGGTTGTTAGGTGTAAATCCTCCATCACAATGTCAGTGAGAGAAACTTATACAATTATGTCTCCATTCATTATTTACACTTTCATTGATAAATTGTTTGCTAATGTTCAACTCTAGAGTTTTCCTTGAGTATTTTCAGGGAAAATGACTCAATTGCAATTCCAGGAATAAAACATAGATGCAGGGAATAAAAAATAGTGGCCTCGTGGAAATGCATGCAGTGTTTATTTTGAGAAGCAGCTGCGTGTACACAATCAGTTCAGCTTTGCTTCATTTGAACTTCTGTCTGGAGTCCTACAGATGGCAGTCTATGAGCCTGTGATGAATGTGTCTTTAGTTTTCTTTTTACCCCGAGGGGTTGCTGTGGGGGACATTCCCATTCACTAACTATCAACGAGAGTTTATAGTATAGTGTGAGGCACTGGCAGCGAAGCACAATGCAAGAACAGTGAATTTTAAATGAGGTGAGTGATTGTGTACATATGGCAGTACTTTGTGTGATAAATAAACAAATACGTGGTGTTATATTTAGAGAGTAAGCAGAATAGAAACAGGGCCAGAGATAAACAATAAAGTATCGACACAAATACATTTCGTCATTCTTATCATGTTTTAATTTGAGGCTGATTGGTTTTTGGCAATCCCTCATTTCCCACCAATGAATCGCCACAAAATCCCGTAACTCTGCAGGCATGCATTTATAGCTCTGTTTGAGCTCTCAGGTAACTTCAGTGCAGTCCCGCTGTGTTCAGCTGAGACATCTCACCGAGATCAGGCCGTTCCTCCGCTCTCTGGAGTTAGAAAAGGTCATCCATGCTTTAATCTCCTCCAGACTTGACTTGTGCAATGCACTTTATTCTGGCTCAAGAAGGCGAGACATCAAAGACAGCAACTTATACAAGATACTGCTGCCAGGCTTTAACACGCTGGAAGAGAAGTAAGCACAGCCCACCGGTCCTTGCTGCTTGTCGCTTTTAGAATTGATTTTGGAGATTTCGCTGCTCCTTTTAAACATTGTGAGTGGTCGTGCCCTTATCTGTGATATTCTAATTCCCTATAAGCCAGAGTGCTGCTCCTAATGCCCTGGTAGAGGATCATCCCTAATGGCTCTTAAATGTCGACTTGTCACTAGAAGTGAGCAGGACCACTGCGTTCCAGGCCCCTCAGCTAAGCAAACTCTTAAAGGAAATACACTGTCCCCCTTGAAAATGTCCTTATAAAACTCGCTCTCGACTTTATCTTAAATGATTATCAAAGCTTGTAAAGGACTGAGACTTCCCTTTGAACAGGACAATATGAATCATTGTTAATTATTGCTGTGATAATAACTGTTCCTCAAATGATGATCTTTGTCTTTGATACTCTTTGGGTTGTGGAAAGATAAATTTGTACCATCCCATGACTGACCCATTCAATGTTTGGCTTTGATACTGTCAGACAAGGGAAAATGCAGTTTGAATAGCTTTCTAATGGACCACTGTCCTTCTTTCAGCATCTCTGAAATGTATTGATAAACTATGCATAGCAACATAACCAAAAAACGTGACAAACAATACATCATTTCAATTGGTGTGGCACCACTTTTTATTTTGCATTCAATTTCAGGCAACATACAGTTATTAAATGAGAAAAATAGCTGTACTGAAAGTAGAAAAAAACGCAGGCTTGTAATCTGTGTGCAAAATTTAAAATTGCAATGATGGTTTTTCTGTGTCAGCAGAGCGTGGTCTGTGCAGGGGCGACCCAGGGTGAAACCAAAGCATGACAGCGATAGGCTTAATCCTGCTGAAGGGGTCAGCAGCAGGTGTGCCTGTCACTCATCAGACACACAGAAGTTAATATTTAGGAATGTGCTGATGCTCTTGGCCTGCGTGTCAGGTAGTGAACAAATGACTGTTGTGTGGTAAGCGGCTGCAAAAGATGGGAGCGGTGTAGAATCCCACATGTGAAACAGGTACAGTCACAGTCGTGGTGTGGAGTCAGCAGTTAGATTTACGTGTAATTACTGCCATCAATGTCAAGTTAAATCATACAGGAATGTTCCAATCTTTGCAGTAAAACATGTATTTTCAGGTTTTTTTAGGAGCTACACCTGTTTTAAACCATCTACTGAAACGGGATGAACTGAAGTGCAAATCAAGTATAAAAAGAAACTTTAGAAGTTAAAAAGAATCTACATTAGAGTTGTGTATGTATTTAAAATACATCTCTCTGATCCTTTTCTCGCAAACACTTTCCCAACGTACAACACTTTTCTCTCCTTTTTTCCCATGAAAGTTTAACAACATCAAGTTGTACCTCCTCAACTATTGTCACATACACTCTTGCTTCTCAACCTCATCCAAACAGGCACTTTGTACAATAGGTTCAGGCACAAAATATGTTAGTCTGTTCCTCATAAGCAACATTAGTGATACAACAGAATGACTGTGGTCAGTGAAAGTGACAAAACCTAGGCACACATACACCAATCTATTACTACTACAATCAATGTGGCCCCAGATTTACACACAAAGCCAATGTTTGTCCTTTAAATGTACAATCAATCGTTAATTTTTTTGGAAACCTTTAAACGTTTTTATGTGTTTTATGGATACAGTGTTAAATTGAGGAGGTACATCAAAGCCCCATCAAATCTCACCAGCCTTCGCACTTATCTCCCTTTTTTTCTCTCATTCTCTGTCAATCTCTCTGTCAAGCTTACATTCATTTTAGCAAATGCAGTACATAAAGCAACACATATATACACTGTGATTATTGCACTGTGATAATTATGCATATGACTTATTTCCCATTGATTAAAATGCATAACAAACTGTGGTGAATATGATCACGTGACACCTACCTATGACTGTGGTTTTGATGTGGAAATATTAATGGAAATTCATTTTACCCAGTATGATAACCTCGCCATATACTGTACTGTATAGCTAGATTTGATGCTTTACAAATACAGTACAACAAGGATTCCTTAATCAGCGTATTGTACAGTCCATTGTGCTATGTATTTACACTGTATTCATTCCACGGGTCCCTTCTGTGCCTTCATTTCCTTAAAGTTTCTTCCTATTTAGACTCAGATCAGACCAAAAAACATAACGACCATTTAAAATCAAATACCCCTTTGCTTAAACATTATTTAGAGAGACTGTGAATGTAGTGGGTGTGTTGTGATGGTGTAAAAGTTAAAACAGTATAACATTCATTGAAGTGAATTAAAATATCTTTGGTTATTCTCAGTCTTTTGAAATTTTTTGGTATGATAGAAGCGTACAAGCTACAGCAACTTTTTAAAAGCTTGTTCTTGTCAGTCCATATTATGGATGTGAGTCATAAAATACTAATTCTACCTTGATACATCAGCAACAATATTCAAAGTGTTCAAAGGCTAACTTAATCTCATAAGGGTCTGATGAAATACCATCAGAAATTCTTTTGCCAGTAAATGCAATGCTGAAAAAGCCTGTGAAAATGAAAGTATGCTTTGATTCACACAGCCTCACAGATCAGTGGAGACGGTGCTTCTCTTCACCCTCAGGCTGCCTCCCCACCCACGGGGACAAGTGTTGTAGGAGTGCAGGCCAGGCGATCTAAGGCCTGAGTCCTCAGACTCAACAGAGGCATCAGAGTCTGTGAGGGAGCGAGTGTTGTAGAGCCTCACAGGGGAGCAGATCCTCTGAGTTGGAGTAGGAGGAGGGCTGGTGAAGGTGGGGGACTGCGCCCCCAATGCCCGCGATTGGAACGGGCTCATGGGTGGTTTCTGGCAGTCGTAGCCATGGTTGGAGTTCCCGAGAGGTGAAATGGGGAGGCTGTGACCGCTCAGTGCACCAGGAGAGGGGCTGTTTTTACGCTTTGCCGCATTGATGATGTTCTTAGCCAGGAGGCGATGGTTGGCTTTAGAGTCCAGGTTGTTAACGATTGGGGACATGCAGCGATTGTCTCTCAGCTGGGGAACAGGAGAGGTGGCAGAGGGAGTGTACAAAGGCCTAGTGGCGGTGAAGGGTAAACTGGTCTGAGAGAGTGCAGGAGACTGGGAGCGAGAACCCCAAGGAGGAGGGACTGGAGATGTGGCCGTGGATGTTTGGGTTAGTCTGGGTGAGGAAACAGAGGCAGCAGTGGAAGTATGCTGGCCAACCATTGGGGACTGGCACCTGGAACCCCAAGGAGGTGAGCGGGGTGAGGTGACTGTGGAGGGCTGGGATGGTCTCGACTGGGAATGTTGACCTACCATTGGCGACTGGCATCTTGATCCCCAAGGGGGAGAAAGAGGGGATGTGGTAGAAGACACTTGGGAAGCCCTGACTGCAGAACTGGGGGTGACGCCAGATGACTGGCTATTCTGGCCCAGCACTGGGGACTGGCATCTTGAACCCCAAGGAGGAGAGCGTGGAGAGCTGGCTGCAGATATTTGGCAGGGTCTGGATGTTGTGTTGGAGGTAACCGTGGCAAATGGGATATTCTGACTGGTCATAGGAGATTGGCATCGTGTACCCCTGGGAGAGGACACGGGAGAAATAACCGATCGGCCAGCCATCGTGGTAAAGGAGCGATTAGTTTGAAGGTTCGGAGTCCAGGGTCCGGTGGTGGTTCCCTCTGGGGTGCTGAAGCGTCTGGTCAAACTTGGCGTCCCTGTTGGCGTAGGAGACTCACCGGAGATTTCAACAGGGGAGGATTCCTTAGGAGTCTGTTGGACCATAAAAGATAATGGTTTTTTTTTGTTCTTAGAAAGTAGACGTCAAAAATGCAACACAAACATGTGAAATATGAGACCACATAGTGAAGTGACTTTATGACTATTGAATAAGGTCACGTCTTGATAAGCAAAGCTGTGACAGCTTCGTTCCACCATGACACACAAGAACATAACAACTCACTGTGCAACTTGATAGACCTCACACTTTTTCAATAAGCGAGGATTAGGTTCAATTAAATATAATCTATTTAGCGAATGTTATTTATGTAAGCTAATGTGGCATTCAGGTCATGTCTGTTTCTTCTGTTTGTCTCGTCAGTAACCCTGCCACAAGCACGTATAGGCCCTGTCTTTAGTGTCTCTCTCAGGTTACTGTCATCTGGCCCTCCTGAGGTGGTTAACCTTTGCGGACATCTGAAGTTACTGAGCTGCAGTGTGGGGCCATTCCATCCGAAGAGCAAACACACTGCTCATGATAATAACATGATGACTATCTTTATTATTGTACTGTAGGAGGAATTTCTTGTGTTATAGTATCCTCATATTTAATGATCTTCTGAAATAAATGCTACTGGTGCAAAGGTTCAAAAGGTTGGGGCATCTGTGAAAGAAGAATAAAGGCCTAGGTCAAGGGTCATTCCATTGGTGGGTATGTCTGAACCTGTCAAGACCAACAAGAGTAGGGGTCAGGTCTTAACATGAACATGCATAACTCAAATTCAGTAGGTGTAAGTTGTAAAATATCTAGCTATGGAAAGGTGTAATAAACACTTGAGGACTTCAAATCACATACTGTGGTCCAAAATAGATATGTCTCCTGTGGCAAATTATCAGTGTACTTAACAGAGGCATGCCTTTGCAAGAGAGCCAGGAAAGTGGAATAACAAAGGTGTAATTGTGAAATTAATGGTTGAAAGAAGTCAGGAAATGAGAAAAAAGAGGAAGAGGTCACAGCATAGTGTTAGCATAAAGGTTTAATAAGAGAAGAAAAACTTCACTTTAACACAGAAGAAAATCAATTATATCAGGCAGGAAAACAGCCGAGAAGAACAGAGAATAAAAGCTTATGGAGTGAAACATAATATAGCTCTATGCTGTTTAAAACAACAGTGATTGATGGCAGGTGGTGAAATAACGCTTCTAGAATTATGGCTCTATGTCACCAAACAATACATATATACTGTATAGAGCTCCATGATGTAAATTAGTATGCAAACTGCTGGTTTGAAACATGAAAGAGCAAAAGTGCACACCATGTATTTAGGTAGAAAATGGTGGAAAACAGAGTAAATTACCCTGAAGACATAAAGACATAAAAGGAGCTCCCTCTCTCTCTCTCGTCAGTGAGCAGCATTAAATTGCAAATCATAGATCTTAAAGCAGATGCCAGACCATCTGTTAAAGTGCTCTATGAGGCAGCTTCACCCTGGTGCCCACAGAATTGTGAGACAAAGTGGAAAAAGTGTGAGGTTGTTCCTCATTACATTTTAAAACATCCTGAAAATTGTTTTTTCTTTATTATTGCTGATGTACTCAGATTAATTGGATATGGCACTTGTCTAATTGTGCTAATTTAAATTGTTTATAATTGTTGCTGGCTGGGTGTTTGCTACAGTGGAAAAAATCCAATTGCAAATCCAAGATGTTTGTGAAACTGTGAAATTTTGAAAATGCCCAAAAACTCTGGCTCTAACTGTAATTGGCTTTGCAACTCTTGCAGATCAAATGTTATTTGATATATGGGAAGATCAAAACATTTCACACATTTCACACAAAAACTCCACTCTGATACGCAACTTCCACTCTGACATATGCTAACAGTACATCAGATAGTAAAGGAAGGCATGTGTTGAGCAAAAAGATAAAAAGTGCAGTCAGTTGTAAATATTAGCCCTACTGAAATCACCTTCAGTCTCACAACCCTGTGTCTAGAGTAATATCACCCTGATGTCAACTAATTCTCTAATAATGATACAGAGAGGGTCTCCACACCTGTGCTGCAATCCCTGCCCTCTTGGCAGAAAACGTGGGCCTCGGTGCCTGGACCCCTGTTCGAGGAGAGGACACTCGCTCTGGAGAAAAGGCAGACATAGGAGAACTGATCCTAGGCTGCCCAGAGACTGGATTTGAAGGGTAATCTGCTCCACCTTCAGTGGGGCCAAGAGGCAGCTGTGGAGACATACTGTGGGAGCTGAAGTGTAAAGGAGAGTTATTAGGTAAGGAAGTCTGTCTAGAGAAAGGCTGGGTTGACATCAGGTTCTTGGACTGTGGTGCTCCTCTGGGTAAAGTACTAAGGGGGTCCTTGACAGGGTTAATGATGAAGAGGGAAGATTTAAGCTGGTAAGGCCGGTGCCTTGACAGGTCCATCTCTATCTTGGAGCAGCCATTTTCTAAAGGAGGAGGCTCTGGAATTGGCTCTGGCGCTGGAGCTTTTTGCCTCGGCTTTTGCTTGATAGCTTGTTGGGCCTTCAGGTTTTGTGAAAGCTGAGCGCTCATATCAGAGTTTTTGGCGATGGCCTTCACCCTGCCAGGCATGTTTGATGGGTATACCCAAGATGGGGGCAGAGACATTGTGGGCGAGGGTGACCTCATTTGACCCGCATTTTGTTTCTCAACAACATATTTCTCCATCCTGGACTGGCGCCTGGCAAACAGCTCAGCCCCCTTTCCAGACACATTAGTGAGGTTCTGCTCAGGCCCTTGCTCTGCCCTTGGTCGGGTCCTGGAGCTCTTGAGGCAGGACGCCCACTCTGGGGCTCTTGCATCTTCTGGCCTCTCCTCCTCTTTGGCGAGGAAGTTGGAAGCCTCTGCACCCAGAGCCAGCAGTTCCTCTTCAGATGCTGGATCGGGCACAGATCTATGTCCGTGCTTTTTCCTTTCGTCCGCCCCCTGCACTAGAGACAGCAGCTCTGGGTTCGGCGCCACGACTGGCTTCTCTTTGAATGTGAACATCGCCTTTCTATTTGCCCTTCTGGCAGCACCCTCCTCTAGTATTCCTGTTTTGATCTGTGTCATTTGCTTTCTCTCACCGGCAGGCTGAGGAACAAAGGTGGAGGGCTTCGGTGCTGTAGGAGGGCCATAATGAGGCATGGGTGGGTATTGAGCTATAGAGGAAACAGGGAGCAGGGAAGGTGGAGGAGAGGTAGGGGACATGACAGGAGACATCGGAGGTGGACTGGAGTAATAGGTCTGCGGAGGTTGGTTTGTGAAGGCCGGTAGAGGAGGTGTGGGGTATGATGGAGGCGGAGGTGGAGATGAGAAGGCTGCAGGTTGGGGAACAGAGAAAGCGGGGAGAGGAGGAGTGTCATAAGAGGGAGCAGGAGGGATGTCCATAACAGGGGCGACTGCCTCTGGAGTCTGAACAGTCAGTGGAGAGAAAAACGGCCTGGCAGTTCGATTGATGATGGTGTTAGACTGCTTGGATGCGGACACAGAGACCCTCTCAGGTCTAGAGCTACTGTGGCAGCCATTTAGAAGCTTTCCAGGGGGAACTGGCCCTGTGTGGCCCCCATTTATCTCCACTTCCCCTGCAGCTTGTCCAGTTTCAAGTGGATCAGTATCATTGCTTCCTGGCAGAATCTCATCCTTGACTTTGTCCTCCAGCTCCTCATAGATGTTATCTGTTGCCTCCTCCTCTTCCTCTTGCTCTTCCTTGACAGGGAGGAAATGTCTCTCTTGAACTACCTGGTCCTCCATGTCCTCCACCTTGTGGAACTCTTTACCTGGCTCCTCCATGATATCGCCGGCTGAATGCAGCCCCCCAGGCTGTGACAAGAGTGGCTTGGTGGTGCTATTTTTAAAGTTCAGGTCTCTATCGTTTTCCTCACTGCTCTTCTCTGCCCATGTCAGTTTGTTGGATGAGGGCTCAGTTTTCACATTCTCAGCTCTGTCCTCCCCTGACCCTTCTCCGCAGCTTTCGAGCGTGAATGCGTTGACTCTCTGCTTGCGGCGATTGAAGAGTTGCACACCTCTGGAGGTGGAGTTGGAAGGGATGGTGAGTTGAGCTGCAATGATCTGACTCCTCACACGGGCCTCCTTCAGCTCCTTCTCTGATAAGCTGGCACTCCGGGTCAAATCTGGAATGAAAGATAAATGAAGAGAAAATGGACAGACTTATCAACGAGCGTGACAAGATTTTTATCTTTCCTATGTTTAATACTTGATGGACTCCAATCTTCGGGTCACTTATGATGACAAGGACAACTCCCACACCATCTTATAAAAGTCAACCACATTGCTTTCAAGTACAAATAGAGAGAAGCAGCAAGGACACATTTTTAACAATATTCCCTTTAAAAGCCACATAATGGTTTCTGACGCATATGGTTTTGATTCCTCTTTGCCTTGCTTTTTTTGTTCCAACCAATTCAGTGGGAAAATAAAGTTTGTGGACACTTGACTCAGCACATAGGAGGTGCAGACAAAGGGCTAACAGATGTAGGTGGAGAAACATTTCAAATAAACATTTTAATAAGACACGCATAAAAGCTTGTTGATGGAGGTTAATGAAAAGGTCTAGGTCAGTGTCTCCGGTAAAAGAAAAAATAACTGGTTGTCCCTCAAGTCCAACACTGATGGCGCATTTCTGCAGTTCTGCTAATAGTCTCGAAATCACTGGAGATAAGACATGTCTAGGTTAAAATTGCAGTTTGTTTTCTGAGCTTAGAGCTCCATTCCAGGCAGCGGAGCTATTTCCTCTGCCATCTGCAGTAGTCCCTCCCTGAGCATTCCTCTACCGCTCAGAAAACTCCCTGCCTGAGCTTCCAACATGCCTTTGGTTTCTCTCTGTAGTTCATTTGTGCAAAAGTGCTGCTCGAGCCCTTAATAGGTCTTTTTTTTTTCAATCTATGGCCACCAAAACTGCTTTTAAAATAGCCGTCTGCAGGCTGTACAATCAAATATCTCAATCATTATATCAGGAACCCATCAAGGTCATGAGAGGAAAACCAAAGTTGCATCTTGGCTTTTTATTTCTAACAGAATAAAAACTTTAGGTAACAGATTCTATGATGGACATTTTAAAGGCATATAACTCATTGCGGTGACACATCGCATGTATTATTCATCCATTTCACAACTCTCGACTGGTAAAAGATGCAACGTCCCTCCAGGACATTTCCCAGATAACTGGCACAGCCATCACTCTTTCTACATTTAAGCAGGTGATGGATACAGGCGTCTGTGATTTTTGATGCAATCATGTGTCAATCGCATTAAACATGTGTGAATAAAATCACTTCTTAAGCGTCCTTGTAGCGCTCATTGTGCATGCAGTTTTTCCTGGCACAGAGTATAAAGCTACCATGATCATTCTCTCAGTGAAAGGAATAATATCCATCTGTCATTGATTTTACAGACTTAAAGTCTGCCCCCAGAGTAATTGAATTAACTCTTTGTAGGGTACTTTTGAGGTCCTTAAACCAATTAGCAATTCAACAGCATATGTTTCTTATCTTTTTCCCTTGTTATTCTAACATTAAAAGAGGAGCTACGATCCATGTGGAATCTAAACATTTACCTTCATTTACATGCACACACTTCTACCTTGATGTTGACACTGGTAAATCAGATCTGACAGTGACGGAGGAGAGTCAGGACATGGCACAGTAAAAGCTTGACATTACAGCCGCTTTACATATTTGTGACACCAAAATTACAAGGATGAAGGCGTAATCATGTGGCCCAGAAGCAGACCTCTCAGCGCCACTGGCACAGACATAAATCACCGTCCTTTATGGACTGCTGCAGAGAAATGAAGCGACCCGTCTCACAGGTGCTTTCTTTACGTTCACTTTCATCAAGGTTGCCCTTAGTGGTGGTGTTACGAGCAGGTCCCAGTGAGACTTTTACTGCCTATTTGTTTTTCATAATTCAGTCTAGTTGAATATGGGCTATCAGAGCCTGAGCAATGAGGCTTGAAATGAAGTGTCCTCACTGTAAACATCTTACCTCTAGTGGGAGCAAGAGAGGTTATCAAATAACACACAGGTGCAAATCCCATCAGAGATAAATATCAGGAGCAAGGGAAAAGCATCTTTACAACTTTTTTTTCAGCCGAGCGTGAGTTTTTGAAAAAGGTTTTTCAGTGATGTCTGATTAAGTGACATCAACTACTTAGTCATGGCATTAAGAAGATAATCGCAAACAGTAAACAGAAATAAACATTAACTCGAGGGCATGGAATCTAATTATTTTCAGCTCGCACAGCATAAGGCAGAACTAACAGAAGTGATTACAGGACCAAAAGTTTTATAGAGTTCGGTTACAACTTTTTGATTTAAGAGGAAAAACATGACCTAAAGTTTATGGACAGTAGCCCCAGTCACAAAAAACACCGCACCACTATTTCAAGTCATATTTCTTCAGGACAACTTCTTTCTCACTTTTGTTTCCAGGCTATAAAATATCCTAATGAGTCAGGAGTTGAAGGGAAGTTTCATTTCTCTTGCTGGGACCACTTAAGAACCTAATCCCTTACCTTACTCGTGTCAAATCCAGAGCTCCGCTGTTTAGTAGTACTTCCACAAGAGTTTTCAATTTAACTGTGCCTTATAGCTTCACACCCCCTTTCTGCAGCGAGTCCCGAGATCGGATTTCTGTGTCTCCACAGTCCGGCTCACAGACAGGCAGGGAGAGAGGCAGGGAGGGAGGAGGCGAGAGGAGGGGAGGAGGGGAGGGAGGTAGGGAGGGAGGGTGGTCTCTGGCTGGAGGCTGAATGACAGACAGCACAGCCTCCAGCCCTGTTTCACTTTTTTCAGATCTGCGCCACCTCCTCCTCTGGGTTTCCTCTAATTACAAAAACTGAGACACGCTTCTGAGCAGAGAGCTCAGTGCCTCTGTGGCAAAAAAGTATTGATGTTTCAGCAGTTCAGCTCACAGACTACACTTTGTTTTGACAGTTCAGGAGAGGTGTCTGATCAATGGCAAGTATTGAATGGCTTATCTCTGTCTAATGTCCTGTGATGGCAAGGAAGTGTCTGACCCTTGTTGCAGTCTTTGAAGTGGACAAGGAGACAAGAGATAGTCCAGATTATGTGTGTGTGTGTGAACCCATGGACACACACACTCCAGAGATATGGCATCTGACCCCTGCTACCTCCAACTCTGTCTGGATATCACCTCGCAAGTGTGTGTTTATCATACACGCTCTCCAACCAAGAGTCTGCCCTCTCTGAACCCTCTGGGCCCTAAGCTCCAACCTGCAAGGGCTAGGATAGGAATTTCCTGCCCTCCAGCCGAGACAAAAGTCAGCCTCCAGCAATGATGCAAGCGCCTCCACATCTCATTGCCCCAACAACCCCACCCCCTTCTGCCTTTTCTACCTCTAACTTTCTCTCCCTCTCTCATCCCTCTGCTCATCCCCTCATCCCTGCGTGGGTGAGAGCAGACGGCGAACTCCCCACACAGCGGGAGGATTTAAGTCAGGGGGCCTACCCTGCATTTGTGTATCAAAGGTCAGATTACCCTGTCGGATGTTATCTGTCTCCGGGCGATGGCTGTGGGGTGAGCAGGATGACAGCACCGGCCCCCGTGGGTGATGTGTGAAGCGGTATGGAAAGACAAGGATTAACAGAGGTCCTGGGATCTTACCGGACTGAATGTGACCTAAACTCTCAGTGGATCCCAGGGGGGAAATAAAAGAGCAGCTCGGAGGTGGAAACCAAGCCCCGCTGCTCACATTGTTACTGTGTGCATTATGGAAGGTCTCAGCAGAGGTGCGGGCGACTATTAACTGTGCCTTTGTGCCGCTTTTGGTGATCTTTGCTCTATTTGAGGAAACCAATTAGTGAGTAATGCACGATGTGAACAGTGTTGGGGCTACACAGGCTATAGATCTCTATCAGGGACGATTATCTGATGGCCGTGACCTTTCTGTTTTGCTTCCTTGCAACACAATGTCTTTTCACTCTCGTTGAATGCCGTCTCTGACAGATTTAGCACAGTCTGCTGGTAATTATCTTTCCACTTGATTATTTTTTCAGCATTTTTCCATATCGCTACTCAGAACATAATGTTTGGACTGTGAACTGCTCTCTTTCATGTGTCAACAGCTGTGAAGGTAAAAAGAAAAGTCTAAAGAAGTTTCCGAATGGCTCATGCCACTAGTTAGCCTATTATTATCAGTGGCTGTGTTGTATATTAAGACTGCCCTTTAGCAGTGTTGCATGATTGCATTTCCATTGCTGTTGGGGCAGTCTGTTTTTATGGCACGGAAACAGATGTTTCATGGAGAAACTCAGTTTGCACCGTCCAGGCTGGGCTGCCTGTTTTCTGTATTCGCTGTCTGCTCCTTTTGCTTAAAGGTTCTGATATGATAATAGACTACAGTTTATGCCATAAAGCAAACCACGGGACATATGTTTACAGCTACATCTCTGCTCCATGAAGCAGAATAATACACTTTAATGTTGCAGCTCAGGCTCCCCAAAATAAGGACAGAAAACTCCACATAAACAAACACTTACTTGTTTTCCGGCTCATCTGTTCTTTGTTGAGGGCTGTCTTCTCCCAAGATGCATTGCACTCCGTCCCAGGAGTGTGCGTGTTTTGCGTTGCCTGGAGAGGTTTTCTCAATCTGCCTGGACTCCAGCTCACCCCTCGCCTGATAGACATGTGTCCTTTCTCCATCTCCATCGCTACCCACGCTTAAACGCTTTTCCTGCAGCAGAAACAAAAGCCCTCAGCAGGGGGAATCGTGAGTGTTTCGTTCCAGTCAGCTCAATCTTCTCTCCTGATAAGACGAAACTGTCGGTCCAGTTGGAAGATGCAGGGGTTTAGTCCTCGCTGGCAGGCACTGAATACGTTTGAAAGTACAAGAAAACTCACAAAAAGGGAAAAGGGAAGAAGTAGCTCAGCTATCCAGGTTGCTGCTTCCGCTCAGGGCTCCCTTTTCGCTAATAATCCTTCCAAATGTTGTCCTGTAGTCGGCTGGACTTTGACGGAAGAAGTGCGCTCTTGCTTTGGTCTTCATGAAGTATTATTCTCTATCGAACAGGACCTCCCAGGAGGGTCAGCTCCAATGTGCCTTGGATGTGTTCCCATGGACGACTGCCATGAAAATTGCACAAGTTTGTTGTGTTCTCTGGCAATGAGGGATGAGAAACAGTCCAGTCTTCTCTATTTGCATCTCTCTAATACTCCTTTTTTTTTCCTTTCCCCAGACGCTCTTCCTCCTCTGCTATTTTGGTCACCAAAACATGCTTTTCGTCTGCATCCCAATCTCCAGCCCACAGATTATTTTTCTTTAGGAGAAAAGGATCTGCCCTTTATCTTGGAGATCATAACTCTACACTGACGTGGAGGGGAACTGTGTATATGGCAGCTTCCTGCTGTTAGGTACATGTGAGGAATAACATTTCACTCTGGAAAGGTCATTCCTGAGAATGGTTTGTATTCAGAGCTCTTGCTTTATTCTGGTGTCCTGTGTTATGTCTCGTACATTAAAGCCAGATATGGTTTCCTAGAAAATTTGTCTTGAATGCAGGAATTCTGCAGCCAGCAGCTCCTCTGCGCAGATTTTCGGTTTGTTTGTTTTACTCCTCGAAGAAAAGAGTTTATGCGTGTGCTGTGATTGTTCAGATAATCTGTAACAGCTTCAGTTTGGTGGAACAAGCTTAAGCTGTAGCGGTAGATAAGGACGTTTGCAGCACTTTATCTACTCCCATTCTGTGTCCATTTTGTCTCCAGATCCACCTGAGAAAAAGAGAAACATGCAGGTAAGAAAAAAAATGGTCGTTCAAAGCCATTTCAAATACAATTTTGTGAATAACGTCAGTATTTAAATGTGACATTTGACCAGACAAAAGCTGGGTGTTCGATCTACCCACAATTTTGGAAAACCACAGCTTTGGCCGACAGCCGCTACAGGAATCTGACTAAATTTTCTATCATTGCCCTTGTGTGATGGCAAGAGTTTCAACCCACTATTTTGTACAGGATTTGAAGTACCACGTCTGATGGTTTCAAGAAAGCAGTCCAAAAGACCTAACCTCTGTGCAGACAGGGAGTCTGCAGTTTTTACCAACTCGAGTGGTTTTTTGAGAAAGTGGCTGGAAGCACATTTTAATATACTCTGCTTGGCTCATCCAATACATTTAATGAACTCTGGTTTACTTCCAAAATGCATAAATTTCAACCTCCAGTTTTGAGACAATGAAAATCCAATTATGTATTCACAAATGAGGATCAGCCTTCACTCTTTAAACCATAGTCAGCTTTAAAGGGTGAAAAAAGAAACGAAGAGACTTTTTTTTATAAAGGTCTAAATGTGATAAACTCAATTTTGGCACCAGAGATGGAGGCAAGGTCACAATTCATCAAGATTTTAAGGTCAGAAATGCGTTATAAAGATGCCAAAGAATTGGCTTCATTTCTGCCTCATTGTCTGTGCTGGGACGCTGAATACTAAGAAAGTGAATCTGGATTGAAGATCACTTTGCAGCACGAAGTAAACAAAGATTTCAGTGTCCTACAGTGACATCTATCGCATCCCTGCGTCTTATCCAATAAAGCATTTCATTAGATCAGCCGTGTCATGTTCCCCCTTCAAAGCTAATAAGACCCACTGGCAAAGCTTGTAATAATAAACCACTGTTTTCATGTCCTTGTCCTTGATCAGACTTGCCTCTCCTTGAAGCTCATCAGGGTTGCATTTGCTTTTGCTCGGAAGTCACCACTGCAGTGCTCAGGAGTGGGAGGACCGGCAGACATAGTCATTACTTTCAAAATTCCTTGTCTGTGCAATGCACGCACCCGTCTACTTTGAAGGTGTGCAAGCACCGTGAACTTGTTGGCATCCCTCGAGGACCGTGTTTTGTGGAGATGCTCCCCAACATGACAGCTGAGTCATGACGGCCTGTAGGAGGGCTGCTCATTGGTACCCCCCGAACACAATCGACCTTAACAACAGACTGCTCCACCTCCCTGCAGAAAAGCAACAAAAATCCCCCCACAATTTAGCTTACTGGCTTGATTGTGTCAAGTGAGAGGAGATGAAGGCCGGCATTGTGTGGGCACTGTGACAACCGCTCTTTGAATCCTCCAGATGTGTTTGGGTGTGTGTGGTGCTCAGACCGGAGACTGACACTCTTTTTACATTGGTTCCTCCTTCTGCCACAAATACAGTTATTTCAGTTGTTTCGAGATCCCATGTTTGCCGAACACATGTTGAGGGAATGTCCCAAACCAGCTGCATCCGACTGACTCAAATGCTGTTTGATTACTGCCTTTGATCCAGTCTGCAAATATTTATTAACTGCTGGACAGAGAGCAGATGTTTGGTACTGAAAATAGGAATGAGCAGAGCTGCAGACATGACTTCAGCGAAAATCACTTAGCACACACATATCAGCTCGAAAAATCCTGTTTTCATTCTTTCTGCTGGTATCAGGCTTTTAATATCTTGATTTCTTTCAACCTCACTTGCGATATCAGCCCCACTCCCACTCTCTTGCCATACCTAAGATCTGAAGTCATCTCCTCTGCCTGCCCACATCTACCCTCCAATTACCGTGAAGTTCAAAAGGTATTTTACGGTGCCCACCTGTCCAGCTCAGCTTCCACCCACGCACAGTTTTCCTGCGCCACCCATTGACCTCCATGATTAAAGCCGAGGAGATCATTTACAGTCTGGCCCAATGGCAGCTTTGGTGTGTAATCACAGAGTTCCTGTGTATCGTCAACATATGATGGATTCATACCCGAAAGCAAATCTATCCCGCAGCTCTCTGCAGCTTGTCATGCATAGTGATGATGCACAAAAGAAATGCCTTTGGCAGCCAAGCAATCTGCAATCACTCATTTGTCCCTCATGGCTGTTGTCTTGCACATTTATTAGACATCTGCATCAATAGCCAACATGCAGAAAGCATGTCAGCCACCCAATAACTCATGTGCTGCATGCATTTTCACCTCGGGTATGGCATCTGTACATCATCAGCTGCTGTGTGCGCACATGTGTTGAGGTATGTGAGATGTGTGGATGTCAGGTGAGCGTGCCTTCCACCTACTGTAAGACTTAAAGAGTATCAGTTACCAGGGTTATAATGAGCTATCTGCTCACGACACTGACTGGCAAGCTTTTCTCGATCGAATACCTCGGGGGCAGAGCCGCTGTGTTTCTGCTATCTCTTGCTTTGTGCTTGGATCCTTTACAGTTTGGCAAGTGAAAATCACTCATCTGTAAATGCTGAAGGCTTTAGCAAGGCCCTTTGCTCTCTCGGTCTCTCACTCAGACAAAGAGCCATTCAAGGGCCCTTGCAGCCCTACAAAATAATTTTGTGTAGTGCCTCGAATCTGGCATTCCTGGTCCATAATTCCACAGGAGGCTGTGATAGTCAACATGCCTCGACTTGTGCAGGCTGATGACTGACACCCCAACCACTACAAGGCACAAACACCAATAATGAAACAAACGCCTCCAACGCTTCTAATGTTCCTCCTTTCACTTTTATGAATCGTGGAAGTGCAATCATAAATCATGCAGAGAGCAAAACCTTGTAATGAGGAGTCTGCTTCATGTGCAGCCCATCCTACTCTCCTAGTCACAGGTGGAGAACTTCAAGAGGAAAAGATAAATACTTGAAGTAGGTGTGTATGATCCGCTGCCAAGAGGGAGGAACTTTCTAAAACAATCAGAGTCATAATCTGAAAACTGTTAGACATCAAACGGTGAAGGTATGAGCACTTTCAAAAGAGGTAAAATGTGTGCATGTAAAATAAATGCTTTAAAAATGGGGCTGAGATGCTGCATTGTTATTTTCTGCACAGTAAGGATCAGTTTCTGTCTCTGCAGACTGAAAGGGTATCATTAGTGTATATATACATTGTATGGTGACATACGACTGAACAAAACCTGCAGTTTGAAGTTAATGGCCTTCACCTGTTGTGTTAACAGGAAGCAATTACTTATACCATACATGTAAGTCCATACAACACCAGTCAGGACTTTAATTGGATACACCTTCTACTGTTACACAGTGGAGCTCAAGTCTAGGACCTGGCCAACAGCAGGCTCCCTGCAGCCAGGACAATGGGCTCAGATATCAGTGACCACAGAACTAATGGAGCCAGCCAGCCCCCTGTGCAAGCCTGCAGCCCGCGCCGAGGGGGGAAACAGCGGCCACAGATGTTTGTCATCTCCTCAAACAAAGACTTTCAAAGTTTCCCTCCTCCTCTGACTCCACATTTCCCCCGTCGTCTCTCTCTCTCTCTGTGCCCGTCTCTCCAAACAAAGATAGTGTCTTACCCCTTAAAGATAAATATAATGGGCTGCAGGTGACAAAGTCTGCACAGCTATCACAGTTTCACAGCGGCAGATAAAATTCCAGGATTCAGTCCTCCTTCCTGTTATGGTGTGTGTTGGCTCAGTCATGCTGCTCACCTGTACTCCGGTGGGTCTGGCTGTGTGAGGCGGCGAGTGTGTGTACTGCCCCTTTTCAGTTCCTACGACTCTGCAAACATACCTCCCCCTTTTTTTTACCTCTTCTCTCCCTCTCCCTCTCCCTCTCTCTCTCTCTCTCTCTCTCTCTCTCTCTCTCCGTCTCTCTCCCTCAATTGAAGCAGACGAAGGATGGGGGTGGAGGGGGGGGGTCAGTTGGAACACAGAAGGCTCTTTGTCTGGGATCTTTTCATATGGTTTCCTTCAAGCTTGCATACTGAACACATTATGCTATAATATATTTTCATATTCAACACAGGGATGTTGAGGGACCAGTGGGCCCCACTCTGCCCCCCCCCCACCCTTTTCCCTTTTCCTGTCTTGACCCATTTTCCCGCCATGCACACCGGGCAGACAAATCCAAATAAAGAGGGAGAGCTAAGTGCGAAAAAAGTAGAAAGTTCCTGCTTAAGCCACGGAATTTGCTGATGCAAACGATGAAAGTTATTTCCCATCCAGACTCCGAGCATCGAATGTAAAGACGCTGCAGAGCTCTGCACCATGTGTGCAGAGTCCCGTGGACAGAACTTCATAAACAGTCCATATTTGTCGCACACTGCACAACTTTCTGGCATCTCTGCAGGGAAGCTCATTCGGAGATTACGATCCTCACTAATATCATTTCATATCTCCCAACATTGATTTATTAAAAGATCCCACCAGTGCCATATAATGTAACATCTGGTTTACTCCACAGTGTCTGAGGCTCAGAAATCACTGGCTCTCTTTAGATTTATAGATTTGCAAAGCAACATTCGGATATATTTCACTAATCTTTAAAGTCCGTCGTGAAGGCTCGCCGTGAGGTGAGGCCCTGACTGCGGCCACTTAGATGTGCCGTGGAGATGCATGGCTCTGTCATATACTGGAAAACATGTATCTTGAATGGCTGCCAGATCTCAGGAGCAACGTCTTAATCTCCCTTCAGCCAAAAGATAAACTAACATTGCTCGACGGTGCAGCGCTTGCTTGTGGTTCACCACTCTTCCAAACAGCGGGTCACACAAAGTTCAGCAGCAGGCAAACTTCTGCCGTTGGCTTCCCCTGCGATGTTTAATATTTTCGGCGTCTTTTGCAAGTCTGATGGTGTTGTTGTTGGTGTCGGTTCCAGCGTCTCGTGTCTGTCTCAGCTTTTCCTTTCACCACCTTTTCTCACCTGATGGATGGTGCTGCCAAACTGCACAGACAATCCATCACCTCCGGGCTGCTTTAAGTAACGTCTCGGCTCTGCCTCTTCCCCTCCTTCAACACCCGTCTCCTCCTCCTCCTCTCCCTGTGTATATTTCTTATATATTTCTTATCTTTTTCTCCTCTTTCCTCACTCGTCTGTCTACCCTGATCGATTTTCCTTCCCCTTATCTCGGTATTACCTTTCTTTACAGCCCCACTTTTTGGCTTTTTATTCCTATTTTCCCCCTTTCATCTCCTTCTCTTCATCGCCATTCCAGTGCGCTCCCTGCTTTGACATGTTTATATGTGTTAGACCCCATGCAGCTGGGAGAGGAGCCATTAGGCGCTCTGTCTGTCTGTCTGTCTGTCTGCCTGCCTGCCTGTCTTTCTTTGTTTCTGTCTATCTGTCTTCTCCCTCTCTGCCTCTCCAGCAGCCAGCTTGGCTGTGCTCCTCTGGCGTGACTCTCTGAAGGGCAGCTGTGTGTGTGGGAGTCCAGGGAGCTGAGGGGAAATGTTAGCACACATTCCTTCAGAAGAGGGGCTTTTGCTGCAGAGAGAACGCCGAGGAATTTCCTAAGTGATCTGGTTTGCATTCTCTCCCAAGTCAGCTTCATCTACAGAAGTTATTGGAGAGCGCTTGGTTCTGCCGAGACCTGAGAACCGTACACAGGCCCCTCTCGTCTCTCTCAGCTCATCCCTCTGGATGTAATGGGATACAGCCAGAAGACTGTTCAAAGGGACAGCTTTACTATAAACAGAGCCAGAGAGAGAATATTCACCAGGCTTGTAGGAGTCGTGATTGTTCCTCATTGATTATGAGGTGCAACTCAAGCTCACGTCTCTTTGTGTGCGCTTTGATTGTGTCGGCCTCCAGTCTGCTGGGATACACTATGGATGTGGAACTAATTTGGTTAAGGCACACTCGTGTTTCACCGCTGCCTCTGTTTATTTTCACTCGACCAGGCATCTGCATTTCTCATAAACGACCTCAGAGGGTAATGCGGTCTGAAGCAGAGGTGAATAATGCCTGCTGGAGTCAGGGTGTGTCCACTGGTGGCGTCTACTACTGTACTGTCACATTTGAATCAGTCCAATAGACTAATTGCTTTGGCATATCAGCCCCTAGTCTTCCCTGATAGAGCACAATGCTTTCACATTTTATATACAGGCAGACCTAAATGTCAGCCTGGCGCCTGCTAATATATTAGCACTCACACAAAGTTCCTAAGTACAAGATATACACTAAATATACTCCGTGGCACAGATCCCACTACGACATACTTCTGCGGTCTTAATTGTTTCCACAAGTTGGGCATGGCATCTGAGCTCCTAGTGGACCCTTGAGTCCTCTTTTTCTGTTGTTCATGTGCATCTGCATGTGTGTGTATGTGTTCATTTATGAACTGAATGTGTGTGCCAGACTTAGACTCACAGCACCATAGGCCCACAGTGGGAGCCCCAGCCTGCTAATACACAGAATGAGACCGAGCCCAAACCACAGTCAGCTGGCTCAGTCGGTCTGTCTGTCTGGGTAATGGCAATGCACCCACAGAGCCAACCGTGCTATTTACACGTAACAAAAAAAAGAAAACTAATCAGCTATATGGCTACATTGCCTCCTTCCTAAAAGGCTTTTGGCAACAATTCTGCTCAGACATGAGGGAATCAGAAGTAATTGCAAATGAATCTCAGGGGCTTTGCCCTCAACACAATCGCTGTTGCCTTCACTGCCAGCTCGTCTGGGTTTGATTTGTAATGCTTTAATGTAATAAATTTCTGATGTTACTCCGTTTAAAATCACACTCATCAGTGTTCACATGGTTCCTTCAGCCAAAACAAACAAACACAGGATATTGCAAAAAAAAGGAAAAAAAAAGAAGTTTGGTTAGTTCGAATCAGTCAAAGTTTATTAGTGGAGGAACAAACAAACTTTTTGAGTCCTCATCTCCATGTATGGACATCTCGCTACCAAATAAACAGCTTAATTGAAGCTTAATTAATATGGAAGTTCTGCATCACAGACCGGTGGTTTGGCTGTGAGAGGCACCACACAACAATACTTACAGGCCATTCACATGCAGTGTGGTCTGTGATCTAACGCACAGGACGTTGCTTAATTCAGTGAAATGCCTTGCAACACTTTAACTCTTTATTGCTATGTTAAGTGTTGAAGAATAACGGGAAGTGGGTGGGAGTTTAAGTGATTTACAAAAGCCGCCCCCGCATACTTTCGATGACTTGTTGCTTTGCCGCAGTCCAACGTTATTGTCCCTGAGCCGCACCTCTCTGGCCAATCAGATATGAGCACCAGAATTAATTTAAAGTACATTTTCCATAGCAGCCTGTCATCCATCAAATCAGCATATTTATGGATCAATTGGTGCAACAGTGTCGCGGTTCAGTGCGCTTGCATCTAAATGCCTGTGTTGAGCTCAGTAGCAGGGCCTCTCTGCCGATGCAACAGGAACAAGGCAGGAATTATTCTCCAAACAAGAGGCTCGCTCTTTGTTTGGATCAACGCTCTGCAGAATGTAATCAAAATTTACCGGGAGACAAAAACAAAATGCTAAACACTAAACTGGGACACTGCCACACAAGCTAAGGACTTAATCTGTGTCACACTATGAAAGGTCCTGACAAAATATTTATTCCTCTCCCCCCTTCCTGCAAATCACATTAGTGTGTGAGCCGAAAATATCTGCAGCGGTTATTGTGAATGTGTAATGTAGTGAAATGCCAGGAAATCAGAGGCCACAGTGTGCTTGAGTGTGACAGGGAGAGAAGGAGAGAATCAACGAGGGAGAAAAAGAGAAAAGTGAAGAGAGGAAGAAAGTGAGAGAAATTCACACATTCCTCGTGATCTCCTTCCAGCTTCTGCTCTTTGTAGGTTTAGACTTGCCCTAGTTCTAACACAGCCTGGTGTTTTCTAAGTGGTAGTGTGCACATAACTAAATTAAAATGGGTTGCACCACAGACGCTGGCTAGGAACTGTTTGAATAGCTCTGTAGCTATATAACATCTCCACTGACGAAGCTGCTCTTAGACTCAAAGTTCACTGCGTCATGCTGCTTGGTAGCAATGAGGAATAAAAGCTGACCGGGTGCTGCAGAGTAAAGATTAACTGTCCATCATTTTGGTGAGCTCTGTTAGACAGCATCGATGCTTGGGGATACATACGTCTCTGAATATTCCAGTAAGACAAGGCATTTACAAACATTTACATAAACAGAAGCTCAGCAGTTTTACATGTCATGGCTCACTGAAATTGTCATTTTTGGAAATAATGCTGAAGGTTGTGATTCCCTCCCTGGCTGATTGCTCCACAACAATGAAATATTTACCAAACCTTAAACCAGCTGGAACAATTTCTAAACTTTTAATCTGCTCTCAGTGACTAAGACCTTAAAAAGTGGCTGACATGGAGTTTGCATGTTCTCCCTGTGTCTGCATGGTTTTTCTCCAGGTGTTCCAGTGTCCTCCCACTTTAAAAAAGAAAAGAAAAAAACATGCATGTTGAAGAGTTGAGAGTCTACATTGCCCCTGAGTGTGTGAAAGACCTGTCCAAGGTGTGTTGTCTGCTGTTGCCCTGTGCATGCTAAACAGGCTCCAGCAGACCCCAGGGAGCAGACAAGACAATGGATGGATGGATGGATGGATAGAAAGACCTAAGGAAGGACATCAGCCACAGCATCATTAACAGACTTGTGAAAACCAAACCCTGAAGCTGTTGCTCGTATGGGAATCAGAAGCTCTCCATCATGTCTTCTTGTTTCTTCCGCTGACCTCATTTCAAGCACCTTCAACAGAGATTACAGTGCACTGCTCAATGTTCTGGTTGCCACAATTAATTTTGCTCATTCCAGACACAGAGGCTTGTAATAATATTCATCCCCATCACAAGTCTGTGTAGTCACTGTACCATTCACCCCCCCCCCCATCCCCCTCCGTGTCTGGAAGCAATTAAATTCATACCTTCATACCTCCTGCCATCTGGGCACTGCCTGGCCTTCTTAGTCTTATTCTCTGAATTAAGAGACTAGGCTGAATCTCTTTTTTTCCGTCCTGTGCGTATTCTCAAGACACTGGAGTCTTTGTATGATCAGTGTTTTTTTTTCCCTTTGCCTTGCTCTACATTTCTCAGTGAAAATAAGCCACCAGAGCGGGCTCCAATCTCTCACATGGGAATAACTTACTCTAACAAGATTTGCTGAGTTAATGTACAAATAACGCAGCTGCAAAAACATTCATGTCAAATTACGTTGTAAGATGGTTCTTGGTGGGTCTTTTGGGTCTTTTGAATGATTTCATTCACATTGAAAAATCAGTTCTCAGCGGTTATTGAGAGAGAAACACGATCAAAGAGCGTCAGCCGAAGCTCAGTGTCATTTCAGTTGCCAGGTATCGCCTCGAGGGTTGCCAAACCGGTCGGGCTGTAATAGGTGTTCCTGCTGTTCACATTTAAGCAGAGTCTCCACAGTATGCTCCGCTCATCACTGTCACTCCATGGGTTTAATAGTCTTTCACCGGCCTGCAGTGGATCCAATTACGTTGGGCAAGGACGTGACTTTTCCATTAAGGAGAGTGTGCTACAAGAAACCAAGGAGGGACCATGGCGGGGCGGCTGCAGAGGTTGGAGATGGATATTTATCCGCTTTGGCCAGGCCCGAGAGACCGCATGAGACATGCAGTTCCTGTACAGGACCTCTTCGAGATGTCCACCTGACAACAGCAGAGGCAGCCTGGAAGAAACTACACTCATGGCCCGATAATAAGAGGCAACATTTCCCATCTCCCTCTCACCAGCTTCTTACCTCCTTAATGAACCGTGAAGAGACTTTTCTCTTTTTAGCTCTGCCCAACAGCAGCGTGCAAAATTCATCACGCCTTGACAACAGGTGTGGGAGGAAGAGACTCACGTGTTAAGCCTACATTAAACTTCACAGGACGCTCTAAGTGTGTGGAAAGTTGTCAGTCTAGATGCTCATTTACGAGGAACAGCCTTGTAAGTGTCATGGAACTTGCCTACAAGGAGATGGAGCTTGGTCACTCTTTTTATGGCTCCCAGTGATTGGGCTGCTTTACCACAATGACTTATTCAATAGTGGTTTGTGCCAATAAAAGAGATTCAAAAATCCCCAAGTCAAACCCTGGCTAGTCTTAGGAAAGAATTTCCTCTGTAAAAATCTACAGGCAACTTGATCACAGTTGCACGTAAGGGAAAGTTTTGACACATTCATGAGAGTTCACATGCAAAGTAAATCTGTGTGAACATCAATTTTGAAAAGAGATTGAGACTCCCCGGTTTTATGGGACTCCTGCAAAATAAAGGAAGCCTGGAGCCCATTGTGGAAATGGTGGAAAGCCGCGTAGTCAAAGTTTTGGCCTTTGCTTTGGGGTTTGGAGTGTGTGTGTCCGGGCAATATGTGATTGAATGGATATATCCAGACAGACTGACGGGACTGACATTACTTGTTGGTCAGCAGGGGCGGCCAATCATGACCAAATATCTTTGTAATGAACGAAACAAAAGGCAAGGCAAGTTTACTCTAAAAGCGCATTCATCAAAGTCAAAAATCTAAATCTAAAAGTGATATATAAAGACATAAATTTCACAATAAACAGTGAAATCAAATAAAACTGAAGATGAATACAAGAAAACATAATGAGACATGAAGAGACTGAGAATTAGAACGAAAATTATAGTGCAGATATTTACTGTGCTGATTATTCCAACTGAACTCAGACCCTGATGTTAAAGAAATGAAAGTTGGATCTGTTTTTATTATTCCTGATATGTGGTGATCCTGCTTCTCCATGCTCAGCTTTGACTCTGGAGACGTTAGGCGGACCGGTTCCAGACTATCTGGGAGATCAGGATGACTCATGCCAAAACATCAGATCAGAACTGTGCTTTGGCCCGAACCGCTCGGTGCTTTATTCACCACCAGTGGCATTCAAAAGTAAATTACCCGACAAACAGGAAGACGGTGTAAGGAGCTGTGAGCTGAAGCGATGAGAATCTCGATTCCTGTCCCAGCAACGAGCAGCAGTGTTCAGAACCAGCTGCAGCTGCGTCTTGAAAGCTTTTCCAAATCCTGCGGCGACAAGAGCCTTTCATTCTAGATGTGTGACTGTAGTGTCACGACGCCTGCTGTACAATTGACTCAATGTGGACATAAATCTATGCCTATAAATCCACGTTCAGAACCACAACAAGATATTTGGTTTAATTCGTAATCGTCCGTGACTGAAGCTAAGAACTGACTTTTACATCAGATTTAACGGCTTAAGACACTTAGACACATCTAGCCCTTGATCCTTGTGTTCTACACTCACTGCCTGCATGATCCTATAGTCTCTTGGTGATATCATAGACTAAAACGTGTGTTTTGTGGACTACAAGAGGCTGGCTGATCACACCAGTTAAGCACTGTGCCAGGAAGTCCGACCTAGTTTTCCAGTCTGTTTAGTAACATCTTGTGGTCGACCGTGTCCAATGCAGTGCTCAGACCAAATAATACTGAGAGTGAAACTTTTCCACGGTCTGTGTTCATTCAATAACCTTAACAAGAGCTGTTTCAGTGCTGTGATGTGGTAAAATGAAACTTCAAAACAACCGTTTGGGAGGATATTCTTTCTTTTTCGTTTGCTTTTTTTGAAGGCGTGATGGTAAATTTTATGACAACGCCGACTTGACAAATTAACATGAACATAAAAAAGAGAAACAATGACGACAGTCAGGGGTGTTTGAGAGCGCGAATGCATCGTGAAGAGTGAGGGAAAGCAAAACAAAAACAAATAATGTGGATACAACAGGAGCAGTGGTGTGCACAGTGTAAGGCGTAGGGAGGAACAGAACGAGCACAGGCCCCAGTCGTCTCAAAACCACAGCTGAGCCAGGTGGTGCAGGTGTAGCACATCCTGCTGACTCCTAACCTGAGATAGCACACACACACACACATGCACACACATACCAAAAGAGAGGACAACCCTGGCACTGTTACATCAGTGAAGCTCAGAGGGGGTGAGCCGGGGGAGAGGGGAGAGGGAAGGGAGGAGGAATTAGAAAACTTATCCACAAACTTGTTGCCAACATGCCGACACTGAGACGCTGATGTTTTGTCTCCGTGGCGCCGGGGCTGCTGTGTGTCAGAGTGCGTCGACTTGGGCCCGGCTGTTTGGTGTCAGAGGCTGACCTGCGAATGCTTCATTAGCTGCCGAACTCCAGATCTGCAGAACTTGTTAATCCCTTTGTTAATGGTTGCTGCAGTTCGCTGGCTATATTGCCTCATTAGTTGTTTTCAGCTCTTCACTCCACACAAACCTGTCTCTTTCTGTCAAACGCAAAGGCTCGTTAACGCTCTTATGTGCGATTCTGTGATTTATTAATGGTTCAGACTTGTTTTCTTCTGTGTTATTGTTTGTCTAACAGCTGTCGTCCGAGTTTCTGGCCCATCTCTGCGGACTGTGTCCTCCCACATGTACAGGGATCCATATCGATGGATCTATATGGGACAATCTTGAAAGTTTGTGCAGGGTCAGCAGTTGCACTTACATAACAGTCAGTGAGGAGGATAACATCCAAGCTACAGTTAGTAAAAACATCCTGAGATCTTGTGTTCCTGAACTAATGCGGAAGACTTCAGTGCAAATATACTTCTCTCAAAGCTTTTGCTGTTTCTGGCCCTCTGGGTACCAATATAGGGCAACCCAGGTCACAGTTCAGGCCACAGAGCAGTGGTGACGTAGTTCTGTTGCTTGTTTGTTCACGTCACAAGTTTTACATACAACAAATAAGGCACAAATAAAGTTAAATACCATTTAACTTCAAGATTATGGATAAGGAATATATTTGAAAGTAAGCCTCTGCATAGTGAATAGGAATGTACTGGTTCCATTGGGCTTGTTACTGTGAAAAGATGGACAGACTAATTCGGTCCCAGCAGAGGGGGGGTGTCCTGAAATGATGTTGATTATCCCTGTTTGTATCTGTTGGCTCGGGGTCTATTATTTCATCCCAGATTCTCTATCTGCTTAATCTGCGTTATTAGCTGGCTAATCAGCTTTGTGTGCCTCAGTGTTTTGGGAGGTGATATTACTGTGGGCTCATGCTGAGAGGACTCAGCTTCTGTGGTGTGCAGTGTCCTCTCTGAACTCCTGTTCACGCCACTCACAGCTCGCTGGTAAATGTCTCGTAAAGATGCAGTTCATCATTTTCTTCACACTGCGTTAACTCATTCCACGTTTGTTCAGTACAATCTGTGAAACGACAGTTTCAACACGATGTTGACACAATTGTTGCACGTTCAGTAATATACATGATTAATATACACGATAGCATGATTCCACTGCCCACTGATGGTTCTAAATCGTACTTGACTTTGGTTTGGGATTGTGATGACTATCTGAGAACACAGCTGAGCCTTGTTACGGGAGGATGATAAAAATTATGATTCAATACATAATAACTGTTAGGATCTCAGAGTATGGATGCATTCTTTGAAAGTAAGGTAACACAGATGTGACAGGCTTTTGGAATATGACTTACTGTCATGATGTCATGATCTCAGATAACATGGGAAACTGTGTGCACACCCATTACAACAATGTTTATCCTATCCTATCAGAGCATGGTGTGAAGCATGACCTGTTTCATAGAATATCTACAGCGTGCAGTGCAGGGCTAAAATGATCGTCATTTCTTATATGTCTGACTACGTTGGGCTTTGTTTGCTCATTTTGCTGCCCTGTTGGGTCTCTTTAAGTTCTCTTGTTGATTAAGTCTTTGGGGCTGTGCACTGTTATCACAGCCGACAGATTCGACGGTTGGATCGACTAAAAGAAAACAGAAGCTGTAATAAAGTGCAGTTTTCCTTTAATTTAGGAGAGACCATGGCCTATGGTCTAAATACCTGACAAACCATTCCCCCCCTCCCCACCGGTGGGAAGGATGTACGAACAGAGAAGTCTGTTTTTCAACCCTCCAACTGCTCGCTGTTCTGGTGTTTAATGAGAATTACAGCCTCGCAGGGACTCTCGCACGGTGACAGATTTTTAGTCGAGTATTTTTCTTTGCAAACGCGCTACGAGTGGAGACGCTCCTCGAAACTCTTCCCCGGTTCTTCTCCATCGACTGTGACTGTTAATGGCACATGACTCCTGAGATTGCTCACTTGGGAGACAAAATACCAGACGGCACTGAAAACATTCCTTAATACCACAGGTGGCTGATTCAAGCCGTGAAAGAACAAAGGCAAGGAACGTTAACTCTTTGAAGTTGGTACAACGCGCTGTGCATGTAGTTGCACTCGCGCGCACACACACACACACACATATAGATCCACCTTTACAAGCACTGTGAAGTCAGCCCCAGGTGTATTGAGGCTGCCGACTGCATACATAGCCTCTGACTGCTGTCTGGAGAGGACGCTGCCGCTCTGACATCATCGTCTCTTCCCATAAATTCCAGCTCGTTCGCCATGTCCGCTCCTGTACCTGACCCCTGACGGATGCTTTACAAGGCAGGACAATGTGGAATCAATCCCCGGATTGTTCGCCCAGCGTGCAGAGGAAGAGCTCTTTTCAATTTAGAGTGAACTCATTTGTTATTACTAACGAGGAGGTAACACCTTAGGCCATGCTAGTTGTTTATCTATGGCCGCCTGTGAGTGGCGGTTGGGTTTGATCCCATCTGCTCAGCACATGAGAGGAAGAGAGGAAACTGCTCTCCGCGCTCTTCATAATGACCAATTAAGAAAACATGTTTTTTCACCTGATACAATTTGTAATGGAAAAACTATCTTTGCTCCGAGAAGAGCCCTCATCAACTACCGTTAGCAGCCACCCACCTTGACAATACACCGCCACAGCCTCTCAGAGATGCAGAGAGCTAAATAAAAACAGGCACCAGAGGCTCTTTTCTTTTGCATCCCACACAAGTGTGTTTTTAAGCTTTTTGCCCCACTAGCATGGCTGAGGAAGAACTATAGCTCATGCAAGCTGCAGAATACCCATAACCTCTCCTGTGCAGACGCCATAGCCTGCAGCTCTCTTGATTACTGCTCTTCCAGTCAAATGCAAGCATTCCAGACAGCAGTGTTGTAAACAGACAGAACATGCTTCTGCAGGCTTCCTACATGCTCCTCTATTTTTGTGACAGTTTCTCTCTTTTACTTCGCTCTCTATTTTGACTTCTTGCTTGTTTTTTTCCTACTCCACCCGCTTTATTAGTACTCTTAAGACCACAGATATTCTCTGTGAACCAAGCCAGTATGGTTTACAAAATGGAGTCCAATGAAATGTCCTTTTATAATCAAGCCAAGGCCCAAGCAGTTAGAGGGGCCTGAAGACTAAGTGCTGCTTTCCCATGAGCTCTTTGTGCATGACCTAGGGTTTTTTTATGTCAGTTAAAGTCACAGCCATCACAGCTCTGCGGTTTTGTTTCTATGAGAGTCAGATGGATGCAAACAAAGCTTCAGAAACAGTAAAAGTCACCACTGAAGAACGGGACCCCCAGGACCAGCACATGACTGACAAATTAGCTACACATATACATTACTTTCAAGTGGTTGTTTGGCATGTTGCATAGTCACATCAGTCTATTTTGGATGTTTTTACACGTAGCGTGCACGCGCCCGAGCGCATACATGAAATGCATGCCTGTCTGTGCACAAGTGTGTTTAGTCTGCAGGCAGAGGAAAGGAGCTTGTGGCCTGACAAAGACAAATGGCTGAGTTTGTTCCCCTCCTGTGAACGTGTATCAGCACATGACATCATCACTTCCACTTTCATGCAGTCCCTTGGCTGTTGGTCAAAGTGGCCTGTGTGTGCTCAGGCACTGAAATAAATCATAAGTAGGATGCAAGTGTAGAAAACAGGCTTGGAGGGAGCGAGAAAAAGAGTGGGTGAGGTCGGGCACAGTGGGTGATTAGATAGGCGGTATGCCATTGTTACAGGATAAAGCCAGCTACTGCAGTATTAACCAATGTTGACTGCATGTGCACCATCAGCGCAAAAAATATGCTGAGCAACAGTCATGATGGTTTTTGTTTTTTTTTGTGGAGAGAAAATCACTACATTGGAAATATAACACAAACTTATAGCACAATCTTATAGCACACAAAGATTACAGGCTGAAGCTGTGAACATAATCACAGCTGAACAGAATCAGTCAAAAATCCATGAATGCAGCCCAGTGCCACTCACATCCATTTGTATTCTTTTTCTTGGTGCTCTGTTTTTGGTCTCCTCCCACTCTGAAGGGGAGTATTTGGGTTTTCAGCAGCTAAATTCTCCAATTCTCCACGTTCGACAGCTTGTCCTTGGCACAGGAGAGCAAACATACACTTGGATTAAAAAATGAAAAATAAAATAAATGCTAAACTAAAATAAATGTAGGGGAACTCTCTCTGGTTGTCACTACCACTGGCTGCCCTTGCTTGTTTTCTTTTAATATGAAAAGCTAATTGAAATATCAAGTAAAAACCTGCTGTAATGCATGAACACTTACAGCCACTAAAAACAATGTATAGCCTGTCCCTGCTTTACAGTTTTACTCCCATAATGCACAGCACCTCATAAATGGCATTTAACACCATCGCATGACCATATTCCCAGCAGAGGTAGAATCAACTCTGGGCCTACAGTGAATATGATGTTGGCTCCGGCGAGGTGTAATTTGTTACTGTTGTTTGAGTCTTATCACAGTTCCTGCAGTCCCATTTCTCTTTGCTTGGCCTCACTAACATTTCCCGCCATATTCCTTTGATTAGGAGCACATCTGACTCCCATTAAAACTTCCACATGCAGATCCAGGGGCTGCTTTGGAGCTGGATGGAAAATTTTTTTTTCTTCTTCCCTTCTTTGGTTTTTTTCCCCCTCATCCAACCAGGGGCCAGCTTAAGCCTTGCAGACAGAAAGCAGTATCTGCCACAGAGTGAAGATTAAAATTTGAGGGATAAAGTGTCAAAGCAACTGTTTTCTCATTAACACTATACAGTTTATACACATATTCCTGACTTTTATCACGCCAAATAACAAACTCACCACCAAATGAGCATCTAAATGTTTCTTTTATGCTTTAACCAACACCATATATGGGTATGGTTTTGAGAGATTGTTGCATATGTGCAGTCTGCCTTTGCCCACACAATAAAGTCCTCCGCCAAGTACCATTCAGAGATTGAGAACTATGCTACAACAGATGACAGTTCCACTGCACTCAAATTTCACAAATTACTTTTCCAACAGTTAAACAGTGAAAGAAAAGTAAAACCAAACATAATAATCTTGATACTGAGTTGTGTGACAGAAGTCGACATGTGCTGACCGTGGCACAACCATATGGCCATAAACGCTGCTGTGGACAGAGAAACGCTGCAGCCAAGTGGGCCACTGCCTGGCAAGGACAATGGGAAGTGATATGACTAATCCACGGATTCCAGGGAGGAAATGACATACTGTGGAAAGCCTCAGAGGCCTTGAATCCCACAGAACATTGGGCGATGTGGAGTCCACCCCTGAAGGAGAGGAAGTTATTTCACAAACTGGCCACAAACTCTGACTCCTGCTGAAATGTCCCCCTGGCCAGCTCGCACAGTTTGTGATATGAGGGATGAATTCTGCAGGACGGCAGGACATGAAGAGGAGTCATTGAGCAGATGACGGAGCTCTGCACATCTCCGCCCTGTGTGTTTACAGTGAATCAGTCAAATCAAAGTATTTTTGCCTCTGCTCAGAGAAAGATTGGTCCACCATTTTGGGTGTGAATATCTTGACAACTCTTGTGTGCATTGCCATGAAAGTCAGACCACCACGAAGATTGCAAATTTTGGACTGATTGTCATTTATATTTGTTACTTTTTAAGTTTCATGTCCCCTTCAAGATAAAACCTTAAGAATGTGAACATATGTAATATACTTGCAACACTTCAGCATGTGTGCATGTTAATATTAGTGTCCAGCTAAAAGCGCCTCTGTGTGTGTATATACACACTGTGTGTGTATATACACACACAGACATATGAAGCTGTCTGTGACTGTGTCTCAAAGCGAGGCTGGAAGTAGATGCAAAGTAGGATTTTGACTTCAACCTCAATCTTCCTAATTGCACTTTCTGTGGACATATGGGTGCATCACACAAGCCAGTGTTTGTTCTTCATACAAGCAGTTGATTTAATAAATCCAAACATAAGTCTTGAGACATTTGGGCTTCTCTCTAGTTTGATCAAAGTGTGGAACACCATGTGGGATGAATTAGCATTCACGCCCTGTTTCATATTGGCTACCGACCACTCTATATCATAGCAGATTCATGGCACTGACAGACCAGTTATTTCAGGTCACGAACCTTGCCACAGCAACCCAACCTTGCTGTAATTTGAGCCAGTCGCTAGGAATTAATTGTCTGCTTTTTTGCCAAAAAACATAAATCAGTTGTCTACATCCTTTCGGTGTCAGGACCCTTTTGTACCGGCAGCAAAAGCCTGTGGATTTTTGACAATTACACCAGTGTGGGCCATAACCAACCATGAAATCAGCCATTGGGGATTCTCAGCATGCACAGGCGAGGTGAAGGTGAAGTTCAATACCGAGAATAATAATACAAAAGTACAAATACAATATAGCAGGAAAAATGGCTGTACATTTATGATTATGTTTTCATCGTTGCCGATCCCTTTTGCTGATTTTAGTGAGCTCAAAATGAAAACAAGATTTCTGATAGCATCAGGACACATAATCGATAGGACCATGTTTCTAATGAATGACTTTGGCATAATAATAACCTGGGCTTTTTGCTTGTTTTCACAAGTCCCTATTTCCTGTATGTCTGGCCCTTTTCTAGGATTAGCTAAGTGTTCGCAAGGTCCAACTAAAACAAAGATGACGTTGGTAGCTCGAGCACTGCCCTAAACCACCATCTGATTTATCTGCTGATCTCAGCCTAGATCCTGTCCAGACAATAGCCGGCTTCCCCGTGCTGCACCAATCAAAACACATGCCATTATACGGCAGCCGGGTGAGAGGCCTGGAGACGAAAAAAACAAGGAGAAAGGAGAGGGAAGGTGACAGAGAGAGAGGGTCAGGAGGAGGAGGAGGAGGAGGAAGCATAAAGACAGAAATACCAGGACAGGCTGTAGTGCTGAAAAGCCAAAGTCATCAAATGAAGAGAGGCATTTGTGTAGTCTGTTTTGACCACCCTCGCTGCCTTTGTTTAGTCTTTTGTATTGTTCTCATACCCATGACTGTGCTGAGTGCACTGCTTCTACTCTCCAGTGCCCTCAAAGAAAACCCCTTCAGTGGGATGGAGAGCAACCCCTCATCTCTGCTGCTGTGCAGACCAGAGCTCTGATGAACTAATGGGACCGGGGCTGCTGGTCAGGGGCACTGAACTCCGTCCTCCTCTGGTGCTCCACGACAGAGTCCCTAATCCATTTAGGTCGAGTCCTGGCAGAGAATCTGAGGTTTGACAAAGCCCAGCTCTGTCTGTGTGATCCAGCCCACTGAGTTTTAAGCTTTTGCAGATGTGTGGAGAAAGTGGGCATGGAGCAGGCCCAGGCACTGATGGCTGCCTAACTGGACACAGGGTGCTAAATCTGCCTTTCAACAACAACCTAATGAATCCTTCGCGTCTGCTTCCCGTCCTTCTGTGGAGTTCACCAAAGTGAAATGAGCCCCAACAGGACCTGGTGGGTATTTCCAAAACTGATATGGCAGCAATTGGATCCAAAGAAATCTGAGCCTTGTGTTTTCTTCTTTTTTTCTTTTCTTTTTTTTTTGTTGTGAGAGGGGCAGACAGCCAAGCATCTTATCAGCCCTGATGTTGTCTCTTGGTTTCAGTCCCGATGTGTTCCAGAAGGAGAGGAGTGTCCGATGAGGAATGCAAGTTCATTTGACTCACATTTCCCCCCAGATCCCTCACGGGTTACTGTCACACTGGTGATCTTTGAGCCAAAGAGCTGAAAAATCTGGAAAAAAATGTAACATTTCGTGATCAGACAAGTTATGACGGGCAACGTGCCAAAACTGATACAGAGAACATCAAAGCTGACGGCCAAAGCTTGACTTTGATGACTGGTAGTACATCTTGATTATGTCATGGCAGCTGAATAGAGAAAGATTTATACAACACAATGCTGAAACAGATGTCGGCAGAGTGCGTTGCCATGTGAATGCCCCTTTGTTTCCTTTTCCAGGCAGGAAAATAAAACACCGGGCTGTCATGGTCCACATCCACCTTCGCATCACCCTCTGAATACTCTGGATCAATTTCCGTTGCTCTGATCAAAGCCGGGACATAAACCAAGAGAGACAAGGCACATCAGGAGTCCATTAAAATATGAAATGAATGAAAAGAGCATCATCCAGGGTACTACTGTACGATCATACCAATCAGAGCTGCATGAGGCGGAAACTATTCTTTTCATAAAGCTGTACCCATGAAGCAGACTGCACAGCGCCAAGAACGGAGGGTTTGTGTGACAGCGAGCAGGGTGAGCCGAGGTGAAGGATGGATGGATGACACATTCATTCGATTTGGACAGGATAGACAGAGGGTGTGTGGGTGGAAACCAGGATGATAGACTCTGGGTGGGAGTGTGCATGCACGGAGTGATGGAGTGCGTCGAGGATGTGGAAGTTGGCTGCAGTCAGTTAGGTGTGTGTTGGGTGTGAACGCAACACTTTCCCAGTGTCATTTCCTGACCAGTTCTCTGCCAACAAGCATGAATGGGAATGTACTGTTCCTCGGCATCATCTCTGTACCACCCTCCTGCCTCCTCCTCCTTTTCCTCCTCCTCCGCTCTACTCAGAGCAGGCATGCATGGACCAGGTCAGACACCATTTGAGAAAAACAATAATGTACTAGTCAGCCGGCAAACATTTCCTGAGAAACAGAGGAAGGGTTGAATGCGTGGGCTGTACTTTCAGGCCCGCGGCAGACTCTGCTGCATCTTGTAACCCTGAGACCATAAATAGTTAGGAAAGACTTTTGAGGAAGCCAGGCACGGAGTGAGAGTTTATCAGAGGTTCAGAAGCCACGGAAATTTCTGAGACTGAGCCATATTGAAAAGGTATTTCGGAAAAATGTGCCTTTTCTCCTCTTCTCCAATGAGGTTTATAAGAAGATAAATTGAATTGTGTTTCCTATAATTCAGCATGCAGTCACAGCCAGCAGCTGGCTGCCTTAGGTCAGCTTATCATGAGGACTGGTGACAGCCGACTCGTTCCGGTCACAATTAATCAAAACCACTTAAAATCTAATTTACAATGAATTAATAACTTGAGTGGTTCCTACCGTTGCCTCACAACAAGAAGGGTCTAAATATTGGTTGGACTGAGGGTCTTTCTGCCTTGAGTTTGCATGTGTAGCAGGTTTTTGTGGGTACTCCTTTAGGTGTGTGTGCCCTATAATAGACTAGAGACCTGTCCTGTCCTGTCTTCACATAATTGTATGTGCAGTGGAGATCAGCTCCATAAGACCGCATGTGACACCATTAATGTGAAAAACAGATAAGATGGACAATGTGTAGTTTACAGGGCCCCAGGACTGTCTTTAAGCTCAAGGTCACACTATTTTCCATTTTCTTCATATGTTAAACTACTCATGGCCAAAGATCGACTGTTGTCCTATTGTCCTGCTAGCTGTGTCCAAAGATTAGCTGCTGTCCTGCTAGCTATTGTCCTGCTCCCTTGATTAATTCTAGGTTGCACTACCTGACTGAAGATTCAAAATTTGCAATGAGGCAACGACGGCCGCATCTTAAGTCCAATATATCCACTTCAAGTGTTCTGGTTTAGAAGCAATGTAACAGAAAATAAATCAAAATTGAACTTGAACTTCAGACTTACTCTGAGGGTACTTTCTAATACTGGTCACAATTGAGCAAATTGGTGCATTCTGCAATGAGTAAAGCCATGCTTTGAAAAGCTTTGGGATATTCCTCTGCAGGGAGCTTCAGAGCGTCACACATCAAAACAAACAAGCGAAGTGAATGCTGGCAATGTGAGCAATCAAGTCAATACAAGACTGAAAGCCCACACCAGAGCAACACAACAATGTTATTATTGTCTACAGAATCAAAGAGGGGATAGGACCATTTTGTCTGGGATCAAGTCCAAACCAGCATTCTGCTTCCTAAATCTGAGTCAGTAACCATTGTGTGTGCTTTCCAATAGCAAGTCTAATTACTGGCTGCAGCCAGGGTTAACTGACAGTTTGGGTTCTACCATATTTCCCCTCATAAACCTTTAGTAATGTAAGGCAACACCACACAACCCATTAAAACAAGTGGAGGAAAAAGAATGTTACAAATAAATGCCTCTTTTCTTGCAGAAACTACAAACACATATGAGGTTGCAGAGGACACATTCCACAAAGATATGAGTTCAGGCTGGGTTATTTGACTGCAAAACTAAAATCATGGACTCACAACACAGGGCGTTGTAGCTGAACATAATACTGTGTTTTCTTTCTCACTGGTGAGGGAATGAAGCCAGGTTTGCAGAGCATCCAGCATTTACAAACAGAGAAAATCAGAAAAAGCTGTAATTCCGCGTTTTTTTCTTTTTTTGTGCAGATAAACAATTATGTAATTTCAAAACAAGGTGGGAAAAAAATCACCCCCATTTGCATTTTTGGCAATGCAGTGTTTTTGTGAATTCATCAGGTATCAGTGTAGCAGCCATGTAAGTTATGAGAGTATCCCTGGAGACACACCCAAATATAAACAGCCTGAAATACATGCCTGCCAATCTCGCCAGCGGCAGCCACCTGGGCCTATCCAGTTACTGTGCTGAATAAGAAAATGAGAAAATAAATAGCTCGCAGCACCAAGTTCCTGTTCAGGCTGACTCAAGAAAACCACCGTCTCCCATTCCAGCCCACAGGTGATGAAGCCAGTGTGAATACTCGCTAATAAATTCAGCACCACAGCCCCTGAGGTGTCTGGGATCTGGGGGTATGGGCTGAGGGGATGTTTGACCTTCTGCTTGGAGCTGCCTGCCTCCAGAGGGCTGTTTACAGCGCTAAAAAGTCCTGCCTGGGTTTCAGTTTCGTGACCCACTTAGAGGCTGTGCGCTGGCAAACGCACCCCAAAGGTTTCTCATCTGGCAGCAAACCTGGTTCTCTCCACTTCGTGCTCCGAGCTTAGCAACGGCGCTCTTATTTTTACTCCCCTCTAATTAGGGGCTGGGTGGACCAGGAGGAAAGAGAGAGAGGGAGGGATGGACAAATGGGAACACAGCCACAGAAATAAAGACGAGATGAGGAGGAAGAATGTGTCACTAAAAGCTGTGAAATGAAAGTACAAGGATACAGAGATGGTTTTTATCCTGCACTTGAGGAGAAGGAATGCTTTGTTTAGCTCTCCATGAGGTTATGTTGTGATAACCCTCAGCATGAAAATACTTATGGACTCATTGAAGTGAGGGGGGAAAAGGCTCTTAATAACAGGTTGTGCTGGCTCTTTGCCGGCACAAGTTCCTGCTAACAATCCTGTGCAAACTACAGAAGAAAGATGAAGTCATTGCAGTCCTAATGCTTCCACGCACACATTGTTTTACTCATACTCGTTTAAAGGAATAGCTCAGCAGCTACACACACAGTCTGTGATTCTGATCTGCACTGAAGAACACCTCAGAGGTGGTCTTTGTCTTCTCACATCCAGGACCGGAAAGTTTTCCAACACTGCACAGAGTGATGTTGATCCAGCAGGGGAATGTGTTGCTTTTGCTTCGGGGTGAACAAGGTCAAGTGCTCCGGGGTCAAGCTCATCTATCCTCCAGCAAAAAGGAAAGATGTCAGGGAAGTATTACTTTTGCAGCTCACCCGCAGCTCCAAACAGCTGCGGATAGCACTGACATCGCAATTTATGGCCCTGCTAATGCTGATAGTTTTTTGTAGCATCTTTAGCATCTTGTCTGAACACAGAAGACACGAGGAGAGCTGATGCACGCCAGTTCAAATCTGCAGCCGAAGACGGGAGATCCCAAGAGGAGCCTCTCTGGCGAAGTCTTAACCATTATCAGAGGATGTTACACAGGAAAGGAGTGACAGATGCTTCAGATTGGTCCCAGACCAAAATACAGCCCACACCCCCCACCTTTGAAGAAATATTTTCTTCCCTCAGGACGCCACTCTCCCTCCCATCCTACATTTTTCTCTCTTCTATGTCTTTGACCTTCCTCCTCTCTGCCACCAGGCCAAGACACTTCCACAGGGCTGCCGCTACTCTGCACTGTCAGACATATTGCAGGTTTTATTAGGCTGCAGCCCTCAGCTGTACTCGTAAAAAGTGGATTATGTTATTATCTCGATTAGGTGATTGATTGTAAAACGTATCCCACACGACTACCTATGCTGGTTTTCTCTTTTACAAACTCTCCCACCTCGAGTTGTCAAAACCAGATTCTAAAATTACGCACAGCAGATGTGAAAATCCAGCGGGGCCGATCTTCTAGCAGCGAGGGCAGTGGTGGGAGGTTCAAGAGGTCGTTGCTGTGGCTCGTTCAAGTGAAACTCTCCCCCACCAAAGTCAGCGGATTGGCAACAAGATTATCTTTCCCGCGTAGGCAGGAAATCAGATCTGTGAGCCCCATCAACAGGAAATTAAAGGGGGAAAACATAGTTTAGACGGACCCCGGTCTGCCCAGGTCCTCCCAGCGCAGACTGCAGCTGATGAGCAGGCCCGGCCCAGCTCGACGACGTGCTGACAGTGAGACGCTGCTCGGTACAGGGTGTAGATAAACAGCAGCCGGAGTCCTCAGACAGCAGACATGGCCGTGTAAATAATAAATGTTTGGAACACTTCTACTTCAGACACTGGTGAATGTAGTCTGTCAGGCTTATCACGGCTCTTTTCATTTACATCTGTGCTTGTGGTTTAGAAAAGGCTCAGCAAATAGAAAGGCTTTTATGAAAGACTGTAGCTCGCCAGACAATTGGCACCGGCACATGGAAACATCAATCCTGTTCAGATATCGCGTTGGAGAGCACACCTGCACACTTATACTCCTAAAGTGATTTTTATAAATGGCCGCTGTACTCAAGAAAGACAGCTACAGAGTTTAATAGTTCATGTGAATTCATCCAAATGAAGCCTAACGAACAGTGCTTGAATTTCAACTTGACAAACCCTCTCTTGGATTGGACAGCCCCAGTCCCATGAACTGTATGTCCCCATGATGTCATTGTGTGCTCTCTGTTCTATTGTTTCAGCAGGGATGGCAAAGTGTAATCTGTTTTAAATTCCTTGGGCGTGACTGAAATATGCAACTTAGGCCTCTGTTCTCGGCTGCCACTCCCTGTGGGATCTCGAGTCTGACTTGGTTTCCACAAGTCGTGAAGTTGAGTTTTTATGAAACTATTTTACAGATGATTCTCTCACTGAGTACAGGTTTAGTAAGCAGTGTGGTTTGAATCACATTGCAAACACTGCACGTCTCAGCAGCTGGATGATTTATCATGCAGGGAAACCTCATTGTTCAAATATGTTCAGCAAACAAAAACTCAAAGAACATGGGCTGTTGACATGGGCTTTAAGTATAGACAAGGTGTACTTTTAGGTATTTTCCTTTATAATGATTGTTTTGTCGCTATCGTTTTGACAATATTATTGTCATATAATTTTGCATTTATCAGCTTTTATATATATATATAAAAAAGAAGAAGCCTTAAAAAAGCCACTTGAGACAAAGTTCCTGCAGCCTTCACTGGGAGCTACTTTAAACCTGTGACAGCCACTGCGGACAATAAATCCAATTGTTACAAACCAGGAAAAGACAGTCAGACATAAAGTGGATCTACAAAAGGCAAGGTTAGCGGTCCTTCAAAGTATTAGGTCACATCAAGTTGTCACAGGAGGCACAATAGAGCCAACAATCTCATCAGTGCACACACACTGTTCAAAAGAGCGGGCATAAGAGTTATTTTAAAAGCAGCAGTAGGACATAATCTCATACAGCAAACATGGTTATCATTAAACCGGTGAATCTCTCTGCTGGAGTTACCTCCAGATTACATCTCCAGTCCATCACAGGACCCATTCACTCTCACACTCACACCCAGGGGCAATTTAAAGTCTCCAGTTGGCCTAAATATTCATGTTTTTGGACAGTCAAAGGAAACCGGAGACGCTGGGAACACCCACACAGACACAGGGTGAACATGAAAACTTCACACAGGATGCAAACCCTTCTTGCTGTGAGGCAACAGCCACGAATCACAACCCAACAATCACAAAAGGACAATAACTGCAGAAGGAGACAATGTTCTGTTTGGACAGCAGATAAAAGAGCTCTCGCAGTATTTATACTGTGTCTGACAAAATTAATTTTCTTACCAGGTGGTTTTTATTCTGGAGCATTTTACTTGTCTTAAGTGTTTTCCTTAATCATCCGAACAAGATGTATCAGCTATATGGAGACTTTTAGTCTGATCACTGCTAAGAAAACCGTGAGCTCTGTGAGAGTTTTTCTTTCTTAAAAATATCTTGGCAAGCGAAACGTTCCTGCTCTTTTGGCAGATAATTCTGCCCATTTTAAGTAATGTCTCCCCATTTTTATTGCTTTTTCAGTTTTTAATAGTGGACATAATAATGTCAGTTAAAGTGCAATTGCCAGAGAGCTGTGCCAGTAGAGGCTCCACCAGGATACTGGGAATATATCTCAACCTGTTTGGCTTGTGACCCGTGGCCTCACTGTAGACTTCAGAAGTGAGCGTTTTTTTTCACTGACGGATTGTTCAGAGAAAACTTTGAGAGAAGAAAGGAAAATATGATAAATTTTCCATAACAGGATTATGGAGGGAGCTTTGAGAACACATAGCTTGTGCTGACCCCCCAGGTTAGAAACATCGGCTTTAAATCACGTAACTGCATCTCGTATATCTCTCATGCAAAACACAGCACAGCTATGAATAGAGCCGTTATCATGGCGGTGAAAACACAGCCTGTGCTGGTATAACAGCTCTATAATGTGTTGCTGTGTACCCCCACTATTGTGGATGTAAAAGTTCCATCTAAAGGGGATTTTTATTGTCCTCCAGCCTTTTAAGGCCCTCCTCCGTCTGTGAAATGTGCCACTGATAGAGTCTACAGCAAATCCCCATCTGCAGTTTGACATTTCATATACCTGCCCTGTAAATCCAATGAAGCTCTCATTGATTTCCTACATCGATTTAACTCAGCCTCTACTGGCTGAAATACAGCACTGCTCGCTGATGGGAACTTGTGTGTGTGTGTGTGTGTGTGTGTGTGTGTGTGTGTGTGTGTGTGAGTGCTGGATGTGGATATACAGTGTTGGTGGTGGGGGGTCATGATGGGGCTGGGCTGCTGTGGCTTTGGCTGGGAGCCCTGGGACGGCTGCTCGGTGGAAAGCAGCGCCCCTGTCTTTAGCATCTATCCACACATTCCCAGCTGCCAGCTCACTATCAGCAGGAGCTAATGGGGCTTAGCTGCCCGGGCAGCCTCGGGCTGCAGCGTCCGCACTCAGACAACAATGCTGCTCCTATTACCAGTGTTGCCCTAATTGAAATACGTTATTTATTGAAAGTGCGCTATTGCTGGTGTGAGGCTGAATTTCTTTGGGGCACGTCATTCATTATGGCAGTTAATGAGCCTTGTTTGGGAGGGCACTTGAACACCACGGAGGATTATCTGTAGCGTGGCATCGCTGAATTAAGATCTTAGTGTGGCAGGTGCAGAGGTGCCTTGCTCTCCCTTTCTCTCTCTCTCTCTCTCATAATGTCAGAGGGACTCAAACTCTGCCCTGTTTGCTGGTAGAAGCAAGTAAATTTAGAGTTGTCACTGTTCCAGAGCCAAATGTCCTGTGACTGGAATTACAGGTCTGTGCAAAGAGACCCAAAGCCTCCTGGAAAATTCAGGCCTGGCTGTGACTTTGCCAGCAGCTTTAAGTGCCAACGCAACTCAGCACAGTCAAAGTCACTACTCACTTAACATGGGAAACACACCTCTTTGAGTTCTACTGACAATGACACGCTGACATTAATAGGACCATAATATCCATGTGTTGGATATGAAGCTGTAGCCACCAGGCTTCTTACCTCCTCCTAGGAAGAAACGGAAAAGAGAATGAAACTGTTAAAGATTGAAAATGAAATTAGGCTACCTGTATGAATAGAATTAATTAATTCATTCATTAACATAATCTCTTTTCTTTAATCATTAATTACATTTTGCTGTGTCGAGTCTTTATGCTGTGCTCAGATAAGCAGATACAGGCTCCTTCAGCAAAGAGCGGCATCTCTCAAAATGCTGCTCAAATTATGACCTGAGAAATTAATGGTCTTGGAAAAAAAACTTCCAAAACCATAGTGCGAGTTTTACTTATCCAGCACAAATAAACCTTTCCAAATACTCTGGGTGTATTCCCTGCCTACACACCCCTGATCCACCATTAGTACAAAGCTGGTGGGATGATGGATGGATTTCAGGGCAGTGCAGATGTAGTCCTCAGAAATACTGTTTACAGTGAGTTGTGTAGGAGCACAGAAATAACTTTGCTGCTAGGAAACAGTGATTTGACTCTCCAATCTAATAGTACATATGTATCCAAAATGTCAAATCATTCCTTCAGAGGTATTACTTGTGTCATTAATCAGCCAAATCCCGATTGTCAGACCGTTTCTACTCCGGGCCTTATATTTAGTGGCAAGATGCCAAACAAACAGTAGACTTTCACCCTCCCCACTCTTTCCCTGGGGCCCCCAAATTGCGACCTCAGCCTTAGCCCCGGATGCTGACACATTTGTGCCCTCACACACGTAACGCAGCCGGTGAGCAATTGAGCAAATCATAAATGAAAGCGCAGAGCAGAAAGGCCTGCAGTCTGAGTGTGTGACGGGGTGGGGGTGGTGGGGGGGGTGGTCGGGGGGGGGGCTCAGGAGGGGGGTGTCGAGGGTCAGCTGCTTTCTCAGAGCGATCTTTTTCAACCCGGCGTCCAAAGTCAACATTCCACCTAACCTACAGCCATCTGAACGCAGACTGAGAGGGAGAGCGAGAGGAAATGGAGGACGATGGGGGAGAAAATGACAAAAAGAGTGTCACGGAGAATGGGAGTTCTTTCTTTCCCCGTGAAAAGCTTAAGTTTCACCGTCTCGGCTTTGGGAGCCCACACGCCGACAGTTATTCATCAGGGTAGACATCATCAATTACCTCTAATTAGCTGGATGATGGTCTGGTGAGCAGAAAATGAAGGAGGTGATTAATCAAGCGGAGCACCTCCAGGCCTAATGCTCGGCCCTATAAAAGTGAGATGTAGACAAAAAAGAGCCCGGGGGTCTTTTGTGCTCCTCGTGCCCCTAAAACAGGACATGTCCAGACTATTCTGGTCCACAAGCAGGAGAAGACAGAGGCTCCTCTGAGGACCATAATGGCAACATCTATCCACCTGACAGATCTCCGGAGGAAAAGCACACCTCATGCACAGCACACACTGTTGATTCATGAAAGCAATACACAGAGAAATGATGGTCGCGCAGACTTCTAGATGCCATCTTTTTATTAGATGGAGGGAATTTACTGCCTCTGTTGAGGTGAAGCCTTTTTTTCCCCCTCCCTTTTACTTGCTGGTGTCATGCTTCTTCTGTGGGTGAGTTACTGGCGGTTTGGGCGATGACGTGATTGTGGGAAGGTCCTGGGTGCAGTCAGACTTGTAATTCAGTGAGGAATTTTGCATCTGGTCAAGGCTGGCCGAGTCTGTCTTTATAAATAAAGACGTTAGTCTTCAAAAGAGGAAAAACAGAGGAAGGAGAGGAGAGGAGAGGAGAGACATGAAAGCCCTTTCCTGAGCCGCGTACTTACTCGACGCTGCTGGAACACCCTGATATTAATTTCTAATCCCCGGCCGTAACACGGTCACAGGTCGTATTTCTGTACTGTTTACAGACTGAGGTTCTACAAATAAGAACACACCGATGCTGAGCATGACATAATTCGAGACCTGATCCAGGAAAATATTATCCTGCCCAGAAGAATCCAGAATTCGTCTTCCAGACGGTGTTTTTTGGGCATCGTTCAAGGTCTGCTTATGAGTCACTTCTAAAGTTTCTGCATAAATCTCCACCGCCATAAGCAATTCAGACATTTTTCAATCACTGTCTCCCCGGCTTGTTTAAAATATGGCCGTGACTGTGTACACTGCATAAAAGTTTTCGCATAGAAAGTGTTCATCTTTTTAATAAAATATGATACTCCCGGCAGTAAAGCAACCTCCTTGCAAAGGCAGGTACAGTACATCACTGCGGCGCTCCTTTAGAGACAGCTACTGCTATCATCAGCTGTGCTTGAAGTGGGAGTCTGGGCTGTTTCAGTGGCACAGGCTTGCTCCATGTGTGCTTTATTACCTCATCTTCGGGGGAGATTTATGGCTCTCACACAGGCCACTCTTCTGAGCTGTTTATATCTGCGCGAGATAAAAGAAAATCATGGCTTTATTGCCCGGTCGCAGCCGGTCTGTTTACACAGCAGCCTGGTGTCTCTGAGCGGCTGCAACAGGCCTGCATCACACGTATCTGATCTGCCTTCTGCAGGGCAATAAGCTGCCCCGTGTGTGCGCGCGCGCGCGCAGCATCTCTGACTCTAACCTTATTTGTTAAAAGACAAAACGGTTTCTGTTGGGAGCACAAATTCCGGCCGTCTGCTCCTACTGTTGACTCGTCAACATTTCATCCCCATGACTCACATCCTGGAGAAGGAGAGAAATCGCGCAGCTTTTCGGCCCGGCCTGCTACGAAGACGGTTCGACTGGTGGGGAGTCACGTATGCTCTCAGACGTTACGATAATCACTCGCACTCTTCCAGCTCGTGGCGTCACTCTCAGTCGCAGCACTATGTCCCTGCGTGCTCTCTCATGTCCTAGCGAGGCTCCCCCACCTCCCTTGGAACAGCGCCGCCTGCGAACGGCTTGCCTGTAGCGCCACCCAGTGGCCTGTCACGGTATTGCCAGCGTCCGCAATGCACAGAGGGCTACGGCTCTTATCGCTGATCCGGAGAGCTGCTGAAGTCATGTCAGCCCAAGACAAAAACAAGTCGAGAGGCCCGTTGCAGTATCACATCAGTTTATTAGCCGGATTACAGCGGATTAACCGAGTTTGTTGGAAGGCTCTGTTTTGCTAACACACTCGAGACTAAACGTGACAGCAGCTTTACAATGGACACCGACAGAGGTCAGCGGATTCTACCAACCAAAAGATTCTTTTTAAATCATGAAGAAAAAGAGAGAGAGAGATAGTGTCTGAGTTCACTTCAACAATGTCGTTTCACAAAGCTGCTTTCTCATCCTCCCAACAGAGGCAAAAAAAAAAAAACAGCTTGGACTCGAGACAATAGTAGAATTATGACCAGGTGTCGCCTTCCATCCACTCATGATACCGGTACGGAATCAGTCCGATGACACTGTGTGAGATATAGTTAAAGCATGCGAGTTAATATAATACTATTGTCTGCGGAGAGGGATGCCGACAAGGGTACGGAAGCTGCGAGTACAGAAGCGTGTGCTGCACGGGGGGGTGGGTATTCAGATTGTTCTCGTTAATGACTTCTGATTCTGCTCATTGACACCGCTGCCTTTATTCAGATGGTGCGGATGTGGAGGCCTCTGCTATTTTCTACATACATACTAATATCTCACAACAGAAATCCACAGCTAATAGTTTAAATAAGACTAAACATCCTGCGCTTCAAAACGTCTGGGGGGAAGTTCCCGTCCGACATTCGAGCAACTTGTGCGTTGGAGTTGTACGCTTCCTATGAGTAACCTCACACTTAAAGTGCTTTTCACTAAGCGATGGAGTAGTGCCTGAACTGAGGATGAGGCCGTGGTGAAATACAGTGCAACGTCATGTTTCCGTGCCACACGGGGCACATTAAAGGCGAACGAAAGAAAAAGCCACGGGGTGAGGTTTAACTAGATGAGCTGGTCGGTTATTCTGCAGTCAGCCAGTACACGGTTGAATAAAGTACAGCACAAAAAAAAAAATCACTGTATCAAGCTGCAGTGTCATGAAGAGGCAAAAACCAAACGGTACGTCTCACTTCTTTATACTTGAGCAGAATTAGAAATCATAATGGTCACTAGAAATCAGGGTGGGGCCCGTTGGGCTCAGGGAGCCAGCGGCCCCAGACGCAGCTCCACGTGGTGCGTGAGCCAAATGGCCTCGCTGGTGCTCTCCGCCCCCTCCTCGCTGGGCCTGATGGGGGCCGCCAGGTTGCGGAAGTCGTGTCGGATCTTAAAAGAAACCACCACGTCCGCATCCTCTTCTTTCTGGGGGATGACTTTGATAAAGAAACCAATCTTGTTGGATTTCCTGAAGGCAACAACACTGTGGGGGGAAAAAACAGAGGGATCAGGTTAGGAGTTACCTCACTCTATTATTCCCTTCTGTGTGTGCGCGTGTGTGTGTGTGTGTGTGTGTGTGCGTGTGCGTGTCTGTGTGTGTGTGTGTGTGTGTGTGTGTGTGTGTGTGTGTGTGTGTGTGTGTGCGTGCTGGGTATTAACTTACTCTGGGTCGTCCTGGAAGTCCTGGGGTTCAGCCAGTTCATCGTACTCCGCAGCCGCATCCTTTCCAGCCAAGACCAGCTCCTTGCCGTACACAACGACCTTAAAGAAACAGTTCCCACGTTAGGTGGCTAGGAGAGCGCCATCGCAGCCAAAGTCCCAGCGGAAAATGCCTGTATCACCCCTGCTGCCCCCGGACGTGGGAGACGGATGTGGCAGGACGACGTGTTTAGATGCTTTTTCTCACATGAATCAGCTAGAGGGGAGCGTCTCCGTGCTCATCTTTCTTTCTCTCATGCTAAGCCGAGGTATGACCGATATGCCACCGACAGAGGAGCGATGAAGCCTACAGCGTTCCATTTTTTTTAGCCATAGATCGCACGTTGGTTCAATGAGGAAAGAAATGGTGCATTTCAATTTAGGAGTGTGAGGAATATTGAGACAAAAACACGACATTTTCATATCTTAGCAACTCTGCACAGAAAACGCTTTGTAAATGAAACTTTAAACAATGACTATTAATGCGGCTTTTCATTTTCGTTTCGACAACATTGAAGACAGCCTCAAGAGCCTCTGCTCTAATCAGTCGAGTCTCTCTGACGACGGCTCAGAGCTGTGGGGATGGGGCGTCTATCACTGCAGCAGGACGTCCTCAAGTTTCTGAGAGGACTTCAGAGGACTGCTGCTCCCTGGAGACTGGACTTCAAGGTGTCCCAGCATCATCATCTGACACTAATGCAGATATGCTTGCATTAGTCTGCCGCCATGTCATGTGGAAGGAATTTGAGAAATCCAGACCACATTTCTGTGAGACGAACACGCTTACGTAACGTTTAGACGGAACACATAGCGCGTGCATGCTGGGAGGTGAGGCCAGGCATCCTTGGAAAGAGCGAGCCGGTGCAATCGGCGCTGTGCCTCACGCTGCCCTGCAGGTGTTTGAATACCAGATCAAGCATGAGGACGGGGGCCTCGACGCCGGAGAAAATGGGTCAGGAAGATGCCCGGCGCTGGCCGAGGGCTCTTCCTCGCACGCCCCGGCCCACGAGTTCATCCCTACAGAGGCCAAGACAAACAGCCTGCGGCGGGCCCCTCGCCACTGAAAGGCGCGTGGCGGCCGACAGATGGGGGCGGGGGCCGGCACGCAGCTGCTCCGCACGCGAGGCGGTGACGGGGGTCCACCTTTGTCAGGGAGAAAGCAGGCAGCTCCTCCAGGAGTGAAGATGCAGGACAGCCGGGGCAGGTGGCGAGCACCTGCCACAGCCTGCGTCTGCCTGTTAGCCTCCGGATTTGCTCTTTAAAGCCGGCGCGAAGGATTTGCCGCCATCTGGTGGAGAGTTTGCAGGAGGGGCGCTCTTCCGGGGACTAGCTGGAGCAGTTTTGAGGGCCCCATCTCATAGCAGATGGACAGCAGAGCACGGCGGGGCGGCATGAAAGCGGGTGAAATACCTTGGCGGTGCTGTTGATGTCGTCGGGGTCGTCCTCCTCGCAGGCGGCCAGCGTGACGTGGGTGATGTTCTCCACCGGGTTGGTCAGGGTCAGCAGCACTTGGCTCTCCTGCGTAAACAGGATGAGGAAGAACGGGGAGGAGTTCAGCCCCGGTCGGCTTTCATCACCGGCCCGGGTTCACTCATCAGGCGACGCGCCGCGGCTCCGGTCTCACGTTTGCCTCTTTCAACACCAGGTTAAAAAAACGCCAGGCTCTACCCACAGGGCTGGACTGAGAGCCGAGCCGATGGAATATGCAACGAGCCAGAGCCGGAGCGCACACTGACCTTCAGGAATCGCAGATTTGGAATGGACATGATCCTCACTTCAGGGATGTAGCTCCTGAGGGAGGAACAGAGAGCAGAGAGATCAATACTCCGAGCTGCGCACACGCGCCGGCCACACTGAATGCGCCCATCAGCCCACGTTTCATTAAAAGCTGATCTTTGAAGATCATTCACAAGCCGTACAGTTTGCACAGGTCATTTGGATTATTGCTCCCATCGTTCATAATCTTCAATTTCCATTTAAAAAGGACAAACGGGGCTGAAGATCGAGCCATTCTGGCATGAATAATTTCCTGAACATGTGCTTATCAGCTGAAATCAAACACTGGGATCTTAATCTGCTTACAGCAGGCTGCGGGCCAGCTCATGTTTATCCATTCATTACAATAAGATCAACAGCGTCGCACGCACACACACACACAAAAAAACATGTTAAGGAGACAATCTGATGAGCCATACTCACACAGCCACCAGCTGAATTTTGAACTTGATCGAAGTGGGATTAAACTCCGGCTTGCTCAAGTTGTGCTCACACTTCTGGAGGCAGAAATCGGGCAGAGAGCAGAGCGGGCATTAAAACACATATATATCGGCACATTGAACAAAACGAAGACGGCAACGACAACCATGTGGGGAGCGAGCGACTGACCCTGCAGCGCAGCGAGCGCTTCATCAGGAGGTGTTTGTGTCTGGGGTGGAGCTGGGACGCCCCCGCGGGCTGCAGGTCGGGCTGCAGCAGCCGCTGGCGCAGCGTGGTCACTGCCGGGGGAGGAGGAGGAGGAGGAGGAGGAGGGGGGGGGGGGGGGGGACACAGACACAGTCAGCCTGGGATCAGACCCGCTGATTGAAGCAGTGCCGCTCAGCCGGCTGTTGACGGCCTCTTACCCTCGGGTAAGCTGATGGGCCGCGTGTAGCAGTCCTCCGGCAGCGGCTCCACTTCATCCAGGGCCTGGGCCGGCTCGATGGTGATCTCCTTCTGGTCCTCGCCCTCCTTGAGCCTGGGCGGGAGACGGACGAGTGCACGGCCATTAACGTCTCTCACGTCTATGGCACTGCCATCGACGTAAGTGAAGTGACACTTTGTAGTGTAAAGACAGGTCGGGCCACGCACCCCCCACTCTATTAACCTCCTATAATGAGGTCACGGAGCCCTTGTTTGTTGTGTGGAGTTTGCCCTGTGAGCGGGATTACAGAAAACACCACGGGCCTGGTTCTCCTGTAGCTTTGTGGAAAGACTCTGCATGACCAAGAAAAGGCCCATTATGCGGGAGCGCACGGGACCCGAGACGCTAATTGTTTTTCCTGACACAAGCACTGGGAGGATGACGGATCGCGGGAGGCTGCGACGTCTTGTCGCAGCACGCATCGCATTAAGTCTGATATTTTCAGCTCCAATTTGTGCCCCCCCCCCCCACACACACACACACACCACCCCCCCCATCAGATGCCATCCCAAACCAGACGCAGGTGCGATGTCTACAATGCCAGCTCAGTCCGAGCAGTCACGCTGACATTCATGGGACTCGGATCGTTAACTGCGCGTGAGCGGCGTCGACGCTCGGGAGCGAAATCGCAGTCGAAGGGAACATTACCGTAACCACCTTAAACAAATGCCTCAACGCTCCAAGAAGAGCCGCCGGGCCTGAGCGACGGCCGGGGCCCCGAGGCTGCTCTCACTCCGCCCGGACGTTCGTCTCCTCCGTCTAGCCGCGCGCGCCCTTTGTCGGCCGATTGTCAATTCTCCGTTGCTAAGCGGGGGTCCTTGAATGCAACTCGGGGGTGAAATATAAAAACGGTCTTCGCTGGGCACTCTATTACCGCCAGGCCAAGCGTGTAAGGGTGGCGAGCCGTCGGGCCGGGGCGTGATGGATCGCACGCCACGCAGGAGCTAATAAACAATGGCTGCTGGAGGGGGGGGTATCAATCAACGTGCATAACGCGTGCTTAGTTTTGCAAGAGTAATTGCCAGAGTGTGTGTGTGTGTGTATACATATATGTATGAATAAAGGGCACTCACGAGAGGCCAGCCAGGCTGGATATGGGAGCCCCGGACCTCTGCCTCTGCAGCCTCGTTCCAAGGCCGTATTTTTCCTGAGTGAATTCGGGAGGAGAAAGAAAAGCACGAGATCAGGCGTTCAGCACATTCTCGTTTGGGGAGGAGCAGACTCGAGACAATTACGGGCTCATCTACGATTGTTTTTCTACATCTCTAGTCTTATCCCGAGGTCTGCTACAGGACAGCTACGACCACGTTTAAAGACGAAAGGAAAGAAGAACGAAATGGCTTTGGAAATTTAAATAAACAGTAAAGAAGCCAAAAACAGCTCGATTTGCATTAGGTCAGAAACATTGGAAGAGGAGCCCCTTTTGTCAGGGAGAGTTAGAGGGAGAGAGAGGAGGTTCAGTACATCATTAGTATAAATACAGTTTTCAAAAAGCCCTCTCTCTCTCTTCCCCTAAGCAACATAAAGGCTTCAATTGTGTGGCCCACCACCTCCTTCAACCAAAGAATACATTCATGTGATCTGAGAGGTCACAGACTAGATAGGAGCTGAGCTACGGACAAGACAGTACGACTATACAGATAAGACTACTGAAGTTGTGAAAAATACAACTCACCACCACATGAATAGTGTGTTGCTGGGGGGTGGGGGGGGGTTAAAACCAAAAATGTCAGAGTGCAAAGAAAACAAAGGAGAGAACAAAGAACCAGGTGAAACCCAAGCGACCAGGCAAACATTAGTGGCACATGGTGACATGCAGCCGCAACAGAAATGCATCAGTGATGGAAACTCAGTGTAGGACGTCACGGAGCCGGAGTCTTTAAAAGTAGTTCCAGAGCACAATGCCAGAGACTGGTTACAGAGGTTAATTTAGGCAAATGCAGAATGAGGCAGGTGTAAACAATGTGCCCATAAGCTCGAAAGGCATGAAGAGCATGTACAACACAGGATGACTAAAATCAGCATTTTCATATTCATCCATAGATGTGGCGTCAATTTAATCAGGTCCATATCAGACAAACCTGTGCCTGCAATACCTGCACATTCTCTTACGAAATACAGCGAGGAAGCTGTTTGACATTGAAAGAGGTCAGAAAACTGGGTCGGAAATTTTTGGAGAGTCTGGACTGGTCTCAGCGGGGGCAGTGTACCGAAAATGCCAGAGGCATGCACTGTCGTCTCCTGGCCAGCTTCTTCCTGTCCCTCTCCTGCCTCTCTCTGTGAGCCAGCTGCTGGTAATACTCGATCAGCTTGCCGATCTGCAGAGCACAAACAAGGCTGTCAGGGCTTCATTGTCATGTTGTGGTAAAGGGCAATTAACAGGTGTCATTCCATGTACGAGATGTACCTGAAAATAAGACAAAATAGTCCAGGAATGAAAAACGGATCAAAAGTTCCCTCAGAATAATTGGAGCACATCCTCAATCAATGTGTTGTATGTGATACTCAAGGAAACCAAACTAATGATAGTATAAGAACAAAAACCTGCTCAAAATTGCAACATAACAGCACATTTGTGGCCTCTGCCTTGGGTTTCTATGGCCTCCGGCAGGCTATGTGGGTGTGGGTGTCGCATAATCAGAAAACCTCTTCTCAAAAACAAGCGGAGCATGATGAGGAAACATGTGAGAGGCTCGAGTGAGTCCAGATAACCACAGGGGGGGAAACTCACCCGCTGAGTATGTGGGTTCTCGGGCTCCTGCCATCCACCGCTCGCTGCAGTGGGCAAAATTCACCAAAACACAAGCCTTAGTCAGAGCCATCATAAACACAAAAACAAGCCATGAACAGAGCTGGACACAAGCTGCTGTAACGAGGGCCTCCTGTTCTGGAGTAGGTCAGCGCTCACCGACAGATTTGTCAGCCATCCCTACGTCCCTGGAGGTCCAGCGGCAGAAGCCACAGGCCAGGTAGTAGGCTTTCTTCATGGTCGTCTTGGTCGGGTCATCCGGCAGAGGGGCTGGGATGTTGGTGGCCCGAGTGGACAGCGTGTGCATGCAACAGGGGCAGTCGAAACAATTCGCACACCTAGAGCAGAGCATGACGAGGGCGTTAACGGGCGCCGGTGACGGGGAGGCGATGAAGGAGCTCAGACAGAACAAAGCGTCACCTGTTCTTTTTGAGCTTGGCCTCTGCTGATGGCATGTTCTCCAGGCAGCTCGGGCAGTAGTGGGAGTCCACCTGATCACAGTTCAACGGGACACAAAACAAGTCAGTCAAACTCTGGATCTACCTCCATTTCACTCTGGCCTCCTCACTACGGGATTATCACTGTTTTGATGACTGCCGCGTTATTAAATGTGATTACCGTTCACTGTTGCTCCCAATGATTCGTACAGTGTTTATGTTTTGCGTAGTGAGACGCGGACTGGTCACACGACTTGTCACATGTTCACAACGATAAATCACGGATTGTTTTTCATGCAAAGTCGAAACGGATGAAAATGTAAGTCAGTCTGGGTGTGGTGTCTGTTAGCCACGTTAACAGGCTGGATTGTGGCCATGGGGCCGACAGCAGAGGAAAACAATGTTACAGAAAATAGTGAACACTTGTCGGACATATCTCCCACAATGCCTGTATCTGCGAAAATTGATTATTTTGACGTTAAAACCCCCCAAAAAGTAGACACGGGTCAAGAGCTAGTTCGCCTGCTTGTGCTGTGCTAACTGACAGAAGGGTCACGCCCCTCACAGCCAATGAGAAGAGGAGAAAATGGGTGAGACTTTTGATTGACATGAGGTTTAGCTATTCATAACTCGAAGAGCTCGGACTAATCCCGCCTACAGGACGCAGACGCTAGACAGCCGGCTAACAACAAAGTAGCTGATGGCTAAATGAAGCTAACCGCTAGCTACTAGAGAAACAGACACCAGAGCGAGAAAACGAACACGTACCTCGTGAGAGACACATTCTAGAGAGCGCAGCTCGCTACAGTAGCGACAGAAATACAGTTGAGATAAAGGAGCTCTGATCTTCTTCTCTCCACGGACCAGATAGATGACTCTATCCGGTTGCAGGAGGGACGCCATCTCTGCCCAAAGCAGCCGAGAGCGAGCTGTGTGACTGCACCGCTGCTGCCGACGTCACCGCTGGTCAGGACACCGTAGCAATGGCGGGCTCTGGTGGCGGACAATGGAACTGCACCGCTCAGAATCATAGCGATAGAGAGAGCAGTGCGAAAAATAGAGTGGGCAAAGAAAATGTGTTTGTTATGAATAATAATAGGAAAAATCAGTATATATTTCAGTATACATATGTAACGGGTGTGACTGCTGCGTTGTGTTTTGTTGTTATTTTAAAAAAGTGAACCACTGTGACCTTGTCTCAGTTTTTTTCCTGACGATGACAAAGAAATACAGAGAAAAAAAACTTTGGCCACACCAAAGCTTCACTCTTTCGGAATACTTGAGTTTCAGCGGGACCTTGCTATTTATACAAAAATGAGGGGTCACCCCAGAAAGAATGCAGGGGTACACAGAAAACTCCACCCCAGGATGAACACAGGAGTAGATTCAAAACTGCATCAATTTTGTGTAATTATATTGCATACAATATCACCATTACACATGGAGATAGGAAATGTCCACCACCGCCACCCTGTGGTTCATGAAGGTACTATGGGTTATTTGAGTTGTTCAGAGTGGCCTTCAGTGGACATCTCTCCACCACAGGCCACAGTGAATCCGTTTTTTCAAGGTTTTTAAATAGAAAATAAATAATGAGTGTGATTGATTTGCTTATTGTGTGAAATAATGAGATTTTCACTTGCCTGTGTCCATCTATCCACACCAGTTTTGCATGGAAAATGTATTTTTATTCTACATCTTTTTAGCTTTAAACAAACCTAACAGTAAAAGATGGTTATGCTTAAACAAAGTTCTCAAAGTTCTGAGTCACAAAATGTTATAAAAATGCTAATTAATGTTGTTCCAGTATGTGCCCTGGGAGTTTATTGCAGTCGTCACAAACTCACAGTACTCTGAGATTTAAGATGGATTTCCCCACTTTTGCAGGTGCAGTGTTGCATGTGTCTCCACAACCCTGTGAAGACTGTGTGCATCGCACAGTCTGGCACATTATGAATGTTTTCTTCTCTGAGCACTGTGTAAAACACAGGCAGTGAGATTCTGTACTGGAAAGAGGCCTGTCAGCCACCCACAGGGCACATGGCCAAGTACCAGCTCACCATGGCAACAGCTGATTCCAGAGAGGAGAAATGATCCATGAATAAAAATTAAACCAACCGCGTTTCTCATTCTCCTGTTTTCTTTTTTTATTTCTTCTTTTTACAATAACTTATGTTTAATTTTTCATTGGTTCCTCAGATTCAGCCAAATTCACATTGGTCCCAGAATAGATGATTCCTTCTAGTATATCTTTCTGAAGTTTCATTGCATGCTGTTTATGAATGTTCACAGTAGGTTAAGCACCAGGCATGCTCAGAGGCAAATACATCCAGACCTAGTCAACTGGGTTTGCTTCATTGTCTTAATTAGAGACCAAGATTTATTTGTTATCATCAAATAATAACCATGCAATCTATATTAATTTCCTCATTTATGTGTGAAGTCTTCCTTGCTACTAAATAATATCAATACTGAGCACCTGAAGAAAAGCTATTTCATGTTTTTCAGAATTGTGTGTATTGCCAAGTAGTTATACAGCTTGTGCATGCTTTCCCTTTCACTGTTATAATTTTATAATTTCAGAGCTGTACAGTACTGGCTCTGACACCTGTACACCTGTAGGTGTTGCACCATCAACGGCATTGATGCATGCATATGCAGCGTGCAACTGTGCAACGTGTGCACACTTCTCTCTCTCTCTCTCTCTGTCTCACTCACACACTTTCTCACTGTGTGAAGAGAGAAAGTGAATAGGGTTTATTTGCATGAACCTCAAAAAGACATCCTGGTTCTCAGGTCATATTTCAGATCTAGCAATATTTCCATTACAGTAACAGACAGAAAACACATGCAGCCTCTGTAAAACAAATGGTCGGCGTTAATGGATATCACACACGACATTATATATTAGAATCATATTGTTAATTGCATGAGCATTGATCATTGCTTAATTTATTGCATGTTCATGATTGCTCATCATCATCATCATCATCTCTCTCTCTCTATCTCTCTCTCTCTCTCACACACACACACACACACACACACACATACTTCTCTACCCCTGACAACGGGCATACTGCCTGCCAGCACATGTTGATTCTTGATCTGAGTTACAGATGCATCAACATCTGGAGGTCTCGCACTTGACTGCTTCGCATCCACTTCACACGACACATTCGCACCTTTTGCGCCTGTCCAGTCGGACACGTCTCAATCTATCCATCCATCCGTCCATCACTCCATTCACGTCAACCGTGCAGCGCACGCGCCGTGACGTCAGAGCAGCAGCTGCGCCTCCCGGCCCCGCCCCCCTAGCCAGGGCCAGATAAATGACCCGGAGAGAGGCTGACAGCCAGGCACCTCCGCAGAGCCGCCACGGACGCCACGATGTGGCCCCTGCTACCGCTGCTGCTGCTCGGTCTGCTGCGACCCGGCGCCGCCGGAGCGTCCGGAGCTCTGCTCACACAGGTACGGTACCTGCAGCACCCCAGTCCCCGCAGAGACAGCATGCGTGGCTGCTCTCCTCCACTCACACCTGTGTTGATTCAGCGATCCCGACAGCTGCTGCCGAAGCAGGACGTTCACATCCTATTTTTTTTTTTTGCGTGACAGCGTTACAGTCTTCATAACCTGTGTCCAGGCTGCATGTGTTCATTTAAAATTGGACTCCAGCTGCTTTAGATGTCTGGCATTAGTGTGAGATCAATCAGTGTTAATGATCCCACATGGAGGAATATACATGTTTCAGCAGCAAAGAAGCCTAGGAGACAGACAGACAGACGTTAGTGTGGTGTTTAGCAGCATGTATGTCATCTCTCCCATTAGCCCTGATGGCTCTGAACTTGTGCCAGCTTTTTTCCCTCCCTCCTCAGCCAACTAGAATATTCCCCCGTGGGCAGTAGTTCAGTTTGGCGCTGTCTCTCCCCATGAAAACGTGGGCACTAATGACTCTAATGAGAGCTCTACAGGTGCCCCCACCTGTAGGCAACAAGCCTGCGACAACAACAGGGCTCTAAATATCTGATCTTTATGGAAGAACACTGTGTTGCAGTGTTGACTTCACACATGCACACACTGCAGTTTAGGATCATTCAAGCCACTTTTTTCATGCCTCCTGTTTTCAACTACACCACCTAATAGATCATGACTATCACCTGGATGCTTTTGTTTTCCACTTTCATGTGCTGCTGACTGTAAAATGCTGTTTAGTACTGAAATTTGCGAGATTTACCCCAAGATCAACAGGACCTTTAATTCAGCAAAGTCCTTCTGACTCAGTGTTTTCCTGCTCTGTTGACATTGGGGATCTGTGTAGGGGACATGTCATCGTGTGGCAACAACAGAGGTATGACAGGGATGAAAGGTAAAAGTGTGGCAGCTGCCCCATGTTTGGTTAAAGCTTTCTGATCGCTGCTGGTAAACAGGCTCCTGTTATTTACTTTGGATACGGGGCAGACCAGATAGACCATTAATAATTTGGTAAGCCTTCATCAAATGCTGGATAATGAACACTCACTTGGCAAAGTTCTGGCAAAGACCTGTGAAATGATCAGTTTGTTGACCAACCAAACAATGGGCTACTTGTCTCTCTTCTCTCTGTCAGCCTAGAATGGATTGTTGTATCAATGTCAAAAGGTCTTCCTGGTGTGTCACCAGACTGTGAATAGGACACCCAGTTCCTCCCATGCAGCACTCGGTGACATACTCATCATGTCTCAGCACCTGCAGCAATCTGGTTCGCGACTAGTGTTTGAGCAGCAATTTTCCTCTGTCTCTGAGAAATCATTAAAATGAGTGGGCACATTATCAGACCTGTTGTTTCAGCGGGTATACGGTCAAAGGACTCCCGACTGCAGGACGGCTGTCATATAAAATTCAAATCTGAAGGCAAATAGTGGCCGGATCACCTCCTGCAGCCAACTGTGTTTGTACTGGGTCTGTCCGTGGGCACGCACACACAAAACGGCACCTCCGGGCCGTGCAAATACTACACCGTGTTGTCTGCCGAGTGTGAGGCCGATGGTGGAGAAGGCAATAACCTGTCGTAACCTGTTTTTGTACAGCGCTGTGAGTCACCCACAGATGGCACCATTTACAAATACCAGGCGAGGACCTTAAATGGGAGTCGCACCGTGAACTTCAGTGACTTCGCCGGGAAGAGCGTCCTCTTCATCAACGTGGCCACGTACTGAGGGTACACCTACCAGTACGTGGGTAAGGCACCACTGATGTTTTTGTTCTTCTAATCATACAAGCCCGTACCCCTCCTGAAGACGCTGAGCGCCTCCTGTCTTTGTTCTCAGAACTGAATGCACTACATGAGGAGATGAAGCCGCTCGGTCTCACCATCCTCGGCTTTCCCTGCAACCAGTTTGGGAAACAGGAACCGGGGCAGAAACATGAAATCCTGCCGGGTTTGAAGTAAGATAAGCTTATCTTTTCAGCTCACTGAGTGAGAAACACCGAATGCAATTAAACAACCGGTTCAAGCAGGGAAACGTGCTTCACGTTGTTTGGAATTTCTCCTATAGGGTGTAGATTTGGAAACATGAGCCTTCCCTAAACCTGAGTCACAGGATCCTCACAAGACCTTATATTGTAATGTTCCGTAACACAAGACCCATAAGAGGAGGATGTAGAGAGGAATTTTCCAATCTTGGCAAATCCTGTCAATCAGCGGAGCTTCATTTAATTAGAGCATGCTTCTTTTGGCAACAGGAGCCGTGTCTGATCATGGCTTCTCGCACACATAGAATTTGTCTGGGGCCCCATCTGTGGCTTCGTAGCCTCAGCAGAGCTTTATGCAGTCGTAGTAGCTCTGCTTGTAGGGAATCTGGGGCAGTAGCCGCCCTAGCCAAGTGTTTAGAGGCGCAACCAGTGATAAGCTGCCCTCTCTCTGGATTCCAGGCATGTCAGACCGGGCAATGGATTTGTTCCAAACTTCCTGCTGTTCGAGAAGGGCGACGTGAACGGGAAAGACGAGCAGGAGGTCTTCACTTTCCTCAAGGTGCGTCCCGGTTTCAGATTGTACGCCACAGTCGCACCTCTCGGTAGATTGTGTTCAAACCTGTCGCGATCCCTGTGCCCTGCAGAGCTCCTGCCCTCCGGTGGGAGACAACCTGGGAAACCCGAGCGAGAGGCTGTTCTGGCAGCCGCTGAAGACCAGCGACATCAAGTGGAACTTTGAGAAGTTCCTGGTGGGGCCGGACGGGAAGCCTGTGATGAGGTGGCACCCCAGCGTCAACATCTCCGAGATCCGGGCCAACATCCGCGCCTACTTGCTCTCCCTGTACACGCAGGAGATTTTGAACTAGCTGGGAGTCACCAGGCAGTATTTTGTCCCTCTGAACTATGTTGTTACTGTAGATTGTAAAGTAGGAGGTCGATGGCCGCGGTTCCTGCCGAGCGAAGGTGGCATGTTTGATGAAGAGGAGGCTTGAAAACAGGAACTCTGTGGTGTCTCTTCGGATTCTGCGGGGCGCGGGGCGGCTCTTCAGTGCATTCAGGCTGTCCCGCGCACTCACAGCATCATGTCATCTTCCCATCCCAGGAGCTGCTGGTCATTACCGGCTCCATGTTAAACACTAAAATAAATCATGCCGAACGCACTGGACGTCCAGACCTTTCTTTTTTTTTTTACCTCACAGTGGAAGGGTGAGTGTGATATCCCTGGCTACCCTGTGGTTACAGACAAACAAATTTTACACAAAGAAAAAGCAGTGTGGGATGCAAGTGGACATTTAGAATAGATTTATTAAGCCAGTCAGATACAAAAAGTCTCACATGTGCTTTTGCCTACAGCAAAATAAAAAGGAAAAAGGGCTACAAACCAAGAAAATACAACTGCCGGTAATTACAGCGTACCCTTCAAAGTGCATTTCCACCAATTTCTCATTTGAGCTTGCTCCCATCAGCATTTTGTTCCCAGAAACGTATTCAACAAAATGAACCCCTTTTCAAAACCATTTGCACACATTTTGAAGCCCTTCGTCTGACTACCTGATATACACTATATTGTTCTAAGGAGATCCGGATGGGTTCCGAGTGTAAAAAGTGGTTTGACCTTTTGAGATCGGGCCTGCCTATTCGCGGCGGTAAATGCGCGTTATCTCCAGCTGTGGATCCTGTCTGTTACCAGGGCTCGTGATGTCACGTTAACGGCAGCACAGTTACTCCCCTGGAAGCACTGGAAACACTGGACCGAGGTGGAGGGGGCGGGGGGGCGCTCAAGCAGCCGAGAGGTCGTCCTCTTTATGCCGAATTTGAAGTGCTGGCATTTGCCGTGATCACAACCTGGTAAGTGAGTGAGCGGATCTAAAGAGGAAGACTCGGTCTGTGGCGCTTGAAGGCTCGGACGCTGTCACTTGTAGACACTGTATGTCAGGGCTAAACTGTGGGGCAATAGTACAGGATACAGTGAGATGAGTATGAATATCGGAATGAGTGGTCAAATCAATTGTGGTCGAGTAGAAGTGTTGTGTTTAATGAGATTAGGTCCATCATCATGGGGAAAAAATAAAGGCTGTGTATGTGCTGTGCATCGTGTATTGTGTCTGATACAAACATACAATGTCAATAGCTACAATATATTGGGATTACACTAACAACATAGAAAGAACAGCATTACTAAAGACAATGATTTACACTTAGTCAATGCAACTATCAAAACAGCAGGTTATAAATAAATTATCAATAATCACAATCATGTTTTTGGTATGATACCATCAAAATTCATTTCCCAAAATTTTTGTATTTCAACAACCACTTTTGAACAGTTACACGTATGGGACAGTTCTATAACAGCCATGATACTGAAGAAATCCTCATAAATCAATTAACATTCACATTGTAAATTCTATGATCCAATGTACCTATATAATCATTCGTTGTTGGAATGAGTATATGTCGTCTTAGTCGTATTGGGGAATGGCTTCCTGTAACCCTACAAGTAACAATGTGTCAAGTTGTTACATGTTTGCAGAGAGACAATCACATAGGTATATTTTACGGAGAAAAAACAAAACAAAAACAAAAAAAACCCAAAACAATGTTAATTATTCCAACCTATTTAACAAATGACTTCAGTTCCTGATAAAAAAATCTAAATAATATTTCATGTATATATTCAGAATAGCGAAGTGTTTCACAAATAGCCTTATAAAACGCAAGTATAAACAACATTACAATAGGATATCTACAGTTCAGTAGGAAAATTATAGATCAAATCACACCTTGTCAACTCAAAAACAAACTGATTTCATGCTACTACCCAGACTGCATTAGGTGGGTAAGGTGATGCTTTAGTGCTTTCCAGGGTCAATGTTCTGTCGCTCCCTTTTTCCAAATCCTGCTCCGGCTGTGGCTGCTGCGGGCTGATCTGCAGGCGGCCAGTGGACAAGAACAGATTAAAATCCTGGGATATGTGACGCTCCATTACTGACCAACGACACTGCACACCGTTGGGTTGTTTGTTTGTTTGTTTGAGACACTATTACACATTAATCCATGCCTGGAAACGGTCCAAACAAGTGAAACTATCATTCCTAGTGGAGTAGCAGACAGGGATGGGGTCTCTACAGAGTGATCTCAGACGAACAGTGTGGATAAAGAGTGAGACTGGGCCGACTGTACCGTACCTGCATTCTCTTGTGGTGGTCTTGAGCTCTCTCCTACCGCTCTGGCCCCTCTGGGCAGTGGGAATGACGACTGCCAAGGAAAACCCTTGGAAGACCAGAAAAGACAGCGCCATCTTACACTTCAGATCGCCGCTACGCACACCCGTTCACATCACAAGCAGCAGCCCACAAGTGTTTGCCCTGACCTGGCTATTCACCACTGAGTGAGAGCGGGGGCCTACGTGAGCTACGGCTACACCTAATTCAATCTGCTTGTTCCTCCCGGCAAAAAAGGGATGAGGGGAGTGGAAGTGAAAGAAAAAGAGCAAAGAGCCTGGTTTTCCCCCTCAGTGAGCCAGGGTCACTGCAGGGCCAGGAGACAGAGACAGAGGGGCCCTCGAGGACCCTTACCGGGGTGACAGGCTGGAAGTCTCGTACGGGGGGCGGCGCTGCGGCGGCTGCGGCTGTGGCGCCTGCTGCATTGGGGATCCGGGGAGGGAAGTGTACGGGCCAGCCCTCAAGGCCCTGCGGTCCCACCTGCACAAAGGGACCACAGTAGGGAGGGCTCAGCGGGCCGTTCACTGAGCCTGACGTGGGGTCTGAGGTACGTCTTTTCTGCTGCGGCCCCTACGAGGGATCACAAGTAACACACGTGATCCCCCCAATCAGTGCACTGGCTGCTGCTGCTGCTGCTGCTGCCCCCAGCGGGCCCTCTGGCCCCGGGGCCCGGCCCACCTCTGACCCTGCTGCGGCTGCCTCCCGCCCAGGAGCCCGAGCCCGGGCCCTCCGCCCCGGGCTCACAGTACGGACTCGGCAGCAGATATTTGCAGCGAGGCCGCGCTCTGTCACAAGGGGGCGCTAGTCCGTAGACGTTCGGCATTCAACTTGTGGCCCTGGCTTAAAGAGGAACACTCCCGTCTCCTGTCTAGGCACCTCAACGTTTCCTACAGGGCTGTGACAGCGGGGGCCGGACGCCCCGGCCGCGGCCCGTACCTGCTTGTGATGCTGCATCTGCAGTCTCTCCAGTTTGCACCTCTCCGTCCGTTCCCTCTGGCACTCGTTCTGCGCCTGGTGAAGCTAAACCACGCAAAAACAAAGAATAAAAAAATCAAAATTACAGAACGGCTCGTCCCGGCCGGCCTTACAGAATCAAGAGGAAAACACCCAAGTTCACCTGATTTGTCAGATTCGTAATCTGGCCCTGGAGCCTCTCGACTTGCCGCCTCAGGTCCTCCTTCTCCTCGTTCATCCGCTCCCGGTCGCTCCTCTCTTTCCTGAAGTCCTCTTCAAAAATCTTCACCTGCGGCACAAAACCGTCGCCACGGTGAGCGGTGGAGCCGCACGGAGCGGCGGCAGAGCCCCCCCCCACCCCACCCCGGCGCCTCCCCTCACCTGCTCCTTCAGCACGTCGATCTGCGTGAGCAGCTCCTGCTTCTTCAGGTTGTTGGCCGCGTCGGCGAAGTTGGCCTGCCGCGGCGGCGGCTGCTGCGAGGACGAAGGCGAATGCAGGTTTAAGGCTTCCTCCAGAGCCTGAAGCCAGAGACAGAAGAAGATGAGGACGTCCGTCACTTCAAAGGCGATGCGCTCCCTCCCCGGCCGGCCCAACCCCTCCCCCTCTCCCCCTGCCTCCGGGCTCACCCTGTTGAGGCGCTGGATCTCCTTCTCCTGGTACTCCCTCTGCTTGCTGAGCGGCAGCAGCTGGTCCTGCAGGTAGCGGATCTTCTGCTTCAGCTCGGTGGTCTCCGAGTTCAGACACTCCTTCTCCCCCTGAAAGGGACGCGTGGAAACGTTGTTAAAAAATAAAAAGAAACGCCGGGCACTGCCTCCGAGCAGCGAGCGTCCCGGGGGCCTCACCTGCACGTTTTCTATCTTGGACTTGGCCAGCAGCAGCTTCTTGTCGTAGTCGCGCTGCCTCTGCTCTCGCTCGGCCTCCAGCTCCAGCACGGTTTTCTGGGACTCGGCCAGCCGCTGCCTGAGGTCTGTGATCTGAGAGGAGACAATGTGAAGCACTCAGCTGCGGAACCAAGCGATGCGCTGGAGAAAAGCGCTCTTTCCTGCGATAAGATATCTCCTACAGAAGATAAACGTCGGCTGCCCCGTGTGTCGGCCCCAGAGGCATGCAAGTGAAATGTGCCTTATCAAAGTCTACGCACGGCAACGGGGACACAATGGCAGACGCACGCAGTTCTGTTTTTGTGTAAAATACGAAGGAAGCCAGTGACGCAAATGGATATATCTGGGGTTCTGTGGTTCAAACCCAAGGTTGCATGGTGTCCCTGTCTCAACAAAGTGTGAACGTCGGTTTGCTCGCGTTTGCGCCGAGGCGTGGGCGTGCGCGCGCGCGCGTGTGCGTGCGTGCGTGCGTGCGCGCTGCCCTCTGACTGCACCGCTTCAGGAAGTCAGTGGGTACCGGAGAGGTGAGGGGAATTCTCGCCGAGGCGCGACAGGCCTTGTGGCGAGGGAGCGCTCAGATAGCGCGCCGCTGCAAGGCTGCACCGTTTCCACTGGACAGGCACAGCGACAACGCACACGCACGCACGCACACACACACGCACGTACGTTCACCTGCCAGCCGGTGCAGGCAAACATGAAGAAAAAAAGAAGAGAGAGAGAGAGAGCTTTCACAGAGACTAAAGCTTTTTCCTGTATCGGAGCACTCTCAACTGCGTTGTTAACCCGGGAACCGGCGAGCTGAGCGGGGCGAGTTGTAAGATGAAATGAGAGCGCAGACGTGGGGATACACCTGAATAAAGGTCAGTTCATTTGGCTCCTGCGTCAAGAGATGAAGGGCCGTCTATTTTTAGCAGCAGGCGCTAGCCAGGGGCCGGCGGGGAGAGCGGGCGCGACGCGAGCCGACGCCGCACCCCGCCAGCCCGGACTACCGAGGTCTCAGGATGACAACAGCGGGCAGGTTTTTCCAAAGAGAGCCGGAGCGAGGCGCCCGGGCCCCCGGCAGCTGTGCGCGGGCCGGGGGCGCAGCGAGGTCTGCCCACGCCGCCAACCAGGAAAAAGAAGAGAAAGACGCGGAGTCATCACTGTACCTTCTGTTCAAACTGCGACTTCATGGAGTTCCACTGGATGTCCCACTGCTTGTTCACCTCCAGCACCTGCGAACCCGAGCCAGAAAGTGAAGCGAGTGACAGCGGACGCGCAGGGAACTGCATCCACCCGAGACTCCCCCCCCCCCCCCCCGTGGCGAAAAGAGGATGAGCCGTCAGAGCGGCGAGGACTCACATCCTTTCTCTGCTTCTCCAAAAGCTTGATCTTCTTTTCGTACACCTCAACATCACAAGGCTTCGCCGGGGTTTTCTCCGCAGCTTTTCCACACTGTGGGCACAGCAAAAAAAAAAATCCTAAATCCTAGTGTACGCCACATTTAACAGAGAAAGCCCTGTACTCGGTGTGTGAGGGGAAAACGGCGTCACAAACAAAGGTGTACTTGAGCGGAGGCTTACTCAAAAGTTACACAAAGTTAGTCAAAGTTACACAGCGCATCTGAACAAAAGGTTAAGATCACTGAGGTACCTTCTGAGGTGTTGTGGCCTCCATCTTGGGCCTGACAGCCGAGGATTCCTCCTTCACGGGCTCCTCTTTGGCCTCCGAGGCCTCGGTGTCGGGTGGCGCTGTGGCGGACCCTGCGGCTGTGGCCCCTCCCGTGACCAGCTCCTTGAGTTTCTGGTTCTCCTGCCTGACGGCAGCAGGGAAATGAAAACGATAGTGCTTGTGGGCCGGGTCCCGTCATGAGGGTGATTGATGCTGCGAGCGGCGCTTGGGCACGTCCTTTGGGAAGACCCTACAATACCCGCTTGCTCTGGGAGAACAGGGAGCTATCCCCTCCTCCCGGACAAACAAAAAGCGAAAGCACGGCGGGGACGGCCGGGCCCCTGGCGAAACGTAAACAAGGAGCGGAGTCTTGTGGACTCCCCTGACAAAAGGCTCGGCGGCACCAAACAGCCCAGTAAAAACAAAACAAAAAAGGAAAGTATTACCTGAGCTGTTCCAAGTCTCTATTCCTGATATGATGATCCTCTTCCATTTTCTTTCGAAGCTCATTGTTCTCCTGTCTGAGCTGCTCGCAGAGAGTCTATAAGCGAACACAGTCGTCACAACGTTAAGCCTCGCCCGGCAGAGCGATTTGTTTCAACGTTTGCATGCCGCAGGCCACGGCTTTTAATAGAATGACAACAGTCACACCCCTCAACCCCTCACATGGACATATTTCATGATGACATTACTACGTTATTGTCCAGAGTTGCGCAACGGGTACAGAGAAAATTTAGATGCTTTCCACATGCACCTGGGAGGTTTTGAGACAAGAATTACAGAGTGAACTAACAGAACTTGTTCAAAACCCGAACCCAGGGATGCAAATGCCGCTTGATTTTTGACTATTGAAATGAGGCCACAACGAGCTTCAGGGGCACAAAGCAACGATGCACTGGCACAAGTTTACATCATTAATCATCATATGAGCGTTCACTGTGCAGCGCTGTGACACATTGCTCGGAAATGTAACAATAAAGCAGTGAGGTGGCCAAATGAGGCACAACTGGCAGAACTCATCACTCTCCTGAGTCTCCGTGGCGGCTATGGCGCTCACCTGAAGGAGGGAGGTCCTCTGCTCGTTCTTCTGGACCTTAGAGGAGAGGTGATGGAACTCCACCGCCATGCGGCCGAGGTGCGCCAGCAGCTGGTTGGGGTTGGACTCCTCTGCGAAGATGCTGAAGGAGCTCTCGAGCCTCTTCAGCTGGCTCGCCAGCTCGATGTTCTCTTGGGGCAGGAGGGGGATGACTCCCACCGCTGACCCGGCCTGCAAGGAGGTCACACAGGTGCGCAGTCAGCGGCCTGGGCCAACCTTCCAGGCTAAGCGAGGCTCTGAGCCGAACCAAAACAAGCAGTTCAGGCAGCACGAGACCGAAAGTTCATCACGACGGACGAGTCATCGCGCTATTTCTGCTATTCTGAACAGTTGAACCAGTTCGTCCAGTTCGTTCTAAATCGAGGCCACACAGACCGAAGCCGCCGTGTCAGCCTGTCGTAACCTGACGTGTTTAAGTACCTCGGCCCGTGAGTACCATGAGTGTTGACATGTACTTGAAACATTCCGGCGTGATCACCCCTACTGGCCTATCCCCTGGGATGTAATGTGTGAGTGAATCAGCTGTGTATTTCTAGTCAGTAATAATCCTGGACTTTCCCCCAGCTGACTCAGGTTGGAGCGACCAGTATTGAGTCTGGCGGTGAGTCACTTCGCTAAGGATTGTTCCCAATATTGAGGAAATGACCGAAAAAGACAAAAAGCTGAAGTTTTAAGTTACACATTTATATCTGGCATTCGAAATCCAGAACCTTCAGAGGATCTGAAGTTCCTGTGTTTTCTGTGGAAACTTTTCAATTTCAGTTTGTGTCAAAAACGTGGTACATACGGTCAAGGCATCTGTCGTCTTCCCCTCCATATTCACAACCTCAAACTCTGCTGACACCTCCTGTAGAGACCACAACATAGGCAGAGCTATGAAACGTGCATCGTCGATACAGCGAATTTCTGAGCAGACAGTAAACATCCTCCATTTGAAAGCTGCTAAATGTCAGCTGCTAAATGCCAGGGGCGTGATTACGTCCGGACGTAGTGCTATTTACAAACGGTCTCTGCGTGTACTTACATTCAGCTTCTCGGGCTGTAGAGTCTTCCCTAAACAACTCGTCTGCTCCTCCTTCTGCTCGGCCGCGGGGTGTAAACAGGGTTTACCTGGAACAAACCCAAGCAAAGCCCGACGTTCACGAAAGTTTCCACAAGGCGGAACAGCGAGCCGTTTCCACTTTCCACCATGGCCTCATTAATAATCCACAAATGAGAGAGATCGTGTCGGTGAAGTTCAGAATCCCGATCGCTATCAAGCGCGTGCGCGGGACCTACTTTGTGTTTCGGTCTGAATGGGTCCTCCCATACACAGGCTGGCTGCGAAGCTGGAGGACTTCAGGGCCTCGTTGTCTCTCACCAGCTCCTCCACCCGCTGCCGGAGCCGCGACGCCTCCGACTGCGATTCCTCGAGCAGGTCGCCTGCGAGTTCGAGAGAAACGTCACCCGTGTCCGGCGCCGCTGGGCCAGCGTGTCCGAGTGCGCTCGGCGAACGGGACGATGTGTCAGAGGTTCAGAACGTGAAAAATTCGCCTTGAGTAACGCGCATTCGGTGAGTCACCAGGGGAATGATTAGACCACTGACATGCGAGAGGAGTCCGTCAGGTTCGACTACATTCTAGTCGTTTTCCACACAGCGTCTCGTCCTCCTTGACAACTTTAAATTTAGACACGGGAGCCCGGGGTTAAAAATAATAACCAAAGTGGATGTATAAATATGTGTCCCTAATGTGTCGGGGGGTTACGCAGCAGATGTGCAGAGAGCAGCTGGCCGAGGCCACTGGGACCTACCTAAGCTTTTCAATCCCTTCATCCGCTCTCTCAATATGCTGTTCTCCTCCAGTAGCTGTCGATAGCTGCTTCCCCCTCCGGCCTCCTCCCTGGCCTTGACCTCACTCCCACCTGGATCATAGATGCGGTACGGGCCTTTCCCTTCCATCGTCGCCGCTCACTTCCTAGACATGGTTCTGTGATCTGCAACGGGAAGAGAAACTGTTAGAAACGTATGGCACCAGATGCCACCCACCCTTCGCGAGCAAGAACATGGAGGGACTTGACCTGAGTCATGAGAGAGGCATAGATGCAATTTAAACAGATGAAACCACAGGATATAAAAATGTAGTATTAAAAGTAACCCCAACATAGCATAGCATAGCATGTAAAATAGTCAACTTATACACGACTCCAGAAGTCTTGGACGAAATATCCTAGGTTGCTCAACATTCTAACCTCTCAAACCTTGTCTTTCTGATACTTGTACATTGCTAAATACACAACCAGCAGCCATTAAGACTTGCACCACTGTGTCCTGTAAGTTACCCAACTAGGAGAGCCCTTTCTTTCTTTGTCATGTCCAAGTGTGACTGATCAGAGGAGCCGGGCGGAAAAATACACCAAGCTACACACATCAGAAGCAGAAAGAAACATTCACATCACCCAACACCCCCTAGCAGCCATGGTGAACCATATGGCAAGACTGTGCTAACCTCTGTGATGGCTAAAAATGACAACTACAACCTCCATATCCGAGGGGGGGAGGACAAAAGCAGAGGAAAAAAACACTTAAGATGACGCGAATCCTGCTGAGAAACGTCTAGCGAGCAGCTGAGAGTCAAACACGGGACAATCTAGCCGCTGATAGCTACCTTGATTGGCTGAAGAAGGCTAATATTAGTTTTCGCTGTTGTCATGCAAATTGTTAGCAACATCCTCGTTAGCTGTCGGCTAGCTGACACTGGATGACAGAGCGGGACAGGGAGCCTCTAGCTCCTCTTTTCTACCCACTACGGAGACTTTTACCGCGGCGTTCAGGCGGCCGGGACGCGGAGCTAAGCGACAAATCAGAGAACAAAGAGCTGTCTTTTGTCTGGATACCTTTCAGCTCGCAGTGGCCTCTCGTCTCTCTGCCCAGACATCTATTGCGGAAGTGGTCTGCTGGTCTGTGCTGTAACCTGGGAAATTCCACCTCACAACGTTCGATGTAAACAGGAGTGATTGACAGCGCGGCGGGCCAATCGGAGCGCAGCGGGGCCCAGGCCCCTCCCATTGACCGTAATGTAAACACTGGAGCTGCGCTCGGCGCTCACGCATGTCATCAACCCCCAGATCCCATGATAGTGTTTAGATTTGCATAGAAATACATCGCAGTAAGGAGCTCATGTGACGATGACTTATCAGTACTTGTCGAATCATAATGATTTAATTTGGCAACTCGAAATTTCTGAATCTCCCACAGACCAGGGACAAACCCATCACTGACTACAATGACTTTTCTTCATTGATAATTTTAGAGAAAGGGGCTGATGGGGGCTTTCTGTGATTGCATCACATATTTCCTCTGAGCCCTGGGAGGTCAGAGGGGGATGCTTCAAGTTACACTAAGCTGCCTTTTGGTTAACGAGAAATATTTCATCCAAGAACTAAAAGATGATCTGAAAGAGATTTCTTATAAACAATGATCTAGTCTCCAGTGACTGTCAAGAGTATGACACAATCAGATTTTCCTTAGGTTCAAGTCTCACATGCTATAGCGATATCTAATGAAAATATTGATTTAATCTATTTTCATTTATGAATGACTAATTATTTGAACTACTCCAGTTCTCCCACAGTTCAAAAACATCCATGTTTAGGTCCAATAAAGACTCGCAGCATAGCCATCATACTGTCAAGGTATAAAGCAGGTATAACAACATAGATGTTTCCATGATAGATTAACAGCACCATGGATTTTCAACACTGGCCCTCGCAAAAGAAATTTCTCCTGTTCAATGTTAAACTCAACATTTCTTAAAATACAATGTCAAGTACATATTCAGAGGTTAGCACTGGAGCACAGGCAAACATGTGGGTTTTGAACAAGTTAATATTGAACTCAATATTTCTTAAAATACTATGTCAAGTACATATTCAGAGGTTAGCACTGGAGCACAGACAAACATGTTGGTTTTGAACAAGTTAGTATAGAGCCATGTACAGCAGGGCCCTACTTGAGCAAACATTAATCATTTGGAACAATACTGACATCTTGTGGGGATTTAAAACAGGTAATTTACGCTCTTGTTATCTCCCCGGGGGAGTTACACTGACTATTCCTAAGTTACCTCAGAGCATAAAGTACCTCTGATGTAATTCAGGTAAAATTTAACTGAACCACTTAAGATAACTGGTAATCAAAAGTAATGACATACAGTTCGCAATAATGATTATCAAACCCAACAATGAGTCACATCTCTTAAAAACTAAAAAGTCATGATTCATGTTTAAAAAGATGTTGTCACCTGCCAGAATGGAAAATGAACAACACAAGCACAAACTAAGGATTTTGAATGTGTGTGCATGAACCTGAGAGGTCATAAGACTACGCATGTTGCGTTAACACAGGAAACACCCACTTTGCAAATTATGTGACACTATACATGGCATGAGAAACAAAACCCGATCGCTTTTGCACCTTTGTTTTTCTCTTTTTTTTTCACCGATGTATCTTCCTGTAACGTGAAAAGTGGATGCTCAAAGCACACCAGCATTACTGCGCCATAACTTCTAAAAAATACTGTCATAGAGAAACCGGTTTGTAATAGTTTTGGTAAACAGTGTCACCTTCTTTACATAGTAATCTGCCAGTAACAGTGAGGAAGGTAAAATTTCACACCACAAAATACTGAACTCTCAATGACTCAATGACTGAAAATAGGAGTGTGAAACACAAATCAGCAGCCAGTCATCCCATCGGCAGTCTGTAATGTGTGTGCTGTGTGACAGCCATATGTACTTGAATGACAACAGATCCAATTTAGATGTGCTTTTTCTGCAATACTTAGCTGAAAAGTCACACACGTCAAACAAAACCACAGAAACGGGACAATAGTGCTTTAGATCATGTGCACCCACAGTGCTCCACTGGCCATAGATCTGTGAGTCTGTTCCCCAGAGAGTCCACGGCTGGCTACAGGAAGAAGCAAACATATAGCACACACACACACACACACACACACACAGATGTTGTTTTTTCCTCAGTCCTGTGCCTGTCACCACCGAGCTTGTCCTTGATTATAGGTGCACAATGTTTCCATCTCGGGCTGCTGTGATGTGCTGAAATAATAAACAGGCTGTTGACGCTCTCTTTGTTGCCTGCCAGCACAAAAACAAAAGCCTGAGGATACAGGAAATGTCGCCCATCGTTCAGTCCCCCTGAGTACGTCTTCTTTTTTTTTCACCACCCACCTACTATTTCAGCTCGTATAAAGTATTTCCCTCCTTGCTCACAGACATTTGACTAAATGGTGTTTAATCATCAGATTGGAGCCCACGGTGTCACAAGTACAGAGAGTGTAGTCTGTGCCCCGTCCCTGCTGAGACACAAGGACAGTCCAGTCTCCTTTTGCTCCTCGCAGCAGAAATCAGCAGCTGATAGTCATTAGCTCCATGCGGCTTGATAACAAAATGTCCTTTTGTTAGTAGACCAGTGACTCCAGCTGTCTTCTCAGGGCCTTAAACCAGGAGCATCCTGGTTTCTATCGCTATGCAAAAAGCTTGGCCGTGACAGATATGCTTCAGCTCAGCCTTTTTAACAGGCCTCTCACACTCACATTTTCACTGAAAATCCAACATCTAGACTAAAACCATTACCAAAGTAGCAAAGCTTAAACATAGGTAAGAGTATTGGAATTAATTCATCTTGTTTTTTGAGTCACAATTTGCCTGAGTTTTAGTTGACCTTAACATGAATAACTTGTTTTTAACATGATCATCAGGTCGATTTAAAAGCTCTAATAAAATAGAATATGAATCATGTTTTAATGAAGCATATTAAACGAACTTGCAATTAAACATTTACCAGTTATTTATATTCTTACAGGAGTCGAGCAGCACAGTTGCCCAGAATCAAGACATTTTTTTCCTCAAACAGAAAATACCATACAATTATGGAGCTTGTGGCACTGTGGCATTGTGCCTGACATGTCAGAAATCAACCTGATTAGGTTACAGTCGGCTCTGTGAAATGTCCTGAACAGAGGACGAGAACAGCCATTACAGTGACTACATAAAATCTTTCAACCCTTGCTCAATATGTAAAAAAAAAAAGAAATGCTACAGATAATGATAATAAATCTAATAAGTTCTGTTACTACAATTCAGATCTTAAAACAAATAGACAACAACTCACCCACACATTCAGCCTGTCGGAGAGGCACTTTTTAAGGAAACTGGTGAATAGGGGGGGAAGCAATTTCACTGTGAGACTTGGGGAATTCCCATAACCCAGCGAAATGGCCTGACACTGTAGGCTCAGCCTAAACAGAACCTAGTGTGTGTCCCACTGTGTGGCCTCCCTTTAGTGAGCGACACGACGCATAAAAAAAAAAGAATCGGCGAATGCATGTCATTAGACTTCGTTTAGCAGCAGCGCGTACGCCACGACACACGCATTAACGCATCACTCATAGCTGATTGAATATGAGGAGCCTTTAAATTATAGCACGCATGACACATCAAGGCCAGAAAAATAGCCCGTGCTTAGGGCCCAGTGTGAGGCTCATTTGCATCGGGCCACCATGATGGCGGGGACTGTAGATAAGGGACGTGGCTGAAACACACAAACTGCATGAACGTTATGCAGCACGAGATGTTCTGAGCTGCACCACAGTACAAAAAAACAACAAAAAAAAACAACTCCCCGCCCCCCCTCTGACAAAAGGGAAATTCAAGAGCAGGGTGTGCTTTGACATACATATTCACAACATCCTATTGAGGTAATCTCTTAATCTCTCATAATTATTAGAAAATTGTTCAATTTCAGGTTGGGTGTGCCATTAAAGCCCAGAGTGTGACTGACTGCTGTCGGCTCTATTTGCTGCCTTAGATTTTGGCGTAGTGCAGGGGATTTCCTCGCCACTTGCGTCTTTTTTTCATCTTTCCTCTTTTAACTCAAAGATGGCCCGACAACAGCTGCGCTCACACATACGCAGTGAACTGAGACACTGACGGGAGGCACAGGCAGCCGTCTCACACTACTAAGTACACAAGTGCTGCTGAGGCGTACCGAGCGAAGTGGTCGTGCTGCTCAAATGTCAGCGGCACATTTCTTTACTCGGTTAAACGTGCAGGGGTGACTTGGTCGGTCGAGAGGCCTGACACTAGCTCCCAGCTGCTATCCAGTAGCTCAGCCCACAGTTTCGATCTGTCGCTACCCTCTTTACATAAGCTTTTATTTGCATGACGTTTACCTTAAGGGAGAACAATGACATTGTGTGCGTTTTCAAGTGCCTCAAACCAGAGAGAGCATTGACTCGGAGTGGGACTTTCCTGGTGTTAATACTCTAGTTCCTATTCTGCTGGGTCCAGTGGCAAAGCCAGTGTCAACACAGTTAATCATTGAAGTTTCCCTGCCAATATAAACCAGAGCACCCCACCCTGAATACACACACACAAACACGAGAAGAAAAAAAAAAGGTGCACAGAGAGGAATTGTGAGTTTGTGTGATTGATGTTTACCGTGAACGTCACTGAAACACTGAAATCTCTGAGTTGCGTCTTAACAGCATCAGCAGAAAACAAGAGGACACCTTTTGATGTACTTTTTCAGTTGTTTTATTCTGGCATTTGTGAGACCTTAACATCACAGCTGGACGGTCCGCAATCTGAAGGCACTACTCCACTGGCTAATTTCCAAGCTGCAACCCATGTGAGGCACATTTCTACATCTCTGTGTTACACATGACTCTATGTAAAATGAAATTTAAAAAAAAAGAGGGTGAAAGAAATCGTCCTGATGGACAATTGGACAAGTGGCTCGGAAGGCTGGGAGTGGATAGGTCACTTGGTTTGGCGGAGGCGTGGCATCATCAGTGGTGGCTGCAGTGACAACAGATACTGACTTCGCATGGTTTTTCACTGGTCTGTGATGATGCGAGTTTAATCTTCCCCGCCACAGAGCATCAGCAGGGTTTTGCGGTAGTCTCCCGAGGTATCGCCCTGAACAATGACGGAAAACACACACAGATGGGGTTGGAATCAATGGAAAATACTGCTCGATCACGCTGACACCTCCTGACATGAGGCCTGCGTACATCTGAAACCAGAAAACAGGGTTTACTTCTCACTCTCCACGGCAAAGGTCACAAAGTCAGCTTCAGGCAACCAGGGAGTGAAAAGTGGAATTAACACAGAGTGACATTTCCATCTTTCCGGTGGTCATCATTATTATTTTAGACTGGAACTTTGAGTCAGTTCTCATTTCGGGTTCATCACTGATTCATCATCAAGAATTCAAGGAAAGGACAGGACGCCAATCCTGTCAGCGCACAAGATATGAAGTGACATGCAGCAGCCGGACAGTTCAGCTTTGCAGGGAGAGTGGGGGTGCGGTTAGCATGGCCCTGTCTGAAGGTAACAAAAACAAAAGGAGGTGCCGTTTGATGAAATCACAGGCCGTTTGGATCCTCTCACCTCATTATCAGCAACAGTGCAAATAAATGCGTTTTGAAATGTCAGACTTTGACTATCATTCTGAACCCTCCCTGAGATTGTCAGTGACACTAACTTGCTCATCGCATCAAGACAAATTAGATTCATTTCGCAATTAAAATGTTCCGCGATGAAGGCCTCCGCCGGACGGATCCTTCCCGTCGCATGAGCCCGAGCTCGTACTTCTGGAGACAGAAAATCCAGGGCGCTACTACGTGCCCTATCTATATTGGTGTCACGGTGATTTCATGTGTTAGCTATTACAGACGCGCTTCTGGGAGGCTTCCTGTGTCTGTGGCCAATCGCACGGCAGACACACAGAGAGAGGAAGTCGAGTGCATGAGGGAAATTCCTAAACAGCTGTGCAGCAGCCACAGACCCCTAGTCCACCACAGGAAGCTATAGATTACCGTACCGCACCATCCCACCGCATCGGCAGAGGAAGGATGTGCATCACACACTCGCACGGATCGACACACACGCACAGCACGGAGCACACGGAGTGTTAGTAGGCAGGAGACTGTGACTTACGATCATGGTTTCTACCTGGATGAATTCGTGGAGGGAGGCGTCGTGCGTCTCCTTGAACTCCTTGCGAACGTTGAAAAGGTCGACCTCGCAACGGGACACCATGATGCGGATCAGCGCCCTGTCATCGGTGCCCAGGCCCTGCAGATCAGATCAATAGATACTTTGTTTATTTCAGTCTGGTTACAGCTGCCATTCCTGGCTGAGAAACCCCAATGTGTTGCAGTACCAACAAACACCACCTTATTCACTTATCTAAAGCAGGGGCCGGCAAAATACCTTCATGGCTTTGTACAAGCGGTCGGCAAAATAAGATGGCTGGTTCTTGACGCTGCGCACTGCAAAAGGAGAGAGAGAGAGAGCAAGGAAGGGCGATCACAGGGATGTGCAGGCTGCGGCACAGTCACAGCTGGAAGGTGGCAGAGGACGCGTGAGGTCGAAGGCCATCATTACCGATGGCGTAAAAGGCTTGTTTCACGTCTCCTGACATCTCCTTCTTGATTATCTGCTCAATGTCCTTGTTGGTGCATTTGACGAACTCCTGGAATACTGTGAACAGTGAGAAACGGGATCAGCCACACCGGCTTCACTCTGCTGCTACGACTAAGACCCGGCTCCATTTGTGGTCAGTCAAGTGTTTACCTCTCCTGAGATGAGGAAAACTCCTGGTGCACAGAATGCTCATGAACTTCATCTCCATGTCGTCGGAGTCGGCATTGCACGCATCAGCGAGCTCCTGATAGTTTCACAGGGAACAATGGCAACGTGACCGTTTTGCATGTTTGTTTGGGTGAAGGGCCGCTAGGTGCACAGAGTCATCACCTGAGCGTCTGCATCGGCTCTCTCTAGGTCTGCCGGGCCCTCCTCTCTGGCGCCCTGGACGGAGCAGACAGCGCTCAAATGTTAGACGGCTTTGTTGTTTTCTTTCTCAGTGTTCCAGGAGACACTGAGACAGAAACTCATGCGTGTGATTCACTGCACTTTTTGAGAAAAGTCAGCAGAGCAGACAGACTGCAAACCAGTGAGTGGGTGTGGAAATCAAAGAGAGCCACAGTTCTCATGGTGATCGGTGTTACCTGTACGAGAGAAACGAGGATGCGGCAGAAGTGGCCCGATGTGTCTGACTGAATGGCTTCCTCAAGAGGCTTCTTGTAGGCTGCGAATGTGGGTACGTGATAGACAGCATGTTGCGGGGTTGCACCACAGAGTGAGCTATTTTGGCGCCTTGTTCCGCCGCGCAGCACTCACCACTCTGGTAGGCAGCGTTCATGGCATGAATCTCCTCGTTGCTCCTCGTGACCAGGATCTCGATCAGGGCATGCTCGTCCGTGCCTGCACCCTGTGAGGACGGATCAATAAAACAGAGGGTTCTGAGCTGTCAAAAATGAAACAAAAACACTGGCCGACGTGCTTCGTCTGAACGCCTTAAAAGGATGAGTCAGGTTTCTGCAGAAGGACATGTGCTTTGTACGTCCAAAGTGAAAGTATTTCTCTTCCAAATAATGTCTGGGCCATTCTGACGACACTCAACCACTGTCTGCTCTGTCAGCCACGTCGCCCTGTGATCTGCTTTTACCTCCATTGCCTTCCTCATCATTTTGGCATCGAACTCCGCAGGGGTCATCATGAGCCCGAGGATCAGCCTCTCCAGGTTCTTTGACAGCTCGGACTTCAGGTCCTTCATCAGATCCTGAGAGCAGATCAAACGCACAGTCGGGAAACTCACACATGGCACGTCCGCAGGTCGATGTATGTGTGCATGGAGAGGTGAGACGCCTCAGTCTCAGAGATTTCTCTCACCCTTCCCAGGAGGGATTTGAAGGTCTGTCGGATCTCCTGCCTCTGAACGTTGCTCCTCTGCGCGACAATGTCGATGATGGCGTCTTCATCTGTTCCTGTGGGTTAGTGGGCAGTAGGACTTGTAAAACCCTGTGCTTTGTTATATCATAGCAGTGCATTACATTCTGGAGCTTCCGGGGTCATTCATACCGAATCCCTTCATAGCTTTCCTCAGCGCCTGTGCATCCGCAGCAGGGTCAAAGTCGGCTGCAGGGCGCACTGTTGGCCTCAGCTGGGGGAGTAGAACAACACAATTAGAGGAGTGGGACTTAACAGGCGCGTACATGCATAATGTGGAGGAGCATAATAAGCCACTTTCACCCGAATACACACATAAATCAAATATAACCACTAGTTATATTACTAATTACTATATCACAAAGCAGGTGTGTAAACTTCAGGCCGTAAACATGCAGAAACCGGAATGCAGTTTGCAGAAAACAGTTTGTGGGTTACAAAGCCGTTGTTATAGCTGAGAGCAGCACATTCAGATTTCTGATGATAACCTGCTGACATTTGAGGAGGAGGGCGCCCCCTAGAGCTCAAAGGCCCCCCACGACAGGGCCGACAAAGAGCGGGTGGGCGGGCGGCACCACAGAGCGGCTCTCACGGCGTGTTAGTGAGGCGAGCCATTGTGACGCGCAGGCCGCGGTTTTCGCGGGGCGAGGTCACGACAGAAACGGACTGTGTGCGAGCGGACGGCATTCTGATCCTATCCGCGCTCGCACAAGGCCCCCGCCGGGCGCCCGTTATCGCCGCAAGCTGGCAGCCCCCGTGAGGGAAGCAGTGGCCAGCAGGTGATTAGGACGCATGCCACTGCCAAGCCAAAACATGCAGGCACGTCTAGAGTGGGAGTGGATGGGAGCCAAACCTGGACTTTGGACACGGCACTTAATTCCCACATCTTGTAGGCTAACTGAGCAGCCTCGGGGAAGAACTCTCCGGCTAAACTGCAATTACAATGTGACAGAAGACAACACACAGGGAAGCTAAGACCTCCAGCAGTACAGAGCGGCCGCTTTTCCTAGAGTCCCTCAATGTCAAAGTTGTGAAGTAGTTTTCAGGTGAAATAGCCAACAAAGGTTGGTTTGAAACTAGTAACTCCTGAAATGTGGTGCTATGACGCCCCCATCTGGCTGCTGCTGCAGCCTGCAGGCATGTTGTAACTCACTCGTCATCTCCTCCACACAGGTTGAGCAGAGTCCTCTTGTAATCTCCCGATGTGTCATCCTGGGGGTTTTACACACAGACAGGGGATCAGATGACTGGCAAACAGTCCTCTGACTTAACATGACTCCAGGGCGTACCACCAACCTTGATCATGTTGTACAGTGACTTCTCATATCTTAGGCGGAAACACTCTCGGATGTCCAACATGTCAATTTCAGAGCGGGAAATCATGATCCTGATCAGGGTGTTGTCGGCCGTGCCGAGGCCCTGGAGATAACAGAGAGGAGATATGTTCAGAGCGTTCAGGGCCGCCATACTAGGGCAACTGTGAGATAAGATACAATGAGAAAATACAAGATAAGATTCAAGGTTCAACAATTCAAGGCTAATTCCAATTAATTTCAGATGACGTGTGAAATACGAAGTGCCTGGGGCTGGGGTGAACGGCTCGATGATTGATTACCTTCATTGACTTGTAGAGGCGCTTGGCAAAGAACATGGGAACGCTCCTTATGCACTGGACTGCATGAAAATCCAAGGAGAGAGGCTGGTGTCAAGAGAAAACCTTGATATCGCTCTTTCTGTAATGAAACCTCCATTCGAGCGAGTTTCTCACCAATGGCCAGCATCAGGGTCTCGAAGTCCCCAGACAGCTCGTTCTTTATGCTGTCCTCTATGGACAGCTCTGTGATCTTCTCATATGCATCGAAAACTGGAGACAGCAGAAGTTCAGACTCGTGAAACGCCCAGGCCTCTCACAGTGTGCCCAGGGTTAGACAAAAGGGGACAGTGGGAGAGAAGGTCACGACGGGAATGCCTCACTGCTCCGACAATGCCCCAGAAAGCTGTTCTCACCCATGCGGAGGTGGGTCACGCTGCGGTTTCCCAGGATCATGATGAATTTGGCCTCGTCCGTCCCCCACTGCTCCTCCCCGGCTGCGTACAGGTCCTGGACAGACAAACATGGAGATGCAGAGAATGAGAAAGCAGATGTTTTCCAGGTGGAAGCCCACTGTTCTACAAGAAAATGAAATTTGCTCTAACTGGAAACCTAAAAGATGACTCCAAACCACTCCTCACCTGTGCATCCTGCTCGACCAGGTCAGCGTCCACCACCCCTGACTCATCTCTGGTCCCCTGGAGCCATCAAAGCAAAACGAGCCGCCCGCTGATCAGTCCGTGTTCAGAGGGACCGAGGCCACTGCAGCCTCTGCACGGCTGGCTGGTGATAATATCAACCCCTGTGTGAACTGACCTGAAGTAAAACAACCAGCATCTTCTTGAAGTGACCTGAAGTGTCCGCGATGATATCCTCCTCTATGTCGCTGCCATAGGCTGCAGACACAAGATGCCCAATGTGAAATGCTTCCAGGCCCACACCCTGATTTAAAATGAATGCTCATCTGTAACCTATCTTACCATCCTTGTACGCTGCGACCATCTCGTGAATCTGTGTGTTGGTTCTGGACGCCAAGACCTCAATGAGGCATCTCTCGTTGGTTCCGGCGCCCTTTAAAGCATCGGGTTACAGATAGAGCGTCCTAAGCTTTGTTAGATGTGCTCAACTTGATTATAAAGCCTCTCAGTTAAAGGCGAAGGTCTTACTTTGATTGCATCGTGGATTTCTTTGGCATCGTGATAAGCTGGGCTTCTCATCAGACTGACAATAAGTCGCTCAAATTTGCCGGTCAGCTCATACTTCAGATCATCGATCAAGTCCTGTTGGGAACAGGACTCAGTTATGGAGCGACTGTCAAGCGTTAATCAAACGATGATCAGCGATGGAAGATGATTGAGTTTGTTGTCCAACCTTTCCAAAGTTGCTTTTGTACGCTGCGATGATTTCCTGCCTTTGGGCGTTACTTCTGGCCGTGATCAGGTCCAGTATGGCCTCCTTATCGCTCCCTGCGACAGACAAATCAGCATTGTTCCAGAAACGGGGGACAGAAGGTCATCGCCCATCTCTAAGTGGTAAGACGTGCATGAGACACGTGACCAAAAACAATGCTGGAGTGGACTCCTCACCGATGCCTTTCATAGCATTGTACAGGGTCTCGGCGTCAGCGCTGGGGTCACAGTCCGCAGCATCGCTTATTGTGCCTCTGAACACCTGCGGGGAAATGGTTTTGTAACCATTGTGGCCGTTTCCATTCTTCCATTGTTTCCCACACACACCATTCACTCTCATACTCGTACTTAGGGGCAATTCAGAGTCTGCGATCCACTTCAACGTGCATGTTTTTGGACTGTGGAGGGGGGGGGGGGAATGAAGAGACCCCTATGTGACCTTTGGATCTCCTAGGTCCTACAACCTCCATGTTGTGAGTCTCACTGAGCTCCAGTTGAGGTCCAGACACCCACAACACCAATAATTCTGTGTTGTCAGCTGTAGAAGTGGCTGTTTTTTCTCCATAATGTACAAGACAGGCCGCTTTGCACAATTGTCATGTTCCCAAGAGGACAAAGCTGGCTGTCTTAAATGACTGTCTGTCTCTTACAGGATCACAAAAATAGCACCTACAGTTGCTTTTTCTAGTTTGCCCTGCGTGTCCTGCTTTCTAACACTGCTGGTCCGGCACTGCAGGGGGTGGGTCGTGTGTATAAGTGGCAGTGCCGGGAAACTGAGAGAGCGGGTCGAGAACGGGTCTGCCGTTTCAACAGCGGGCTGCTCGCACCTGTCCATCTGTCATCTGTCTGTGTGCGTGTGTGTGTGAGCGAGGCTGGTGCATGTGTGCAGGGAGGGGAGCGACAGTGGTGGGTGTGTGGGCAGCAGGGGGTCAGGTTACACCCAGAGCAGCTAGCCCTCGTGGGGGTCCGTACCTCGACGACACACAGGAACAAGCTCCACCAGGCAAAGTTCTCCGTGAGGGCACGGCTGCAAAAATGAGGGCGACTCCTCATACCATGTCAACGATATCAGCACTGTGGGAAACAGGACAGCACTGAGATCCCTAAGTGCAGCTGCTGCTGCTGCTGTAGCGATTACTGCTGCGCCCAGGCAGGCAGCCAAACTGTGCTCCCCACCCTGCTGAGAGGCCTCCACACACACTCTGCTTTACTACGGGGTCCGTCATTCTGCGGGACAGCTGCAGGGCTTCACCTGCACAGCAACAGGGCCACAAACACAAGCCCCCCTAGCAACAGGCCCTCGCACTTCCTGCTTCCAGACTGTGCATCCAGAGCCTTCTCTCCTGCCCGGGGGTGTCGCCGCTTTGCGGCTCATACAATAAAGATGCGCGTCAGTCACAGCCTCGTGTCAATCTACACAGACCTCAGAGAGAAGCCGTCAGGTGCGACTATCAGTTATGCAGTGACACCCTACACTGCTGCTTTCTCGATGCCGAGGGCCTTGTCTGGTGGTGGCAGGTGGCAGGAAAATGACCTCCCTCCGTCCACACTTCCGTGGCGCTCCGACCACGTGACGTCATGCATGGACATACGACTAAAGTTACGTAACGCAGGTCATGTGTACTTACCATTTTCTGGGTTTGGTCGTCTGCGTGCGCGCTGGGCAGGGATCGATCGTTTCAGGCCTGGAGGAGAGAGGCAGGGAGAGAAACGCTGATGTAGGGTTCAACTGGAAAACAGCCAGGGAAGGTGCAGGAGAGCAGCAGTCCTCTCCTCTCCTCTCCTCTCTCTCTCCCTGAGTAAATCAGACCGGGTGGGCCGCACAGCACTCACAGAGCAGAGCAAGACAAGACACAGAACAGGGAGCTTCTTCTTGACTGCTCGTTCGCCTAAAATGGCAGGTCACCAGATGGAACTCGATTTACGCTTGCTGGCCGTCTCGCGGTCACATTTTCCACTCAGCCATATTATAAGCTATAATGCAGCCATTCAGATGGACCAGGCACGGGCCTGACAGGGCCCTGCAAACTTTCCCTATCTGACTGCACGTACGCATAATGCAATCTCAAGGCAAAAATGTCTGCACTGCACTCCACATCAGATCAAAGAGAAAGGGGTCAACTGAAAGCCATTCAGCTCTCTGTCTGCAGAGATGACAGACAAATCCATTCAAGTTTTTTAATGGGGCGCTGTTGGTTTAAGGCAGCAGAGGAGCTCCCAAAATAGCCTGCATGTGTTTGACTGGTGTCAGAACCAGGGTCTGGGGGACTGGGCCACAGTGTTACGCAGCCACACCCTTCTCTGTACCCCTAGAATAAGCTTACAAGGGTCGAACTGACAGAAGAAAGACTTCTGAATTTTGCCCTTTCTTCACATGCTCCCTGGAGTCTCCTGCCACGCATATCCACACTCCCCGATGACGCATCAGAGAAACTTTCCCATCTAAGGTCTGCGGCGCTGGTGCGGCTCGGGGTCTTACCGTGTCGGTGTCCGGTGGGGTGGTCCTGCTGCCGCAGCTCTGTGCCCGCTCCGCAGCTCTCTGTGTCGGGCTCACACACACACACACACACACACGCGCACACGGACCCGCTGCGAGTGCTTCGTGACGCAACGACTGCGGAGACTGCAGCCTCGCGCAGCTCCTCTGGTGTGCGTGTGTGCGCGAGCGCGCGCGAGGGTGGGGGAGAGACGGAGGGAGAGTGAGCGTGTGTGTAGTTTGTAAGCAAAAATTTGGTCACGAAATGTTTATCGCCCTTTCCGCAACCGCGGCTGATTCGCAGTTCATCATTCCCATTTAGCGAAGTCCAAGTCAACTTTGCTCCATTGTCAAATGTGCATTTCTCCCAGACCCTGAACAAATAACACTAAAAACATATATGATGTCTTGCGTATATTACTCTCAGCTACACAAGCCAAGAATAACAACAGATATGAAATGAGACAGAGAAAACAAAATGAGCTAAAATAAAAGGTAAAAAGCTAGCACACTCAAATTTTCACAATTTTTAGCTCACTTTTATGTTTTAGCTAGTTTTTCGCACACTTCCCAAGGCTAGCTTAGTGTTTAGCCCAATTATTGCTAACTTTTCGCTCACCTTCATCAAATTTGCCTAGTTTGTGTGACACTTTGCTCTATGTGACCTATTGTTAGTATACTTTGCTAAAATTTAGCCAATTATTCACACACATTTCTCAAATGTAGCTAATTATTGGGACAGTTTTCAACATACATTTCTCAAACTGTGCTAATCTTGAGCTTACTTTTCTTGAATTTAGCTTATTTCCAACTGACTTTCACATTTAGACCATTTATGTGTTATGCAAGACCATGATTCATGTAAAACACCTTGTTAAACTATGCTAAACATAATGCTAAATGTAAATGTTAAAATTGTTAAGAGTTAAATATAAATCTTCATGTTGAAACTAAATGTTGATTTGATTAATTGTCAAATCTCAATATTTTTATTTCAATTTAAGAGCGAAAGAGAAAGCGCTAGGACAAAGAGAGAGAGAGAAAGGGAAACTGAAAGAGAGAGGGGGAGATGGATTGAAGCTGTCACTGTGTTTGGTTTATGGTTACTGTTAAGAGGATACTGTGTGAGCACTTGCTCCCAGGATGCATCTGGGTCTCGCTGGCAATGGATGATGCGCAATTTTATGCATATTTTTTTTTCAGCAGCCGCAGCTGTGAGACCAGCTGACATTCCTAGCATTCATTTTGTCTCAAACACAGACAAACAAATTTAAGGCTGTTTGAAGAGTCAGAAACAAGGGAACATTCGTTGCACGGTCATGGAGCATCTGAAATTTGTGACATGACAGAGTTGAAATGTGACACAATATGCTGGCACAGGGTCTGCTCGGCCTATTTCTGTCCTGTCTGCTGTCTGTGTTCCAGTAAGAGACATCAGCAGAGGGGACACACACCCACACACATACCGACTTATGGGCAGACACGCTGACTTCAAGAGAAACCATGTCAGCTTTGTGAACAGAGAGAGGGGGGATGTAAAAAAATGAGTCAAATGAAAAACAAAACAAAAAAGATTACGTTCACAGTTCACTCTTGAGTCATGTCTGACATCAGATTGAGAGTAGTTTTAACTCGTAATCTGTTCCGGCAGAGCTTTCAGATGCTGAAGGGATGCTGGGGACCGAGGAGATGAGCAGAGACGTGACACAGAAACATGACTCAGTGTGTCTCCCTCTGACTGGAAACCAGCCATGTTGCTTTGTGGTTACTAGCATCCTCTACCTGATACTGCTGACCTCTTCACCACGAACCCAGTCTGTGGTGGAAATGTGTCTATTTTACTTGTTTATTCCTGGATGTTAGTCACAGGCCTATGTTAGTCATTATTGTCATATGCGCCTCGTCAAATCTTCCCATTACTGCAGCAAGAGCTCTCTCACTTCACATTTTCATTGCCTCTTTACGCATTGCTGCTTTTTATCACAGCTGATTTTGCTTGCGCCGTTTCCGTTCACTCAGTCAGTCCCAGCATCTGCTTGTTTGTTTGAAAAGGGCTCCATAAAGCAAGCGGTGTGCCGAGCAGCGCCGAGATGGGACCATATGAGGTAATCAGATGAAGGTGGGAGGCACCAGTGATGAAGAGTAATTGTTGTGCACTGACCTCTGCTGCACTGAGAATGCACTACAGGCTGATCACCGATGGCCCTGGTTCCTGAATTCACTACACACGCACATCCGGAGAGGAAGGGAAAAAGGTTAATGAGATTATTATGACCCAGGGAATATATGTCCATTCTGTGTCGAAAAATGACTCCTGAAACGCATGAATGTGTAAACCTATTGGGCATTAGCTGTTTTCACGTCAGGAAACCAGTCATTTCCATCAGTAGGTGTGTCACTGTATCTGATTTATTTTTTATTTTCTCTTCAGAGTGGGTTAATGCCCAAAATACCATTATTAACTATTATACCGTGCCCCACAATTCCACGAATTTTACAGATTGGACAGATTTGTGTGAAAAAACACAAATGAAGGGAGCACAAAAACATTTTTGAAATTCTGAATAGGATTTGCTGTTCTCACCCTGCGCCGTATGCAATAATGAGCGCATTATGAGGGAGAAAGGCTACTTATTCCACGGAGTGGGAGGGTCACACAGGCCAGTCTTGTATATATCACAGCTGAAATCATGTTCACTCCATCCAAGTCAACAGTGCATGGATATTTTTGCTCCAATTACGCTGTTTTCACTGCACAGCCGCCGCCAGTCACTCCACGTGGGACTGAAGACAAGGTAAATAAGTTATGCATTTACAGGGTGAAAGCACCCTCAACCAGTTAAATAGCTAATCTCTGCTTTGACCTGCTTTGATTTTTTTTAATGCCAGACAACAGTGTTGTATTTCTTTAAATGTACAGTGGTGACACTTCACTCAGCTCGCCTCAGGGCCAGGGTGGACCTCGGGTCATAAAGCAGCGCTTCACGTGTGTTGTCTAGTTTAGCATTACTCCACCGTCCCTCTGGAAATGGCAGTGGAAATGGTATCTCAAACCTGTGAGATGAACAGATAGGAAGCCTGAGCTGTAAGCTTCGGTCAAAGGTGCTCAGGCCGTCCACGCAGGCTGCCTCCCCGCTCGCCTCTCGCCTGCTGAGGTGGATGCCAGGAGGGATTAGGTGAGCCGAAATCCCCTGATGGGAGATGAGAAGGCGAAAGCTACCTCTCAGAGAGCGAGCGAGTGGCCTGCTGCATGCATAAGCCATGAAAGCTGCTTTGTCCTCCTGTTTCATTAACTCACAGGGCCATTTAGTCTGGCATGCTCACACCTCCAGGTAAAGATAGGGAGTCAATAACTGTAACTGACAGTAACCCCAGTGATAAGAACACAGTCCTGACGTTTTTTTCGAGGCAATCATGAGTGTGACTGCACTGTGGAGACAGTGCATGGATGAAATAATGCGTGTAGAACTGTCACGATCAGAGGTTTCACACAGCGATCAGAAACTTTGATTTTATACATTCATTCATTCACTTATTCATTTATTTTTGACATTTCACATTCAGGTCTTTAATCAGCTCTTTATATGTTTCTACAAAAGAACGTTTACTTACCTTAGAAGTATTTTTTGTTCTCTTCATGTGTGGCATTTCGGCTGTGTTCCTGCTGTGATGGCTAACTAATTAAATCAAATAAAAAAAACCTGTACTGTAAGTGCAGTTATTTAAAACCCATGCAGTAAGAAAAAGATACAAAAATAAACACGTGGCACACTTGTTATTGTTACTGTGCATACAAAACTTAAGACCTGACTTGAAACGCCATTGCTTATCTCCAACAGCGAGCTGTGAGGAGGGATTAATTATTACTGGGGAAGGGCAAATTATCAATGACTGTCTTTCGAACCTCCACAATGTTCAAGGAAGTAACTGTAAAGTGAGTGCGCAGCGGGTTGAGTAAAGTGCAGTCCTAACGCTGGGCGTTGTTTCTCTACTGGGGGTGGCACTGAAAACTCCACACATCAGCATTATCATATCTAGGGGGTGATAAAGAAGGGCATGTATAAAAGAATAATGTGATTTAGAGAATGACAGTTCCTGGTTTCGTCAAAGCCAATCTGTGATTTACGCTGCAGAGGTGAGTGAATTGATCTTTTTGCCAGTCAGAGCATGTGATTTGATGCATACTTCCATATGTGAACAGTTCTCAGTTTCCAATGTTGAACTTGTCCATATTTGCAAGATTTGCATCTGTTTTCTGTTTCCTTTGTAAAATAAAGCTGCCCCTCTGTCTGATGTGGCACCACTGTAGCTTCTTTGAAGACTGCACACTGAAGGGCTGATCTGACAATTATTCACAGGTTCACTGATCCGCCCTTTATTTTCCACCCCTCTCCTATCGCTTTGCCTTGTCCTCCACTTCCTCCCTCTTTTTTCATCAACGTCAAACTGCACTCCCACCTGTCCACATCTTTTCCACTCTGATCCGAAGCTCAGGGAAGCATGTCGTGCGGCGTGGTGAAGTCCTTTCTCAGGAGCGTGTCCCGAAGGAAGCCCCTGGAGCCTGACGGGGAGCAGTCAACGTTTAACCGATGCCTGACCACTCTGGACCTGGTGGCCCTGGGTGTGGGCAGCACCCTGGGAGCCGGCGTCTACGTCCTGTCCGGAGAGGTGGCCAGAGACGATGCTGGACCCAGCATCATCATTTGCTTCTTCATCGCCGCCCTGGCATCCATATTCGCTGGGCTGTGCTACGCAGAGTTCGGGGCCAGGGTTCCCAAAACAGGCTCAGCTTACCTCTACAGCTATGTGACTGTTGGAGAGCTCCTGGCTTTTATCACCGGGTGGAATCTCCTGCTCTCCTATGTCATTGGTAAGTGTGATTAACAGGATCAAAACTGGTCATCGTGATATCTTATAAATTCCTGTTTGTTTTTTTTTTCATTTTGCTTCCCTGTACCAAACATCTTCATAAAAAAATCTCAGTTTGAGCCTTTGCGTTCATGCACCAACGCACATTCTCTCAAAATTTGTTTTTTCCACTTATGCAATATGTTTGGCTTACTGAGAACATTGAAGCCCATAAATGATCAACCATCAACATGAGACACTCATGACCTTTCTCCTCCTGTGGGGGCAGAGTATTCATTATATATAATGAAAGCTTTCAAGTTTTCAAAATCTAACAGTTCCCATTTTGCAGCACCCACAAGTTGCTCCTCAAACAGTGATTTGCCACCTATAAACATGGATGGTCTGTTAAAGTAACCAAGTCATAAAGTGTTGAAAAAAAAAAGCGAAGAAGGAAAGATCCTTATCAGTGCTTTCTGTTTATGACTACAGTTATATGATGACTCAGACTGATTGGTTTATGGCATGTTTCTGTCTCTATCTGCTCAGGGACATCCAGTGTCGCTCTGGCATGGAGCGGCACATTTGATGAGCTCATCGGTGGCCACATGTCAAAATATTTCAGCGAAAATGCAGCTATGGGCCTGACAGGTCTGGCACCTTACCCGGACGTCTTTGCTGCCGGTCTCATCGTGCTCCTTTCAGGTAATAAGAGATTACAAAGTTACGTTGTAATGAAACCGTGGCGACAATAACCAAAAGACTAACATCTGTCACATTTTCCCGTTAGGCGTGCTGGCATTTGGAGTGAAAGAGTCGACAACAATCAACAAGTTCTTCACCGCGATCAACATCCTGGTGCTGCTGTTTGTGATCATCTCTGGATTCATCAAGGGCGACATCTCCAACTGGCAGATCACCAAAGAGGAGCTCATTAACGCCAGCATGGAGGCAACGTACGACAATATTGCCAAACTGTGTGTGTCTGTATGTAGAGTCCTTCTCCTACCCGCTAACTAACCAACAACATTTTCTCAACAATGTAGAAATAATACTGCCAATGGCACGAGTATTTACGGGGAGGGGGGATTCTTCCCCTACGGCATTAGTGGAATGCTGGCTGGAGCGGCAACGTGTTTCTACGCTTTTGTTGGATTTGACTGCATTGCTACCACAGGTCAGATGTCAGCTTTTCTCCCATATTCATATTTATATAAAGTTTAGAATTGCATGAGTTTTTATCTGTGAGATTTTGTGAGCACAAATGCATTTTTGATTTGATATCATCTGAAGATTGAATGTGACAAAGAAATTAATCCCGGCATGACATTTCTGTCATCTAAAACCTGATTGTTGCAATCACTTGCACGCAAATTAGGTTAGTAATCTATCACATGCCTTTCATTTCACATGGCATCCCAACATGTTGGGATAAGGATTTACCAATGTGTCAGGCTGCTTCATGACAGCATTGAAGTTCACACTGGTATTACACATTATTAGTGCAATACAATCAATTATGATGACCTTCCTCTTGTTTCATGTAAGAAATTCTAGGAAGTAATGTTTTTTTTCTTTGTTCCTTCATAGGTGAAGAGGTGAAGGACCCACAGAAGTCCATCCCTATCGGCATTGTGGCCTCCCTACTCATCTGTTTCTTGGCCTACTTTGCTGTATCTGCTGCCCTCACCCTGATGATGCCCTACTACTTACTCAATGAGGCCAGTCCCCTGCCTGTGGCCTATGTCTACATCGGCTGGGAACCTGCCAAATATGCAGTGGCTGTGGGATCTCTGTGCGCACTGTCTACAAGGTATGAACTCTTTTTTGTTTTGTTTTAGAATTTGACACCAGAGACGTCTGGCATGACATGAAATAAACCAAATCTGAGATGTTGCAGGGAATAATCTGCCTCACAGGCTCCAAATAGTTGGCCACTCTCTAAACCCTGCCTGCATTTGTCTCTCCAGCTTGCTGGGGTCCATGTTCCCCATGCCCCGGGTGCTGTTCGCTATGGCGCGAGATGGTCTGCTGTTCCAGCCCCTGAGTAAGGTCACATCAAAAGGAAGTCCTGCAGTGGCCACCATATCATCTGGAATCGTGGCAGGTACACGCATGTTGTAACTGTTGGACAGTTTTTGTTTCATGAGGATTGTAGATGTAACTTGTCTGTTTACGTCTTCAGCCATCATGGCTTTGCTGTTTGACCTGGAGGCCTTGGTGGAGATGATGTCCATCGGCACTCTGTTTGCCTACACACTCGTGGCCATATGCATCTTAATCCTGAGGTATGTTTGTTTTTGCTGTTTCTGCCACCGTGTTTCATCTGGAATGATGAGCTAACTTCAGTTCATGTAACTTCTGAAGATACCGAGAAAGTCCAAATGACGACCTGCAGGTCATAGAAACAAGCGATGGTTTTCGCTTCTTCAGACCACCCTCATCTCCCACTGCAACCACCTCAAAACGAGTCACTTTCTTGACCATCGCTTCTGGTATGTGACCATATTACTAAAACTACATACACATCACAGTTCATGTGTCATTGCTTCTAAAAATGTCAAAATCTTGAAGGTCAATGAACTGATTCCACTGATCCCTGTTTTTTCTGCAGTGGCATTTGTGGTTGCACTGTGCATCATCCTGAGCCAGGCCATAGATTCTGTTGCCAAAGGGGAAGCATGGAGTATAGCACTTGTCTGCATCTTTGCAGTCCTCCTCGTGCTCAGTGTTCTCCTCATCTGGAGACATCCACAAAATCCCACAAAGGCGTCATTCATGGTGCGAATACATTAACAGTGGTTCAATAATGTCACACAATTTTTTTTCGGAGATAACCAATAACTTGAAACTTGAATTTCCCTTTTTTACTCACAGGTGCCATTAGTCCCAATTTTACCAATAGTGAGTGTGTTCATCAATATCTACTTGATGGTCCAGTTAGGAGCGGAGACATGGCTGCGATACGCGATATGGATGTTAGTCGGTAAGGCCACACTTCTGCTAAAAACCTTTGACTGCTTTAGTCTAGTGTGCTGCTGAACTGTATCTCCACCTTCTCCCCTCCAGGGCTGGTCATCTACTTTGGCTACGGCATCCATTTCAGCATCCAGAGGAATCGTCACCTGACCAGCCAGACAACAATCGAAACAATCAGCAAGGAAAACATGGGCGTCATCAAAGAAGAGCGATTCTGAGCTCGGCTCGTGTTACAGTGGGTAACACCTGCTTTACACACGGCATCGTCGATCAGTTTCTGCAGTGTTCAGGCGTGGACATGTGTCAAGACAGACGGACAGTTTCGTACCACATTTACACTGTATAACATCTGGATGGAGTTTGTCATACATCTAAATTCTCTCAGAGGACTGAAAGAAGGACAGAAATATGAGTCACATCAATGAGTGCTGCAACTTGGACCCTCTAAATCAACTATCCGAGTAGTTTACACCTTTTAAAGGACTCAAACTGGTGTCTGTTTGTAATTACCATTTTATTCTATTTAAATAATATGTATACGTCTTCTGAGAACATCTGTAAAAAGGAGAACTATACTCTATCTGCTCATTTGAAACAGGTTTGTATGATTACGGAAAACAAGAAATGTGTTTTTTTACATGTTAAAATATGGATTTAGGTTGTATAATGTAGATATACTATGAAATAGAAAATCTTGCTAAATGTTCTTTTTTTTGCTGGAGATAATTAATTGTATATTGTTGCAAACTGTAAATACAGACACTGTATGTACATGTTTTCTAATTCTACACTGTAAATGTGTTCCTTGATTAAAAATGAAAAAAATGCTTTTTCAAAACGAATACAATCCCGGGATTATTTTCTGCAAGTTTCTGTTGGTAAAATGAAATAGTCAAGCTCTGATTGTAATCTTGCATAAAAAGCCGGAGCCTGATCTACTACTCACAGCTCACTGAGAACAAAAGAACCTTTCACAGCAGCTTACCTGGGTCATGTTCAAAATCGTGGCTTGCTAAGCTACTCCGAAGCAAAGGTTTAAGGTTTGTTCTCCCTGGATACCACATGCTATGGATTTAATTAAACATGATTTTTTTTTCTTGATTAGAAATGTGCTATGGTGAGTGGAGACGTACTCTGAAGTCAACTTGGGTTTATGCATACAGTTCTGCCATTGGGTTCTGCAGGATCGTGCGGGATGCTTCAGAACACCTAAAGGCAGTTTGATGCAATAAATATGTATCTGTTTTACAACAGATACATACGAGAACTCCGACCCCCATCAAGATTGCTCATTTTGAGCACTATGATTTGCTCTATATATGGAGATGCAATGCATGTTTAGGAGACCAAGTTTATTGGGCACCAAATGCTCCTAACAGCCTTGCCGCAGGCCTTGTCTGAGCTGCACTGGGCTGCACGGTGTGTTTTGGAGAGCCAGACTCATGCTGCTCGCACACTTCCAGTCCAGCAGCTAAGCAAACAGGCTCTGCGATTCCACATGGAGGGGCCTCTGTCTCTGGACCCTCATTGGTTGGGACAGGCTTGAAAGCCTCCATTGAGCCAGCCGGGGAGGAATTTGGGGTACTAATGCCACCCTCAGGAGGAGGACTTTGTGTGATTCTGGTAAACAGCTGACCACTCACTTTGCACGTCCTGCCCCCTCCTCGTCTCTCTTTCTCCTTCACTCCTCTTGGTTTCTGCCTCTAAGTTGAACCGGGTGAACCAACAATCCACTGGCTGCTTTGATATCCTGCTGATCAATCATGCCTCTGGGGAACATGTCTAGGTCAAAGTGGAGACTGGTACTGAGCGCTCTCCTGGTTTGTGCCATAATCTTCGAGTTAGGTAAGTGACTTCACTCACTCTCCAAGCAGTTCTATGAACATGTGCTCCTGGAATCACAACGGTGGAGCAGATTTATCTTGGCCCAATGCAGGACATCTAATATACATGCAGTCTAACAATATATTAATTTTGCATTAAATTACTTGCCGCTATCATCCTGCATATTGCAAACAACTGATGCACCATGTGTTCTTAACACTGTGCAGCCTGTTGTCAGGAGCAGAGGACTACTCCTGGGAGGAAGTCTAAACCAGGCAGACTCAAACCTGGAAAATCAACAAATAAAGGGCCCAGAAATGTAACTGTCAAAGCCAAGGTCAAGGCCACACCAGCAGCCCCCACACAGACCCTACTCACACAGGTATTTCATCTTTAACTTTGTCTCTGATGTGTTACATATATATTTAGAGAAAGAGACCTGCATTTTTTGCCTCTGATTCTGTAGGTGCTGAACAAAGGGAAGTTTAAGAAGGTGGGAGAGACCATAAGTGTGCCTACAGGTGACACTCTGGAGCTGAGGTGCAGGGGCAAACCAGTGCAGTGGAGCGTCCCCTTATACCTGCAGGAGGATGATGATGGAAGGCTCAGGTAGTTGCCATACAGGCAATGTACAGTTTGTCCCTCCCTGATCTGCTGTCTCACTGAAGTTTATGTTTTTCTTTTCCCCTTTGGGCTCGGCAGGATGACCCAAAATGAGCGGTATGGCGTCCTGACACTGGTCAACACCACAGGTGCAGACACCGGCGAGTACACCTGTTATCCCATGTACTGTGAAGATACAGACTGCAGAAAGGAGTACGACAAAGCCGTCAAAGTCTTCGTCTTCTTTCCTGGTACAATAAATAGACTTTATTGATGCTTTATTGATTTATAAAGTCATGCCCACGCTTTGTTCTACAGCTATCTTGACACAGAGCTTCCCTGTGTTAAACCATTATCTTATCATTTGCCTACCATATCTTGCCACTGCGCCCATCAGACCCACAGGAACTGTTTGTGCCATCGTCCGAGTATTACGAGGTGATTCAGCTGAGGTCCAACTGGCCCACGGTGCTCCCTTGCCAGGTGACGTCGCCTGAGGCTAAAGTGACTCTGCACCGCGAGTTTCCACCAGCAGTAGTGCCGGTGGATGGGACAGAGATCTCCTTCAATATCAGGAAGGGCTTCACCATCCACCGGCCCCGGCCTCATCATGCTGGGGCACTGTTCTGTGTGGCCAGTCTGGGAAACCTGAGGCAGAGCTCCACCAAGTACATGCTCATCTACGTCAACTGTGAGTGCCGACGCTTAGCTGTCTATTCCCGTCATGGAAAGTTTATTTTGTAGCATGTTGTTGCCAAAGTTTTTTCCAATGCGTATCAGATAGAACACTGAAGGAATACAGTGTCCAATGATAAGTGCTTCTCAATAAACCTTAAAGGGTATTTTAAATCCTGTTAACTAATCATTGCACAAGATTTAAGAGAATGTATTTAAACACATAATATTTGTTAGTATCTACAACTTTGACAATTGAGCTCTTATTTCTTCAGAAGGAGATACACCATGACTGTTGCATCATCATGTTTTGAGGGCAAACTAACCAAAGTGCTCCTCCTGTGTTTCTCCTGTTCATGGTCTTTTGATGATCATAGCCACTTGATGCCATGAAATCATACACTTTAGGATTTTAAACAGAACAAACTCTCTTTCATTTCGGCCGATACCTTTCATCCAAGCTTTCATGCGTACTTACTCTTCACTCAAGTGGTTTCAATTTTTCCACTTTTAATTATGTTGAACAGCAGTTTTTGTAGGAGTTTGGTCTTTTGTGACCTTTTCTTTTTTTCTTTTTTTTCCATATCATAGATTAATCAGACACTCGGTGAAAGGGCTGATTGATTGCAGGGTAAAACTGAGAAATAGGTGGATGACAGAGTGGCAACTAATGCTTGCCAGTGTTCAATCTTTGCTTAGTGTGACTTGAATTCATGTAACTTGTTAACTTTCCACCATTGCTCTAAGACCCCAGGGCTCCTCCTGCTCCGGTGATCCAGGCCTCATCTAGCTCATTGGCCATTGGGGAGAATCTGCGTGTCAGCTGCTCCGTGGTCGGGGAGCAGGACGTGGTGGTGGAGATCACATGGGAATACCCTGGACAGCAGGTCAGACACTCAGGACTTGAAGGATAACTTTTTTCAGTACTGCATACTTCAAAACTGACCTGATAAGTGCATGTATCAATACAGAGTCATATCAATGCAAATTTACACACTGATTTCACTGAAGTTGACTGTGAGCAAAGGATCAAGTAATTACAACTGTCATTATAGCTTTCTTTACCTCTATTGTTGGTTACTTATTAATCAAGAGGCCTCCAACCTATGGACTTGAGATCACCCAGGCCTAAAACCTTTTAGTAATGACTTATCAGTGTTAAAGTTGCAGCCTTGAGGGCTCATGTTAGAGAGGTAGTTTCCATGTTGTGGGTTTGTTTTGAAACTGACCCGAGTCTCTGCGGTGGTTACAGATTGGGAGACCTCTGTACACACAGGACAGTGTCAGCCCGGTGTCCGGAGGGCCGGCCCAACAGCAGACGCAGTCTGTGCTCCTGGTGGATGAGGTGAGGGACGTGGACCAGGGGACCTACACATGCACAGCCCAGAACCTGCAGGGAGCCACATCAGTGTCCACAACTGTTAAAGTGCTCCCCAAAGCCAAGCCAAAGAAACCATAAGCCACCAAAATGAGGAGACTCCTAAGGAAATCAAAGCAGTGTTTTTCTCTTTCACAGTATTAAATAGTTTCATTTTATTTTACATAGATTGTGTCGTGTGTGTGTGTGAATATATAAATATAAATGTGTTTGTGTGTGTGTGTGTGTGTGTGTATAAATATATATAGCTTGTCTAGTCAAAGTTTTAGAGATATGTGTCTTTTTCTACTTATTTTTTATCGTGCAGGTCACAATGGAGGTACACTAAAAATAATAATAAAAAATCAGTGTGTTATTATATTAGGGGACATTAAAAAGGAGTATTTATCTCTGTTTTAGAGATATATTGTCTTTATAGTCTCATTATCTGCATTATTATGATATTGTACATTTTATGTCATTTTATTGTGATATATTCATAGATAAACATGTTGAACATTAACGTTAAGTTGTAATGTTTTTGTTGTTGTTGTTGTTGTTGTTATTACGGTTATACCATCATCTCTTCTGCCCCTTTGGACCCTCCATCTGTATTTGCTTAGGTATTATCTACTGTCTTCTGTTCTGTAGAAAGGTGCAGACAGCACTCTCCATTGCACACCTTCATCATCTGCTTCAACACCAACAAGCACCACAAAACATCATCAAAACATCTCTCGGTCTCAGGCACATGGTCTGAGTCATTGAGGATTAGTTCAAATAATTTAAAAAATTAATTAATTATCACTAGTTATGAGAATAACAGACCATCTTAACTTTGAATGATCCTTGAAATCAAGGTCATTTACTCAGGCTGAAATTCCTAGACAAATGTACAGTGAATGAAATAAGGTCCTAAAATGCAGCCTTTCGTTTAAAGAGTAGACATGCACAATACAGATCGTTTCTTGATTGTGTGTGTGAGAGAGAGAGAGAGAAAAAGAGAGAGAGAGAGAGAGAGAGAGAGAGAGAGAGAGAGAGGGCAAGCGACAGTTTACGTGGATGATAATGCCAGATACTAGATTGTTGCAGTGGAGATGTTATGATGGAGATTGTTGCAGTAGATGTAGTAGTTGCAGTAGTACTGCATGGATTCTAATGATATTGAATTTAATTTGAGCAACTCAGTTAAGAATGTGTTCAAGTGTGCAGTATAGTTTTTGTTTGGAGGGAAGTTAGAGTTAGGGTAAGGACTGATTTAAGGGGTGTACTACAAAGCGACATTACTGTATTTTGTAACAAGGTCTGTTGAATCTAAAGTCCTGTATGACAAATGGTGGCTGTATAGATCCTGGATAGAGCTAGATCACCATGGAAACTTGCTTAGCTCATAACCTGGTCCTGACAAGGTTATAAACCCCATTGTTTCACCATTTACTGTGAGTCCTTTGGAGGTGGCATCACCTCTCAGGTCCAGAGGAGCTGAGAGTCAAGATTGTTTAAGCATCAGTACAGAAGGAGCATTAGCTGGCTATTTCAGATAAGGGAATACACTACATTAGCTCAGTTGTTGAACCACGTGTCAGGAATGCCACTGAAAGAAGATATGCACTCATGTTGTGTCGCTGTGAGCATGACCACAATTGCGGCTGGTTGACACAGCAAGAATGGATTCAAGGCAGGTTCAGGGTAAGACACAGGCAGAGGTGTTATTCGCCCAGCACGCTCTCTCCCCTCAGTTTTCAAAATGGCACCATTTAAGGAGTGTCCTTGGCCCAGAGACTGGAAGATTCCACTCGTGGGGACTCACAGCCTACCAATCTGATGACTTGCATTTACCATATCTACCAATATCTACCAAACACCCCACACAACCAGACATTCGTAACACATTTAGCAGACCACACACAGACATCCATCCCCCTGCACCTCGTCTCCACCTGGTTGGCCCTGGGAGTACAAAACCAGAGCCTCCAATCTGGTAAAGCCTTTTGCCAGCAGACCCTGAAACATGAAGGACTGGTGAGTACAGAATACACCCTTATTACGGCACATGCTTAGTGAGCAAGCCAATACACATGCCTTTATGTAGTTTAATCAATTAACACATTTCTCAAACACGTTCTTTTGTCCCTCTCTTCTAGGTGAAACTACGAGGCCTGCACATCACCTATCGAGGTCAAAAATCATTTCAATAAAGTAGTCAGAAATATTCAATAAAAAAACAACTATCTTTCTTTAAAGTGCAAAATGTAGCGTGTTAAAGTGTATTGTGCAAATGTTCAATAAAGTGCTGTTGCTCTAAGTGCTTGCGTAATAATCAAAAGGATTACTGTGCCCTTCGTCACAGTCGCTTTTAAGTGTCGCAACCTGCGTGCATTCAGTGTTTCATCTGTTGTAGGACATTATTGTCCAATGCACATTTCTGTGCTATTTGCACAGTAAAATAAATAGTTATTTCAACAACGAGACAGTTCAGAAAGAAAGACGAGCAACTCTTGTTCCTTTGCTATGGGAGGGGGAGTAGGATGCCAGTTGGGGGTGGTATTCTTGGTTTTGTTTTGGCCTGTCCTGATTAGATGCAAAACCAGCCGTTTTGCACGGCTCTTGTGGAGATCTCGTGAAATCTTGTTCAGGGAGACTGAAAAAATGATATTATAACACTTTAACACTCTGTTCTGAATACTGAAATATGGATCAGTACAATATGTCCGTCTATGTCCATGTGGATACTTTATTTTGGAACATGTCTGGCCTCTGGCTGTTTTGTATTACGAGTTTCTAGTTGCTAAACGGACATCTCAATGAATGAGAGCCCAAAGGACTCACAGAGGCATCTCCAAAGTGTCAGTATTATTGAGATACCAATGACTTGATGCAGGTTGGGATGTCTGAGCTTCCCAAGTGGTGGTTGTAAACCCCAATGTGCAGCACGACGAGGGTTTGCCAGAGATTAAGTGTGACAGTAAAGCCAAGTAAACAGTGAAACCAATTTAAAACAACTGACAGAAAACAATGAATCAGGGAGTTCAGTTGACTCGGTGTTAACTCAGTGGAGTGAGTTCAAGAATTTCTCTAATTCTACTACAATGTGGCCTCATATCGACAGGCTGGTTGGTAGGCAGATTTAGACCGTTAAATAAGATGTGAAGTGAACTAACAACATTTTTTGGTGCAATCTGAACGAAGCACGCAAAAAAAAAACATCCTGTAAAGTTAATCTAGTGATAAAGCTTAATACTGCATTTAAAAAAATCAATTCAAGATTTTTTTGTGACGTAAACATAAACAACAACTTAAAGGGGCACGTATAGAAAATCCAGAAATCTATCTATCCATCCGTCCATCCTATGCGTCCTGCTAGTCAACATGTGCTGTCCTGTCCGCTAGATGTCGCTGTCCATCTGCACAGCCTGAAGTGTGTCAGTGTGAGGCTCTGGGGCACAGACACATGTTTCCCTGCCTCTCCAGGCTCCTCTCACTCTGCCCTGCGCTGTTCAAACCTCCGGGAGGGAAACCGCGCAGCTCCTCAGACTGTGTGAGAGCGTCTGTGCCTCTGTGTGCGTCTCTGTGTGTGTGTGTGTCTCTGTCTGCTGCTCCGCACCAACTCCTGGAAAATATCCTGCGGAGCCACGTAAACGCAGTTTGTTTCATTACATAACCAGCGAGACCAAACTGCAGCAGACTGCCAGAGCCGGTCCAGGAGATGTCCTGCATGCAGACCATGGTGAGCACCAGCTTTTATTATCTGTGGGCTTTCTATGATCTGCGCATGCAGTCTGTGTCTGTGCCATGGGCTTGCCGTGGTGCTGCATGATGAGCTGGGATGTTGAGAACTTTCTGCAGATCCAATAAACATGCATGCTCCGAGATGCCTCACAGTTTCAGTCCTTTCATTCTGGGTTAAGGGGGTGCGAATACATCTGCACTATTCAGATGTTTTGTAAGATCCCCTATCCAGCTTTGTGGTGCTGCAATGTTTAAAACAGGTTGTTTTTATTTCCGGCCACTTTGCAGCTCTGGTGGTCTCCTGCACTGAAAGGCATTTGGCCCGCACGGCCGTAAATGTTTGGGTTGAAGCTCACACTCCAGAGTGTCTTTTGATGCTCAGGAGTTTGGGGACAAAAGCTTGTTTCTGTGTGTGTGTGTGTGAGAGTGAGTGAGTGAGTGAGTCAGTGTGTGTGTGTGTGGGTGGAGAGTGTTGGGGACTGCCAGACTGTTGTCGTGGAGACCAGAGGCCACAGGTGACCTCTGACCTGAGGACTCTTGGAGCGTTGCAGGAGGACTCCTTTTGAGTGCGGTGGCGACGGGTGCGCGGTGACGCAAGTGGAGGAGCAGCGTCCCACAATGGAGACAGACAAAAGACTCCAAGGGCTGTTGTTGGAGGCCGTGTCGCCAACTGTAATTTGTGGATTGGGATTATAACAGTGTGCAAAGAGGTAGATAGTGGGCTGATATACTGCTGTCATGTCAATGTCTAGGACTGGTCACTGCACGGCAATTACTGTGACAGCCTAAGTATTGTTTGGGGTCCAAGTCAGGGCACAAAAATGCATTTCTCCCCGTCGCCCGGCCCACTCCTCTGTGACGCAGCAGTCGGGCGTGAGAGGTGAAGGTCTCGTCACCGTCCTGCCACCACCACCACAAACTCACCCAAAACTACTGAAACAGTGCGGCGTCAGCTGGGATTCTGCGGGAGACAGAGGCCGTTGGTCTGTTTGTGAGCGCAGATGTTTTCAGTTACAGTCTGCCAGCGAGCCAATAACGCGGAGATGGGAGGAATCTAATTTGTGCTGCTTACGAAGTTGACGTGTGACTTCAGCGGCGCAAAATACCTGCGCGGCGCGGCATACCGCGGGTGTCACCAGATGGAGGGCTGTTAGTCTGTAATTTTTACTACATCGAATAAAGAAAATCGCCCGTTTTAATGTGTCTCGTTAGTATGATGAAGAGATCTTGGATGATTGCTTTGGTGATGGCTCAAGCAAGCGCTGTTCCACATGCCGGTTACAGCTTCTTATGAGTGAACTTTAGCATCTTTTCCTCTCTGGTTAGTCTCACTCTACAGTCTTGCTGCTTTGTGATATGCTTTGTCATATATCGTTGTGAACATTTCAGATAAAAAGGAAAATAACGGATGAAAATGTGCATTCTTAAAGTACAAACAACTCTGGGATATGTGACATCCGGTATTCACAGCGAGTTGCTTGACTCTCTCAATGTCACGAAGCCCATCTGTGTACTAAAAGCTTGTAGGTGGGTTTTTTTTGCTCATAATGACAACCTATTAGCACAGTCTGTCTGTTTGCTGCTCTTTTCCCAGCAGAATCAGCCGGACAGCTGAGGTGATGTCTTCATTCAGCTGTTCGAGCTCCCTAGGGGTTGACACTCCCCCGTTTATGTGTATGTGTGTGTGTGTGCGTGCGTGTGTGTGTGTGTGTGTGTAAAGCACTGACAGCTGATGAAACACTAATTCTGCTGATTGGTCAGATGTCTGCTGACCATTTGCTCAGCCTTGCCCAACCTTAAGAGAGGAGTATGCAAACTCCTCCTTTGAATAGATTCCAGACTCCTGTTTCCTGCTGTATAAACTGATTTTACATGTAACCTTGGCTTGAAGTGCATCTTCTCACTCTTGCGAAACCCAGTTTCCTCGTCTTCTATCGCGATTGCTGGCATGACATACTGCTTGGCCTTTTCATGTTGCATGTAAGTGCACAGCAGGTCAGCCATGCGTACTACAGTCAAGCAGATGGTGCAGCGAGCGGGGAGAGCGCAGTTTGCGTGGCACTGTGTCGGATGACAGAGATTTCCCCTCAGGCCAGCCAGCTAATCAAACACTAATCAGCGCGTCTCGCCCTCGCTGAGCTCGCTCCGTCTCCCCTCCTTAACTCTGTTTCTCTCTCTTTGCTCAGATTTTCCTCTCCTTACTTCATTGTTTGTTCTTAATCTCGGGTTTATCCTATTACCCCCCCCCCCCCCCCCCCGTCTGTGCTCAGTTCATAGACTCTGTAAAGACTAGGCCATGCCTGATCGCTCACAGGAGAGAGTGCCCTTCTTTAACACATTGGCTTCTCACTCCTCAGTCATCCCTCCGCCTGCCCTGGTCCACTCCCTGGGCCGTCTGTCACTGTGATTAAAGCCAGGTTAAGAAAGTCACCGTGTCCAGGCATGCAGTGCTTCTGGTTCTCCACCACTGATCAGTCCAAGGCAGTGTAGCTCAATCCCTTGCAAGACTTTAATGCCATCAGTCAATAGAAAACAGTCATTTATATATGTAACTGTCAGAAAATGTGAAGTACGGACTGTAATACTGTGCCCTGGATGACTGATTTAAGTACATGCACTAACAAGCTCACACACTCATGATCCGCTCAGTGCGAATTTGACAGCAACCCTGATTTAAGTAGCCTCATTAAAACACTGATTTATCTCGCGCAAATCCAACCGGTGTCAGGTTGCAGGATGTAAAAGCTTGAACCAGGTTCTTTCCAAGACAGACAACACACCCAGGTTATTCATTATCCCAAAGTGGCAGGTGTTTACCTCTTAAGACTGATCGTTGAAAATATGGTTTCCTTCTCGACAGATCTGAATGGCGCTCTCTAGTCAGTGTTTTTATATCTACAACGCTCACATGGTCACGTGTACTACGTTTAGCTTGTTGTTCTAGGTTTACTATCTGTAGATTTATTACTTTGGAGAAGGCGGGCAGCTCTACCTGTGCAGATAAGGAATGCGCAGTGGATTGTTGAATGTAGTAAATGGTTTTGACAAACAAGCCTGGTATGTTCTTCAAGAAGCAGCGGAGCCAAAAGCAGAGTGAATAATGGACTAAAGTTTGTCAGGTGAGTGGAAACACGGCTCCAAATTCATGTTTATATTATTGGTTATGTTGGACACCTCTACCAAGTTGGTGCTTTTTGTCCTTCTGAGTACATGATTGCCAGCCTGATGGTTTCTCACCCACAGCTGGCCGAGAAATATGAGTAGTCCAAATCAGATTTTCAATGTCTGCAAGTTAAATGTAGAACATACCGAGTTATGTCAATATAACTGCTTAGGGGGAAAAAAAGGTCTGCTACAGTGATGTGATAAGTGTGCAAGTCCCTCTGTAGACTTCACACCTGCCTGTCCACCACGACAGACTGCTATCATTTTTAGCTTAAATATAAGCACATATTCTGGCTCGAAACTTCGGAAAACTTTTCACCCTCACAGATTGATGGCGTGTACGTGTGAATCTGCCGGGGTGGATCTGGCATAATGAGGAACAAGCTGTGTGGCCCACATGCTTATGGCTGTCAATCAAAATCCCTTCCACCGCCAGATGAACCAGACCCATCATGTCGTTAATATTTAATCACAGTAAAGTCCACTGTGCCCAGTGTTTCCTGTGCCATTACGGGCGGGCCTGTTTGGTTATGCTTCAGCTATTGCTGAACAATAGATGGGACCTCATGGGACCTGTGGGACCCTTTGACCTTCAGAGGGGAGAGGTCTGAGAGTGTTCTAGGCTGTGCGGACCCCATGTTGGGACCATTGTCTTTAAATGTCAGCCACTCAGGGGGCAGAGCAGAAATAGCTGCTAACTCTGACAGCATCTCATCCTGGGACTATTGTCCTGTTAACGAATATGTGTTTTTCCCTCCTGTGAGTCAGCCGAGGCATGCTCACCTCGGCTCAGTCTTATCATTTCCTTGTGTTTTTATTGATCGGCCTTATCTCCCTGCAAGGAGCCCCCGCACACACCTGCCTCCTGCAGATATAACCGTGTGTGTGTGTGTGTGTGTTTTGGGATGAACTGTGTGCAGAGCACTTGGCCCATGTCTCTTTCATTTTGTCTGATGAGTTGTAGCGTTTCAGAACAAAAGGCCACGAGTCGAAGCCCTCCTCTGCAAAGTGGGCATTGTTGTTTATTTATATCCGCCTGCAGAAGTAGCAGTTCGTTGAGGCGGCCGCGTGCAGCTCCCTGCTCTCCGACAGCGTTTCAGCTCGCTGTCACATCCTGCGCTTTAACATGAAATCAATATGGCAAGATTTAAAGGTTACGCCCATGCAGCGTGACCCGCTCATGACTCGTGGAGGTCACACTGGCAGCAGCGCTGGACAACAACAGAAGCACGCGGTCACTGTAATCCTCATATCTTAGCTGTCATGTTTGTGTTTCATATTCACGTTTCAGTTAAGAACTGGATGAGGAGATGCTTGCTCCATCGGTGTGATCTGCAGTTAAAGAATGTTTTTGCACACATTCTTTCATGATTATCTGCTAATTACCATGTAGAGACGAGAGATGTTTTTATTTTCATTTTACTCTCCAATAAAAAAATTCGATCAACAGAAGTTACCAATCTTTTATTTTTGTGAAAACACTGTGTAGATGAAGATGTTTATTCCATCTTAATGCTCACTGGCAGGATTTCAAATTATCATGTTTTTCAGGGTAAAACAAACAAATTCCAGACTGACAGACACATCAACTTCATGTGACTCTTGTTATTTCTTCAAGAGGCAGACATGCAGTGCACTCCCATAACAGCCTCCTTTAATGTTGGAGCTTAGGCAGAGGAAATGAGTCTGGCCCGAGTTGTCGTCTCGTCTATACCGCTGGTCAAACAAGTACAGTATCTGATCACAGGCTCTGACTTGTCCCTAGGTGTTGTTTCTGCCTCAGTTTTTCCATCTATGGATCTCCTCTGCCCTACTCCTACTCTGCCCTGTCCTCCCTCCTCATCCATTCACACATGCACCACCTTCCCCACTCCTCCAGGTTCCCGGTGCGTTCTTCCTGTTGCCGCTCTGTAGTCCAGCTGGTGGACTCACCGCCGAGAATCTGAGGAATCTGAGCCTGGATTTGCCTGTGGGGCCCAGACGTAATGACAGGGGGCATGGCGGCACCTGCTCCAGTGTTAGCCCGGGCTGCCTGGCTTTGATGGGGTTATCCGCTCCTTTCATTTTTGAGCTGATTTTCTTCAAATTGCGGTGCATAGGCAGGCCGAAGGGCACAGCGAAAACATCACAGTCTCGCTCTGGAATGTCTTTAATAGCTTGCCAATCTCGACATCTTTGGTTGGCAAGGTGGTTTATTAGCTGGGATTCCTGTGTGCCCACCTCTTGGTGCCAGCTTTAAGAAATCCAGATAGGTCCCGTACTCCCCTCAGCTCTGCGGTCTACATCACATGGCGGGTTAAGAAGAAAGGGGTCGCTCTCTTCTTGCTGAGGAGTGGAGAACAATGTCCTCTCTTTTCTCCCTCCTCAGATTCAAGTGTCTCCAGTTTGAGTTATGTAACTTGATATGGTGCAGAACCCGTCCAGTTACCCAGCCTCAGGAAGGGAGACTTACACACAGACTATTGTCCAGACGGTCCATGCTGAGACAGCCCCCACATGCTCTCATTTTCCACTTGCTCCTCATCCGGGCCCACTTATTTTTTCCAGCCCTCGTCCCTCTTCCTCTGAACTCCTGCTGTCTGTCCTTTAACCCAGGTCTGATCCCTCATTATTGTGTTATCATCCGTGAGCAAACAAGGCCTGTTGCATTGTCGTGTTTTTGTCTCTTATGTCAATGCAGTCTCTTTATTGACCGCCTGGGAGCCGGTTCACATGCGGGGCTTTTGTTTCTGGAACTGGGAGAACATGTCTGACCACACTGGCCCCTGAGAGGGCTCAAAATGCACAATGAGATGAGTAGGTGAGGCAAGGAAGAGGAGCAAGGAGGCAGAGGGGAGTAAGACGAGCAGGAAAGCACTCAGCTCTCTCCAAGTAGAGGTCAACTGAGTGATTTCCCTAACTTGCACGTATGTACAAGGCGCAGGTGTAAACTCCCATTACCTGTAATGAAACTGCCTTCACCCGTGGCTTAAGATCAGCTTAGTCATCTATTTACATCCGTGCAGAGTGATCCTATCGCCTGGCCTGCAGGTCAGTGGTTGGGACCGGGCAGCTCCCTCCCGCCCACACCTCCCAACTGCCATCGCCAGATACAGGAAGTCATGTGGCATGATAATCAGTAGCGCGAGCATGAGACAGAAAGAAAGAGAAATAGAGTGAGAGAGCATGGGATCAGACGCAGAGCTGTGAAGCTCCAGGTGGACTAACAAACAGGTAAACAAACCGCTTGTACTTTATGTCCTGTCTTACTTTAATCTCTGTTGGTGTCATATTATCATCCAATTAACATGTTTTTTATGTGCCAGGAAAAGTGTTAGAACAATGTTAGTCTCTAAGCTACTTGCTTGCAGAGTCTACAGTGGGATGCTTGGTTTCACATCTCAGCCAGAACTCGTCAAACCTGTATTTGTATATTTTACACTTTCAAGAACCTTTCCTCATCTTAACATGACTGTAATTTAAGGCTGCATTGCAGATAGCACAGCTGAAGTGGTGTAGAGGGGAGTTAGGCAGCCGGATTGTAAATTACTCAGGCATGATTGTTTGCATTGGACTTAATTGGAATTAGCAAACTTTCTAAGTCGACCTTTTTTTCCCGGGTCAATGACGTCACGCTGAGCTGCAGCCCCTGCCTCTACATTCACAGTTGGACACTCAGTAAATACGCTAATTTGCTGTTAATTGTCAGGCTTTCCAAATTGGATCCACATGTTGCTTAAAGAACAATATATGCGATAGGATTATCCGCTCCTCCGAGCTGTGCATCTCAATTTCTACAATAAGGGCTCTGTTTATTATGTGCATTCTTTTTCCAATGATCTCTGGTCTGATGGTCTATTTGTGTCCCTGGAATTCCCCCCGGAGGGATATTCATGGCTCAGTGTGTCTGTATCCAAGATGGGTAACGAGATTTCACTGGGCAGTTTCTGTCTCTTACAGATTGTATAACTTGAGGCAAAATGTCACAGTCGCACAAGGTGAAACCCTCCCATTTCGCTGCTGGTTCTTGTTGTCACCGTGCGGTGAAATGATGACTTGGGTCAGCTGAACCTGCAGGTTTTCAGCGTTTCCCACTGTGCTGCCTCTCGGCGCTAAGGAGCAACAAACACTGGCTTTATTTACAGAGAGGGGAAAAAGTGCTGATCCTGGGCTTGGGCTCCAGCGTACGTCAGCATCAGTGTTTACTACCTGACATGCAGCCCGCTCGCCTCCTCCTCTGGTGTTACAGTGCAACAGAGATCAAAGAAAACTTTGCCGGCCTGTGATCAGCACAGCTTTTTATCTCTGCCTTAAATTGGAAAGTATTAACTTCTAAAGCAGTCGTAATGTGGGTCAATCCATATCTGCTTATTCCGCGAAATCCGAATCGATCCTAAGCCGCGCTCCACGCCGCAGTTTCCCGTTTGTGTTGGTGCTGAGTGTGTGGCCCGCCGCTGAGAGTGTGTGCGGACGGCTCCGTGCACATTCACTGCGGCAGTCAAGTGGGAATTGTTTCAGGTGTAGGTCGACGTGAGAGCCACTCGATTTCTATCGCTGTAATCACAGAACGGTGACTCCTACGTGAACCGCTCCAGAAACAAAGAAGCCACAGAGAAAATAGAGATGGAGGCCCGGCTCCCATCCCCTCCATCCTCGCCGTAATGAATTTAATAAGAAGTTAGCTCCCGTGCTTTTGTCTTTATCGGCTCAATTTAACACTAAATGGCTCCCCCACTCTGATTATGTGGCAGAATTATCATTCATTAAATGTCTAACCTTACCGACGTCGCTCCCGTGGGAACGGAGGTGCATTCGATAATAGAAACCATTGTGAAGGTTTGATTCTTTTCTTTTTTTTTCTCTTTTGTTCAAATTACCCACAACACCCCGGGGCCGGCAGCAGAGAAACAGGCCGTCCATATCACCCGTATCAGTGCGGCTTGGCATACGTGAAGGCACATTAATTATTACCCAGTGAGAAATGTAAGGAATGCGAGTTTCTTTCCACACATCACTGTCTCACTCTGCTTTCTTCTCTCCCAACGTCTTTTCTCAAACTGATTGCGGTAGTTTGCAAACACCACGGGCTAAGCTCGTGAATCAGGTGAACAGAGAGCAAACAGAGCGTTTGAACCGGATTCAAGAATGAGGGGAGATGAATGGCTGCTCTGTTGTTTGCTTTCTCACAAATTCCAATTATGTTAGGTGACGGATGTTTCCTCCATGGTGTTATTTTCACCGTTGTTGACTTCCTTGATTTACGTCATGGAAAGACGAGAAAACCGGCGAAATCATCTCATCACTGTGATAGCCTCAAAACAAGTAAACATGTTGGTTTCAATTATAGCTCTCTGAACCCTGCCAGCCGCTGTACTTCATGAATTAACAAGTGAACATCCTGCCAAAACTATCATCCAGGCAAGATTATCAAAATTAGAGATTCATAATTGAGTGCAGAAATGTGTCAGAAGTGTAAATATGCATCATCTCCACTCAAGGTTTGCTGTATATCAACATCTTTGGACCTGTTTGTCACAGGACATGGAAAATACAGTCATTGCCAGTGCTCTCACTCAGAGCGAGGACTAGAGTAATTAGTTTTTTATCTAGATTATAAACAGTCAGATGCTGTTTGTCTCTCTATCTGTCCAGAATGGAAGACCTGTTATTTCACCAAAGAGTTTTAAATGGTAAACCAGCCTCCATTGTCATTGTTAATGGAAGAGATTGATAGGTCCCTAAACAACACACTCATCACTTCTACAAGACACTACTTCTGAGTAGGTGGATAGGGAGGAACAAGCAAATTGGTGCTGTTATGATTGTGGTGATTGGTCTTTTTTAGTTTAGGAAGAGAAGATTGAATGGTTAACGTGTTTTTGTGTGTGTGTGTGTGTGTGTGTGTGGGACGAGTGAAGGGCAAGTGGATGTCACTTAAAACAACACTGAGGTCAGGTATTTATCCATTGCTGCTCGCACTAATCTGTCTTTATCACACAGACTCACACGCGCCCGTAGAGGTTGAACTTGTAACCTCACAGAGGGATCAACACAGGCATTCATCTAAACAACATTACGGATTATGCAATCAATCCCTTTTCACACCACAAATTGAAGACTCTTTGATATTCTAACATAACAGAGTCCTTGTGCCGTTGGAAGAGAACCAGAACTGGGTTGTTGTCGAATAAACCTCCTCATAAATAACACTAATAACACATTTGGAGCTAAACGCTGGCCCTGTGAAGGTGCTCCCTGGGGTGCCGTCTTCTCTCACTGGAAGCAGCTTTATGTAACATCAGCCAGATCCAGATCAATAAGCTTCCATGAAACAACAGTGCAACCAGTCACCCCAGATAACCCCGACGTAGCTACTGTACGCTGAGCTACTAATTGAATTCTGTGCAGAAATACAATACTGTAAAGTCAGCGGGGTTAGGAGAGGCCAAGGTACCTTGTGCATCAATGGGCTAACACACGCACGGAGTGGAAACCAGGAAGTCTGACAGCTGATGTAGTGGACAGTCGGGATGGGGGGGATCCGATTCGAATCGATGATCCAATGTGCATCGGATAGGACTGACAGCTAAATTCACGATGCATCTTTCCTAGACCATTGGTTTATTGGTTTATCAATTACTTCAAAATTCTCTCGTGCCCCTGTTCCCCATGCGACTTGAACGCACCATCAATTAGTTTCAGTTTTTGATGGGACACGTAAGGAAGCCGGGAGCAGCACGGAGGGATGAAGCTTGTCTTCGTTTCCGATTTAAAAAAGAAAAGAGTCATGCTGGTGAGGTGAGAAACCAGATGGGGGCTTATATTCTTATAATAATTATAAGAATTATAATATAATTCTTTGTGATGTATTGAATCACATGGTATCGAAACGAATTACACTGGATAGCGTCGAAGCGTCATAAACAGAGGTCAGTGGTATCGCATCGTACCAGCAGGGGGATTCACTGTCGTATATCGAGAAGTGGTGGAGACTTGGAAAGAGAGTAGCAGGAGTCGTAAAAATTAGTTTAACTGCAGATGGTCTCATCAGTATGTCCTAAGTTTCAAGGTTTTTCTCCGCTGGGTCAGTTATTATGGAGGCTGCTGCAGAGGTGATTAAACAGACCTGATAGCATTTAGTGCTCACATTCGTCTCATTTATTCTTTCTGCACGGGGAGCCATTTGGAGAGGGAGCCAGCACAAACAACCAAAATCTTGTTTGGAAAGAGGTAATGATGACATTTATTACAGGCATGGCAACAAATATGTCCAACCCGATGTAAATTTACAGGATTTCTTGCTTATTAAAAACTCCAGTCTTCCATTCAATCATGATTTTACCTGCTTTTTATGTGTCTCTACAGTGACACTGGGGTATTCAATCATATCTGGACACAGTGAGTGACATTTTTGTAATGGAGACATGACAAAAATGTGTCGTTATGATGTTTGCCTCCAAATCTACCGTAATAATTAGTGATCCCATTTTTCCAGCTTTTGACTGATTAAAAAAAGTCATATCTGGAATGATATTTGGCAGACCTGCTGTTCCTGTGAGAGTCTTAACAGATCTCAAATTAGCAACAGCAATAACTGACACCCACAGAAAGTGTTTCGGTTGTGTTTATTTGTCTGAAGGAACAGATGCGCTTGTATTTTAATCAGTCCGGCCATCTACTCGGGCTACATTTCAGTCGCCAACCTGCTGTGAATTTTTTACACCTCAAATCTTTTCTCCTCCACTAGACACTATTTAGGAAACAGGCACAAGGACTCTCACAAGGCTGAACTAAACCGAACCGAAAACGCACAACGGTGAGCACACAGAGCCACTGAAATAGCTCTAGTAATGTTTCGTACCTCATACTGAGTTCAGAGTGTTGTCTGAAACGTGCCACGGCTCACAAAGTAAATGGCCTGTGTCTGCTCTGACGCGTCTGGGCGCTCAATAGCTCCCTGTGTCCGCCGCCAGGACCAAATACGACCCGTTGACCTCTGCGCAGACTCAAGTGCCCGTCGTCAATGCAGACAGTGTGAGGCCGAACACTGGCCCCTCAGCTCCCGCCCGAGTGCCAGACAGTGACGTCCCACAGAGAGACGCTCGCCCGTCCTGTGTGCTACAACTTAAAGGGTCGACCTATTTTGTTTGCAGCCCCGTCCCATTCAGAATGCAGACGCGCTCGGCTCGAGGCGCCTGGGCAGATTTCCCTCGTGTCCTGTCAGATTTATTTTTCTCTCTCCCCCCAGATTTACGACACACAAGCGGCTTTCAGTTGCTCAGACGCAGGAACGTTTCCTGACCCCTCTGTGTGGCCTGGGGCTCGGCACGGAGGAACCAGCTCTGCCTCCCTGATTGTCTGCCGTACGTGATGAATAAGCTGCTAACAATTAGAGGCTGCTGCTGAGCTGCTGCGCTCTGCTGTCATGCCCCGCGGCCAGAGACTCTCACACTCGCTCATTACACTGGAAGAGGAGATGTCAGATGTTTCCCGGTGGGGGCCTCGGGCACGGCTCATCCTGCCTCCCTCTGCTGACTGGTTCAGGCAGTCAGACAGTGTGACGATCACACCGAAGACGTGTTTGTTTTCCACGAATCCGATGGTGGTAGAAGTGCCGAGAATGTTTGATATATTTCGGGATGGTCACTGAGGACCTTCTCCCTCATGTTGCCTCTTTTGTTTGGGGAGTCTTCTTGTTTAATTTTGAAGAAGATGTCAGTCATGTGTCTTCTTTGAACTGGAAGATTTGACTTGGCGATACAGTGAAGTGGTGTAACATGTTCTTCACCATGTCTGTGTGAGATTCCCGCAGATACTCTGGTTTCCTCCCACAGACCAAAAACATGCTGGTATAGGTCGTTTGGAGTCTCGAAATGACCCCTCGGTGTGAGCGTGAGAGTGAGTGGTGTATGTGTGTGTGTGGTCTGTGATGGATTGGTGTCCTGACTATGGTATATTCCTTCTCTTCACCCGATGTGAGCTGAAAGAGGGTAAGAAAATACGATGGAACTCAGAACTTGAGACTGAAAATGTAAATGTCAGAATGGAACGACTCTCTCATCATCATTTTATCTCATTCTGTAATGAATGAAATACCCTCAAAATCAATGGCATTGCCATGTTGCTTTGTGATTTGTTGTAATAAACCGATGGGGTGAGATCAGAATTTTAGTTTTATGCTAAAAGATGCTTTCACCAAGCATAAGTTTATTTTGTTCTTTGTTTGTTTTTTCTTTTAGGATTCGCGTGTTTATTTCTTTTTTTGCTTGAACATCTGACACATCAACAAACCGCCCTGAAACCAAGTGTCCCACGTGGAGGACCATCGGGCTGTCAGAGCAGGAGTTAAATATAACTCTGCTGTTCTTTCTAAAATAGACTAAACAAGGCGAGCGGTTGATTTTGTAATCCCTCTATAGTGTTTTACACAACTAACAGCTGTGAAAACTAACGACGGGGCTTGATAGCTTTGATAGGGCTTATATAATGCGGCAGAGTGTGCGCGGTGTGGGCGTTTCAGATGTAACCTGCACAGTTACCCCACAAACGTAAACAAACTTTGAACGCGGAGCAGGGGAGAGCGGGCGCCCGGGGAAGAGGGCCGAGGATCTGCATTTGCTTTTTTTTTTTCTTTCCGGGGGCCTCGTTGAGTGACCCGCGTGCACACAAGTGTGAGTGAGCGCCCGTGGGAGTGAGCTCTCTGTGCATCGAAAACCTGACGAGCCCGAGCTTGTGTTGGCCAAAAACATCTTTGGAATTTGGCTTCCCGGTCCCTCTCTCCCCCCCCGTCTCTCTGGCAGCAGCGACCTGTGAGTGTCGGGTCTGAGATGTCCCCTCTCCACGCTCGAGCCTTCCATTGAGGGCTTTGTTTTTCCCCCGAAGGACATCTGATTACAATATTTTGGGAGAGGGACCCTTGAGAGCCTCCTCTGGAAGCCTCTGTGTCTTTGTTTTCATTGTGAGTGCGGTAAAGAGGCGGTCGTATGGTTTTCTGGGTGAGTTAAGGTATCGTCCTGTGAAACCTCCAACCTTTGCTGCAGAGATTCATTTTAAAGACCATGCATCTCAAAAGCACACTGCTCCACATCCCCCTCTTTAGTATAGTTTAGTAGTAGTAGTAGCTGTAGTAGCAGCTATTGCTCACCAGCACTTGTCAAAAATTGTGCGGTGGTCTATCTCCAGTTTCCATTCATAGTGAAGGGAGAGACATAAATTTTAGTTAATCGAGCGGCCTGATATATGAGACCTCCTCTATTTCTGTAGTCACATAATTGTACTGAGGCTCAGCTGCTGATAAGGTGTGCTCACCAGAGAGGCCTTCATCCAGGCGCTAATGCAACTTTTTTTTCGAGTTTAGGACACGTTACACATTTGTGAAGAAGCCTCCAGAGACCTGGGCAGCAGATGGCTCAGAAGGCTGCAGCAGAGGCTCCTCAATACACTGACGTTAAACATCTTTATGTTTGATCAGAGTTGAAAAAGCTGAGAGAGGCATAAATCAAGAACAGAGCGCTTTTCAATTAGACCATAACATGTTCAAGGCTGGCTGGAAGCACACGCTTTGATGCGTGTGTTTGTGCCTGTGTGTGCGCATGTGTGCGTATGTGTGTGTGTGTGTGATTTAAGGAGCTGTGTTGCGTTTCAGGGCCCCTCGGTTAGTCGAGGCCGGGCTGTAAATCTCCCCTTGTCTCCTGGTTTACTTTGGCCCATAAACTAGAAGGCAATTATGGAAAACAACTGGTTGCAAGATTTCATCAGTCCTGCAAGATTTGTGGCTGCAGCCTAAAAGGATTTTTGCCCTCCTATCAACCCAAAAGGAATTGCTCTTGCCTCGCCCTCCCCTCACCTCGGGCCCGGCTTCCCGTCAAGCATCGATTGGCCTCTCGCGTCTCTGGCAGACACAATACACAAACCGAATAACACGGCGTACCTAAAAATACAATGTCAAACCTTGGCCAGTGGCCATTTGCTTAGGCGCACTCATGATTTATTCATATGGCGTCGGACGCATACGCTCTGAGTGTAGCCACGCTGACTCATAGCGAGTCCAGTGGCACTGTGACCGGGCCACGGGGCCACTTCCTGCCCCCGACAGCGCCACAGACGCTCCCACAGTCACGTTTGATATCACTGCTCTCATCGTCAGCGATTATCTTGTATCCCTCCGCGGCCCGGGTTCAGCTGTTTTGTAATGGCTTATTAAGAGCCGGATGCTTCAGTGGAAAGTTTTACACTGGGAGGAATGGTACCTCATGAATACAAACATGAGCAGCCTGGGCTGCTTTGATCTCCGCCTGGCGGAGAGCCCTGAGTGGAGTGGGCTGGAGCTGCCTGTGCACCGAGCCCTCTCTGCCTATTCCAACCATTTGCATAATTGTTGTAAGTGCCGAGGCCGGCAGTCCGCAGCACTCGACGAATGTGGATTGTGTTGGACGCGAGAGGAGATGGCAGAGTGTCACTGCGGGTGTCTGCGCCCGTGCATCGCTGTGACAGCAAGAAGGAGAAAAGACTGTGTATGTGTGTGTGTGTGTGTTTGTGTGTGTGTGTGTGTGTGTGTGTGTCGTCTGGGTGACCCTGGTGGAGTGCTGATGGCCAGGACCGCGTCCAGTCTGTCATCAGTGTAGTAGTCATATATTTGATTGTTTTGTCATATTATTCTCAACACCAGATGTTGGGAGGAAGCAAATGTATTTTTTTTGTATTTTCTGTTTTACAAGTAGCTGAAAGTGGCGGATTTGACCACTGTTTGAAGCATGGGTAAAGACTTTTTTTTTCTGATTACACTCTGAACCAATTGCCGCCCAATCAGAAGCCAGTACAGGACTGTCACTGCAGTTGGGATGAGAGCAGGTTCGATTCCCCGTGCAGCCACAGGACGACCACAGCGCTGGAGTTTTGACGTGTTGCTTATTAAAAATCAGCTTGATTTCCTGCCTGCCAGGAGGTTCCTCCGCTCATTTCCTCTCACTCTCAAACACGACTCGGGGAGATCTGAAACTTGCTCGACAGAAGCAATCATTCCATTAAGTTCTGCCTTTATTTTTGAGTAGCGCAGGGCCCGTGGCACCGAATCTGAAAGCTCGTCTCCTTGACGCCTCATCATCGGAGTCCCTTGCCCGTTGGCTCCTTTTTTAGAGCAGGAAAGGATTAAATGCACATCACAGCGTCAAGATTTGCATTGGCAGCAATGATGCTGGCTCGTATGTGACCTTTCAGGTCAGGTCTTGTGAAGACGTAACTTCATACCGGTGGTTTTCAACAAACGTCGAATGTCAAGAGTAAACTGTTGTGAATCCATGTAAGGGGAGAATTCGTAACCACAGAGTAATATCATAGCTGTTTAAAGGGAAAGGTTATCAAGATGGATAAGCTGTCTGAAATGACAGAGGAGCCTTTCAGGGTTTTAGCGTAAGAATAATATAATGACAGTAATCCAACCAGTAGTTAGGAAATGAAAGATTTGAGGTGCGGTTTGAAGACGGGTTGATATTGGTGTCAAGCAAGCTAAACTCCACGCGTCCTGTGAGCGCCACATAAGCTGTCTGAGCACAAAAGGGGAATTTAACATTGAAAAGACTCTGCGTTTTATGGCCCGGAGAAGACTTCGTGGCAGGGGAAGAGAGGAGGGGGTCAGGAGGGTGAAATCAATAGTGCTCCTTAATGAGGTCGTCTGAAAAGGGGGGGAGGAGAGAGGAGAGTTGACAAAGCAATCGCGCCTCCTGCTTCTGTCAAAGTGAAGAGGAAATATGCATCACGTTGATGCCTTTCTCTGGAGAGACTCAGGCGCACTGTGATCGGGACATTTGTATACGCGTGATGTTCATGCAAGACGGGCCATTTGCAAACAAAACAAGCAGTGAATTGCGAATCGCGAATTGCCCGTCTCACCTTTTTGTGAAGTGAGCGAGCGCCGCTGCAGGAGCGCCCGTGGGATCAGAGTTACGTAACGGGATTGTGGCGGGACATATGCCGCCCCGGCGCATCCCAAAAAAAAAAAAATGTGTCGCACAGTTGTTGATCTGCTGTCGGGACGGGATAACACGGCCGTCTGAGAGAGAGAGAGGTTACCGCCGCATCGCGGGGTAAACATTTACAAATTGGTTTGGGATTTGGTTTGGCCTCGCCAAAAGACTTAGCCCGCGTGCGTTTGCGTCGGCGCTCGTCTCCAGGTCGATTGCGTCGCGGGGAGAAGGGAGTCTGCCGAAGCCGCGGCGCGGGGCAGCTGTCTGCATGCAGGAGCACGGCTGACGTAACGTCCAGCTCTTCCTCCCAGGGTCGTAAAAGAGCCGGAGCTCGAGTTCATGCAAGGAGGACACAGATGTTATTATTCTTGCTCCATTGATTGCAGTGTTACTCGATCCACCACTTTGGTCCCAAGCTAAAAAACCTCTCAACAGCTACTGAATCGAGTTGCCAACTGGATGAACTGGCCAGGAAATTTTGTATAACTCCTTATGGTCCCTAGCAGATAAAGACACTGCTCTTTTATATAAGTGACTATTTTAGCACCTTTAGTAGGTTAATATTCAGTGTTTTTAACTGAATTGATGAGGTATTCACACTTCCCACTGTTTGGATCTGAATTATTGTGGCAACATTTCATCCAGTGTCAAAAACAGGTCAAATTTGTCCAGTTAAATAACTCAACATGTGAGCAGATCTGCATAAAATTCACCGCATTGACATGGAAGGTTCTCTTGTTCACTTTGGCGACACAATCCATAAACTTTTAAAGCATCCATAAAGTCAAATAGCAAAATTTGATGTCAAATTTCAGTTTATGGAGGAGTGGGATTGTTGCAGTCTATAATAACCAGTTGACAAGAACATCAATTGTGTTTAAACTTGCAGGAAAAAAAAAAAAAACTCATCCTGTACTTTTCCTTTTTCACAGAGCGCCCCAGCTCCCCACAGAGTCCTGTAACCAATGGCAACCTCAGTCCAGACCCTTCCTCTAACCCGTGGCCCTAACAAAACCTTCCGTAACCCTTTCCCAGCCGCGCCCCTGTCCTCCCGCTGCGGCATGGGAAGCGTAGGCAGTCTGGTGGAGAGGCCGGATGTGTCGCCGACTAAGGTCAGCCGCGCCGTGCCCCAGGTGAGACCCAAACAGGCCAACGGGCTCCTGAAGAAAGGCTTCACCCAGAGGGAGCTGCTCAACTACCTCAACATCACCAGGTGAGCGCCGCCGTAAAGCCCGCAGGGGCTCTGAGCCGGGGCCGTAAAACGTGACGAGGCCTGACCCGCGTCCAACCCCTCTGCTCCCGGACAGGAAGGAGCCCAAGGCCAACACCAGCGCCGACGGCAAGAAGGACATCATCTCCGGCCTGAGCCCGGCCAGCGCGCGGGACGAGGAGCACCTCTACGCCAAGGTCTATCACAAGGACGGCACCGAGGTCGACCTGACCAAGAACTCGCTGCCAAGCGGGGGCAAGTATGAGAAGGTGTGTGAAAATCTCCCATTTCCTCCAAATCTCCCATTAGGGAAACGTGCAGTCTCTAGTCGTGGCTGGAGGTGTGAGGGGGACTCATTCACACACACACAGATGAATGACTTCCTCGTTGGGTGCTTTCCATAAATGAAATGCAGCCCGTGACTGGCAGCCGGGGCTGTGTTAAATTGATCAGTATCACATTTATACGTCTCGGGCAGCGTGACGCGATGCCCCCGTGGCCCGTTACCGGCCTGAATAAATCAGCCTGAAATCTCTTCCCGCTCGCCAGCCTAGATTGAGAATCTGCCACAGGCTGTGTCCTGAATTTATGGCCGCAATCAAATCTCACCTTCTCTTTAGCTTAAACTGATCAATGCCGAGAAAACAGCGGGCGGAGCGGTATTGATTTAATAGAAACATAGAGATTTATTGTTCCATCGCCAGGCGCCCTTTGCATGCGAGGGTCCTCCTCTGCCTCACAGTGTCCTCTCAGCTCCTTACCTCTCGAAGAGGCTTCAACTTTTCCCACCCATGGCTTCTTTTTCCTCCAGGCTCGTTTCCGGTCTTCTGCCTTCAAGCCTGTCACCCCCAAGAATTTCAGCTCGATGCAGAACCTCTACCCATCGTCCAAGTCTGAAGACGTGGACCACGGCATCTCCAACGGGCTGCACAGAGCCTACGCCCACGTCCCCAAAGCCGTGTCCACCTCGTCCTCCTCTTCCTCACCCTCCCGCCACGGAGGACTGACCTCCGGCGGTAACAAGGTACCTCAACATGTGACCGCACAATCAAGGCCTGCTATATATAACCTATATAACAATATCATATATCAGCCATTACTTGTGACTCAAATGAACCCCTCCTCGGTGTGTAATTGCTGCTCTGCAGGCCGTCCCTGCCGTGCGTGGGATGAGCCAGGAGGACGACAACCTGTCGGACTCGGGCCACAACTCCATGAGCAGCCTGCCGCCGTACCGGCCTCCCTTCCGCCCTCACCTGTCTCACATCAGGTCTGCCGCCGCCGCCATCTTTACATTCTAAATGATAGCCATCAGTGATTTGGGATTTTTGGGGAGATTTGAACACGTTTCTTTTTATGCCCCTTTTCAAGTGCGTCCATGGGCCACATCAACACCATCGGCTCCCTGGACCGCACCGCCCTGGGCTCCAAGGCGGCAGGGTCAGGGGGCGTGGCCATAGGGGAGATGGCGTGCCGCAGCATGGCGGCCCTGAGCCGGCTGGCTCCTTACGGAGGCGAAGCTCCCCCACCGTATGAATGGACCCTCTCCTTGTCTGTGGAGGAAGTGGTGAGTAACGGCAGGACGGAGGGGATGGATGGATGGATGGATGTGGGGGCGGGTGGTGGTGTTACATGGTGTGTTGTGTCTTCAAGGTCCGGGATCTGGAGGAGCGCCTGGTGGAGAAAGAGCACGAGCTGAAGCAGATGAAAAGAAACCTGGACGAGAGCGAGGGCGCCATCGCTCAGGTGATCCCCATGCCGTGCCTTCCGTCGTCCTCCCCCGTTCGTCACCCGCCTTTGGTTTTGACCCCACCGCTCTCTCTCCCCTGCGCGCCAGGTCTTTGAGGGCAAACAGCGCCTGTGGGAGAAGGAGGTGGAGGAGCTGAAGCGCCTGTATGCCGCCAAGCTGCGGCAGGTCTCCCAGCACGCCCAGCGCTCCCAGCGCAACCTGCAGCTGCAGCTGTTCAAGGCGCAGCAGGAGAAGAACCGTCTGCAGGAGGAGCTGGACGGCCTGAGGCAGGAGACGGGGCTGCAGCCCGGAGCCATGCCCAAACCAACCAGTCCCACTCTGGAGGAGACGCAGTGGGAGGTGAGGCCCAGGACGCCTCACGGCCAGGGACTCTTTATGGCGGAGGAGCTCTTAAAAAGCACTAATTACAGGGCAGGGCCGGAGATAAGCGAAGTCCTTCATTGTTTGCCCTCTCGGAGCGCTCACAGCCGTCTCCCTTTCGCTCGCAGGTGTGTCAGAAGACGGGGGAGATCTCGCTGCTGAAGCAGCAGCTCCGGGACTCCCAGGCCGAGGTGACGCAGAAGCTGAGCGAGCTCTTCCAGCTGAAGACGCAGCTGAGGGAGACGCGGGCGGAGCTGCGCGCCAAGGAGGAGCAGGTCGAGGCGCTGAAGACGGTGCTGCAAGGCGCGGGGCGCCGCAGGTGCAACTCCCAGGGCGCGCGTGAGGACGGGAGGGGAGCCGAGGAGAGCGCCGCGGCTGGGGCCACAGGTACGTCCACGTGCGTCTGCCATTCCCCAGACCGTGTCACCTCCGGCTGATCTGCGTGCCACGCCAGCCAGGAGGATTGCACCTTACTGTGGCGCCACGAGCGCAGATAAGAGGTCCATTTGTTGACCCGACTCTAGAGAAAAGAAAAAAAGACAGGCCTGAAAGCAGTGCTCATAAATCTGCCCGGGCTTCATGCGATCAGTGTTTGACCGCAGAAAAATGTAATGCTTGGAAATTCTGTTGCAAACCCCATAAACCTACTTACAGCGAGGGCCGCGCAGGCCAAGCTGACAAGCATGGAAAAGCGGGCGAACAAAAAAAAGTAGGAGGAGGAGATAATTATACGCCACAGATGTCTGTTTAACATCACGGCGAGCGAGGCATCTGAGCTGGGTTTCTTATCAATGCAGCAGGAGCGCGTCTGGGCTATTTCCAGTTCTGCCGCTTTACATGCTCGGACCCCAAAAATCAGGTCATTCGACTAAGCAGGTCAGGAGCTGTGCGTGCGTCTAAAAGCGGCCGGCGCCTTTCATTATGTGTCCCCCTGCGGCTGTTCTGGACCGTGCCTGAAGCCATGTGCGCGTCTCGCTTGCAGGAGGGTGCGGGGGCTCCACGGAGGAGCGTCTGCGGGCCGAGCTCCTGCTGGAGCGGCGCCAGAGCGAGGCCCAGGCCACGGCGTTCGAGACGGAGAGGCGGACCTGGCAGACGGAGAAGGACAAGGTCATCCGCTATCAGAAGGAGCTGCAGGCCAGCTACCTGGACATGTACCACCGCAACGAAGCACTGGAGAGGGAGCTGCACCAGCTGAGGGCGGGCAGAGAGCGAGGAGGAGCAGGAGGGGGAGGAGGAGCAGGGGGAGGGAGAGGGGGGAGCAGAAATGGGACGTTAGAACGAGAAGTTGGGGGCGAGAGAGCAGCTGAAAAACAAGAGGAGAGGCCCTCGTCTGGTTTGCCGTGGATTGAGAGAATTGAATCATCTGAAATCTGAATGTGACTACTTACTGTATTTGCAATGCAAAATGGTTTTCTCCTCGTATGTACGGTCCGGTTTCTATGGAAACCTGTGCCCACCAGGGAAAAACAACAAAAATCTAGAAGTTTGTTACATCTGAGTCTGAAATTCAACTTATATTCACAAAGACCAGTTTTGACTCAAGTCGAAAGTCACCACATTATTAATCCTGAGTAATAAGCTACAATTTGACCTAGTTTGTCAAACTCGGACACAACCCTCTGATTTGATGTAAAGCCAGAATGTTGACTTGTTAAACCAACATTTCACTGATTGTCTCTGGATTTTTCTTTTGTCAGGTATCTTTATTCCTATCATGACTTTTTCATCCGTCATATTTTGTTCCTGGTGACACCCTCCTGTTGCCTCTCTCTGCCTGTGCACGTGTTCCTTGCTCGTGACCTTACCCACTTAGCCCCTGCACAGCACGGCCAGGCAAAGCTCTCATTTCACCACAAATACAGCCAAGCACCTCTCGTAGTCCAGCCCCAGACCTGTAAATGAGCAGATTGATATGCTGGACATTTAGTGTTCATTTGCAAAGCTATCTTTTGGTTTGGGCTGCTGTTATAGTCTTGACTTTCATGAAGGGAATCAAAGGGATTTAGGGAGACCCGGAGACAGGGTCTCCAGCTACGTCTCTGGGTGAAGTATGGAGGATCAGAGCTGTCGGGTGCCAAGGTACTGATGCCACTGCTCTGACACTGAGCGTGTACGATATTTCAGATACAGGAAAACTTTGGACTTTCTTGTCATTCAGCTCCAGTCAGGTGATATCCTTATATTTTGTACATAATGTTGTTTTGACCCCACTGGCCTTCTGTCATTGTATTCCAAGCACACTGTTGTCTTAAAACGGGCAAATTTCCACACCTCTCAATTCCAACGAAGGCGATCGAAGGATCAGGATGCTGACCGTGACTGCCCTGCTTATTGGTGTGATCTGTTGCACATACCCAGCCAATAACTCCCGTTGCATGACTTAAGTGAAGTTCTTACCCTGTATTGTTTGTTATTAATATATGAACATTCAAAAAGCCAGCTCTCTATCGACCTATCAACATACTGTGACTCTTGTCTATTTACTGGAATTGAAACTGTACAGTATAAATACATATGTTTGTTTTTGGATTCATATTAAACGTTTATGAACCGGCATAAACTCCGTGTCCGCTGTTATTCATTCACGCGGCGGACTGCTGAAGTATCCTGTCTGTGTCCAGTCTGAATGAAGCCCAGCAGGTCTGGCCCGTCAGAATGGCAGAGGTGAGACGAGCCCGGGGGCTCAGGCACCCGCCTGCTCTCCATTGGCTTAAAATCTCCGCCGAGCGTGCCAATAAAACTCAAGGACAGGGGCTTTATGACAGAACGAGCGGAGCGGCGGAGGCTTTTGGGACTAATGTGGCTTTTAGAGGTTTAGCCTTCAATCCTTATCTCAGACCTCTCCCTGAGGCCCTCCCTGCTCTACCCCAGCCAGCCTCCTACAGAACAGGCAGCGGGGAGGAGGGGAGGTCAGCAGGCACAGGAGGATCCCTGTTTGCACTGGAAAATAAGCACTGCTAATGGAAACCGTCAAATGCACCAACCAGAGGATCTTGGCAGGGCTCGGAGGCTCAACACTTGACTTTTTTTTTTTTTTTTTTGCATCTATGCGTTATGTTCACGGGCAATACATAAGTGAGAGAATGTATCTGAAAGAGTGTGAAAAGTGAGCAACAACACATGGAAGTCCTGTTTTTCCCATGCAGGGTCGTAATCTAAATAGTTATGAGCTGTGGCTGACTCACAGGGCCCTTGCATTTGCAAGGTCCTACATAAAACATTATGTAAACCGGGGCTTAATATATCCGCACGGCTCAGGAGTGGTTCACTCAAGTGGGATGCGAAAAGATCTTTTTTACCTCACACGTTGCCTCTGTGGGAGGGTTGCAGCGCTGAGAGCCACCAGAGCCGGTTATCTCCCGAGTTAACACGGGTTTTAACATCAGCCCGGAGAAGCTGCTTCCTTATGTAAAACTCCAACGAAAACCCAGAGCTCGATAGACTTCGGAGAGGGTTTGTTAGTCGGATGAGTATGGAAGCACGGCAACAGCGCCATCAAGTGGTTACAGCGGGAGCAGAGCACTGCCAAAGGCCAGTTCACACCTCCGAAGCTCGGCTGGAGTATAAATTTTTTTTATTTTAATTTCAGATGCAAGTATATGAAACATGTTAGAGGATAAATATTTACAGTAAAAGTTGCAGACAAAAAAAAAGAAGCTGGAAATGCAAAAAAAAAAAAAAGAAAAAGAAAAAAGAAAACATTCAACAAACTGAATGTGACAGATCGGAGAGAACACCCGAAGAAGCAATGAATGATTGTCAACCAAAGGAAAGAAAACACGGAGGAGATTCAGTGAAAGGTCCACACAGAACATGAGCTTCAGACGCCCTCCCCGGACACCAGACCCAGATAAAGCCATCCTCTCCAGACTCCTCTGACTCGGACGTGTAATGTTGCATTGATCCGTGTGAGCTATGCTGGTGCGCTGCTTTGCTGAACAAACTCGCCTCGCAGGGGAGCGCGGGGGGACATCGCCGTTTTCTAGGGGTCGGCTCGGGTCGCGCTGCACTTCCCGGCCTCCTCGGATCCCGTGAAACGCCTGCCCAAAGTGTTTGCTCACACATCACCAGTCCAATAATATGTACAAAGCCATGGCGCCCAGGCCGTCGGCCTCCATAGTGAAATCTGTGTAATCTTTGTTCAAGACTCCTTATATAAATCTACACCTTTAATACTAACTGCAGTGTGTGGGTATAAACCGTAGCGATGAGCCCTGAGGAAATGTATGGATTTACTGTTATTTCATTTGTAACGGATCTCTTCTGACTCCACCTCAAACCCAAGCGAACAGAACCTACGCAGCAGAGGCAGTTTGTCCTAAGCATATATTAAACAACAGCCACAATGATCAGAAGACCCCCCCCCCCCGTCCCACCCCCTCCCCCACCACCCCCTGACCTGACGACGAGTAAAGCTGAACCACGAGCCTACAGCCACTGCAAGTCAGACCATACGGCTACCGTCACACCACTGTACATCTCCAAATCACATGGCGTGCAAGCTTAGGATACACAATGCAGGAGGTGTGGGGGGGGGGAGTAGGGAGGCGGGGGCAGAGTGAGGCGGCGGCACCACCTCGACGGGGGCCGCCGGGTGGTTAGTTGGGCTGGTTACGCAGTAGTGTTGCTCACGCGCTCTGCCTCTCGGCCCGGCCTGCTATTTTACACGAGCCGTGGTGGCGGTCGCAATGAAAAATAGAAACAAAGCACGTTTCACAGTAGTATATATATTTTTTTTTGTGGTTTCCTTTTTTTGTCATTGTTTGTTAAATACATACATAGAACAAGACAAATGGCTTCTACAATGAGGGGGGTGGGGGGTGGGTGGGGGGGTGGGAGGGGGATCTTGCTGGTGCAGTCAGTTACAAACCAAAAGAGAAAACGAAACAAGAAAACGGAAGAGAAAAAAAAAAAAAGCTGCTCCGCCATCGTCGAGTGAATTGCTCTGCTGATGGAAGGGGATGCGTCGGCCTAAAGCGGCTCCTCCGAGCTAGGCGGGGCCCCTCCGCCTCCACGCCTTCCCTTCACCAGCGAATAATAAACCCTCAGACGGCTCGTAACTCCGGGCTCTCTCTCTCAGGACAATAGGGGTTTATTACCGTCCTGAAGTCACAGGCCGCCCGTGTATACCATTTACCCACGCTCACCCATTCACAACCATTCAACTGCTTCCGTCACAAAAAGGAGGAGAAAGAAGTAAGAAGCAGCCGTCCAACTCAAACAGTCGATAAAGCTGAGGGGGGGGAGAAAAAAAAACAAACACTATAAAGTATTACATACTTTAAAAAGATAAGCCTATAACTGCAGGCATTTGCAAATGACTCTCGATGAATGATCCTTCCTCAGAGGTGCTTCTTGGTGAGGATGCTCTCGTTACCGGCAGGCTCCTCTCTCTCCTGCGAGTCGAAGGCGGGCCAGCCCCGCCGCACTCTGGATACTACGCAAAAGGTGGAGAGGGTCCCAGCTGGGTCGACGGGGTGGCCGAGGCTGTCCGGAGGAGCACTGGGATAAAACCTTAATGCTTACAATAACAGGCCCAGAGGCCGGGGACAGAGGAAAACGGGTCAGAGCAAAACGGTCCTGGATATGCAAAGAGCTCCAGGGAACTTCATCCTTACTCGTGAGGAGAGAGAGAGCGAGAGAGAGGGAGAGTGTGCGGTATCAAAAGTAGATCTGCTTGGCGTGTGACGGATTCTGCTCCATGGGGCAGTACGGACATTTCAACCTGGGGGACCAGACAAGGGAGGTCAGTCAGCTTTCCAGTCCTCGAAAGGTTTCTATTATTCAAACCTGGACTCCCTACAGTGAATCTATGAAGAACTTCTTCACACATAGAAAATGACTGGGCCTGGGTGTGTTGGGTGGGGGTGTAACTACATATCCTGCTTCTTATATGAAGAACATATCCACTCGATATGTCATTGCCATGATGTGTGCATAGGCATGCTTACGTTTACATTAACATGTGTATGTATATATGTATATTTATACATCAGAGTAGGTGTTACGTTTTTGTATGTATGGCTGTTAGCTTGCATTTCTATATGGATGTATGCTTTCATTATTTATATATATAATTTTCCATTTTGGCCTCAGCCAGGGTAGATGAGTGGGGATTGTTGTAATAATTTCAAGAATAAATTAATATCTCACACATACAGCACTTGACTGTCAACGAGCTCGACTTACTTCCCAGCGTTAGTCAGTTTGTTGAGGGCGTCTCTGGAGATGACGTGGCCACAGATGAGCTTCATGGGCGGGTTGCTCTCTGACGTCTGCTGCCTGAGGATGGGGCAGGCGAACACCGAGTGGTACCAGCACTTCTTCCCGAGGTCGATTTCGATCTACGGGGGGGCGAGACGTGTCGTCAGTCGGAGGAGAGGAGAGGAGAGGAGAGGAGAGGAGAGGAGAGGAGAGGAGAGGAGAGGAGAGGAGAGGAGAGGAGAGGAGAGGAGAGGAGAGGTGCACGGAGGCCCAGAGGGACTTACCGGCAGCTCGTCTTTGTGCGTCCAGACTCCGCTGCACTGTCTCTGCTCGATCACCTGCTTGATGTTCATCAGGACCGGCAGGGCCATGCAGCCTGACGCAAAGCTGCACGAAAAGCAACAACAACTGTGAGAGGTGAGTTCATCTGCAGCTGGCAGCGAGGCCCGTTTGTGCTTTTCCTGACCTCACGCTGAGTGGAGACTCCACAGACAGGCCCAGTAAGGCGCAGGCATCCCTGGTGAAGATGTTGCAGATCTCAGCCCACTGATTTGTCTCCAGCAGGCTGCGGTACGGAGAGTTCTCGATGCCGTGACGCAGGTACACCAGACTGCCCATCAGGATCTGAATATCTGCGAAGGCGAAAAACAAAAGGGAAAGGAGCTTCAGTCTTGGCCCTGCCATGGGAAACCCTGGCGTGGGCGCGTGGGGGGATGTGGCTTTGCTGACAGGGCTGTTGGCACCCACCTCTCTGGTGCTGCGAGGCGAAAGGCTGGAAGTGCCTGGCGTACTGCAGGGCCTCCATTTGGTTGTTGATTCCCCCGCTGAGCAGGCTGATGAAGTACAAACGGTGCAACTTGAATTCTAGACTGCTGTTCAGGTCCAAGAGGCGCTGCCGATTCGTTACAGCCCACCTGAGAACACACAGGCCTGAGTTAGTACAGGCAGCTACATCGACATTTAGAACTGACTAATTTACTACTACTGACAGCTGCAAACAGTTGTAAAAACATATCCGATGAAAACAATTTTTCACATTTATTTTACTTAAAGTTTTCTTATCAAAACTACCAAATGCTGAGTAATCTTTTCAGAATTTAATCTTTAAATGCCCACCTGGAGAAAAAAAAAAACACACTAAATGACACATTTTCAATAGTATAAAAACTGTAGACTGGGGATTCAATTATGTATTACATTTGATGTAATACAGTGAAAACTCGAGTGAAAAAGTATCCCTTGTGGATGAAAATTCCCCCAGCAGGACATGAGGGTTACAAGTGATGCCTGTGAATGACAAAATCAGAACTAATCTGCAGCATATTTCAGTAACAGGTGTGTCAGTCAGTGCTCTACACTTGAGGACTCAGGATTCACATTGTACGTGTGAAAATAGCCCAGTCATTTCGTGGCAGCCTGCAACAATGGCAAGAGGAAAAGAAAACATACTCTAGTGCCGGCCTGAGGTCCTGCATCCTCAGAGCTTCAAGGATTCTGTTGAGCTCCAGGAAAGGCTGCTTCATGCTCATGTCTATGACCACGCCAGACTCCTGGAAAATAAGAGAGGGCGGCTTTGAGTTGTGAGCAACTCTTTATTATCCACCATGTGCAACAGCATGAAGGCTTTACCCTTCCTCACCTGACACAGATCCTCAGCTACGCTGAGCATGCCTTGTCTGTATAGGTGCTCCACAATCGTCTCACTCAGGTATTTCTGCCTCTCGGGGGTGTCCCACACCGTCTCTGCCACCACAGCGCTGATCTCTGCGTCGAAATTCTGCAGAGGAACACATCAGAGGTCACACACGTGTGCACGTCCACCACGTTTCATCTCTCTCAGAGCCGCGGCCCCGTCCTTACCCTGTCGATGGCTTTGCCCACTTTCGACACACTGCCGTGGATGTCCTTGTGTCGGGAGGCCAGCATCTGCACCGTTTCTTTGATGTTCTTACAGCACTGCGCCATGGTCTGAGACAGGACCGACAGGTCTGCGTCTTGCACCCCTGCAACACAGAGACGGCCCGTTCCCGTCAGCCGCGTCGGTTTGACAGGCGACAGGTGAGCTGCGATAGTCGCGCTCGGGAGGAGGTGGAGCGAGCAGGGGCGACGGGACAAAGCCACCGTCACCGCTGCACATTTAGAGCCGACTCGTTCGACCCGGAAGCTTTCTTACCGAAGGCCAACAGCTGTCCTCGGATCTCGCAGACACTGCGCAGGAGCTCGTCTAACCTCTCCTCCGACTGGTGGCCGTACATTACGAAGCGATGGAGCACTTTCTCCAGCTCCCTCTCAACACACGCACACTGTTCCATGGTTCAGACTGGAACACTCACACACACACACACAACACAACCTATAGAGGCAGGACAAGAGAAAATACAAGGTTAGGAGAGTCAATAAGGCAATACCCGTAATTACATTTGAGAACACTGTTTTTTTTCCCCTTGAAGCCTGAGTGTTTTTCCCCATATCCATCATGTTATCATGTCATCCATCCTGTTACCCATTGTTAGGGCCTATTCCAGCAGACATAGTCCGTCACAAGACGCACACACACTCCATACACTCTCACACTCACGCCAAGCAGGATTTAGAGTCTCAGAGAAGCTAAACATGCATGTTTTGGGACTTCGGGAGGAAAGCAGAGCACCTGAAGACAACAGTTAAGAGGAGAGCATACAAACTCCACAAAGAAAGGCCCCAAACTGGAATTCAAACCAGCAACTTTCTTACTGTGTAACCACAGTGCTATTCTTCCAAACACCCCGCGAACCAGGTGTTAATTAGAACTACTTGGGGGTGTGAATTTGTTTTCTTAGGAAGTCCCTGGTAATGGTTTCCCATTGTTTGTTCTGTTTTGAACCAATCCTGTACCATGTATTTCCAAATATTTTCATCAAAAAGTGTTGAGGCTCCACTATTTCTTATGTTTCTAAACTATATGTTTATTTGAAGTTTCAAAGCTTGTTCCTAATTAGTCAATATTTAGTGGCAGATTGTCGTTTCTGAGGTATTGATCAGACACAGACTTGACAGCTCGACGAGAACGAGACCCCCCCAAATGTGGCTTGTGCGAGCAGAAACAAATCTGCACAACAACCTGCCATTGTGCAATGACACAACACAAAGGCTGCAGTGTTAAACTACACTGTCACCATCACACTGGCCACGTGACGGCCGGACTCTTTAAATGACAGAGCAATCGCTATCGTGTAACGTCGGTAAAAAAAAAAAAAAAAGCTTGTGGAATGACGGTCTGGCTTCGAGAAGAGCGGCGAAGAGAGCCCGGATCGGCCCTGGTTAAAAGTTGACAAACAAGGGCCTTCACAACAGTGGAGGCAGGACACACTGTGCTCCGCGGCCTGCTGTTTACTAACCTCAGGCGACTCTGCCGTCCCGACAATGCAGAGATAAAATAGCAACCAAGCAGACGCAGGGGGAGACGATGATTCACTCCGACCGGCTGCCTCGGCTCCAGATCTGCCTCCGACTTATCGGACGCGCCGATTAAACCATTAACCGTAGTAGCGTTGCTGTAATGCACCGATCACCAGAGCAGTGGAAAATGTCCACCTAGCAGCTTCGGCAGCACAACACAACAAACAAAACATCGCCAGCTGCGTGGCCGCATTGTTCCCCAAATGCCTGGAAACGTCGGCTAGCGGCGCGTTTTAATGTGCTGCGGCGGTGGTGAAGACGATTGTATGTGTTGTCTGAGCTAACATAAACAAACAGTGACAGGGAGTGATAGCTCGCCAGCGCTAGCCGCTAACTAGCTCGGAGGGGTTAGCCCGCTGCTCCCCGACAAGGCCCAAATTATTCCAGCAGCCGATGACAGCCCGGTGACATGGGTGATTCAGCCCCGGCCAGGCGTTAAGAGCGCCCACCGCCGCCTGGGTGACTTTAAAGCAGCGTTTGAACAAAGGCCACTCACCTGTGCTGCTAATTAGTTAGCAGACATTAGCGTTAGCCACTTGCCTGTTGTTGCAGCCCCTGGCCAGCAGTCGTATTGCGGATCTTCCTGTGTCGCAGTCTGCGTTGACTCCACCTTTCACAATAAAAGTCTCACCTCTCTGCGACATGAGGGCAGCCTGGCCCCAGCAGGGCTGTGTAGCGGAAGTCCAGTGCGTGTACATTCTGTTTACACATGTACCTGTGTAGCACTGTTGATTAAGGGTCGCACTAAACGCACTCGTTAAAAACAAGCAATAAAATAGCCAGGCTCAAGGCTCAAGAAACTGTTAATTTTGCCTACTACACAGCTGCATGGTTGCCAGGTCATGGCAGCAATGGTAGTGCACAGCTGCATGGACTTATTAATTGAGGTTGCCATGGAGATAGAGATAGCGTTAGCATAGAGTGGCTATGACTTATAGAGTGACTTATGAAAAGAATTCATGAGATTAAAGGGTAAGAAAACACTGAACTTCTTAAAGCTGATGCCCCACCTCATACAGTTGGCGTCATTTTCAATTTCTTCAACCCGCCCCTCAAACAGGAGTATGCTCCTTACAGAATTATGTTTCCTTACCCAATTGTTTGTTTGTATATGACTTTTTAGTTTGCAAAACAACTTTCACATGCACCTTTCAAATTTAATAAAATAGACTATCTTTCATTCACAACAGGGAAATTTAAAATCTTTGCTTAAAACATACAATGTTGTTCCGAAGCACAGGGAAGTAAAGATGCATCTAACAAAAATACATGGAATGAAGTGCTTCAAGACTGAAATTAATATACAACAACTAAAATACTCCCTTGCTAATAAAATGTTGCTTGTGTAAATCATGTGAAGTTAATCATATCCCAAAAGAGCAAGTAGGTCAGTTCAAAAAAGACAGATTTGACATGTGATCTTGTGTTTATATTCTTACTGTTTACCCGGACTTGAATAACCCACCATGTTTGGCATCATATCCCACAGATAGAACACAAGGAGGAGCAGCCAGAATTAATTTTAAAAAGTATGTCGTGTTTATTTATCCTTGAGCATAATGAACTGCTGCAGCAGACAGTGTTTGTGACTTGCTTAACATGACAACAACACGGCCTGTCTGCCATGTCTCTTGATTTAAAAAGTTAGACATTTGTCTACTTATAGTTGTCAGGCAGGACATTGTTCATGCATGGCTTATCAGCGATCTGCATTGCTGAGGGTGGGCGAGGTCTCTAGACTTAAGCAGGCTGGTGTGACTAATCTATCAGTGATGTAGTCTAAAGCTCTCCATCGCTTAGGTGCTCGGCATTCTTTCCCTCTGAGTCTCCTCCTCTGTCATGACCACAAAGGCTCAAATTTATCTGCACTTCTGCACAGTAGCTCACAGTATCTTATGCCCAGCACAGACATATACGTTTACACATGCGTGCATTTTGTCCCCCTCAACCTATAAAACTTGATTGCTTTAAAATGCCAGATTTTATATCTCCTGGGTTTATTTTAAACATATAATGAAACAGTGTATATTACAGTTTGAGCCCCTCTCCCACCATCTATGCTCCTCTCGGTACCTGTTAATATTTCAGAGGGATGATGATTCACACTTGTCAGGCGATTACCTCCAGTGAAACACGAAATCACTTGCATGATATCTTTGAAAGAGGATCTGGAGCCCATAAATTCTAGTCTATAAACAATAATGAGTTTATATTGAATCAATGGTCTACAACATTGATAGTACAGCAAAGCATGGTTGTTGCATAGCTATGTGAGTGGAGCCATATCACACCGAGGTCAAAACTCATTTAGCATTTGGGCCAGCAACACTGTATCAAACCGTATGGGTAACTTGCACACTGTGCAAGTTATAGATCATCGATAATAGAGTGTGGATTTTCCAGTGTTGAGAACAATTTCTAAACCCTTTCATACCACACATCCGCCCTCGGTCACAGCCTTATGCAACATTCAGTGGGGGCTGCAATCGAAGATTTTCCACTGGCTTGTCCTGAATGACTTAATGACTGAGAATGAATGGTAATCTCATGAGGTATTAGGTTAGGGACACAGGGCTTATCCACACTCACTACCATCAAACATGTCCTGACAGCTTTAATGTGGCCCGCAGGGTGCGATGATAGGAATAATAATAAGAGCAGTAAAATTAGTTGAGGCCTTTTTGTGTTGACGCTTGTGATGAAAGATTTGTCAATCAAACTTGATCACCAATTTCAAAATTGAATAATGTGACTGTCAATGTGACTTTTAACACGTGAGCGTGCCTCTCCAATGTTATGCAAGTCTTGGTTGTTACCATGCAGTGCACAGGAGATCTGCATGTGACCTGTCAAAGTTGGGTGGTCTATGTCGACCTTTGACCTGTTGTACCTCAGTTACACCTTAGCATTCACTTACACACACACACTTACAAGTTCTGTCTGTATACAAGGAGATGTCCAGCACACCCTCAAGGTCGAGTGTGATCTCATGTCTAAATGGTTCAATGGACAATGTATGGGCTGTGCATCCAGCTCCGTATTTGCCTTTTCCTTCCCCACAAGTGTGCCTAGGCAAACAGCGCGAGCTTTGGCTATCTGGCCCTGATAGTATGGGTCTTTTTATAGAGCAGCCCTGTGACTGAGCTGGCTGGAAGTGTCAGATTCCAGGCACACTCATCTGTCCTGGCCGGATCAGCACCTGCTGCTAACTATAAACCCACCCACCCCCCTCCCCACATATCCCCTCTGCGCTGCACCCAAGCCCCTCTCACACAGGACAGCCAGTGTCCAACTAAAAGTCCAGCCCAGAGAAGAAAAAAGGTTAGACCCAGTAAGCAATTTCCCCGAGGCCAGCTCCGAAGGGAGGGGTAGAAATAGAGATGGGGGCATTAGAGGATGTAATGGGTCCGAGCGAGATACCCCTCTTTGCTTTTTCTATTCAGGTCTGATAGATGGCAGTGTCCTTTTCATTCTCAAGCTGTCTGGCCAGTGCTCCACTGCCAGACTGAGCTGTGTGGAGCAGCTCGCTCTTGACTTCTGCTGTGGATTTTGACAGACAGTTTGCTGGATGAGGGGAAGATTTTGCAATACACAGGAACTCAATGCCCCAGGGGAAAGCCTCATCGCTGGCCAAAGGTACAGTACCACTTCATTCAGTCTTTTTCCTGTCTGCTTGTGGGTAAGGGTCTGTCACTTGAGGTAGCCCAGTACCAAGGAGAGCAGTGGAAAATAGAGCTTAGAAAGAGGTATGTCACTGGCTGAGCTAATCTAAATATTGTCACTTGCTATAATTCAAAATGAGTCGCATGTCATATTAAGCATTTTCTAGGAATCATTGTGTTTCACTTAATTCTTGACATAAACGTATCATTTTATAGTCAGCATTTGTACATTGTCTTGAGTTGAATTCCTGTTACTTGCTAGTATAATGACAGTTTTTCATTCTGAATCTCTTTTGGAGGTTTACTGCCTAAAGTGTGCTTTTTTTGTGGAAAACATATGCAATATTTGTGTCTTCTCTTTCATGAGCTTTTGACCCATATAAATCCATCAGTGTGGCTGGAGATATAAATGAATGAGCACCACACACTCCAGGTGACTGTATCTCATTTCCAGTCCAGGACCAGAGCCCAGAGCAGACTAGAGGAGCAGACTGGACTGGCCACAGTGAGCCTGTGGACGAGCGATGGACAGCTGGACTCTCCAAGGGGACAGCTACTCCTTCTTGCGCAGTGCGCCCCGCACCTTCTCCCTGTGCCATCGAGACGGCACTCCCAACCACGTGGAAATCTTTGACATCATCAACGTCCCCAGTCAGCGCACCGTGATCTCTGAGACCACTTGTTTGTGTGACATTTTCGGAGACGACTGCGAGGCACCCTCCATCCCGGGCAGCCCTGCTGTAAGGGCTTTTGTCCCTCCCCAGCGGGAGGTGGACGGGACAGCCGCTGCATCTCCCTTGGTCGATGACCTAAACGACTCCTCGGGCTCATACCACACTGCCCCGGGCTCCAGTGAAGGAGAGGAGGGATTTGAAGATTCAACGGAACGGCTTTGCAGCCCTGTGTTACAGAGCGAGTGTGCAGAGAGCAGGCAGACAGAGGGCGAGGGACTGCACTCAGGGCATCTGGACGTTTCTAAGGACTGTAACCCACATTTAGAACCACAAAGAGTTACCCCAGTTTCTCAGCTCAGTGCAGCTAGCCCATCAATAGAAACCTTCACCACTGAGGACAGGACTACATCTCCTGGACACAAGAGCCCTTACACTCTCAGATCAGAGGGAACAGAGTCATCCTTATCTTCATCTTCATTTGACAAACGATGCTCACCATCATCGCCTAATCTTTTGCAAGTGCAGTCAGAGGTTGAACCAAGGAAGATCACTCCTCCATTAAAAGACGGACACAATAGCCCTTCACATCAGGTTGTCACTCCAAATCCATCCCCTGAGCCAAGGAATTGTATCAGCTCGTGCTCTTCTGAATCAGTGAACACTCAGTTTCCACCTGAGCCAAGGAACAGCAGCTTGAATCAGTGCAGCACTCCCTCATCTGAGCACGCACCCACAGATTTGACTCAGGGCTTTACAGAATCAGCTGTGGAATCTAAACCCATCCTTTTATCTCCTGAACGTCCACACAGCAGCGCAGAGTTATCGTCCCAACAAGAAAGAGAAGCAGAGATCTCTCCTGAGCCTCGGCTTAGGTCCTATTCTCCTGATACTCAAGCATCATCTCCTTTTTCTGAGCTAAGAGGGAGGGTCTCTCTGCCTGACCTCTTCAGCAGGGGCTCCACACCTGATATTGGAGACTCTCCCTGTACCCCAGAGCCAATCTCAGACCGTTCTACTGCAGACAGAGACAACACAGCTTCTCCTGAGAGCCAAGCAACCAGGCTATCAGCTGAGCCGGTCAGTGCTGTATCTACACCTGCCCCGAGGTACACACCACCCTCACCTGCTTTTTCATTAGCAACATCTCCTGAGCTGGTGGAGAACGCTGTGTCATCTGAGTTCATTCACACAGCTCCCTCCCCAGACCCGCTCACTGCTGCTTCTCCAGCTAAAAGTGGGGCTAGATCTCCCTCTCCTGGCCCTTCAAATAAAATAAGACCCACCCAAACACCTCCTGCAACTGGGACACAGGTGCCTTTGTCTGTGGTAAGCAGCTTGTCTCCATCACCTGAGGTTACAAACAACTGTTCTCCCTCAGAGAACAGATATACTGCTCCCTCACCTGAAATTAGGATTACAGCATCATCACCTGAGCTCCACAGGAGAGAGCAGTTGTCTGAAGTGGAGACATCAGGATCAGTCTCTCCTTTCCTGGAGCCTGCAACAGCGAGAAGCCTCACTGCCTCCCCCCACATCACTGGCATTTCTTACGCCGTTGTTCAACCCGAGGACAGGGAAAGTCCACCATTTCCTGAGCTCTGTCATCTCTCCAGCCCTGAGCCTGAGAGGACAGCTTTGTCCCCTGATGTGAGGAGCCCCACTCCAAGCAGACACAGTAGACAAAGCAGTAAGTCCATCGCCTCACCAAGAGACTCACCTCATATACTTGGCTTTGAAAGCGACAACCTTAATCAGCATCAAAACAGGTACCACACTCCTTCACCTCAACCAAGGTACCACACTCCTTCACCTCAGCCAAGGTACCACACTCCTTCACCTCAACCAAATTACCACACTCCCTCACCTGAGCCAAGATCTCAAACCCCTGCATGTGACAAATATCAAGGTCCCTCACCTCAGCACAGGAGTAAAGAGGCATCACCCGTGGCGCATTCCCCTGAGCTAAGGTATCATCAGCCCTCACCAGCACAGCTCTTCACAGAGTGCACCCCACAATATCCACAGCTTACTCCTCCTCCAAGAGAAACACCTGAGATTGAGGGGGATTCCTCCTTAGCTAATATCACAGCAACACAGTATCCCACACATTCGGCCACGGAGAGTGTCTCACCTTTATTTGAATTAGACAAGGGAGACAAATCCTTTGTTTCTGAAAATAAGAGCAGATCACCAGTAGAGCCACTTCAGTCATTTGTATCTTCTTCAGCTTTCACAGAAACAGAGGAACGTTTACTAATTCAACAAAACACAGAGAGAGAAGCAACATCCAAGCAGACAAACATTCAGAATAAATCAAACAAAACCTACTCTGAGGAAAGACGCATCACTGACCCTAATTTGTTTCAGAAAGAGGATAATTATAATATTTCTCCTATTCAAATTCAGTCTTCTTCCCCTAATCATATACTTTCAAAGGAGAGAAGTCCAAATAGAGTCCACAGTTTTCCCTCTAAAAGTTCACCTGTGCAGAGACCGGAGAACCCACAATCCCAATTCCCTGCTTATTCCCTACCTTTTGAAAGCGGCGGCTCAGCAAGTACATCTGGGGAGCACAAGAGAAGACAGTCAAGTACTGTTAGACGTGAAAACAAAAACAGGTTCACAGAGGACATGGCCCACCATGCTAACAGAAGGCGGACTCCCTCACCACCACTCACCAGGTTCACACCTGTCCACATTATAGCACCTGAAAAACCACTCAGACACTGGCAGAACCGAAGCTCTAGCCCATCTCAGGTTGTAGCATCCTCACAGAGCAGTAATTCAAAGAAAGTGGTGACAAATAGGGAAAGCCCCAAAGTTGCCCCCAATGACAATAATAGCCAGGCGCAATGGGCCAGGCTAGGAACGCAATTGGAGATGGAGAGGGAAATGCAGCTGGAGGAGGATAGAGAGCTAGGTAGGAACAGGCACAGGGGGATGGAGAGAGAGAGAAAGAGGGAGGAGCAGCTTCCTGAAAAGGGGAAGGGGTGGCAGGGGGATGCTTGTTACAGAGGGGAACAGGTTGAGCTGTCATTCACTGCCAGGAATAGAAAAGGGCCTGTGAGTCGCAGAGCTGCTCCCACAAGCAGAGAGAGCCGCCAGGGACTGCCAGCAGCGCATTCCTACTCAGAGAGCTTGCTTTCCACCAGACAGCTACAGCAACAACAGAGTCTGCTCAGACTTTCGTCCCAACAAGACTCCAGGGGCAGCGGAGGCTCCAGCAGACGGCTTCAACCTCCTGCACAACAGAGCAAGAACAGTACTCCTGGACGTGCGGCCACAAATAGGCCCGGTCGGAGTTCCAGCTCCAGCATGGGAAGTGAGCTTGATGAGGCAGACAATGAAGTGAAGTGGTTCACTGACGTGGCTTTCAGGAGCCTGTCAAGCCCTGAAGTAGATTACCTTGACATGTACAACTCCAGCCATCGCTCATCCGCCAACATTTCTCAGCCATCGACCCAGGAGAGCCCAGCTGGGGTCAATGCTGCCTGGCCAGCCTATGCTGACTTCAGGGGTTCTGCCCCAAAGCTGGACGGTGAGGAACTCCCCTTCCCACAGACATCTGCATACTACTCTGATGGACTCGATCCATCCAGGCGCTACGACATGGGCAGCTTTGAGTGCGTTGATGTGGCTGTGGAAAGAGAGGACTCGAGGAAGGTCAGAAGAGGAGTGCCAAAGAGACAAATCCAGCTGAAGAGAAAGGATAATTCTGAGGGGAAACAGGATGGCAGCAGTGAAAACAGCAGCCCTGGAGTACCAGTGATGGCAGAGAGCCCTTCTCTAGAGACTCACTTGAGAGACACATATGTGAGACAGCTCAGCACCCCAGCAGCCACGCAAGACTGTTACACTCCTGAGTCTGTTCAACAAAATGAAAGAAACTCCAAACTTCAGAAATCTGCTTCATTAGATGAAACATGCACAAAAACCAAGATGGCCACATGTCTCATCAAGAGCGTGTTGTCTAAGAAGATGCAAAGTGTGGATACACCTGACGAGCAGGCAGAAGAAGAAGTGAGCCCTGCTTATGAGGAGACCAGCCCAGCAATAGAAAGTGCTATTCCACCTCAAAGAGAGTCCCCAAAGCCTGATGCACAAATTTTAAGTTCCAGTTTCCAGTCAGATTATAGTCTGTCATCTGAAGCCCTTTCCTTTGTGAGAGAGGAATCAGGCATCAAGGATGAAGTCAAACCACGCAGAAGCTTTGGAATGAGATCCAGTAACAGGCCAAGTTCATCCAACAGCAGCAGAAGTGTCAGCTTTTCACAGACTGAGAGTGAAGACGCTGATTCTCCAATTAGGAGTGTCACCTCACAAAGATCTGAGGTGAGATCTCAACTGAAAATGCCACTTGAAAGTAATGAGCCAAGGGTTGGAGAACACCGCACAAATGACAGTAAAACATGGGACAGAAGGGAAGCTGGTGACTCAGCAAATGCCTCTGCTGGGAACACAGGAGTGACTTCTGCCACCGGAGTCAGCAGCACGCAGGCCAGGGAGACAAATAGAGACCAGGAATGTGAAAACACAGAGGACCATAAACAACTGCAGCTGGGTGACAAGGATGCCTACACATCAAAAAAACAGGAGATTACTCTCAAAGCAGTGGAGAAAAAGAAAGCCTCCTTGAACGTCTGTCTCACACCTGAGGCAGAAATAAAACCTGAGGCCTCCTCACCGGACAGATCACACAGTGAGAGGGAGGAAAAAGTAGAGAGCTGTGTAGATGAGAAAACAGAGGAGGAAGAAGGAAATGGGAATAATCAAGTTAAAGTCCCCCTTCACAAAGTTAGAGATGTGAGGCAACTTGTAAAAAATAAGTACAATCTGTCCTTCAAGGCTTCTAGTGCTGCAGTGACATCTGATGTAACTGAAGAGAGGGTGGCACATTTCAATGAGGAAAGAAGGGAAGACATACGAAGTGAAAGGAGGGAGGAGGTCATAACAAGGGAGGAGAGGGAGGTAACACATGCTTCAAGGGTAGAGAGAGATGAGTTCAGGGTTGAGGAAGAAGAAGAGAAAGAGAAGATGCAAGACCCAAAGCTGCTGACTTTAACCCCACCACCTCAAGGCAAAGAAAATCCTCTGTCTCGTCCACAGCCAATGCAAATAGAATACAAGGCTGTTTGCTGGAAAGATGACAAAAATAAAACCTTGTCCCATACAAAAAGCTCAGAGAATGTAAGTGGCACACCCCAGACTTCTCCAAAGCATGCAGTGGTTGCCAGGCCATGTCTGCTTGATCTAAACATGGCAGCAGAACCAAAAGAGATTGAATCACACAATGTGCCAGGCAATGAGGACAAACCTGCAGTGATTAGAACAGACAGAAAACCTCCTATGCTCGGAAGCCTTCCCAGAACTCCCAGTAAGGAAAGAGAGGTGTCTACAGCTGTGGTGTTGATAAGGGACGGACCAAGTAAAACCAAGTCATCTGCATCTCCAGCGCAGGAGGAGGTCCCCATCCTGCATCACACTCCAGCTGCTTCACGATCACCTGGGCCCACTGGCAGCGGCCACTCTGTTTCCATGTTGTTAAAAGAAAAAGGCTACCATGCAGACATTGGAGCAGTGGTTGGGGACAGCCACAACACGGCCGGAGCTAAAGGACCTCCACGTAAGCATGTGAACAGCCTTGAGATACCGCTTCAGACCACCACGCCATCAGATGGGGGTCGGATCGAGTCTCATAGAGAGAGAGCACTTTCCTCTTCATCAAATCAGTCTGGCCCCACAGCTGTGTATGACAACACAGACACCCTTACAAAGACAAGAGCAGAAGAGGGAGTGACCATTAAGCCTATTGTAAAGGACACAGCAAAGCAAAGCGCTGCTCCACCACTTAAGAAAATGCCGGAGCAAACACCACCTGCAAGCAAACAGAAAGAAGTGGGAGACTTTGAGGCTGTGAAAAGAATTGATCCAACTTTCCCTCCAAGATCCCCTGCAATAAGAAGGTTCAGACCACAGCCAATTGAGGTTAAGTCACTCTCTAAAGACACACAGAAAGAAGAGATGGCCACAACCTGTGCAGGAAACAACAGACCTCAAACCATTGAAGTTAAATCTATCGCTAAAAATTCTCAAAAGCCAGTTGTGCCACCAAAACCAAGCTGCAAATTTAAACCTGCAGAATTGGGAGCAGCGCCGCATGAAGCTCAGAAACCATCAGCAACGCCATCAACTTTAAAGCCACAGAGTGACGACAGGCCTCACACAATAGTTGTGTCCTCACCCACAATCTATCGAAAGATCTACAATGACTCTGCATCCACAGCAAACTACACAAGAAAACTAGCTGTATCTACCGTATCCAGCCTTAAACCACCACCCTCCAAAACTTCAGCGACTGCCATCTCCAGTTTATCAAACCAGTCAACAGTACCAGCAGAGACAGAGGCACCTCAGGACAGAGGTCAGCAGGGGAAAACAAGGGCTTCACCTCCGCCTAACCATAATTCTAACCCTAGCCCTACCCATAACCCTAATCCCAACCCCAAATCTAGCCCTACTCATAACTCTAATCTCAACCCCAATGCCAGTCCCACTCATAACTCTAATCTTAACCCCAACCCTAGCACTACTCACAACCCTAATCTCAGTCTCAACCCTAGCCCTACCTATAATTCTAATATCAACCCAAACCCTAGCCCTACTCATAGTTCTAATCTCAACCTCAACCCTAGCCCTACTCATAACTCTAATCTTAACACAAACCCTAACACTACTCACAACCCTAATCTCAATCTCAACCCCAACCCTATCTCCAACCCTAGCCCTACCCACAACCCTAACCCTAATCTCAACTTCAACCCTAGCACTAACTCCAACCCCAAACCCAGCCCTAACCCTAATCTCAACCTCAACCCAAGCACCACTTCCAACCCCAAACCCGGCCCTAACCTCAATCTCAACCTCAACCGCAATCATAACATTAACTCTAACCCCAGTTATACACAAAGGCCCACAACCTTAGCAGCATTAGCCACAGATCCAGGTTTACCCTTAGCTCCAGGTCCACTGTCTGACCTAAATACGAACCAAGTTCCTGTGCCTGCCTCAGCTGGAGCCAGCCAGCCAATCCAGCCAGCTGCTGGGGATCCAGACCGCCAGCCGCAGTATCCCAGGATGTCATATCGTCATGATCAAGCTATGCCAGCAACTTCAAACACTGTAAAACCACCCGCTCCTGTTTCCACGACACAAGTGCCAGGATATACACACCAGACGTACCGCAGATCATTCTCTGGGGACCACTCCCAGAGGACTGATGACATGCGCATCTATGCCTCTGATGATCCCCCAAGCTATGACGAGAGAGAGAGCTTCAGTCCTCTCCTGCTCCCAGATTTGACCCCCAGGAGGTCAAACCGCTACCAGCCTTCCTCCCGTCCCCCTCCCTGCTCCTGCACCACTGGCTGCCCCTCGCACCCTGGCCTCACCCCTCCTCACCATCACCGCAGCCCTCATAGCCTCACTCCGCCCGCCCCTTCACACTCTCCTGGCCAGACGATGCCATACCCATTGGCTCCACCCGCGCTCCGACCCCATCAGTGCAGACCAGACCCTCAACAGATGAGCTACCAGCCTGCCTCCCCAAAATCCAGTCCATTGGGTCCCAGCCAGCCTCCTGCCATGTACCAGCCCCTCCACCAGCCTCCTCCATGTCCGCCCCACCCTTCACTGGTGCAGGCCTGTCCTGTTGAACGCCCTCTACAGCCGCCTCAGCATATTGACTCCAGACGACCCCCAATTCACAGATCCCCCGGGCAGCAGCCCCCAGGGCTGCCTGGAGCTCCTTATAATGACCCTGGCCACAGCCACTCTCCCGGCCTTCCTCCTATGGACCCCCAGTACCTATGTGGCCATCAGAGTCTGGGGCCCTCCTATGGCTCTGAATATGGTGGTGACAGCTCCAGTTTATACTCAGAGAGCAGCTATGCACAGACGCCTCGCAGAGTGCTCCTGGATCCTGAGACTGGGAAGTATTTTTACATTGAGGTGCCTGTGCAGCCACTGAGGAAAATGTTATTTGACCCAGAGACAGGCCAATATGTGGAAGTGCTCATCCCACAGCAAGCAATGTCACAGTCAGGCCTGTATCCTCCATCAGCAGCCCCCTACTCATCTCTACATAACCCAAACATGTATGCCCCTGCTCCTCAGTATATGCCCTATGCAGGTGCTCCCCCATCAGCCCACCCACAACCCCAGCCCCAGCCACCCCGGTACCCAGAGGCCTCCACCACAGCAGCAATGCACCCAGGAGGACCTGGGGTCAGCTATAGGAATCCTTCTGGCCCAGCATCCAAGCCAGAGACCCAGAACCACCCACCATTGGACCAGAGTTACCTGGAGAGTATGTATTATGTCCCTACAGGGATGAATGCTAGCCCCAATCCCACCCCACCAGACTATTACCACAAACATCCCCCCAACCTACCCCCAACAGGGGGGAAAAGATCCTGAAATAGAGGATCGAGGCCGCCGTCCGGGAGCCTGTAGGGTTTTAAATACACAGTGTATAAAGGGGGTGTCTAATGTTAGCCTCTAATGTTATTTGAGTTTTCACATTGCAACTGAAGACATTTTTTTGGTTGTTTATTTGCTGCTGACTATGTGTTGGGCTGCTTCAATAGATCAAAATGTATGATTCTTGTTAGCTATTGATTTAAAAACACAAGTCTTTTTTATGTGGTGTTCTTAAGAAAATTCTAAATCTAAAATGACTGATAACATGTTTGTCATTTTTTGCTGCAGGGTAAGAATGTCGTCATTTAAAGTCACCAGTGTTGCACAAGCACCACAAATCAATAGATTTGTTGAGATCCTGATGGTTGTAAGAAATATCTCCAAAAACTTGAACTGTTTTAAAATGAACCTCATATTTATTTTATAATTGTGTTTCTCCTGATATTGGATTTGTGCACAACATGTCTGCAATTACAATGACAAATAAAATGTGTCACAAATGTGTTGCTCTTCTCTCGCTTCATTTTTCCATATATTCTATATATTATTTCACTAAGGGTTTCTATTCAACCTTGTTTAGATCAGCATTTAGCAGGTCATGTGATAAGGCTTTCAGTTTTGTGTTTCAAGCTAACCGTAGAAGTATTATAATAGGAAAGCTGATTAGGACATGTACAGTAGTTTTCAGAAAAACAAATGCAAATGCAATACAGTACATTTGCAATGCCTGCCACAACTTGGTCCACTACACCCACCCGCTGAACTCATGTGAATGTATTGATTTAAATATTGCTTCCATCTATCCATGAAACAGCCTGCCTTTCAGTTAGACCAAAACGCACAAATGCTATCGGTGCTTTGAAAATGAATATTTGTTCCAGATATTTGAAAGTCCTTGACTTTTCAGGCTCTTTGAGCACCACAGACAGCACACTGTTAATGAAAGAGGGGTGTCTCACCTGTACATGCACCTTGCCTGTCACCTACTTACTACTGGTGTGGCTTTGGCAAAAGAGGTCACTGTGCTGCACTCCTTAGCTCTCTGGATCATACACTGTCACTAATTTTACAGTCACAGTAGATTTATCAACATGCATTTTTGCTGTTGCATCTCTGAGTCACATATGGTAGAGGTTATTACACAAAGTTATTGCACAAGTTGTCAATTTTTCTCTGTGAGAGACAGTGAGTATTTATGCTCAATCTGCCCACGTCAGTCTTCTTTGAATCTGTCAGTGTGTTGTATGAGCACTAGAGGGCGCCACAGGCCAGCAATGAAGAAAAGTCCCATCATGAAGGTAAGTTTCCCCTGTTGCCCTGTCGTGACAAGGCCCAGTCACAGTAGGAACGTTTAATGACTTCTCAATCAAAACCTGGCCTCCTTAACTGAAACCAGAGGCTAATTTGTCAGCTCAAAGGACACACCTGCTGTCCCACTGCTTTGAAGTGGATGGCAGTAAAACTAATGAGAGGTCTGACCAGTAGCTGTGAGGGGGCTGCTGAGTGCATGTGTGGGGCTGTGCAGCTGATTGAACAAAACACTGTTTCATCTGGGAGAAACAACTGAGAGCCTCAAAGAGCAGGTTTAAGCCACATCTGGAGGGGATATCACACCCACAGCAGCTGGGAACACTGTAGTAGGTCTGTATGTGCATGCGTTTGCATCTATATACTTTATATCTATAGGGCTGAAAATCTACCATAGCAACCAACAGTGTAAAAACAAACACATCTACAAGTATTTATGGTTGGTAGAGGAGTTGTGACGTCTCACTGATTAGAAGGAGACCGATGCGGCAGAGGCATAAATGTGTAACTATTGCACGTCATCATGTAGGTGAGAAGAAGAGTCACGGGGTTATAGGTCAAAACCTACTGGTTAATAACCTTGTAACTCGCTTCCATAATGCTTCACATTGTGCTTAACCTTAACCATAAGGTTTTTGCTGTGATCTTGAGCCACCATGACAAGTATAACAATTTCAGACACACCTTAGGAACACACACTCAACTCCTGACACACCTTTTATAAAAACCACTTCCAGACAAACACTAGCACTTCCGAATAGGTCGCCTATGTTCAAAGGAACAGCTTTACAGTGTTATCTTACTGCCCAAGTTAAACCCAGACCTTGTCTAAATCCTCAACATCTTTATGGATTAACTGGCAAACCAGCCCCTGGACACAGATCCCAGCGCAGTCAGTCTTCACCGTTTACTGAGCAAAATCTGAGGGCACTGGTGTACTTTTTTTTCTTGAACAAAGGTTATTGTTTTAAAGATTAAATTACTGCAAGAATGTGGCTTATCCCTATGATAAATTAACGCTAATCAACATTTTCCAGACGCACCATCTCCATCATGAGTAACTTTGTTGAATTCCAGTCGTATACACACACAAAACAGACACCATGACATCACTGTAGGAGCTCTGGGCTCTTTCCAGTGGGTCTGTTATTGTTATGATTCTGTGACCACTTTTCTACCCCACATTGTCAGGACACACACGGTGCACTCACTCACACTTAAACGTGCAGACACACTCATACACACACACACACACACACACTCACACACACACTGGGAGTCCCATCATCGGTACCGCACCCACGAGTGAGTGGGTGAGTTTGCCTCCAGGCCACTTTTGATGTTGACCTATCGGGGGGTTGATTGGTCAGTGGAAAAGTCTTCCCCACATTGTCTTTTTGGTATCTGGAATGCAGAGGAGAGTGGGTGGCATGGGCCAAGCTACTTGATAAAGAAGCAGTTTTAACTGATGATAAGTGAGTTGTTTGGAATAAAGCGCGCAATGTGCTTCCTGTCTTTCTCCAGTGAGTCTCCTCTGCCAGTGCAGATTAGATGCCAATCTTTGAAAGACACACCAACATGACTGTGTTGCTGACTCAAAGAGAAATAAAGGCGGGCTTTGTGTGTCAGTCAGTCTGTCCATGACTTTCACTATGTGTCTGTGTGTGTGTATGTATCGATCGATGAGAGGGATACAGATCATGAGCTGGACGTCTGGTCCATGTCATAAAGTTATATTAGTAAACTCTGTCTGGCTGGAAACTTAATTGGGAAGGGAGTGTCCCGGTAGAGGTCAACCTAAGGCCACCAACATTGATCTGTGTAGATTTTTAGATACACACTTTGACTAATCTTAAAAGTTTCTTTGTGTGTAACTCATTTAAATTAAGCACTTTCTACTACTGTTGCATTTTGAATGGTGAGTGGTCACACGAAAGAGCCACAATAAGACTTTCATAATAAGCCATAATAAGACTTTGCCATTGTAAGACTTACGTTTTGTTATTTTAAAAAAAAGTGTTTGAGGAAAATTGTTTCTCATCGTCCCTTCAGAGATGATGAGGGAATAAGATAAGAGTTATGTGTACACATCCAGTCTCCCAGCAACACCAGTTTTCCATCACTGGGATTCTTAATTGCTTTTATTGGCACTTGTCAGGCTGTAAACTGGGAGAGGGCTCTCAGAGCACCTCAGACAGCAGACTGTTTATCATAGAGGGGTGTCTCACCTGTACGTGCAGCTCCGTGCCCATAAAAGGCTTCCTTCCAGGTGGAAGTGGGCGGGGTCGTGAGCGGTGTGGTCATACGTATATGTGTGTGTATGTATGTGTGTGTGTGCGTGCGTGTGCGTGTGTGTGTGTGTGTGTGTGTGTGTGTGTGTGTGTGTGTGTGTGTGTGTGTGCATGTGTGTGCATGTGCTTGTGCGGATTGAGACATCAGGTGAGTGAGGCAAGATGAAGGGAGATAAGAGAATGGAAGGCAATGTGAGACGCCGATGAACACCTGAAACCGTGCCCTCTGGCATTCACCTTGTTGCCTAGCAACCCCATGGCACAATAACAGCGTGTTGCAAGCCTCTGTGCGCACCTGTGTGTCATCCAGACTTCTCTCTCTCCACCAGGTGGTGTGCCTATCTGCCTACCTGTCTGATTGTGCAGGTTTCCGCGTCATCTCCGGCGATTGCCACAGCCCGGAGTCCTGTAATAATGCTCATCCGCGTGGCACGATCAAGCTCTACGTGACTCACCTGCGCTCTGAGCACAACATTTGTTTTTAATAACCGATTTCAGACATCTGTCATAGAGGGAAGTTGGGAAGACTGATTACGGATATATGAGCTACAGCAGGAACACTTTCATGGGCCGAGAAGGACTTTGAGAGAAGATGTTTTCATTTATAGTGGAAACCATTTGTCTAGACAAGTCTAGTCGCTTTAGGACCCCTCATGTCTGGGGAGGAAATTGTTGCTTATAGTATGAGTCTCTAAGACTGGGACACACATTTGTATTATCCAGTGCGGGAGGATGAGGTAGCCGAAAAATGATGTCATAGCCTGATACTTTACCCGTCCTGCTCCTTCTCCTCCTCCTCCTCCTCTTCTCCTCTCTGTCAGATCAATGAGGAATGGAGGGAATGAGAGTAATTGTTCAAGTGGATGCTGAAAAATAGAGAGCGACATAGAAGCTGCTTCTATCTGAGCTCCATCATGTCTAAACTTTCTGTCTCCTTAGCTCTCCGTGATGTATTGAGCTGGACAGCAATGTCAGCCTGCTGCAGAGAGGTCTGGCACACATTACCAAGAGGGAATCTCCTGGGGATCAGCCTCTGGCCTCACTCCGCGGTCAGGTCCGTTATGAGGTGGTGTGTATGGATCACTGGATGCCTCAGGCATGAGGTAAAAGTAATGACTCATCCAAGGGTGGCCCCGGGCTCGCCGACCATAAACTTCAGACGTTTAATAATAAAACTGTTGGACAACTGAGCCGAAACTGAACCAGTAACGCACCAGTCCCCTAGTTTAGCCAACAGTGATAGGTATGTCTTCCTTTTGCTTACTTAAGAATCTCTAACTGCGGCTTTGTCATCGTGGGCGTGTGGAATCTGAAACATGGTCAGGAGACCCTCTGGTATGCTCCGCGGGATGATTGTACAGGCAGCTATGCAGCGTCACTTCAGGTCGACACCAGGAAGGTGCCAAGCAGCTGACAGAGAGAGGGGCGCCGGCAGCGAGGACACTTAGTGACAAATAAGGGACGGTAGAGAGGAGGTGGTGACGCCCCTACTTGGTGCGACTCCTCAAGGTCAGTGTCACTGATGAAGTGGGTCAAAGTGAACAGATAGGAAAACATGGAGCCCATCCTGTGAAACGCCTCGGATATAAACCTAGTTGGTGTGGAAACGCCACATATATGACCACATATATTCTACACAATTCCTCAACAGCTATGACATTACAATTACCATTGTCATTACTTTTGTGGAGTTTCAGTGATAATATCGAGCCAGGTACACACATAGTCCAGTATCAGCTTTGGTTTTATCTTCATCAAATTGGATAATTACTCATTTTATCTGCCATCAAGGAAGGCAGTGTGCATCAGATCTTTTTGGAATGATAAGATCGGGGACAGGTGACTCACTGGATGAGTGCTTAAGACTGTTGCCTTGCAGCTAGAAGGTCCTGGGTTTGACTCCTAGTCACCTAGCCTAAAAACATGCATGTTTAGAGCAAATAGATCCTCTAAATTGCCTAAAACCCTCTGTACAGCTGATACAGAGTTCTCAATGGGTTTATTCTCTCAAGAAAATGTACATCCATAAGCAGAATGAATATAGTAGTTTTTTTTATAGTAGTATCAAGCCATATCAGTAATTCTTTCATTCATAATAAGGAGGAATCGTGACAGTGGACCCATTATTACAAGTCCGACTGTGTGTCACCTCTTCTGCTTTAAGATAGTAGACTATAGAAATATAGAAATATTTTTACATCTAAAATTATAACATTCCAGTAATTCAAGTTACACTGATTTGTATTTTACAGATAGCAACCATGCCATGTAGCACCACTTGGATTTATATTTTAAGGACTACTGCACGTGAATTATAGGAATGATCCCTTTAGATTGGATCTAATAACTGGTCTGATCCCAGCGATCACGGTAATCATGGCATTAACAAGACCAGACAAGCAGGACCAGTGGCACACAAATCATAAAGTACGTGCAGGAGACTGGGCTTAATAGTATTGTTGACTGGATAATTTGTCATGCGGCTCCTTGCCTTGGAGTTTTTCCATGGTGATGCTTTTCAGGCAATCGACACATTACCAGTGTTAGGCAAACAAAAAGGAAACCACACAGTTTGTTGATGTTGGATTGTAAAGGAGTCACACATCATCTCCTGTCTGAGATGAAAAGAAATTCATCTGGACGACAGAATGCAATTCATTTCTTATCTGTGTTCAGGTTTGTTATTGTTGATAGGTGGAGGTCCAGTGTCATAACAGATTGAAGAGCTCTATGTCATACCTTCCCCTCAGCACTAAGTGGCACTGCTAAGGCTTATCATTTTTTGGATATGACAGAGACAAGACATCCAGCAACGAGCAAGGAAAAACAAACACTATCAAAAGTCAAAGAGGTATGTTTTGGAAAATGTGATGCAGGTTGGTATGTTCTCAGTGTGAGAAAAGTACATGATAATGGGGGAAGGCTGACAAACAATATGCTCCTCTTACATTTCAACATGTCTTAGTAGGAAGTGCACAGCTGAAGACAATATCTGTACTTGTTCTGCTGTGTGTCAAAACGTTCACAGTAAGAATGATTGCGTTGATTTAGTTTTAATTTCACCAGTGTTTTCAGCAGCACTACAAGGAGTTCCTCCTATACATGTCAGACATGAGCACTAACTGGATGACTTGAAGATATACCACACCCTATTCTCTGATGCAGTTTTTTTTTTAGCTAAATATAGTGTCTATGCACTGTTGTGAAGTAAATGTGCAATTACACCCATAAAACATGACGTAAAAGTAAGCAAAATGTCTCTAAATTGCTCAAATCATTTAAATTAAACAAATTTGGACAAAGCAAACAAAACCTGCAAAACCAATGTTTGTCAATGATACTGCAGTATGTTAGTGGTACTTTAATGTGCTCGTGGAGTCTCAAGGGGGCACAGAAGGCACTTCATTATGTAACTGGAAGTGTTTTTGGTTCAGAGCGTTGTGGATAGATGTGGTCATGGATTGTGGCTTGAAGCTGTTTCTGAGTCCAAACTGCGCTCCATCGCCATCCCACTGAGATCAGAAGACAGATGGTGCTCGTGTTCTCCTGCTCGGGGCTCATGGTTGAAGGTAGATAGAAATGTCAGACTTTGAAATAAGGAACACAAAAAGAACTCGATCCCCGAAAGATGCGGTCTTTTCCCTGTAACTCAACCCTACCCAGCCCCACATACATAAGCCTTTGTATTGACCTATGGGGAACTCTGTGAATTATGGGCCAGTGGATATCTGTGACACAGCAGAATATGATTTCAGGGGTCACGTCTTGCCAAATTGCGCTTTGACCACATTTATTTCAGCTGAAATCAAAAGTCAGTGCCTTGTTCCCGTTTAGAGAGGAAAGAGTTGCTGTTTCAATTCCTCAAACGATTCTAGAAATCAAACACTGTGCAACATTACTGAACAACACTTTTGAACAATACTTAAATCACTGCGACCCTGGATGGGTTTGTATCATGCTACGTAAGAGTTTGCAACCCCTCATTCTAGCACTAATGGCCTGTTGGTGATGTGCCAAGAAACAAAGATATGAAACAAATCACACCAAGTAAAGTAAAGTTGTAAACAATGCCAATTTCAATGAAAAAACATTATTTTGCTTTGTTGTTAATGCCATGTTCATGACACACTGGCTATGATGAACTATGATGATTATGGGTCTGCAATGGTGAATGTAAACATAATCTCTGTTTGTTTACAAGTAACACCCAAAGGGTTTTCCACAACATGTTGTTTTTTCCAGCAGGCCATGCGCAAAGCATAAATAGAATGAGTACATGGGTAATTAGGATAATAACACAGGAAATTGCAGTTGGGTCAGATAAGGGTGTGTAATGCGATCGATACTTAGGAAAGATGATATTAGTATTGCAATGGCTCTACTTTGTCAGGCAATTTGTGTTCCCAGGTGATGATTGAGGCTCCAAGTCAAAACAGCAATGGAGGGGGAAACCCGGAGACATGTCTGGGTGATTGTAGCTCTGAGAGTCAGCAGGGAGAGAGCAGGCGGAGAAGGCCTTCTATTGTTGCGGAAAGAATGGAAACTCTCACACAGCCAAATTCCATCCTACCAGAACGGTCAGGATATCAGCCCCCTGATAAGCTTCTTCTGAACCATTCTCAAAGGCTCTGTTGTCACGTTGGGCCACATCAAAATTATTTCCCCCTTTTGAATACCTCCGGGGCCTGTCTTCAGACAACAGCTCACAGATTTGGTGGTGGCACAGTGTCACGGGCTTGTGAATGTGCACATTGATGCCTGTGTGATCTGATAAAGCGTCTGCGCTGACAGGTCACCTGTGGGAAGTTCCATTGTCCCTCCTTGTCTGAATCCACTTTGTGAGGCAGGTTTTGGTGGTTCACCACAGTTCACTTCAATCACACCTGAGTGACCTCCTCAGCGCCACGCTAACATCACATCCTCTCTACTTGCGTCACTTCATGCGGTCGCCACTGGCTGACTGTCTCCGTCTCCCCGCCCACAGCATCCATTCCACAGTATCAGTGCGTTTGAGCACAGGATCAGTTTGGATGGAAACCATGGCAATGACTTGCTGCCACAGGAGTGACTCGCTACCACAGCCACCGCAGCTCCAGGCAGAGCTTCTGTAGGCAGTCGCAGAGCCACACTGTTTTCCTCCACGGGCCTCTAGGAAATGTATCACTCGATGGTTTCGGAGCGTTTTGAGACTGCAGTGTTCTAACCACAGGCTTTGCTTCATCGCAAAACAGTTTTTCTGACTCTTTTTCGATGCGCGATATATTCTGCAGGCTGTCCAAACAACAGTTGAGAATTGAATCTGGAAGTATTTATTTTGGATATATATTTAGCTTATGACCACCAGTCTGGATCATGCAAACCATGCTAACTAGCTGGGGTAGGGCTATATTTACAGAGGGCTGGGCATCCATCATCACAGTGCGAAAGCACAGACAGGCACAGAGCGAGGAAGGGAAAGTGTGGCCCATCAGTCACCACAGTCCAATCCCAGGGCTTGCCTATTTAAAACACCTCGCAGTTTGACCACAACAGTGCCACAGGTCACGCTATACTACTGGACCAACAGTGCAGCGCTAGCTCTCTGCATCCTTTCAACAGTGCTGTGTAATGTGCACAAGTGCATACCTGTACTGCACGCTGGCATTGTGTACTTGTGGAAGCATCCCCGCAAAATCCAAACGGGAGGGTGTCCAGAGACAGAAGAAAGAAAGGGCAGAAATGGAAAGGGGGGGGGGGGGGGGGGGCAATGGTGATACCTGGGCTTTCAGCCCTGGCACACTGCACCTGAATGACATCACTCAGACACTCAGACAAAATAACACATCAACTGTCAAATACAATCGGGATAGACTGTCTGATGCTGCAAATAGACGGCCAGACAGAAAGGCAGGCACACAGCCTGCAATGACAGATAGTGTTAAAGCAGACAGACAGACAGACAGACAGACAGACAGACAGACAGACAGACAGACAGACAGACAGACAGACAGACAGACAGACAGACAGACAGACAGGCAGGCAAGGTCAGAGACTGACTGACAGACATGAAGACGTGCTGTGTCACGGCTTAAGACAGACGGGGTCTGGGTCGCCTCCATTATGTGTTTGACCCGATGACACGCGTTAGTACCTTATTTTAATCCATTCTGCACAACGTACACAGCCCACTGTAACAGTCCAATGGGGAAATCCCTATGTAATTACAAAAAAATCCTTTAAGGTAGATAATTACATAGAGCAGCTTTCAACTTAATGATCATGCATTTAATGGTGTCAGTGTTGGGTTGTTTTGCTGACTGTGCTGTTTGTTAAAGTTCACTTCTGGGAGCTGCCACGTTAACAACCACAGTGCACTCCTGCTGCTGACCACTGAACAGTCCCAGTGGGGCAGTTGGGGCTTAAGTCCCTTGTTTACCACAATAAGCATTGTTGGGAGCAGATGACAGTGGCTGTCAGCCGTCCCACATAGATTTTCTCAGGCTCTAAGGGGATTTGAATCATATGAGCCTGCAGTCACAAGTTTGCTCCCAGTTTGCGTCCAGCTTGCATTCTTGATTCGTGCGGACGTGCAGGGGCGCTGGCTCAGGCAGCAGATCGTATAGGTTGCACTGATGCCCTGCAGCGTGAGGTCTGATGGCTCGGCATTTTCAGCATAGGGCCAAGTCGTTAGCACATTGGGGTGGAGAATAAACCCGCCATGTAGGGACATTTGTCTGTGAGCTCAGAAACACTGAAACCCAAGAAGCCTCTAGAATCCCCCCAACTGCCTCTGGGGTATTAATAACATACACCCTTATACACCCTCTCATCCAGCGACTGATTAACAATGACCCCCGGCAAACATTTTATTCTGAAGAGTGTTGAAATAAGATGTCAGCGCAAGCCAAACGCCTGAATCATGCAAGCCACAGAAGCTGCGTTATTTGGCTTTTTTACTCCTCCGCAGCATGCATACTGCACTTCCAGAAAAAAACACACAGTGCATGGGGTTCATGGCGATGTTGGGGTCAAGTCTGGGCTGTGATCAGGGAGTGTGTATGTGTCCACTTTAATGACATCATGTAAATTAACACTGCTGCTACCCGCTGTCCCCTGACCATGTGCATGCACGAGCCTCTTGGATGGTGAGGTCATGATGATCTGTAGATCCTTGTCATGAAGGCTGGTAGGAGCGGGGGGCTGCGGCTAAATACAGATTAAGGGTGGGGGGAATTCTGGCTATGCACACCAATATACTATATACTATGTTTGGTTCCCTCACCATCACCTTTTCACTCATTGCACCCGCTTGCAGCAACTTCTGCGGGTGCAGGCGTCTCAAGCCGCCGGCCGCTGAGATGCACTGCGTGGAGGGTGTTTTCTCAAGATGCGCTGCACGTTAAAAATTAGGATTGTTAAATAAGAAAGCCAAGATTGCCTCAGCTATAAACTTGAGCCTCCAGCTGCTTCACTGTTTTATGATCTCAGGGAACAAACGGGGACTACGAGTCCAGGTGTTATAAATCACGCACGCGATGATAGCTGTAATCTGTGACGTGTGTGTTTGTGTGGTATCAATGGTGTCAAAGGCGCAGGGAGCAAAGCAAAAGCCGAATAAAGGTATATAAAGTCTGCTATTGTTAAACGTGTATTTGCCGTGCCACTTGTAGTGCTCTAGACGCTAGAATCCGGCTGCATCTGGAAAAGTACCAGCGAAAGAGGTTTTTGTAGATGGGGAAAGCCTGCACTACATTCCTAAGTCGTGAGAGGAGCAATCAGTCACTGTGATGTCATGACAGGTTCCTAGGTTGTGCTCACATACATGTCCAGGCAGAGCACCGATGTCGACACCTTGCCACACGCCTTTCTCAGACAGGAACATTTTATTTCCTCTGTGCTCAACAATCGTCCGAGGAACACTGTTTCTCAAGATACACGACAACAGCAGACATGATTAATGGAGATAAATCAGACCTGCAGATTAGCTGTGAAGCAGCTCTGCGCGCTGTGTGAGTTTTCATTGAGGTTTCATGCCTGGACCCTGTGGCGAACTGGTCAGGAACCGTCAGCAGCTAATGGGCTAAACTAAGACGATGACGATGACATGCTAAAGCTGTTAGCGTGCTGGCATTGTCTTTGTTAGCGTTGAGCTTAAAGGCCTCACGGAGTTCCCAGCACGCCTGTTGTCTCATGCTGTCTGTACGGGCCACTAAGAAGTTCCTACTTCCTACTCATGAAGTTGGAATTACGTGTGGCCTTTGTTATGTTGGAAAAGAGAATGTCATGTTAAAACGTTTCTTCTCAACTGAAACTGAGACTTACCGTTTACCATAATGCTGAAAGCATGTGAAGAGAGACGTATAAATGGTCTGGTTGATGATTTAGGAAAGCTGCTACAGGTGTTCAAAAAGTGATCAGCGTTGAAGTGGGTCTGACCGGTATGGACATGAAACACAATTAGAGCAGCAATTACTGTGTGTTGTGGCTGAACTAATATGCTCATCCCAATGTATAAAATACCATCCCTTTTTATTTTGCATTCCTGTCTGACATGACAAATACAAGCACTGATGTGCTGGCTTTATCTGCGGTGGGGCTGAAGCCGCCCTCGATGCTTCATCACGGTGGTCAGCTCCTGTGTGTCAGCAAAGTCATCAGACTGTCTGTCTGCTGGGATTGGTTTTATTTCCAGTATCATTCACGTCAAACAGAATGTGTCTGTCTCCCACACATCCTCTGCATATTTCATGTAATCCATGAGGCGCAGCTGAGACCGCCGGTGTATTCCATGCCCTGCAGGATGTGAGTGTGGTCCACTGGAGAAAAATAAACAAGGCTTCTCATCATGGGAGGCTTCACTCCGTCAAGGAATCCCAGGCAGACAGACTTGCCATACTCGTGACAAATGGTTTTTCTCTCTCTTCTTTCTCCAAATCAACACAATTCTGTTCCATGCATCCATTTTGTGCTGGTTTGTCAAAACGGCAAACGAAACCACATCAGCCAAAAAAAGAGACTGCAGAGTCTCGAGAGCGCGCTTATGTTGGCAATATGCACCGTTTAATTGCCGGGCTTGTAAGGAACACTATTTGTCTCAGGGATTCCCCCTCTCTTACGACTCCACACACACTTACACTGTAACTGGCGGGCCTGTGCGCAGAGACATTTAGTCTTTGAAAAGCTGCATTGTGTGAAGGTCAGGAGAGTCTGTGGAATGGAGATCTATCGCCGTGACATTCTGGAGTCTGTGAGAAAGGCTGGACAGCCTGGACGGCTCCTGTTACATAGGCACCAGAGGAGAGTGGGATAAAAGGCAACGAGTGTATAGGCATTATGCATGCGTGTGTGTGTATTAGTGTGTGTGCGTGTGCTGAAGCCGGGAGACCATTAGAGAGACAATGACTACTGAGATTCTGATCTTATTATGACTGTCCGCTTTTCAGACAGATCAGGGATGAGACACGGGGCTATCAAGGATTACTTTCCTACAAAGGGCCACACACGCACTTCATAAACAGTCCTTAATTCACATAATGACTAGATCTCTCTGATCCAATCCTGTCTATATATAAACTATTAAACATTAACTGAGGGTGTCGTCAGACACGGTTCTTGTAACTGAGCTTCCAGGTACAGGAGGTGAGGCATAAACTGATTCCTGTGATGCCATCGGTTCTGTGAAATTCACATGTTGAAACTGTTCGGAAACGGTTCTCACAGGACTCCATCAGTATTTTAGGCATTTGTGTGGTTGCTGAGATTATCACATCGCATGTGGACTTTGAGCCTCTTTGATGACGGACTCAAAGGATAATCTTTCCTCGTCATTCCCAAGCAACCACAGCAGGGAGGACAATGATTTGTGAAACATATTTCAAAGCAAAACAAAATCCTACCTATTTCACTTTTGCTTCCAACGTATCGTCCTCTGTTTTGTCTGTTTGCCTCTGCAGTCCCTACCAGTTTGTCAGGTCTGTCACTATAAAGCATTTTCTTTTAACAACTCTCAGCCCATTTCCAGGTAGAAACCAGGTCACTTGTAAATACCTTCAGAGTGGGGCATGAGGGATAAGTTACAGGAATGAGAAACAGTAAGTGCACTGTATCGATCTCTGTCACTGAGCTACTCTCACCTCAAGTTTTCATGTTACACGATATCACCTTTCGCACACCTCTGATTCTGTTCTTCTTCTGGTTGAACACAGCCATAACCTGTTTGGAAGTGGATTTGTTAATATCCCGTTGTAAACATGTGTCGCAGCTAATTTTGCAGGTGAGGAATTCCGGTAGTGAGAGGCACGGCCAGTGGTGTTTCCTGAAGGTGTGTCTCAATCCATTCAAACGGCCTGAATCACTGGGTCATCCTGTTCAGCTTAACCCAACCCTAAACTGTAGAGCAGAGTGGAGATGGATTTATCTGATTACTGACGGTTACAGCCTAGACCAGTTCCTGAATGTGTGGTGAAACCTACTCCAGATTATGTTGTTTACTCGCTTTCATCCAGACACATAAGAAAAATGCTTAGCAATAATAATCAACAGCTCAGTCCACATAAGATTTATGTCAGGTAGGTGGCACACTCCCAAAATTTGGACAGCTATGAAACTCTCCCAAGTTGAATCATCACTACAGATAATGTTGTCTGGAATTGTCTAGTATAATCCACACCCCCAAATGTTTGGGACCTGTGCTGATAAAACTAGAATGGAACCATATACAGACCCACCGTTTCCCAACAATAACATTGCAAGGTGTCTGTGAAGCATGTAGTAATATTCTTCATGAATTAAGTATCGAGTGCATATAGTGGGAACTGCCCTGGACAGGTCTCTAGTCCATTACAGGACACATACATACACACATACACACACACACTCCAATCATTAGCTCACGCAGGGGTAATTTAGGGACCCCCACTGACCTAGACATGCACTTTTTGGACTGTGGGAGGGGAGGGGAATACTGAGAAAAAAACCTCACGTACACTGGGGGAACATGCAATTTCCACACAGAAAGATCCTCAGTCTGACCAAGATTCAAACCACACTTTCTTTCAGCAAAGCTCCTTTTCAAACTATTAATGGTGCTATTGCCTGGTATCAGGTGAAAGAGTTGAAGACCTGAAACAGAGGGTAATATGGTGGAATTGATCCCACTCACAAAGCCTGATTCAAAGTTCGGATTTGTGTTCTTCTTATTATTAATGTTTGGATATGGAAAGTATACCTGTGGCTAAATCGTCTCTTGATTTTCTCTGTGTCTGGGAAAATAAAAAGGCCACAAAATTAAGAAAACTTGTGTAATTAAAACCACAATTCCCCAAACTGTTTTTGTGACAATAATGCCTATTTCACCAGCTCAACATCTCCAGGATTGTGACATGTCACTTTCTCAATTGTCACTGCATTGCATCAGATCCCAGACCCAGATGTGATGCAATGACATTGAGTCACAACTGAACCAGGAACCCTGGTCCTGGTTTATCAGGTAGTTTCAGTGCTGCAGTTTGTACATATCAGACATGCCTGACATGCATTTACGGGGCCTGAGACAAACACATATTGTGGAAACAATTTAGATAATCCATGGCTTGTTCTGCTGAGAATTTAGAGGAATGCTGTAAGCTTCAAAACTATTCCACCTCTGAGCTGTCAGCCAGTCAACCACATGTGCACATTGTTTATGCCTCGTTGCCCTTCCCCTTCAGCTGCCAGGTGTTCCAGTGTCAGCTCAAACTTCACTTAAGGCCTACAAGACCGCAGCAGGTTCCCTCACCTGCCTTTTGCCACCCTGGAGAGTCAGAAGACAAGGTGGTGTGTTAACAGCGATCAAAGGATTCACCGCTGATTCTCTTTCATGTCAAACAAAAGCGAATAAACCTCTGTGGGTCTGAAAGCTGCAACAGTGGAACATTCCAGGGGAGAAATGTGATATGTTTGTTAGAACAGGAGCTTTGAAGTTACCTGAGTGCTGTTGCTGCCTCATCCCAGGACAACTCGGGTTACAATGGCCGGGCCTGAAGGCCTCCACACGCTGCCTGCGAGAGGACAAGAGACAGCTATGTGGAGTGCTATCGTCTCAGTGACTCAGTGAGTCCTTGTGTAAACCTCACCTGTAGAGAGGTGCAGAAGAAGGTGGCCCGAGGCTACACTTCGCACACTTCACCTTCTGTCCTTCCTTCCACTGCAACCGACGCCTCCACACCTCGCTCGCTGCATTCTGGTATTTTCCTGCCGCAACCTGTATTCAGAGTGCAACTCAGCGTGTCAGAGGCCACGTGTGTGGTATGTATGTAATGGAGGTGAGCTATCGCTTGTTAAAGTGGCAAATCATTGCAGCCTATAAATCTCATTGATGTCTGAAAGCAGAATCACGCTGTGTTGGTCGACTGCCAACAGTGGCCGGGCATGAAAGGAAAGCGGTTACGACTTTGTATTTTTGTCATGCCATCCTTCACTTCAGTCAAGTATGATTGTGCTCCTGCCATCAAACAACCTGGTGACAGTGATGTGAAGAGATGACAGGTAGTTTTCCATCAGGTGCAGGAGGAGGTGGGAACCATCCGCCAGCTCAGCCCGGTGTCGTGGTTCAACTCTGACCCAGTGTAGTTGCTGTCTCACAGTAATGTGGAGGAAGGAGTGGCATTATTATCTATTAACCGTCGCTCTAAATTTGGTACCCACTCGTATTGATTGTTCCAAGCATATGGTATGAATTACAGAAAGTAAAATCAGCAGAGGCAGACTTGTTGACGAAGGCATTAAAGTGAGATCAAGGAGCAGATTCTAGTGGCGGCTCTACACTAACATTGCTTAATAGCTTCCATCAAACTCCTGTCCATCAGTCTTTGAAAGGATCCCCTCTCAGATCTTATCTCTGTAAAGGCTCTGACACTGAATAATAAATCCAGGCTTAAAAGCCCTGGTGTCCGGCCTTCTCCCAACATAACAGCGTTTCATAGTAACGTTGCTCAGTAATGCTTGGCATGCCAGCACTGGCTGAGGTGGGAGCGTGCTTAAAGTATAGCAAGGCCCTCATGGGACTTTTACACACATTCCATGGAAAACAAAGCAAAAACTCATAAAGAAACTTCTCTCTTAACAGGAAGTGCAGCTTTCAAACTGCTAGAAGTGAAACACCATTTGCTTTGGAGACTGAGGCGGCCAAAACACACAACCAGGAAATGTTTTGACTCCAAGTGTATGTGTAAAAAACACTGACGTAAAACTGAAATATCAGCTTCCCGCCTGCTGTGGCCCTACCCAAGGGGATTGTGGGAAAGTGCTACCACTATACCAATGGCTCCCCATTGAGGCATTGTGTCCACTGTGCCTGTCTTCAAATGCCCGGGCAGCTCTTATTTTTTCCATTTATTCACTTGAAGGTCAAGAGTTCTGCAGTAAAACACACAAAGATTTTCTAGGATGAGGCCAGCAGACAAAAAGCTGGCTGAAAACTCCCCTCACCCTCCTCTTTTATCCACACAACAATCACACTTCCTCACTTCAAACACTGTTATTTCAGCTTCTTTTGTGTTTGTGGAGCTGAGACTGAGGACCCACTGTCATACAGGGAGCTCACGAGGCCATATCCTCTCAAAGTGCACTCTGCTATTAGCTCAAACGATCTACAAACATCACCCATGTTGTGTTTCGACGTTTATAGTTCAAAGTGATCATACCGAGCCTGTGCCAGGGCCACCAGCATTTCCATGGCATCAGAGGAGCGGTGATCTCATGCGGGCCACCCTCTCTTGACGTCTCTCCATTTGTCATTGCTGCTAGCTTCAGTCCTCCGCTCTGCCCTCCGCTCTTTCCTGCTCCCTTGTCAGCACTGTTCTGAGTCAGGACCTGGTCGGGGAGGAATGCGGTGGCACGGCAGCATGACATACACCATGCACCCACATGGCTGAATTTAACAGAATTCGAGGAGGAGAGAGAGAGAGAGAGAGAGAGAGAGAGAGAGAGAGAGAGAGAGAGAGAGAGAGAGAGAGAGGAAGGAAAAGTTGTAGTGGAGGGACAGACGTGTCAATGAGGTGCTGGGACTTTCTGACTAAGGCATTCAGGAGTTTTTAAAGAGAAAACCACATTTGAGCCGGGTGCCGTCATTGTATGGAGGAAGTAAAGACACTAATGTAACCACAATGGGTCAAATAAAGCACGGAAGTTGTCATGTGTTCCCGCCTACGTTAACAGCTGCCATTTTTTCTGAAGTAGAAACCAGTGGTTCATTCATCCAGTGACCGCTCATGGCTAGCGCAGGTGTGTGAGCACTGTGAGTGTCTGCACTGCAAAAACAGCAAGATTAAACTTGCTTTTTTTAAACCTGAGCAGAAAGCTACTCAAAAAAAGTGGAATTTAATTTCACGCTTCAAGTTCTTTTTAATCTTACTAAGAACCGAATAATTTGCAGTGTGTGCCGTTTTTCTTTTTTTATTGCACAGTGACTCTGCATCCTACTTATGATTTCCAGGACTGATGACAGAGCAAGCTGAATCATTTTTGTGCGATTATTTTCTAAATTAGTCACTTGGTTTGTCTCCAGGAGGCCCAAACTGGCATAGCAGGAGGCCTTGTGCAGTTTCCCACGTATGTGTGATACAGTAGCTGATGCGTCAGGCTGTGACAATGAACCGACCGCCACGTGCCTTTCAATTTATCATCCCATCACAACAGGATGCATAGGTGATGCATGTCTGAAAATGCACATGTGGGTTTTTGGTCAGGCTGAATTTTCTGTGACCCTTTCTGAAGTTACTTTGTAACTAAAGTTGTACCCTGAACATCCGCTCCATCCTCACGCACACGTGTTCTACTCTGTGCAGAGTGGAGACCAACAACAATAACAACAACTGGATCACCAACCATTTTCTGTCTCTCTCAGTCATTTTCTCCAACCACACTATCAGCCCCGCTTAATGTTACGTAAAGGCTTTCCATGGCAGCAGCCCCATGTTTCCTAGAGGTAGAGCGTGAGCATCCATTATGTGGTGGGATTAAACTTGAAGCAGCAGAATCTGCCTTGAAAGCTCCCAGCACCACCCCGACATCTCCTCCGCAGCTGTGTGCGCTCTGTCCAAACCGTCTGCAACACACGTTGCGTCAGTGAGCACGTTGCCGCCAATCTCTGATAGCATGGCCGGCTTTTACAGTAGCCGGCTCCTCACCTCAGCAAACAGGGGTTATCGTGTTGCCGGTTTGTTCTAGAAGGAGTAGGAAAAGGAAGTGACAGGGGTTAATCATTGTACCACAGGCCAGTCACAGCTAGCAGATAGCTGCGCACATTTTCCACAGCCACAGATAGCAATGTTCCTAATTCTCAGAGGTGCAAACGTCAGTGTTACAAAGTAAGGCAAAAAAAGATTGCTGATCTTCCATGTGACGAGAGGTGCTAGCACGCAGAGAGCAACTTCTTTTTATCAAAAACCTATTGGATCGTAATTCTCTGACAGACAATGAATCACAGACACATTTTATTTGATGTTTGCATATTGCAATGACAAAGACAAGTCTTAACTCACATAATGGAAGGCTGGTAGTTTGATCTCATGCCCTACAGACTGCGCATCCAAGTACTCCAGGTCAAAATATTGATGCTTTGATGTGTGTTAATGGGTGGATGTGTTTGGTTTTGTAAAAGCCCTGAAGTGGTTGTCAGGAAATCTAACCATTGTTTTACAGCACTAGTGTGTGTTCCACATTGGAAGACAAAATAATCCAGTTGAAGAATAGAATAACATATGTCAGATTTAAGTTATGGCTGGATAGTAAAAGGCATGGGAATACTGATAGCCTCCTGATAGGTTCCCTCATTATAAATTTATTTGCTCTGAAGACTCAAACATAATCGCCTGTTATTGTTTGGTCCGGTCTGCGTGTAGTCAACAGCTGTGACCCCACACATGAAAACAAACTAAGTGGTCAGACATTAGTTTCTAACCATACACATCCTCTTCTGTCCCCAGTTCCTCCTCTTGTTTATTTATAGGACATTTATAATTTTGTATTTTTAGTGTGTTCGCAGTTACTTTTGGCTACTGACACCCACTTCTAAAGAAAGCCTCCTGAAATAGCTCGACAGAGGAACAGACGGAATAAAATGCAGCTACACTGGTACGGAACAGGCGACTGGAAAAAAAAAAGGAAAACAAAGAACAATCTTTGTGTTTATGTAAGACGGCCCTTTTCTTGGGTGTGTAGCACCAGCAGAGTGTTGGCAGAGCATGTGTGTGTGTGTGTATGTGTGTGTGTGTGTTGGTGGACGTGTGCCTGTCTGTGTTTCCGTCTGTGAAGCTTATGACTGTGCAGTAATCAGCCAGGAGGAAGAGCCTGCCCGAGTGCAGACAGCGTATCTCCCCTCGCCCGAGGATCCACCCGTTTACTGACACAATACACACACACACACACACACACACACACACACACACACACATTCATGCATGGACCTTTTGACAGGCTGTAGTCAACAATGTGAAGGGCTTGAATTACAAAAGCGTTGAAAAAATAATTACCAGGAAAAGCAAAATGAAAAATTCGGCTGAGCAGAATGGACGAGCGAGACAACAGTGCAGCGCTGTTTACTATGACATAAATAGACACAATGGTCTTGACAGACAGGTTATTTTTACCGCCTGTGGAGCAAACTTGATATCGAGATAAAGAGAATGGAAAACCGTGTCAGAGAGCACAAAATGGAGAAATGTGCTCGGCGAGTGTTGGCTGGATGTCAGTAAAAACAAAAACAATGCTCAAGCCTTGGGGCCAAGTGTTACCATGGGTTGTCAGGGTGTCCACTCAAAAGTTTCAGCGCTTCTTACCAAACTGCATATGCAAACGTGTTCTGTGAAAGCATATTAAAGCGTTGCACACTTCTAAACAGTTGTCTGCTGTTAAAAACAAATACTGGAAAACACACTGGATTTGTAGGAAGATGAAAACAAATTGGATTTGGAAATAAACACTGTAGGTGTTGTCCTGAATCAACAATCCATCTTGCAATTTTTTGTATTTCATTGACTTTTGGATGATGACTACTGTTTTCAAATGAAGGTTTTTGTATTTTTTCGGCTTCCTTGGTGAAGTGTTTCTTAAAAAGCTACAAAATAACATGCTGATGCTGCAGCCTTGAAAAATGGACAGGACACAAGGCAGACAGCATTTGTTTTTAGTCATATCTGAAGCCATTGTACAAACACCGATTCTCCCTGTTGCTCTGTGTTCACCTCCCTAAATACTTGAATCAAATGTGTTTTGTTAGAAAACAAACCATGTTGAAACAAACAATGTTAAAAACAAAAATGACAATATTCTTGCAAAATGGATGAGGGGTAATAAAGCGTTTAGTGATGTCATATCATCAGCGTAATTAATGTAATGATATCACTCGCCCCATATATGTATATAGACACACACACACACACACACAGGATGCAAGCAGGAGTAGACGGTCTACTCCTACACTGTGTAACATCTTGGGAAATTTTGACCTTCATAACATTGAGACTCCTACTCGGAATATCATCTTCCTTTCTTAACATCGGTGTCAAAGGTGAGTGGCTAGAACAAAGAAAACACTATCTCCTTGCTTTCAAAATGATAATGATGAGCGACACCAGTGGAACGCGGGTGTGGGAGCTGCAGAAGACGACTGACTAACCTTGACAAGGAAAACTCTAACCTCATTCTAGCTGCCTGCTGTTGGTCCGCTGTGACACAGCGGCGCACAAAACATCTCTTTCAGGCTCACAAAGGGAGGAACATCTGCTGTGAATTACTCCCACCCACCCAGCTATAGAATCCAATAATGACTGTAAAACGCAACAGCAATTTTCTTTTATGATGTTGTTTTCCCTGCTTGGCATTGCTGTCAGTAACTATAGAGATGGACGGCAAAGGCTGACCCGGGGTGCTGTTCGATTCACTGCTCACATTAAGGGGGAGAAAAAAACCCACTCAGCATTACTAAGTTCATTGGATTCACTAGCTGTGGGTTACTGGCACTGTTTTCTCTATATAAGGTGTTATGATGAGACCCTACACACACACACACTCAAGCACAGGAGTGACAGGAATGTCAGTCCTGGACAGAGGCCAATACCTACTCACTCCGCCACAGACTGGGAGCCCAGCAGGGACTGAGGAGAGGAACCAAGCCTCTCAAACAAAGACTGCTGGGGTGGTGATGATGTCACTTCCTGGCAGGCCGTGATGCCGTTTGATGTGGGATCTCTGCCGGCGGACGGGTGGGGGGAGGCGATACCCCACAGGGCTGGACATAGGTCGGAAGTGAGCGAGAAAAGGAAAGAGGGCCTTTAATGAGCACAGAAGCAGGAGGATGTTGTGGTCGGTCAGTGCGGCTGTTTGGTTTACCCCGCTCGTTTCCTTCTCAGCCCTCTGCAGCGCTGAGTCGTAATCGCTCAGCCGCTCCTGACCTGAATGCCGGGTCAAGAAGGAAAAAAAAAAGCGGAGGAGAAGTATAGAAGGATTGTTTGAGGAGGGACATGAATTCTTTGACAATAAAGATGTCAGTGAGGAGCCTGTAATTAGTGTGGAGGAACTCCCTGAGTTGCAAACACACCTGCAGTCTCAAACAATCACACCACTGTCACAGAAACCAAGTCCCAGTGGGGAGGCACCCCGGCTGAATGCATGCATGTGTGTAGGAGAGCGAGATAAAGAAGCAATGAAAACAGATGGGTAGGACTGAGACTGAATTCCAAAGGTGACAGTTATGAGAGTTACATACGGGTTTCGTGGGAAACCTGAAACTTTCAGTGATATTAATAGTCCTATGGATAATTGGTTCCAAATAGTTTGTACAAGGACTAAAAAATGTCAATCCTATGCTATTTCCTTAATCCCGTTTTACAATGAGATCTCAACAGAGCATGGACACACAGACTTAAACTATTGAGAAGCCAAACATACCATTCACTCTCACCTAGTACAGTAATATAGAGTCTCCAACCGGCCATAACCTGTATGTTTATGGACTGTGGGAGGAAATCCAAGCAGACACAGGAAGAACCTGCATACTCAACACGGAAAGGCCCCCGGTCTCACAGCTTCTTGCTGTGAGGCGACAGTGTGACCCACCAGGTCACCAGTACCATTCCACTGTGGAGCAATGAATTCTCAGTTCCCTTAAAACCGCGACAAGCAGACACTCTAGCTGATGACCAACCGCATGCACTCGACAACAGCGCGCCATCGCCTCGCACACCAGCGTCAGCTCGATGTGTCAGGACTCCAAGATGTTTGGCACCAGCGTCACAGGGCTCGCGCACGCTGCAGTCAGCTCTTTGCCTGCCGTTTCTCTGACGCTGCTGCGACGCTCTGGCCGGGGCTGAGAGAGTTACTTCATCTAATCCAGCTCCCAGGGAGAGGATCAGAGGCCGCGTGTAAAAAAACAACTGCTCCCACAGGGATGCGTCACATTCATTCGGGGGCCCCATTGTCCCCCCGACAAAGCTTTGGCGTTATAACATTCCCGAAATCCACGCTGAGGGGAAAGGGGGTGAAGGAGTGATAGTTTTCACACCAAGGCACTAAGCCACAGAGCGTCGCTCTCAGTGACTCACGCTCCGGGAGGAAAAGGGGCTGAGTAATCACAATAATAAGCACCATCATCCTCCCGTCTCGACAGCCACTACTACCGGGCCTCCAACCAGTGCAGTAATACAGACTCTCATCACTCCTCTAGATGAGACAATATAGCTGTTGAATCAGCTGTGTGCGTGTGTGTGCGTGTGTGCTGAGCACACTAATTGTAGCACGTTACTAATCACTTCCATCTCTCAACTTGTTATGAGCCAGATTTCGTTTTTAGGGCTTTTCACATGGCTGAGGTCCGCCAAAGTGTCCCTCCGGGGCCTGGCTCAGCCGCCACGTGCGAAGCAGGCGGTGGCGTGTGGTGTGCTGATAAAGTCGTGGTGATATGGACCAGGGAGATTAGCTGTGGTGTAATAGACAGAGATGAAAACTAGATGTCATCTCTCCGCCAACCATGTGCTTCTATGAGTTCAGCCCTTTCCTCCACAGTGTGTGTGTGTGTGTGTGTGTGTGTGTGTGTGTGTGTGTGTGTGTGTGTGTCTGTGTGTGTCTGTGTGTGTGTGTGTGTGTGTGTGTGTTGGCAGAGAGAGAGAGAGAGAGAGAGAGAGAGAGGTCAGGGGCGCGTCTGCCACGAGCTCAGCTCTCGCTCTGAAGGAAGCCATCATCCATGACCTCATCCAAGGGAAAAATCCCCCTCTCCAGCCTTCTTCTTCTCCTCCCTCCGCTCTGCTCCGACAGCGGCGTTCGGAGCGCTCCCCTCTGCATTCCTGCTCTCTGAACAGCTCCCACACTGTCCAGAGGCCGCCGTGGCTGCAGCGGCAGTGAGCGAGCACACAGAGCAGCAGTGGGTGGACGGACAGACGCGGACTGGCGGAGGGAAAAATCTGGGCTGAGGTCACAGACCCCACTAATAGCCTGTGGGCCGCTGCAGCCGGCCGACGGGGGGATGTAAATTTGTTGGGGAGTCAGAGAGATGAAAGCAGATGAATGACTGAAGTCAGAAAAAGGAGGAAAATCATTCCTTCATTTGCTTTAAATTTTCCGGCCCTTGGTTATGGGTGTTCCATCGCACGCAGAGCAGAAAGCAGGGCGACACCCTGGTCACCTTCCCAGTCTATCAAAGGCCTATACATAAAGTCAGTCTGGCACGTCCACTGTGGCTCCACTGGTCAATCAGCTTGGGCGAGACTGAAATGTCTCAACACCGTCTGAATGCATTGACATAAATCTTGCCACTCTGGGTCCCCAGATGAAGAATGCTAGTGACATAAATGATTCCCTCTGACTTTTTTTTTCTCCTGTCTAACAATCTCGTGAAATTCCCCAGCAACTACTGGAAGAATTCTGTCTGAGGCACTTTGAGACAATTTTTGGTTTCATCTGGCACCGATTGTAGGTCATTCGGAAATGTCCCGCATGATTAAATACCTGCAGTGGCACTCTCTCTAGCTTTCGGTTTTACATAAAAATGAGTCACTTAGCCAGTATAAATCCCATTTTTTAAGGGCCATTTCATAACAGTGTTATTACTTTACCCGAGAGCTGGTCAAAGTCTTTATGTAACATAAATAGATATTACAACTAAGGCTACTTGAGTAACACATTAACCATGGTGAGCATTGTGCCTGTGTTTTAGCATTGTGATTATGAGTGGAGCTGAGCTGCAGCCTTGGCTCTAAGTTGTACATATTGTTCAAATGTACTCTTCACTTCTCCTCTCAGTGCAGTAAAATCAAAGCAGCCACATACACGGACAAATATGCAGCCTCTACCCTGAAAGGACAAGGGTCAAGAAGTAGATACTGGCAATCTCCCAAATACTCTCTGAGCTTCTGTTACCATCACAAAGTCTTTTTACTGCATCACAGCATTCCTTGTCTCGACTGAGCTGATTGTTTTATTGGATGGTCGAATCAGTGACACTCTCTGGGACGCGCTCTAGCCAGTCTATATAAGACAGTGAACTTTGTAGTGTGACAGCCAGTGCCCTTTTCCCTGTCACTGTGCCTGTGTTACAGATACCTATAGTGGGCGGGGTAGGGATTAACACAGCTAACACCACTTTCAGACCAATAACCAGGGTCAGACCAGGGTTTGCTAACCTGGGTTCAACCCTTCTTTTGTCAATACACACCAAGCCAGTCAACCCAGGCCTATCCTTGGTCATGGCAATTCAGAAAGGACCTGGGAGAGATGCATACTAATAAACTCAGGGGCTAAAAATGGGCGGGTGAACACAACATGTCATTGCCTTCAGTTTATTTGTTGTCTGTTTTGGGGACCAGTGGATGCCTCTCTGAATCATCAGCATTGTTATTTTGGCGTTTACAACGTTGTCCCTCACCTTCCCGGTCACCTATCTGGTTGTTCCCTCCTCTCAGAAAAGCTCCACGATCTCGTACTCTTGCCAGATGTCAATAGCTTCAGTTCATTTCATTGACCTCAGCCCTCAAGTGAGAGTAGCTACATCACTCTCTCTTTGCACAGTTAATGTGTCAGAGTTGATCCCATTGGTCCGAAATGTCAAACAAAGCCTGGGGATTTTTTAAAAATCTTTTCATCTGGATGTCGTAGAATATAGAACATGGATGCAAAATTGCAAGTCGTCCATTACTTAATACCAGTTTGTCTCAACCCTGTTACGTTTCCTGCTCCAACACACTCGATTGAAATGATTGGCACATCATCAAGTTCTGCAGAAGGCTGATGATGAGGCACTTATTTAAATCGGGTGTGTTGGGGCAGCTTCCCCAACGTTGATAAAACATCAACTTGGTCTGAAAAGTGAAGCCAACACGAAATAGATTTTACTTGCAATATCACTAGAGCAGTCCCTAAAGAACTCTGGCTCCAACGCAATCAAAAAATGTAATTTCAATACATTTTCACCACATTCAATACATTTTTTGTATGCTGTTTCTGATGACCCGCAACTGAAAGCCCGCACAAGCTTCCGCAACCGTGCCGCACGCTCTGCTTCGCCCATACTTCCGCGACCACTCTTCCGAGCTCTGTAATGTTCTTGGCCACCACACGGGGGCAGTAAAAATCTATACACAGGTCTGTTCTGCCCCCGGAGTACACAAAGAAGAACGAGATGTAAACAACTCCAATCCCAGTATTTCGCCGAATAGTGTTGCCACCTGATAGAATAATCATGGGTAGGTCTATTTACATGACACTGACAGCCCTTCACAATCCAATGGGTGACATCACAGAGGGTTGGGCCTTGCTCCTCTCCAGCCCCGCCTTCACATCCAAATATGGTGTCATATAGCTCCAAACATTCAAGATGGCAGCGCCCTGTAAGGCCAAACTCTGGGCTTCTAAAACAGCCCTTCACAAACCAAATGGGTGATGTCATATAGGGTTAGGGCTTGGTTCTTGGGGAGTTTTGGGATATTGCGTAGGTTTCCCAAAGGTTTTCTTTGGGAGGTTATTTGTTTGGATCGGGAGTTGGTAAACTTAACCATCTAATTCTGTGCAGGGGATTGCTGGGTTTGCCTTGGTTCCTCTCTGTAGCCCAGTGGTTGTTGTGATGGTCTCCTTTATGGATATCATTGACAGTCCCCCGACTGGTTAATGTGACGAGAGCGCACCTGCCCTGCCTCTATCTCAAATACGTGGCAGATAATATCTTTGGCAGATAATATTACTCCATAGAGAAAATCCTCTCTTTCCCAACCATCCACTCAGGATCAAACTAGAACAATTAAGATTGCTTAAAGTGTTTGCCTTGGGGGTGAGGGGTTGCAGTGGCGGTGGGGGTGGGGTGGGGTGGGGGGGGGGGGGGGGGGGGTGCTCTTTCAGTTTCAACAGCCACCGACCACAGAGGAAACGCAGTGAAGAAGAATGCCTGGAGCCCACTCCTTGCGGTAACCAGAGCCTGCTGCCGTCTGCTCTGACATCCGTCCGCCTCTCCTTTGTCATAAGCTGTGGTGTCAGCCAGCTCAGCTGGCCAGCACGCGTTGGGCTGATCCTCTAAAACCACCATTAGGTGCCTGCTTCCACACACACATACACTCAGACACACACAGGCGGACATGGGAGGAGTTTTTTTTTTATTTCAGAGAAGTGCACAGCATACTGTAAGGGGCTGAAAAAACAAATGAGTCAAGCATGCAGTCATTCAGTCTTCCTGTCTGTTTGCCGGCATGCTGTTGTTTGTTTGACTGATGCCTGCGCATGTGTGTGTGTGTGTGTGTGTGGTAGTGGGTGATTAGGGGAATGGTCAATTACATCGTTTGTTCCCCTGCTTTCTCTTTGCTCCTCTCTGAGGCCAAACCCCGGGCGCTCTGTCTGTCTCTAAATCTCTCTTCTCCTCTTACCCAGTAAGTAATGCGATGCCACCATCAGCCTCCTTGGGGCCTAAATAGACCTCAGTGAGAATTTAATAGTGTGACCATGATACATAACAAGTGTCTGTCCAGCAGGGTGACATCAGCAGAGGGGAATCTGCTGGTATCCCTGCCCAGCTCCTGCTGGCATGGAGAGCAGGCAGACTGAGCCGAGCTGCTTTTACAACACTACCAACTTAGAGAGCACAACTGTGGCAGACTTAACTTCACATGGGCCTCCTATAAACAAATAATCAACATGACTGTTTTTAGTGTTGTTCGAGTCCTTTTTTGGAGTTACAGGAAGCAGCATTTTTGATATGGATGGAATTTTCTTAGCGAGCGCTATGCATGTGTTTACACTGTTAGTTCCTGGCAGATCTTGCCTTTACCACACAGGATTCAAATTGCTCACCCACGCAAGCAAATTACAGTGAACAGAACATGCATATGCAATATGTGGTGAGGCAGACATCGTTTAAGGTGACTGGTGACCAACTTTGTCACCATTTGTCATTTTGAAAGGAATTCAATGAAACTGTGCTACCAGGAACCACAGGTGTGGTTAGTGTAATCAAGGCTGAAGGATGTTGCCGTAACTTCAAAGCAATGATTGCATATTTTGGGAAATTTCTTTCTTGCCGAGTGTTAGGAGAGGAGATAAATATGTCTCATGAAGGTGCAGTTTATGGGTCAAGGAGTGAGCCTGGCTCAAGTTAAATCAGAGACATTGAGATCATGGTACTTATTTGAAACTTAGAGAAAACAACACTGAAAACAGAACATTTACTTGTCTTGCAGAGCCACCTTTTTCGTTTTATATGCTGTATTGTGTATTGCACTGCTTTAGTGCTGTACTTTTAGTAGATGAAGTCATCAAAACTGGAGTGTAATGATCAGCATCTCGAATGAGTTGAATGTACGTATCTTTCACAGTCATGACATAATGCAATGATAAAAATCACATAGATCACCATGGCCACAGGGTGAAAACATGAGCAGTCACTGCTGTGGTTAATGAATAAGATTTAAGGGGGAGAACAGGCTGTGGCTGGAGTCAGTATCATCTCCTCACAGGGAACCGCTCTTGACTGATAGTTGGCACTGAGAGGCTCAAGAGACTCTGGGCTGGAGCTCCACCGTTAATGCACAGACAAGGGAGTGTTATTGATCTCCTTCTGTAATTCTCTGCAAGAAATCAAATGAGGAATAAGCTGTGTTTTTTTTTTTGATGGGCTGACTGATGAGAACACTGCAGATGATCCTTTCTGATTTAGAAGTACGATACTTGCACACTGAGGGGTTATTTCCATCCCAATGAGGCTGTGTCACATTTTTCAGCAACAACATTTTAGAAATTCCCTTGTAGGTTTTGGTGCAGCGGTTAAAACGTCTGAGGTTAAGAGAAGTTGCTTAGCTTGATGAAGTAGTGGAGGGAGTAGGCATGACTCAAGAATGCCTAATCCAGCAAATGAAGGGTGTTGGTCAGAAAGTAAATATTCTCTAAATTAATGAAAAATGAGCTTTCATTACTTAATATTTTTTCTCTCTTTGTAGTCTGCAGGAATAAATGTGTTGCCACCTTCGCTTCAGTGGTCAGAGTCTGAGCCTCTGAGCACGTGTTCCAGTTTTCTGAGTAAAAGGAAGCGGAAGAAAAAGGAGACAGGAAAAGGATGAGGAGATGAAGGAGGGGATGGGGACAGGAACTGAGAATAAAGAATTTGCAGGAACTGAGCGTGGTAAATTAGAATACAGAAGACTGAGAGCTGCGAAGGGCAGTGACGCCTCTCGTCTCACCCCTTAATCTTTTTTATCCGCGCACAGGCGAAGACAAGTCAGCACCCTCCTAAGTAGAAGTTCTCACCTTGACCCACTCTCCATCCTCCCCTGGTCTTTCACGCCCCGCTCTCATGTTACCGTGTCAACCTTATCTCTCACTGCGTCTCTTCATTCCTGTCATCCTCGCCTGTCCTCCTGCTCTTTAGCTGTCGTCGCCGAGTAAACGGGACGATACACGCCGTGTACAACACGCTGATCCACCGCAGTCTCTTTTTGTCATGCGACAATGGCCGTGTCGCTGTCGTCACCTCATCAATCAGTGGCCTGAGTGGCACAGCGAGGTTGTGCTGGTGCTCCCCTTCAGCCGGGGAACTGCTGCGATGCTTGCTTGAATGTACACCCCAAACGGTATTTCATTATTTTTGCTGGATTGTGGAATTGTGGACATTGCCATTTAAAGCAGATTCGGATGCACAAACACTCATTATTACCGGGCAATAATCTGTTCCTGTTGATCGTATCCAATCAGGGAATGATTATATTTCCAACTGTTGGTGTGCGTACTTCCATAACAGAATGGAAATTACCCATTGTTGCTCCTCACCAGGGCAGGAAGCACCTTTCACAACAAACGCGCCATCCACACGCTGATTCAATCCAGTGCAACCACTATAGCATGATTGCTCAAGTCTATTTGGCAATGGCTCAAGAAAGCAAGGTGGTTCGCTTTGGATTTAGATTTTTTTCTTCAGATTACATAATGTCAAACATGCATATGGCATTGGATGTGCAAACATGTTGGTACATCCAATGCCACAGGAAAACAGCATCTGTGGTGATACTAGATGTTCAGAAAATGAGAGATGCTTCAAAATACTGGTCAGCATTAGGCAATCAATCTCCAAAATACATTACACAAGATGATTTATGAAAAACATGTCTTTAAATCACCATACCTGGTTTGATTTTAACAATTATATGTGCCACACAACAACTGATGTTTATGAGTCTTACAGTCACACAAAGGGCTAAAAATGGGTCTAGGTGAGCACACCTTGAAGATAACATTTGCTGCCAAAAATGCATCTGAAACAATAGCCACCTTGGTACACCGGCATTTCCCACACAATGAATTGTGCCATTCCAGTGAATTCTGGCCAGCCTGAAAGGAAATCCCTCCCGAGCTGTGGAAACCTTGCCTCAGAGTCTCTCTAAGAACACTCAAGAGGAGCTCGCAAGGCAAGGGCAAGCGAGATACCGAGTTCCTGCGGAGCTGTCAGTGTGACCCTACAAGGAAAATCCTGGAGTGGTGCGGCCCTGATGATCAGACCGCTGATGGGCCACCACACCGGACAATATTTCCTGGCCGGGCTCCACCAGGCCACTGAGACACAGAAGGCAGCGAAGTCCCCTCTCTCTCAGCATTCTGTCTCTTCGGTGGCCATCAGCCCCGGGAATAGCAGCTATGTGAGCATGACTGCACAGCACTATTTCTGTGTGCTCTGCTACTTGACATTGAGAGGCCGGGATTAGGTGGCTCCACTACTGTAAATGACCAGCCCGCTGTCACACATACAAACACACGTACACATGTGTGCGCTTTGCAAACGCACGTATGCACTTGTGCACGTTCATATACGACCCATTCTGTAGCGCAGAGTGGAAACTTATCTCTATTTATTTGGAACTGAGAAACCATAGTCATCAGCGTATCATTATCAGTCATAGCCATCAGTCACTGTAGCAGCCCACTGGAAATCTGATAATTCACAATGATGAGCTCAGTAAAAAAAAGTTCTGTTTTCAGTTTTTTGACAATCAGTGTTTGTCAGATAAGCCAAATGTTTTTGTGTCACTGAGCTGTGTGTGCAGGTGAACTCTTCTGTATATAAAATTGTGATGGAAGGTTTCTGAGAATAAAAATAATGAAATGGGGGGGAAAAAAGTCTTGAGGGTGGAGAGTTACAGCTTTGCAGCCTGATCCTCAGTCGTGACTTTGCCTTAAGAATCAAGGCTGCACTTAACATGGTATGACCCCCAACCAAGCTGCCTGTGATGGAGTTACATTGTGGGTAATGAACCTGCCCTTCCTGTAAATCTGTTTGCAAAATGAGCAGATTTCCCTGATAAATCAAAATGCTGAACTAATGTTTTTCAGTTGCTCAACAGAGTTCCTGAATCAGGTACCACACCCTTGTGCTCCAGCTGAACATCTGTCTTTAACAACCAGCGTGAACGTTTGAGTCCAACGGCATCTTGTTTGCTCAGTATATATAGAAAGCATGGGAATCGCAGCCACAGACAGCCCCGTATTGCAAACATGCATGTTTTTGCTGGGGATTCTTACTTGTAATGGTTCGGTTAACCCCTCTAACCCACACAGACACACTAGTCCCCCACCGCAATCCCACACACACTCACGGCGTAACAACATCCGTGTAGGAGGCGACTTCAAGGAGGTGACTAACGTCGGCTGGGTCCCAGCCTGCCTTTGAGTCCAGCTGGGCTTTTCAGACTTTCTTTACCCTCCCCATCAAACCTGCGTGCGGCATACATGACAGCATTGTTGCGTCCCGCTAGCGTTTGCCGTACAGTATGTGGTCCCTCTGAACTCTGTGGCATTCGGGGCTGGCCCGAGCTCTCAGATGTTGTAGCTGCTGGTGTGTCTTTGAACAGGACATCTGCCGGCTGTGTGAGTAATGCCTGAGCGCTGCTGTGGCGTGTTCTGCTGTGGCTGAACATCAGGTGTTCCCGGGGCCTATTCACCGCACATCTGCTCCTCGCCGTACACCACACACACACACACGCCCTGCAGTAAGTGAGTCCGCTCTGTGTGACTGATCCCTCAGTGAGACTCATGATGCCGTTGTCAACACATGAAAGTGATAACGTCTTCATTTTACATGTGGTACGAGGAGAGAACGCCTCCAAGAAGAGACGCCTTTCAAAGACAAACAGCCTTTGTTGAACCGGTGCTCACGTGTCATAGGCCGACCCGGATAATCTGATTTGAGCGTAAAAAAAGCAGAAAGGTTTTTGGACCCGGCATCAACACGACGATGGCTAAAAATATTTGCCTTTTGGATGCTGAACATAATGGCGCTAATGGCCAGGATACAGGTGCTTTAGTTTCAAGTGGTCACACGGAGACAGGGGAAATAAAAATATTATGTTTACTATAATTACAGTTCCTGAATGGGCCAAAAGAGCACACTGGTGTTATCATTATCCAGACCGGTCGTTCTAAAATATCACATTAATGTGTCGCCCAACTCAGGAAGTGCACCAAAGAGAGAAAATAAACTTGACCTTACTTATCTGATCCATCGGTACAACATGTGAGGCGCCTCTTAATGCTAAGAACACAGTGCTGTGATTCGTGCCGTTCGACCCAATGAATCAAAAGAGTCTCAAGGGGTTCTGATTATCTTTTTTTTTTATTTTGTTCTGAAAAAAAAGACACATAAATAACAATCACTTCAAAACTGCAGGACAGGATTTGAAAGGGTGGAACACTTTAATTCACATTTCTTTTCCATTTGACAGCTCCAGGTCGGTCGACGCGCGACCGACTGGAGTCACTGAGGAAGACGCCGGGATCCGGGACAGAGGGACAAGTGCCACAGGGAGAACAGAGGCCAACAGAGTGCGAGTTGCACAACGGCCTGGAAAGCGACTACGATGATGACGGTGAGCTGAATGTGGATGTGAGAGCGAGTCTCCTGTTGCGGCGCTAAGACACACCATACAAAAACTTTTTTTTTTTAATATACCAAATTCTTTCTACAGTGCATGAAACAGGTTTCCTTGTCGATACGGACACAGTGTTGCACACCTTTGATGAATGCAGTGACAGTGCAATCTGCCCTTCCAACATGGAGATTGGCCTCCTGAGGCCATAAAGGCGCCCCAAACCTGCAGGCTATGTTTAGTGACTGGAAGTCAAAGAGCAGTGCACGGATGATCCTCATCACCGCTGCTGATGTGACTTCGAGCAAGGCCCAGAGGAGCTGCCTAGTGGCTGAACTGGTCATACTGGGCAGCTACTGTGAGCGGTGCGACGGTGTACTCATACTCAGCTATACAACGTAACTTTCTGAAAAGCGTTGCTCCTCATAAAACTCTCCTGAATTAAGAATTAGAAAGCGGTCATGTCTATTCAACGATCAGTTTTATTCATCACAGTGCATTGATCATCGTCTGAGTGCCAAAAATTAAAGCCAGAAATCAGATTTACTCACTTTTTAATCTGGTTTTATGATATTCTGAGGAGCTTCTGCTGTCTTTACTTTTTTTTTGTTTCACAAATAAATATATCATCCGGTGAGAAATATAAAAACAACCATTTTAAAAACTGCCGAAGGTGGTTAAATTCACCATAAATACAGTTAGCTTAAATAAATAAATTAAAATTATAAATATAACGTTTACTGTACACAAAAGGAGGGAAATACAAAATGCTTTTTGTTGATGAAAATAAAATGAAACAAAAATCCACGTTGACATCTCCAGATCAGTTCAGTCAACCCCCTCCTCTCCTCACGCAGTCAGGAAGCAGCACAGTCTACACTTGTTCCTTCTCCTCTTGGCATCCACCGCGTCTTCCACCTGTACGTCACCAGTCCCTCAGCTAGCCTGTAAATATTCCAGTTTCGGGGTGGCTGTCTCCATCGGAGGCCTTCAGGAATATGCTCAGCTGCCCAGTCACACACACCTCTGAACGTCCAGCAGAGGGTCGGGTCGGGGGAGACGACGACCTCTGTTCCCTTCTTCATGTGTGATCCAGCGACTTCCGGACCACCAAACACTTCCTATTTTGAGGTAGAATTTCTGCATCTGTGCCTACAGGTGGAGGAAGAACACATGGCGGGTTAGCCGAACCTCGCTTGGTCGGAGACACATGGAAGAAAGAAGTGAGGACCTGCGTCAGTGTATGTGTTGGGGTTGGCTCTCTTCCTCACAACTCACCTCTTTGTCTCTTCAGTGGTTGGGCGCTAATCCTAACTTGACCTTCTCTTCGTTCTCTACGTCATACGCCCCTCGCTTGTGAAACCTGCAATGCACAAAAGAAAAGGAGCTCGTTCAGACTACGTGCCGTATCTCACCTGTGACCATAATCTGCTAGGCCTCTCGTAAAGCTCTTTATCTGCCTATATGTGTGTGTGTGTGTGTGTGTGTGTGTGTGCGCGCCTACACCTGGGCGCGTCCCCCTCACCTGAGCAGCAGCAGGAGGCCGATGATGACCAGGCAGATGGACGACAGCACCACCGCCACCACCGCCAGCGCCGTGGTGCGGTTGTAGCCCTGCTGCGACGGGCTCTCGACGGGCAGCATGAAAAGCTGACACCTGTCCCCGGAGTAGCTCGGGTGGCACCTGCACGGAAACACAGCGGCGGGGTGAATAATTCAGTGGCGGCCGGGGCGAGGTGGACCGTGAGGCGGACGTGGAGCTCTTATACTCACACGCAGGATGCGGCGCGGATGTCCCTCAGGTACTGGCAGGTGCCGTGGATGCAGTAATTCTTGTACTTCTTCAGGCAGGGGTCCCTCTTCTTGCCCTTGCCTTTGGCCTTCTTCCTCCCCTTCACTCTCCTCCTCGCTCCCTCTGTGCTCCTCGCTCCCTCAGCCTCCAAGATGGCGGACGGGTCTTTGGGTTTGCTTGACATGGCGACTGAATCAAACAGAAAGAAGAAGAATTCGCGTCAGATTTAATGACCTACATTAAGGACGCTGTTCAAAAACACGAGAACTTTGAGGCAAAACTCACCTTGTGGCAGCTCCACCCCATAGTCTCCAGACATGCTGTCTTCATACTCGTCGGTGTAATACTCGTCATCATAATCGCCCTCCTCATCCTCGCCTTCCAGGCCGTAATCCACTGTCGTCGTGGGCACGTTCCTGGTCTCCTCCTCTGCCGTCTTATCTTTGGTTGTGTCCAAAAACTTGAACACAGCCCTGTGCCGCTGCCGGTCGCTCTCATACCTGTCCACAGCAGCTCCGCTGACCATTCTGGACACCGCTGGAAAAAACACATAAAAATAAGAGAAAAATGTTAGTAGAGCACGTGAAATGGGTTTGACACAGTTTACGATTAACCAGAGGTCAACACCTGAGGAACTTTGGCTCTAGAGGACCATCAGTGCTATCAGGTTAGTGTGCCAGGATGGGCTGGACCTTTCCAAGGCAAGTCAGGACATGTTGCACTCAAGGAGGCTCCACTCTGGGTTTTTTAGCCTTCTGAGAAATAAAGCTGCTCCCTTTTAGGAAATGTGTGAGCTCAGACACAGACACGCTCCTTGGGGATTGGTAGGCATCCGCTGCCTTGCTCAGATGCACTTCAGCGGGGTGGAACCGGAGCCAAAAAATGTGTCTGGAGCTAGAAAAGCCTCCCTCTGAGGGCTGCTTAGATTTGAGGGGCTTTCAACTGGAAATACAGAGGGGTGGGCAGCCCTCTGTGCACACAAAATGCATGAACAGACAGTTAGCTAATGTCAGGCAAGAATATGAGTTAAAAATAAATGTATCCAGTTACATAAAGCATGCTCTAAAATAGAGAGATGACCCCATTAGCTCCTGAATAGCACTGGCATCGTGAAAACCTTGTTGCCTTAAAGGTTATCAAGTTTATGAGCGGCCTGGGCTCAGGTGGAAATGTCAACCACAATAATGTCAGAGGACTCGTTGTCTCAGGAGGGGGGGGGCGCACACGAAAGAAACTCACCCAAGGTGTGAAGCAGCAGCAGCACAACACCGAGAACCTTCATGATGCCGAGACTTCCTTTACGAGGGCGAGGGAAAAAAACTTTCAATGAGATAAGTTGCCAAAACAAAAGTTGTAGTCCGTCTGCGGGTTCCAACTCCGGTAGTCCTTCGGTGTTTTCTTTTCTTTTTTCTTTTTTTTTTTGTTTGGGCGTCTGACAGGGGATCCGGCTCGTATGCGGTGGAGAGGAGCGCAGTTGGGAGCTGTCAGGGAATAGAATGGAAACGCGCAGCGCCAAAGGGCTCGGCCCTTATATACCAGCCGCGCGACCCGCCTCCTCAGTGGGTGGTGAGAGTTGTCAGTAGATGCGATATCCCCCCCTACTCTTGCCTGTTAAAGTTTTCATAGAAATTGGTGGAGATGGATATTAAATAATTGGTATCCTGTGTTATATTATCTAAATGGCTGACCATTTCATAATTTACCCAGTTTGGGAAATGTAGTTGTAATGCACGGCCTATCTGAGTTCACACAAACTAGATAGATAGATAGATAGATAGATAGATAGATAGATAGATAGATAGATAGATAGATAGATAGATAGATAGATAGATAGATAGATAGATAGATAGATAGATAGATAGATAGATAGATAGATAGATAGATAGATAGATAGATAGATAGATAGATAGATAGATAGATAGATAGATAGATAGATAGATGGGGAGAGGGTATTACAGGCTTGTGATGATTCAGGACCGAGGAATGTCTACGATAATAAAGGATAAATCTATATTGTCGGAAATTGGTGAAAAGCCTGCCTGCGCCGCCATGCGGTAAAGATTAGGTACTACATACGCAATTCCAATGAAAGTCTAGCTTTTTAGGCTAATCAGATGAGAATCATGACGACATAGTGATGTATTAGTTATCGACTAGACATAAAATAACTAAAGACTCAATCATCTCAAAAAATCAGTTCCCTTAATTTAAGTGACTCTATTTTCACATCCTAAAAGAAAGCACAGTTAAACTAAGCAGTCTTTAAGAAGTCAAGAGGAACTGGTCAGACTTACATTTCTGCTGATGAAGCCTTTCTCATTGAAACTAGACTCTGGACTATACAATGGGGATGGCTGAGAGACCGGCATTGTCCCGGAAAACCTGTCAATAAAAAGACACCTTCAAGTGGTTAGCGTGGTTAGAATTATTACACAGAAATAATTCACTAGAGGACAGGGAAGATGTAGAAGAACTTCAAAGCAAGATTTGCACGATCCACCGTCTGCTTGATTAATGTGTATCAGCTGATCAAGTGACGCTGTCAAACAGGTTTCGATGTGTTGAACCGTGCGATGTAAGCTGTCAGTCTCATTGCCAGGTGTCAACACAATTTAGTAATCGGGCTACGAGGAATTTACTTTGATGATTGGTCCAGGTGATTTTTGTATACAGAATATACAAATTTAGGTACACGTTACTGCAAATGTGCATGTATCTGTGAATAAATGTACATCTTATTTAATGATAAATATATTTGGATTTATTTTAAAGCTGTGAGAATCCACTCTTTTCCCTGTGTTGTAAACCACGTAACCATCATCTAACCCTCAAAAAGTATTCTGTTAAATATTCCTATGCATGCCACAGTTGGGTGTTGCACAGTATTTGAGCTGGACAGAGAGTGTGTGCGTGTTCGTTAGTACTATTCAATGCATTTCAAGAAGAAATACGCAGGGAAACGTACAGATCAGCCTGGGGTGGTGCCTCCTCCAAGCCAACAGGGGGCGGTCGCTGCGCCCTGAGCTCGCGCTCCGACTCTTTAACTGCTCGGTCACGTGACGACGCGTTGGGAGGGGGGGTAAACATGGCCGACGAGTCAGAGGAGGTAAACACAGCCGCGGAGGATGTCGAGGCGAACCAACAGCCGGACGAGGTCCCACAGGCCGAGCCCAGCGCAGAGGGCCCCGGCAGCGACGCTCCGGAGGCGGCGGAGGAGGGTCCTGCCGCGGCCCCGGCCCCGGCCTCGGAGGGCGGTTGGTCGGGTCCGCTGCTGTCCCTGGCTCGCAGGGCCACGGAGACGATCAGCAGCGGGGTGAGCTACGCCGCTGCGCCCAGGAATCACTCCCAGAGCTCCGCGGCCAGCTCTCCCACCGACAAGGAGCCCGAGAATGAAGTCAACAGCACCGCGAGGAAGCTCCCAGGTTTGATACGGATGTTGTCAACTGTTGGTTGTTAAAACGTCTCCACTTGTGAGTCGGTGTCAGCACTTCCTCCTGGACTAAGCTGCTTGTCAGCTGTCAGGACACATGACTCGCAGGGAGAAACACGCATTTCTATGGTCTGATCTCCGTGGAGAAGATCACGCTGCTCTGTCTGCCTGTGTAACCAGCGTTTCATGGACACGCACTTTCACGGTGTTACGTTGCTCATGCTGTGATTTCTTTCTGACAGTCATCCCCCCTAAAGACCCCATGTCGATAGAGAGGTCCAACCTGCTCAGCATGATGAAGCTGAGCATCAGAGTACTAATCCAGTCCTCCCTGAGCCTGGGCAGGACGCTGGACTCTGAGTACCCTCCCCTGCAGCAGTTCTTTGTAGTCCTGGAGCATTGCCTCAAACATGGGCTGAAAGGTGGGGCGGTCCCTCAAGCTGATTCAGAGTCAGTGAGTTCTCTGCATCCAAGCAGCGCAGACTGATTAATGCTTTTTGTTCCAGCCAAGAAAACGTTCATAGGGCAGAACAAGTCCGTATGGGGACCTCTGGAGTTGGTTGAGAGGTTGTGTCCAGAGTCGGCTGACATCGCCACAAGTGCCAGAGATCTGCCCGGCATAAAGTAAGACACACTGTCTTTCCTTGCTTTGATGAGTGGTTAACAGTGTAAGAAAGTGCCTGTGTGTTTTGGAAATTCAAGAAGTGGTCAAAGACCAAACACTGAGTACTAACATGTTCTTATATTCCAATAAACAGCATTGTCAGAGAGAGGCAGTTTGATGCTTTGATGACAGAAAGAAGAACAGCTCCTTTTGTTTGTGAAGTGTGTACGGTCATTTAATAACACATCTCTTTTCTCTCCTCTTTTTTTAGAACTGGCTTGGGAAGAGCGAGGGCTTGGTTACATTTAGCACTAATGCAGAAGAAAGTAGCTGACTATATGAAAGCTTTGCTTGACCGCAAAGACCTCCTGAGGTTTGTGTCCTCCGATACTTTCACTTTCTGTCTGGTGTTACACTTGATCACTGTCCACACCTCTGAGTGGAATAAGCCACAAGCAGCACACAGCTCATTCTTTTATTTCTTGGTCTGTCTCTCCTCAGTGAGTTTTATGACTCTGGGGCTTTGATGCTGGAGGAGGAGGGGGCTGTGATGGGGGGGCTGCTGGTGGGTCTCAATGTGATTGATGCCAACCTCTGTATTAAAGGAGAGGACCTGGATTCTCAGGTGGGTGAGGACACCATTCGTGGGCCAAAGACTTCACACTCTCAATGAGATGCACATTAAATGGGATACAATGCCTGTTCCCCTTTTTAGGTGGCAGTCATCGACTTCTCCCTTTATCTGAAAGATCCTGCAAACAGCGAGGCTCCAAAAGAGTGAGTGCTCGCTGTCAGATGTTGACCTAGAATACCTCATGACGTTTTTTAAATGGCTCCATGCTCATATTCTCTTTTCTTCTCACTCCTCCTGATCACTTGTAGTGATTCTAAGATGACTGCCATATTGGATCAGAAGCACTACATCGAGGAGTTGAATCGCCACCTGAGTGGCACAGTCACTGACCTCCAGGCTAAGATGGACTGTCTAGAGAAGACCAACAGCAAACTCATAGAGGAGGTCAGATACTGGCTTTTACTTGGGTCACATGATGTGGTTTTTGATTGTTTTGTTCTTGCTGTGATTATTGATGAGTGTGTGTCTCTCTCGTCCTCAGCTGATGGCAGCGACCGACCGAATCAACTCTCTGCGGGAGGAACAGGAGCAGCTTCGGCAGGAGAACGAGTCCATCTTGCAGTCCAGCCAGAAAAAGGAAGAGGTCAGGAACTGTGGCTGAGGACTGAAACAGGACCAGTCATTAAAGAAAATGAGAAAAATCTTAGCCTTCATGATGTGTTGGTCTTCACAGGCGGCCCTCCAGGACAGTCAGGTGGAGCTGGAGACGTACAAGCAGACCCGACAGGGCCTGGATGAGATGTACAACGTGGTCTGGAAGCAGTACAAAGAGGAGAAGCGCATTCGCCAGGTCAGATGTCAACAGGCACTGAATGACACATGGCGAGAAATAACTCTGATCTCTTCTTATGTGAGCACAGACACAGGCCAAATGACACTGTTTGTATACGGACGGTTAGTCTTTACCCACCCAGTGAGTCACACTCGCTCACAGATAAGACTGGAGAGCTGAGTTTGGCTCACGCCGGTTGTCTGTTCCTGTGATGCGTGGCCACAGGAGCTGGAGCGAGAGCTGGAGCTGCAGGTGGGCCTGAAGCAGGAGATGGAGGTGGCCATGAAGCTGCTGGAGAAGGACACGCACGAGAAGCAGGACACGCTGGCAGCCCTGAGGCTGCAGCTCGACCAAGTCAAGACCCTAAACCTTCAGATGTTCCACAAGGCTCAGGTAGGCATGCCGACGTGCCTCTTCTCAGCCTCTTTTCCGCCCTCTCAGGCGTAAATATAAACTCGGTGAATGTGGGTTTTAAGGACTCCGAAAGAGAGGCGGAAAAAAAGCAAGCGGAGGCCGTGCAGCTGGAGCAGAAGATGGACGAGATGGAGAAGGTCATGAAGGAACTGGAGCAGAGGTGTGTTTTGTTCTTTTCTCTTTTTTTTGCATGTCAAAACGTCCGTCCTTGGAATGAATCCATTTCTTTGTCGGTGACAGATTACAGAACTCTGAGCGAGAGCGCAAACAGAGCGACCAGTCGGATAAAGACATGAAGGTGGAGCTGGAGGGACGAGTGGATGCACTGCAGAAACAACTGACTGACTTGGACACACTAAGGTAAAAACACACATCCTAAAACAAATACAGTGATGGAACTTGTGAAGGACGGCCTCACGGATTCTTAACCGAGGCTGAGAATCTAAAAACACTGAAAGCAACGCACTCTCACGCTCATTCAAAACCATCTGTTCCAAAATGCAAAGGTTTTGCAGATGTGAAGCAATACTTGTCTAAATCCCCCTCTCCCCTCCCCAAAAAGTCCCATTCATGCTCTGACCCACTTTGACATTTGGACCGATGGTGCCAGTAACACTGATGCCTCTGTTCCCAGGCTGGGGCTGGAGAACGACCTACGCGTCGAGAGGGAGCAGAGACAAAGCCTGCAGAAGTCCCTCCAGAGGGAACAGGACAACAGCATTGAGCTGCGCACACAGCTGCAACAGCTGGACGGCCTGCAAGTGGTCCGTGTGTCTTCCTCTCACACACACACACACACACACACACACACACACTCTCAGAGAGAGGTCACTGCCTCTCACGTCTTGATCGGTTTGACCAGAATGTCTGGTTTTCCAGTGATGTGGTGCAGTAGCCTCAGCTTAACTTCTGATCTGAAGTGATGTTTGGGAGTATTGAACAGTGCTTTGATGCATGAGGATGTGAGCGTGCCTGATCCCTGTGATGTGATGTGACAGGAGCTGCAGGACCTGAAGAAGGAGAAGCAGCAGCTGCAGCAGAAATGCGAGCAGCAGGAGCAGGCCCTGCAGGAGATGGGACTGCACCTTAGCCAGTCAGTGCTGATATATATATATATATATATATATATATATGTATTTTTCATTGTTCATAACATGCACTAGTGAATGCCATCATGGCCTGATGCCTGGTTGCCCTCATCTTTTTGTCAAAGGTCTAAACTGAAGATGGAAGACTTCAAGGAGGTGAACAAAGCCCTGAAGGTGAGATGATGATGATGATGATGAAGAATTGTTCGGTTGATGCCAGACTGTCTGAGCAAACAGCCTGATGCTTGTGCTGTGCTTGTTGTGCGTCGTCAGGGTCACGCCTGGCTGAAGGACGATGAAGCCACCCAGTGCAAGCAGTGCCAGAAGGAGTTCTCCATCGCACGCAGGAAGGTAGACAACGCTCCCTTTCCTTTCTCCCTCCTCACCTCCCACTTCCAGTCTCCCCGGCAGTCAGTGAGCCGCGTGTGTGTGTGTGTGTGTGTGTCTCCCAGCACCACTGTAGGAACTGCGGGGACATCTACTGCAACAGCTGCTCCAGTAACGAGCTGGCCTTGCCCTCCTACCCCCGGCCCGTGAGGGTGTGCGACATGTGCCACTCCCTCCTGCTGCAGAGGAGCTCCTCCACCGCGTCCTGACACGACCTGCCGGAGCCCCCAGCCTGCTAGCACCACACACACACACTCACCCACTATGATTTTAGACTAAATTACTACTACTTCAGTTACAACAAACACTGTCATCAAATCTTCCGGAAATGTGATTTGGTGTTCCATTTCCGTTGCCTGAAATTCAGGAACATGAGTTCACCTTTACTAAGCGAGCCTAATGGCATGAGCCCGGGCAGTGGATGCAGAAAGACGTCAGGTGGGGGTCTCTGAGCTGGAGTACCATCTGAGAAGCAGACTCACTGAAAGCATGCATGTTGAGTATGTGAGGTTCTGCCAGTGGCTGTTTTTATTTCATAACCTGGAGGGATCATACGTGTAGGTGGTTCATAGGAACCGTGTTCTTCACTTTAATATTGGCCAACTCGTCATGCATCTGCGATATCTGCACCTACGGCCCCAATGCTGGATACATGCAAACCTATTGTAAATGACTGTAGAATGTTAAATCTTTAACTATTTTAGAATGTAATTATAACAGGGTTTTGTGGATTGTGAGAAGCCATTTTCTTAATTTGAGGATGGTGACCAAAAAGTTTTGTATGTTGATATTTGATAAACGAATAAAGCCTCCTCTTTTGCGACGCTCGTTTGAATTTAGATGCTTCAGACTTTGTTTATTCACTTTCTGCACAGGGAATACAAACAGCATTTGAAGCAACAGACTCCATGTCGACGGGGTAGAAATCCAAATGCCAGGCGCTGACACAGCGATAGTCCAGGGAGACGGCCCCGCCACTTCACAAAAGAAATACATGGTGGGACCAAGAGAAGGCTCAAATTGAGATCGTTTTACTGGAAATAAAAAAAAAACAGACTAAACACTATGTAGAAGATGAAAGGAGCTTGACATCAGAACATGGACAATTTCAGACTTTTTAAGTTTCATGCACTCAAGACATTACAGTCGAGGTCGACGCCACCGGCACAGGGTGAGTCCACTCTGAGGAAAATCCAGGTGCTTCGAGATTAAAAAAAAAAAACAACCAAAAACACTTGATGGTAATGAAAATCAAAGCGTAACTGTGTGACGTCAAATCTGTGAGGAACGGGGAAGACGACAACGGCACTTCTGACATCTTTTAACACCAGACGTTCTTGTTTCTCTGAAGATCCACTTAAAAAAAATACAAACCCTGCCCCCTCAGTATTTTCAATACAACCTCACCTGACCCTACCCTATTTTTTCTTCTTTTTTTTTTTTTTTTTTTACTAGGTGACGTGTTTCCAGTCCTTCCAGCAAAATGCTGATTCCGAGAAAAAACAAAAACAAAAAGATGTGGGGAGGGGGAGATAAAAACTACATTCCCCAGCCCCCACCCAGTCCGTTCATAGAGCCTCTGCTTCCGCCTCCTCCGCCGCCGCCGTAGTAACTGCTGCCCATTCCGCCCTGGTTACCTAACAAGAGAGAGAGAATACACACTATAGGACCGTGGAGTTCACCCAGGAGCCACGCGCTCAAAAACCTCAGCCCACCCAGGCCTGCTGGGAAAGAGCCGACACTCACTATAGTCACTGTAGCCTCCCATGTTGCCCTGGCTGCTGTATCCTCCAGAATATCCTGAGCTCAGCTGCCCGCCGCTGTAAGACGACTGGTTCCCTGTGGTGGGGAAACGGACGGAGCCGGGGTCATTAGCATACGCTCGTCTGCTGAGCAGCGGACACATTGTTGCATCGTCCCACTCCACCGACGCCGACCACTCACCCATGCCACCCATCATCTGGCTGCCGTAAGCGCCGTTGCTGCCCCCTGCTGTCGAGTTCAGGAACAGCTCCACGTAGCGGTGCTCTGAGGGGGCAGGGGGAGAGAGGCACCATGAATATCACTGAGCATCGACATGCATGGGAGGAGGGTGGGAGGGAGGAGGGAGGAGGGAGGGTGGTGCGGACTTCATCTTAAAACTCACGCATGTTTGCCTTGTCCTTTGACATGGCCGCCACGGCATCCTCGTGTGTCGCGAACTCGACGTCGGCCTCCCCGGTCACTCTGCCGTCGGGCCCGATCTCGATGTGGACCCGCACCGGATTCAGCGGCGAGAAGAACTAAGAAAATAAAGACAAAAAACAGGGATGAATTCACACATCGGCCACGATGAACCCCTCACTCACAGGACCCATGTTTTACAGTCTTTCATGGACTCACATTGTAGATGTCCGTCTCTGTGGCTCTGTACGGTAGACCCCTCATATGGACGCAGTGGCCCGTCGTGCTCTGGAAGGACGAGCCGCCGTCTCCATACCGGCCGTCCGACACGCCTGAAACACACGCGGTCACAGGCTCTCAGCCACTGGTAACGCGAGCGATAGCCCACAGATTAGCGCGGTGTGGCTGCGGCGCCACCCACCTCCTCCGTAGCCGCCGCGGCGCATTCTGTCATAGGATCCCCCTCGGCCCATCATGTTGTAGCCGCGGCCACCCGAGGGCCGGTCGTAGGGGCCGGGTCTCTGCATGCCCATGGGTTTCCTCTGGGGCTCGTAATGGGTCCGCACCTCAGCGCGGCTACTCTTGAAGATCTCAATGTACCTGGGAGCATAGAGACGCCACAGTGAGGGCATGGAGAATGGGCCGTGCGACGGTGCATTTGCTGTGACACTGATGAATCTGGGCTAGGCAGATGCTGTCATGGTGCAGTCCATAGGTAGTACTTAAGTGCTAGTTGTTAGGGCTAGAGCAGACACAAAAAAGGGACTGTTTAACTGATGTCCAAAAGAGAGCTTTGTCCAAATTGGGACCTTTTTGACGCTTTTCTTATGGTTACCTGAGGTGAGACACAGTGGATTCATTAGGGCGTCCCGTGTCCTTGCCATGACAGCCACAGTCTTGGTTTTAGAGGGACAGTAGGGCTCCAGCCCTTCTGCAATCCACTCTAAGCATTACCCGTGTCAGTGGGCTCAAGGTCCATGTGTACAGTGGCCCTCTGATTTTACCACCAGGGAGACTCCTTACCATTTATCAACTTGGACTGACGTTTAGTGCTGAGACACCATTTGTGCTCGATAAATTAACATGTTCGGCAAGGATTGGTGTCGTGTTTGTGAATGGTGCCTGAGCACTAATCTTCCCAGTGAACAGTGTGAATGTCTGGCATTTCTTTGGATTGATCATGGCAATTTATGCATGTGCTTGCAAAGTAAAAAATAAATAAAAGCAAAGTTACAAATGTGCTTAAATGAGGCAAGATTAACAGTGTCCGTTTTGCATTTGGAGCAGATGTTGAGGGTGCACACCATAAGAAAAGCAACTTATCCAGCCAACCAACCAACCATCCCCACCTGTGCCCTATTCTTTCCTTGTGTTTCTTTAGAGCCTTTTCAGCTATATCCTGTGAAGCAAACTGCACGAAGGCCTCCCCCGTACTCCTCCCCTGGATGTCCACCGGCAATGTTATCCCATTTGGCACGATTTCCAACCCTTCAACCCAAGGACAGATAACCCCAGCAGGGGACATATTAAATCACATGCCCAATCACAGAGAGAACTTTCTCTAAAGAGAGAGATAGAAAACTTATGGAAAACTCTATACATCATCACACATACCAGTTCAGTTTTTAACCAGGGACTGGTCATTTTAACGACTTACACTTGCTGTAATTGGGGGGGATAAAATAGAAATGAGAGGAAAGAGGAAGAATATGGAAAGGGGGGCACTGTTTGGGACAGCAGGCTAGTATTGGTGTGTTGATGAAGAGAGAACAAGGTCCTAGTGGGTGACATGAGTTAAGTTTGCCTATTTGGGGAAATCATCCAACACGTGGGCTAGAGTGTAATATAGGAAAAATGTATGTACAAGACAAGGGTGTGAGGAAATGGGTGAAAAACAATGATACTGGGCTAAGAGACCTGTCCAGTCAGTGATGAGCGGGACCCGTTCCAGCGTTAATTACCAGTAGGCACAGACATCTTTTAAGTGGAACTCAGACATTTTACAACATCGGATCCAATTTAAGGAGGAAAAAGTGATGAGAATGGACTTCAGATGGATATGATGGTCAAAGATGACAAAGGGGTGTTTGCATGGCAAAATCCTGTCCTTGTACCAAAAGTAGTCTTCATATAATTGCGCCATTTAAAATGATTATTATTGGCTTCCTTTTCTGGAGTCATTTCCTCACTGATCACGAGTCTAGAAACTGAGGATTTTTTTTTCCTACTATATAAAATAAACAGTTCTGTAATGATTATCTTCCAGTGGCACACTGACTTCAACGGGATATCAGATGAAAGAAGAGTCCAATAGGAGAAAGGAAACAAGAAAAGGAAGGTGAAAAAAAAAAAAAACATATTTACAGCATTACATTATGAAGGTCTAAGAGTGAACACTGGCCAATGCTCCTTCGTACCTGAGAAAAACTGTACAATCTCCTCTTTGCTGCACCCAAAGGGAAGCCCTCGAAGCCGGACGAGGCCGTCTCCTGCTGTTTCGGGACAGTTTGGACCAGTGTGCTTCATGACCCAGTCCATCTCCACATTGTTGGATTTAAACACTACACCGTTGAGAAATGGAGATGGGAAAAAGGTCAATCGATTCATCTTAAAACCGATCATACAAACAAGCAATCGCGTCCGAGCATTTGTACACACCCTCGACATATCTGTGACCCATGGTTTCTCTGTCCTTCTTCACTGCAACCTTCAAGTCATCCTCTGTCTCCAGCTCAACAAAAGCCTCTCCACTGGGACGTCCTTCTCGTGTGTAGGTAAAGTGGATGCCACCTCCATTGTTGACGATTTTGCAATCTGAAAGCAAAACACACACCATTATCTCTGATTGCCTTGACTGAATAACCACGTTAAGAAAAATCAAACGTGTCGACGCTTACCTGAGAAAAACCTCTGTACTTCATCCACCGAGCAGGACCATGGAAGACCCCTGATGCGCACTACATATCCCTCATCTGCCATGACTGATCGAGATCCCTGCGGGGGGAAAATATATCATTAAATCTTGTCTAACATCAGTCAGTTCATCTTGCCATACAGTACATTTATATCAGACTACTATTGCCAATATTCATAAACTACAGTTTAAAACAAATTATCTATATTTAGTTGTAATTGAGGTAGATCTATCGCCCTACAAATAGTTACAATTACCTTATGTTACAACCTCAGCCGTCTAAACGACGTATAAACAAATGTGGTCACAATGTGGCCAGCAGCATGGATTTCAGGCTAAATCCTAATTATTTGGAAGCGCCATCTTGAGGCCATTTGATAGTCAGCCGGTAAGCACAATTTACTTATAACTGCTCGTTTTATCATTTCAGAGAAATATACTGGTTTTCTATCACGAATTAACATCCCTAGCAGTTTGGAGGGTCTTCTTCTTCCCTGCTCCCCCACGGCCAGAGTTAAACGCCACCTCTCAACAAAAAGCGCGAACACGAAGCTACCCCCGGCTGGCTAACTGGTAGCATACCCCTTCCTTTTCCCCGCCGACCACATTTACTCGACTGGAATTACTACAGGAATGTTGAAGAGCTCTCAGAGGCCGTATCGTGGATCGGTAGCTCTCGATTGAAGCCGGGGTGCGTGGCTCCGAGTGAGCTTTCTACCGCACCCAGACACAAGAACAAAGCGGCCTCGGAGCCGTCGCCATGTTACCAGTGCTAACAGCGAGCTAGCCCACACCTAAGGACTCAATAAGTGATAGTACTGTGGTACGGTCTCGCCTTCGCGCTCGGCGGCTGAGCTGCAACGTTAACTTAACCAAATGTAGTTATATAATCCATCGATACGTGCTCTGAGTAATTTACCTGATTGACGTGTAGATTGAACACGCTGAAGTGTGTATGAGCAGACCTGCGTGATGCAGCTGAAACCTTACACTGGGTTGCCAGACTATAGAGACGTCCCCCTTTAAATAGCCGAAAAAGACCGCATCGCATCTGTTACAAACTCACACAAACCTATATTATTCAACTTAACCGTCAATTTCGGACGTATTTGTAAGTTGAATTGGTGTCTGTGTGTGTTTTAAGATGTAATGGCTTCTGTATTTCGCAAAATATCGTGTAAAACCGTTATAATGATTGGAAATGAGGGTTTTTTACATTCAGACCTGGCAATCCCGGTTAGGTAGCCAATAGCCGCCAACTGTGCTCCGGCCACGCCCAAATATGATGGCGTCATCCGCCTGGGGCCCTCGCTGCCCGGGCGGCATCTCATGGCCTTAAATCCAAGTAACCCGGTTCATAGTGCTAGATACACCCAAATGGTAATGATTACCACATTATATATCAGAGGGAGAATACAGAGTATTTAGAAAGAGTACATGTATATTTCATAATGAGAGACAAATGCAGGTTTTGTTTTCACATAGCTAAGTAACAGACATTGTGACAATAAAATTGGATAGATAGATAGATAGATAGATAGATAGATAGATAGATAGATAGATAGATAGATAGATAGATAGATAGATAGATAGATAGATAGATAGATAGATAGATAGATAGATAGATAGATAGATAGATAAATAGATAGATAGATAGATACATAGATACATAGATAGATAGATAGATACATAGATACATAGATAGGGATTTCTGTGTTTTTACATTTTTGTTGGAACTGTTATGTACAAGCATGTTCAATTAAGCAGAACATACACTAGGCTGTAAGTTGAACTGTATAGTGATTTAAAATTGCTTAAAAACAAACCAACAAACTGAAACAGCACCTACAATCTTAACAACCAGCAAAATAAAGATGTTCATGTGGCTGTTAATCCAAAGGTGATGCATGAGATATACTTTTTAGCACAGCAATATCCAGCCTCTTACTTTGAGAAGCTGCTAGGTGGCCAATGGCAGCAAATAAACAAATTATATCAAAATGTAACAAGTTTTATTTTTAAAATGAGGTTACTTTTCTTTTGAGTCCTAATTGAATAATATAATGGATAGCTGAATGCTGCCATACTTGAGTGTATATTTGGTTGTCTTCATTCATACTGTCACTGTCACTCACAGTTAGACTCACAGTGTGTGAGTACAGTCATTTTCAGAAGAATTGTTGCACTTCTCACTAAATTGATAACGTAACAGCTACAGTGTTTAAAATGGTTTGTAGTTGCTGGTTAATAATGAACTCATTTCACTAATGGTCAGTAATTTTATCAATTGATCATTGCCCAGTTTATAGGTTCTTCATTGTGAGTTCTGTCTCCCTTTTTTTATTCTAGTGTTTAACTTAATGCTAGCAAATTCAGTTCTTGTAGGTTCTATGTGGGCTATAACAACGATAACAGGAATAATAAGAGTAAGTACAGATGCACAACTGGCATTTCTGCATGTAAACCCAAACGCTAGTTCTGGGAAAGTCTTTAAATATGTGAGTACTGACAGTCAGATTTAAAATGAGATTTATCGCCAGGTAGTTATACAAATTTGCATGTATTTTGGTGATTGGTAGAGAAAACAGACAAAGTGGATGACATAAAACTGATGTTAAAACTGTTTTTAGTGAAGTCCAGTGGCAAAACCAATGTTTATTTTTTTGGGTGATACTGTTACCACATGACATCCAAGCATACACAACAAGTTGAACTATGTCATTGGATTTGGACTTTTTTTTATTGAGCAAAACATCAATTCATGAAAACAGTTGTTTTCTTTTCTTTATTAAAAAGTGTGGCGTGACAAAATAGTCACCTTGTTTTTTGGGTTTGTATGTGTGCATATATGTATCCTGAGATAACCTCTCTATTCGTTCTAACTGAAATGCAATATACCTTTATTAGTAACACATTAATGGTGTAAGTAACAGCGTGTAGATGTTGTGATGTAATGATATTTGTTGTAATTTTAAATCAAACAGAATAACTGAGTATAATCTACCAGAGGTACCAAAAGCCTAATGCTGCAGTCTTTTAATTGGACTGATTTCCCACCAAGAGTTTACATGAACTAGTGGAGATAGCTCCCAGTTAAGTTGGCCTACCATGTCATGTCTTGACGTTCGTTCTACAGCCTCGTGATATTGGTAAACCTAACATGACGTTGCGGTCTCGCGATTGACGAGCACAAACGTCAACCAATCGGAAACGACCGTTTCTCGCGCTCGACCAACAGAATCTTCCAGATTCCCCATAGAGGCGGACTTTCTGAGAAACAGTGCGTATCGGGTTAGGTTGTTAGAAAGTTAATGGCTGGGGGAAAGAGATCCTCCTCAACCCTCGCTTCGGGAGAGTTTCTGGATTCCCTGAAGTAAAACACGAAAATATCCTAAAAGAAACAGGCTGGACGGGCGTTTAAGTCAACAACTAGCTCGCTAACGCACGTATCGTGAACATAAGTATGCAGGATGCAGTAGCCGGGACGGCAATGCTGACGGACGGCTTCGAGGACGAGATTGACTCGGTGACTCCTCGCTCCCCAGTGGCAGGGATGGGGGTAGGAGCGACACCAGGAGGAGTCGGACTTGGGGGCATTGGGATCGGAGTGGGGGGAAAGAAAGTACGTTTATACGGCGGCGAGCCAGGCGGCCCCGCTGCGGAAAGACTGGATTTCAAACTAGCGGCCGCGGCCGTCCTCTCCTCGGGTCCGGGATCCGGCAGCGACGAAGACGAGGTTTCAGAGGTAGCTACGCTAAGATAAGCTAAGCTAGGCTAAGCTAGTTAGCAGCGCTAGGCAACATTCCTGTTTGACTAGCTAGCTAGGCGAGCTAGCTCGCAGTTGGCAACCACCCCCTCTCAGGGCCGCTGAAATTACGTAAAATAAAACGCGAAATAACACCTCTGGCAGTCCCCGCGCCGACGGGGTGCCGTGATACCGACAGTGTTTGATGACACCCAGGCGGTGGTTCACGCCGAGCGGTTGAAATGTTTTATTTATGCAGCGCAGGCTGCGATCACGGCCTAGTTCGGGTGGAAGCGGAGACGGCCCTCGCTCGGCTCGGGGTGCTGCCGTCTCGTAACACCCATCACAAGTTTGCAGCTCCTTAGCAAATGGAAGATGCGTGTAAACCCACAGGTGTACACGGCCTTGTTACGAACCATCTAACTAACTATCTGCCATTTCGTAGTTGTGGTGCAATTACGTCACTTTTGTAAATCATGTAAATGAACTCCGATCGCCCCTTTAGCCAACTTTTTGATTCGCCTTTCCCTGCAGATCTAGTATGATTTTTTTCCCCCCACACCCGCTGCTGTCTAGTTCAGTATTTGTGTTTATCTATCCTCTGCTGGTCAGGTAGCCGCCACCTTTACCACCGTGTCAACTTGATTTGTCACAATTGAGAGTAGCCAGAGTTGAGAGGTTTCCAACTTTCCATGTGCTGGCAGTCACACGGGGACAGGTGTGATGGCATCTACACCCAAGTCAAACATACTTTAGACATGTTTTTTCGCAGCTCCGGCGAGATCACGATATTAATCCCTACGTAGTAGCTCTAAAATCGCGGTCTCGGATGAAAATGTCGCTCAGACACCCTAAATGCCTTGTCATAACAGTTTCATTGCGTATCGTGTCTAACGTGGGCTGCTAGTTGAAAGATAGTAGTGATTGAGTGTAGCCCGTCGTATGACTTCAACGGACACCAGAATAGAGCTTGTCAGGCTGCTAGATTGAAAATACATGTTTTGCACAGAGCTGCCAGACGTCCCGGCGCAATAGCGTTTTCATGGTAACGTGATATTCAGTGTCATCCAAAAGGTGATGCAGTATTTGTTGTCAGAGACACTACTACCACAGAGGCATGGGGCGTGGAGAGAGTTGGCTCTGCTGAGAAATGCACTTACCTGTTGAGCTGCCTCTGTCATGCTAAACTAATATCTGACCAAAACGCTGTCTGAAATGCCTCCATCCCTGAGTAAGCACGTCTGCCGATACTCGCACTAATATAGCTCTGCCATTTATGTCTGAGCACCAGCTGTGTTGCAGCATGGAACAGAATTTGACAATTACTTCGCAGGGAGTTTTAATTGATGCAAATTGCAAATGTAAAGCCCCCGTCATGTTGCTTCACTTACCCTCCCTACTACATAAGCCTGAAAGGGAGCGTTTGTTGTGGTGTTTTACTCCAGTGGAGAACTTACCGCTCTGGGCAGTAGCTAAAATCTGAGCCCCAGGATTAAGCAGATGCCATTCTAGGCCTTTCCAGCTCTCTGGATACCAACACTCTGGGAACTGTAGTTCATTAATAGTGAAGACTGATGTCCATTGTTGATTATAAAGGCCTTCATAGAACTACATCCCCCATGGGTTGTTTTCCTCTTCATTCCTGTCGTATAGCAGAATTCCTGCACACTGCCGAATCCTGACTCTTTCCCAACATGAGCCCTGGACCAGGTCCTCTGCAGCTCATTGACACAGATATGAACTCAGTCATTTAAAAAAATGTTTTTCAAGCCAAGGGATGACTGAGGTCTGTAATTTAATGTCACTGTTTCTTTAAATGGAGAAACTCACCCTGTAGGTTTGGTTGTTTGGGCAGGTTAGTCATGCTTGTCATTCTCAGTATTGCTAATGTATGTACAGGAGATGCGTCCTAAGACATATGATTGACTTATAGATTTCTTAGAACTGTTCACACTGTAATAGTATCCCCTTATTTGAAATAGCTTGTATATTCATGTTTTTCATCTTACTAATACTATGAAGAAGGGTATGTATACACAGCCAATGGATTATTCCTCCACATAGCTTTGTGATTTGTTCCATCAGTGTACTGAAATGCGTTATTACCGCACCTACCTGTGCTTTAACTAAGGAGTTACCTCAAAATCCTGCTGTTGAACCAACTGCTACTCATCATGTACAGTGGAATTCCTTAAAATAATCATCTAGATCTTGTCCGATTACTATAATATTTTATTCAAACATGGTACCCCATTACTTGACCATACATTATTTATACATTATTAGTACGGTGCCTATTCAAAAATGCCTTAAAATGTAATGCCAGTGTTGGAATATGAAGCAAATATGAGCGAGTGCTACCGACAGCCACATGTTCAGTGTGTTGGTAATCCTAATTTGTCATTCTTAGGTGATGACAAAAAGTAAACAGGATGGGGCTGTCTATCCTCCACAGGCATCTTGACAAAGTGCTGCTGGATGCTTCACTTTGACTGTTGGTGCATAGCAGCTGTACAACAATGATTAGCCATTTTTCAGAGCTTGGAGAGCGCCACAGTGTTCTGCCTCTAAAAGTCATATCAATCATAGGTGAGTCTTTTAGCTCAGTTCCAGTTGTCGGGTGAAGCCAGTGCTGTGACCCGGCACGGCCATTTTAATGGTGTCGTGCGCGTGATATGCAAATCAACAAATTTCCATAATCAAAGAACTTAAATGAGTCCCCACATCCCCAGTGATGTATTGATATCTTTGTATGTACGCTTATCTGGAAAATCAAGTCCAACGTACTCTTACGAAACTATGGTCAGATGAAAACCCTGCCATTGATAACCGTTTTCAGCTTTCTTACTGGGAAAAAAAACAATATTTAGTATCTAAACAAGGTGTTGGGCCAACTCCTGCCACCGGAGCAGCTTCAGTGTTCTTTGGCATTGCTTCTCTAAGTTTCTGGAAATCTCCTGGAGGGATGAGCGGCGGTCTTTCAAAAGATAAATGTTTTCGTGACAGCAGTTTCAAGGGCTCTGCAATGTATAACTCCAGAATCTCCCATAGGTGTTGTGTTCGATTGATATCTGCCGACCGCGCGTCCTATACATGTCAGTCATTTGTGTCGCGTCTGGCTGCTTAAACTCACCGTCTCTCTCTCTCCACGTTTAATAGAAGTTTGTATACACGATGCACAGCCTCTCCAGATGTTTATTGCTCAATTATACCATGCAATAGACACGCGCGGGAACACCTGCATTTCTTCAGATTCTCCACTCATTTATGAAGCATTTTCCCTTTGAATTTGCCGCCCGTCTCCCCTGTTCGTCTAGCCAGTTGTTCACGTAAAAGCGCATATGGCTGCCTCGCTAAAACCGTTCATGTTTGTTATTTTAGTTTGTGCAAAAATAGAATATTTGTAATACAGACCGTAACAGGCGACAGCCAGCGGGGCCCTCAGCTCAGGTATGAGACTGTGGTGCTGCACTCGGGCAGCTGACTCTCAGCTGAATCTCTCCGTGTGTGCCGGGGTTGTAAGTCCCGGCCGTGGAGCCTCCGATGCCTTCCCTGTGCTCCCTTCTGTTTTTTCTCCCTGTTGAAAGACACTGTAAATAAACAGGGGGCAGCATGCCTGGTCTTTTTATAGGCTAGGTCTGTATGTGCGGCCACTTCAATGCAGTTCATCAAATTGTGGTATAAATACATTATTGATGCATTAAACAACATAGTCCAGAAGCTGGCACGCTGTGGAAACGCTGATCGAGTTTCACACTTGATGTAAACGAGCTTTGCTAATCAGAAACTAACATGGAAATGGCTGTCAGCAAGCTAATTGTTCCTCTTTTACCCTGTGTGTGTGTGTGTTTGTGAAGGTGGAGTCATTCATTTTGGACCAGGAGGACCTTGATAACCCCATCATGAAGACGGCGTCAGAGCTGCTGTTGTCCAGCGCCACAGATGGAGTAGATTTGAGGACTGTTGATCCAGAGACACAGGCCCGGCTCGAGGCTCTGCTGGAAGCTGCAGGTATGACTGCCTCGTCTGTACTTAATTCAGCTTAAGACATGACAGATGTTCCGTTGTAGTTGACCCGACCGCTTCGGCCACACCTAGTTTGCACCAACCATCTCAATTTGTGCCCTAATACGAGGTTACTCTGAAACGGTGAAACCACATCTCTCTGCCATGGCTTTTTCCACCCTCTGCCGCTTCAAACCCCCATCAGAAAGTCGAGGTCCTCATTTGCTCAAGGCCCGAGGCTGAAATAGCAGGGAAGAGAACCTGCCGGTTCTGCAAGTCATATCGGCACAAAGTGATTTGGGTAAATTAGTTTGATCAGAATTTGTAATCCAGGTGTAAGAAGGCCTGCGTAGATTAATTCATTAGGCCTGGGTGTCCTGGCCTCGTTTGGGCTTATGAACATTACAGGACAGATTAGCGCTGCAACACGCCTGAGCCACCGCAGCATGGAGGGAGCCCGGTTGAACGGCTAATGGCTAATCTCATTCTATTCCTCTTCCCCCCCCCTCACCAGTCCGAACAGAAGAGATGGCAACACGGTTATCCGTTTGTTATACATCGGTTATATCTGGAGTTTTAATAATCCCCCTAAATATACATACATATATATCCATTTCTGAGACCACGTGTACCATTTCTATTATGTGTATGTAGTAGTGAAATTCCAGGCTTGTCAGGACTCAGCAGGGAACAGTAGGGCCAATTGTGTGGTGCAGGTTGTCGACTTAACCCACTGCTTTATTGCAAAGGATTTGCACCCTAATGTGTTTAAAACAACCATAGGTGCGTATTAGAATGCTCAAACAGGTTTTGATGTACCTGTGTAGACCCTGGCATGGATGGGAACACCCTTCAAATTGAAAATGTTTACTGTTTAAACCTGTAGTTATTTTCTTTTTTTCCGTATTAGTCATTGTGCGTGAGTGCAGAGCAGAAAGGTAAAGGGGAAAAAAACAGATTGTCCTGTTGCCACCAACAGCGGCTCAACGTAAAGGTGGGGCTGGGCTGTACAACCATTTAAGCACTAGTTGAACTAGAGCAGGTATAATTCAGATATTAAGGTATGTCCATTGTGTTCATATGCTCACTCTATGAATGGCTAAGATGTACAAAGTAGCTTAAATGCAATGTCATGACCAGAAACAACACAAAGAAGTGAAGCAGACTTGACTTATCACGACAGAATCAAATGATGGTACGCATGTACCATCGTGTAATGGCGTCACAAACATGAAATAACATGTTCATGTTCTGTCATAAGATACAGTAGGAAAATAGTCAAATGTTAAGGTTGGGTCATTTATAAATGGCAGTTGTCCAGGGACTCAAACATCATGTGGGACACTGCTCTCCTACATGATTCATGATTCATGATGATACTATTGTGAACATAACTGTACTGCAAATTAAAGATGGATAATACTAATCATAGGTCATGGTCCTTGTTAAGCCAACCATCGACACCAGTTACTCATCACCCGCTAACACATCTTAGTAATCAATCGAACGCCCCTCCTCGGAAAACCACTCATATTTGAAGCATTTATACTGAACGCCAGCCATGGAATTTGTGAACACTTTGGCTTCGTAGAGAAGGTTAGTGTTGCTCGAGTCCCGAAGTGGTTGGTGTGCAGTCGATCTAATCTGCCAGAGCAGAGGAGACCAGAGGAGGAAGCAGGTACGGAGGATGGCCATGAGGGTGCCACGATACAGGCTTCTGCTGACGCTAGAAAGCAGTAGCACGTCAGCACGTGTTTATGGCTACAAATGAGCTTTTAAAAGAATGCAAGAGGACTGTTAACAATGAGGAAGAAGACAAATTATGCCTGACTGTGATTGTGAAGCCTCGGGGGGCCCACACAGTGGACCTGAGGTCCCAACGTGAACCGAGCCCACCACCAAAACTCCAGCCCGGGGGTTCCTCCAGGGGTGATACTCCCCACACTCCTCATTGAGGAACTCTGTGTCGGCTCGTGGTGGGGAATGAAATCGCCCGCCCGTCAGCGGTGGAAAGGTCGGCCCGCTGTGACGTCAGCCTGAGAGCGCCGAGATGTCTCTGCCACCCTTTGTTCCGGCGTAGCAGTCACAGGTGACTCACGGCGTCAAACCACGCCCTGAGACATGCCCTGCTTGCCCGTCCGCCTTATTCCACATGGAAACGCGGCGACGCCTCGCCGCAGCGAAGGCCAGAAACCAGGGAGGCGGAAAATCAGCTCGCCAGGACACTGCTGACAGGGGCACGGTGGTCATGGGAGAGCTAGACTCACTTTTCTCCTCAACTTTCACGCCCTCTGACTGGTTCGTCGTCCCCCTGCTGGCTGCTCCAAGCACTACAGGGCTAAGGCCTTCCCCACACGGGCTGCGTCCTCAGACGCAGACGCGGCGTGCACCTATGACGCAGCTGTTTACAGTGCCGGGAAGGTTTATTTATACAACACTATGCAAAGACGGACCCTTCATGTTGGGGCAGCCGAGTAAACACGTGCAGGGAGCAGCGTTTACGTTCCAGGTTAAGGGACAATAAAACGAGGCGTCAGATGTGCAGACAAACGAGGCGCAACAGTAGATCGCCTTAGTGAACTGTAATTCAAGCATCTGAACGCGTGCAAAAGTCTCAATGCAGGCACTGTCCAGCAACAAGGCGACTTAAAACTAAATCACTATCACATAACTGGAAGTCGAGTGGACAGAAAGGGAAGCCCAGCGTGGTCGCGCTGATAAATGCCGTACCTTGTTCTGAGAGCTGTAGCTCTTCACTGGAGTTGAACTATGTAGCCCGTACAGCCGCGGCCACACGGCCAGCACATTACCTGGTTGTCAGCGTTCATCAGTCCACCAGTTTGTTCCTACAGTTGAAGTCGAGAGGCGCTTCTTGTCCCTAACAAATGCACGCGTCTGCCCCACCGCGGTGGAGGCGTAAAGGAAACGCGGCCTGTGTTTTGCTGGACATAGAGGACCTCTGTCCTGATTATAAGCTGTACTCATTAGTCCAGATCGACTGGTCCCAGGTACCCCAGAGTGCACCAGGTCCTCCATAACTCTCACCTGCTCTGGCACTGATCCCAACCTATTTTGGAACCTGACCATGTCACCCTTAAAGAGCTGGAACTCCTCCATCTGGGATATTAAGCTAATGTTGCCCGTGTGAAGAGAACTGCATGTGGTCATTGTGCGGCAATGCGCTGGTTAGGGAAAGGTGAGTGAGAATGGCTGCTGATGTGCTCTAAACCTGCATGTAGTCAATGCTACACCTGCCCGTACGCACAATTTTTACCACAGATCATGTTGTGTGTATAAACATATGGAGTATTGGGGGCAGTGGAGCAGGAACAGCTGCTTACGGGTAAACATGAGTAGCATGGCTTTCATCTTCGGCCTGAACTTGATTCCATAGTCCATTTCCACATCTTACCAAGATGTGTAGAAGGCTGGAATCAGCTTTTTCACCGGCCGAGACTGTAATTAGCGACTGGGACAAAGACGTTTATTGAGATTACATAGCGTGGTGCCGGCACGGTGGGTGCAGGCAGCCAGTGACTTCTCCTCGCTGTGACGAGCGGATCCACTGGCACTCCTCAGCGAGAGAGCCCAGTGTCCATTTTGCTCGGGCGAGGAAGCAGGTGAAGTTATTTTAGCTTAGCGTCACCCACAGCTGTAGAAAGCGGCGTTTCAGGATTATTATTTTGCTCTACAAAAGGGGCCTGGGCAGCAGCATCGGGCCGGCCCGCCATCGGCCTTTGTTTCCATCTCGGTCATCCACGGGCGCGTCTGACCCAGATGTTTCAGCCTGCCGTGGTTCAGTGAACCTGTTGCTTTCCCTCAGATAAACACGACACTGTAAGGCATTAACGATCGACTTCCTGGACCGCCTCCCCTCCGCCTCAGGGGGGGGGGCGGTTGCGAAACCCTTGCGGGCCGGACAGCCACGCTAAGTTTAGCTCCCGCTGCGCGGCTAGCGGCGCAAACACGGGGAGCGCGCCACAAGGACCGGGCTCACTGCGCCCGGCTAATGGATAGGTTAGGCTGAGGGCCTGGAGAGTTCAAAGCCAGCCTTTTATTTCACCCTCTCTCTGCTCTTCCTGCTTCAGTCCTGCACATGGCCTCGACACAAACCGTTTCGTTTGTCCCTTCCCCCCCCCTCCTTTTTCTGTCTCCTCTAAGAAGTCTTTCTCTGTAGGTCAGTAGCAAAAGCTGTTTTTCCCCTCTCCTGTTTGCTCTTTTGCCTCTCACTCCCCTTTTTGGCTTTTCTTCCATTTCATCACACACACACACACACACGCGCACACTTGCACACACAGTCAGACAAACACATTTTTCTCCCTTATGGCATTTTGTTTTTTCCCCTCACAGCTGTGCTTTCTCTCATGCTGACCACTGTCTCCAGTTTCCTTCACATCCACTGCTGCCTCTCACCCATCTATAATTCACCCTGGATGAGACCTGTCTCTCCTCCAGCATTAGCAGCCCAGGCCCACATCCACTGGCCCGTACTACTAACCTCCCCTCCCTCCACCGCGTCCACTTCCACTTTCTGCCACAGATCCGTTTCCACCCGGACATTCCCATAGTAGCCCAGACGACATTGTTTGTGTATTGTCTGACCCCATCACTGGCAATATTATGGGAATTGAGAATCATAGAAGGTGTATTGAAAGTAGTGAACAGAAGTTTATGCAGAATTAACAAATGCTTGTGTGTGTTTCCTGTGTGTGATTTTTGTTTTTTTGTTTGTTTTTCCTTTGTTTTTTCTTTTTCCTCCTTGCGTATGCTGCTACTAACCTTGGATTGGATTGGCTGGACTGGACTTGCTTCTTCATCTGGTCTGGTGTGGTTGTGCTCCCCCTGTGGTTTGCCTTGCCCTATGCACCTCTGCCCTTTTGGTGTTTGGCAGGCATCGGTAAACTGTCCACTGCCGATGGTAAAGCTTTTGCAGACCCCGAGGTGCTTCGGCGACTGACGTCATCAGTGAGCTGCGCCCTGGACGAAGCCGCGGCAGCCCTGACCCGCATGAGGGCCGAAAACACGCTCAACGCCGGCCAAGCCGACAAGTATGTATCTCCCCCACACTGACACTGTCCTCGGTGGCCCGCCGTTGTCCGCGGCAGCGCTCGTGTGATTGTGAGGCGTGTGTGTGTTCCCCTGCCACAGTGGCAGTAATTGTAGCAGTCTGGTTATTTTCAGCCGTAGTTTAGCGGAGGCGTGCTCCGACGGCGACGTCAACGCCGTGCGCAAGCTGCTGGACGAGGGGCGGAGCGTCAACGAACACACGGAGGAGGGGGAGAGCCTGCTGTGCCTCGCCTGCTCGGCCGGCTACTACGAGCTCGCACAGGTGCGTGAAGGCCGCAGCGGGGCGGGGACGGGATGGGACGGGATGGGATGGGACGAGATCAGATGGGACTGGATGGGATAGGACGAGATTGGACGGGATGGGATGGGAATGGATGGAAATGGATGACATGGGATCAGATGGGATGGGACGGGACGGGATCAGATGGGACTGGATGGAATGGGACGAAATGGGACGGGATGGGATGAGATGGGACGGGATGGAATGGGACGAAATGGGACGGGATGGGATGAGATGGGACGGGATGGGATGGGACGGGTTGGGATGGGACGGGATGGGATGGGACGAGATGGGATGGGACAGGATGGGACTGGATGGGACTGGATGGCATGGGTCGGGATGGGGGTGGGATGGGATGGGATGGGGTGGGACGAGACGAGACGGGATGGGATGGGGTCCGGCGTAAACGGGGCGTCCGTCCGCTCATCGGTTTTGCGATCCGTCCACAGGTTTTGCTGGCCATGCACGCCAACGTGGAGGACCGGGGCATCAAAGGAGACATAACGCCACTCATGGCTGCCGCCAGCGGGGGCTACGTGGACATCGTCAAGTTGCTCCTGGTTCACGGCGCAGACGTGAACGCGCAGTCCTCCACAGGTGAGTCTCCACCCGTCCATCCATCCCCTCCTCCTCCTCCTCCTCCTCCTCCTCTAGAGTGGCATTCTGTCCTCCTGGCCTCATCCTCAACACCACCCCCCCCCTATCCTCTGTCCTCCAGGCAACACGGCCCTGACCTACGCCTGTGCCGGGGGCTTCGTGGACGTGGTGAAGGTGCTGCTGAAAGAGGGTGCTAACATCGAGGACCACAACGAGAACGGACACACGCCCCTCATGGAGGCGGCCAGCGCGGGCCACGTGGAAGTGGCCAGGGTGCTCCTGGAGTACGGCGCCGGGATCAACACACACTCCAACGAATTCAAGGAGAGCGCGCTCACACTGGCCTGCTACAAAGGTCAGAGCTCAGACCACGCCCTCGCCGTCCCTTTCTGACCCTTTAAACTGTTGTTTAAGAAGCGTTCGCCCGAGAGCAGCCATGCAGCGGCTAGTTGTGAGACGTGCTCTCTGCTGCTCTGCCGCAGGTCACCTGGACATGGTGCGCTTCCTGTTGGAGGCCGGAGCGGATCAGGAGCACAAGACAGACGAGATGCACACAGCACTGATGGAGGCATGCATGGTGAGCATCTGACCCAAACCGAATCGCCCCACGCGTTCGTGGATGGATGGCGGCGATTTCGGCTCGTGTTCTCCGAGCATCTTAGCCGGAGACAAACGAGGCATTCACCCCAGTAATTCAGCCGACGCGACACGTCGCTGGAGTTACAGCCGCGTTGCGTTCTCGTGAGCCTGTCCCGCTTTGGCTTTGATTTGATCCCATCACAAGTGACATGTTTATCCCAGTGCTTTTAATCGCAAATCGGATTTCTTTAGAAGAACTTTGTTTCAGCTTGTAGCACGGCTGCTTATCTCCAGCGTCCACACTCACAAAGCACTTGGGCAGAATCTAGGACCATGGTCCCAGGATCATTATGTCAACCATGTCATCCACCGCACTCAAATGATCATAATAAGGGACGTGCCCGTTTCTCGAAGCGAAATGGAGCAAATGATGTCCGGACAGTTGTCTTCAGCATATTTCCGTATCTCTGAGCATAATCTGTATCTGCCGTGAGCAGGCCGCTCCTGTCAGAACGCCTAAGGAAGCAGATCTCCTTTCTAATGGAATTCCAGCATGTGCCTGCGTGCCTCATGGAAGGGCGACGGGCGGCGTTTGTTCAGGTGCTTATCTCTACATTCTCCGTGTGTCTCGCTGTCCCAGGACGGCCATGTGGAGGTGGCACGGCTGCTGTTGGACAGCGGCGCGCAGGTCAACATGCCGGCCGACTCCTTCGAGTCGCCGCTCACCCTGGCGGCCTGCGGAGGTCACGTGGAGCTGGCCGCCCTGCTCATAGAGAGGGGAGCCAACCTGGAGGAGGTGCGTAAACACTCGGACCCCCAGTGCGTGGGGGAGAAGTAGGGATGGTGCAGCGTGTACTTGCCCTCTTTGATTTGTGGTCCGACATACATGTAGCCCGGTCCTGCATCGTCTGGTAGTTGTGTTGACATTACTGCGTTTGTGTCCAGGTTAATGACGAGGGCTACACCCCTCTGATGGAGGCAGCTAGGGAAGGCCACGAGGAGATGGTAGCACTGCTGCTGGCTCAAGGTAAAGAACTCCACAGTGCATTCCACACACTGTATGAGTAAAATGAAGGTGTCGGTGAGCGTCAGTGGAGCGTCAGTGAGCGAGTGTGTGTGCCTGCTGCCTGTCCAGGTGCTAACATCAACGCCCAGACAGAGGAGACCCAGGAGACGGCTCTGACCCTAGCGTGCTGCGGGGGCTTCTTGGAAGTGGCCGACTTCCTCATCAAGGCGGGCGCTGACATCGAGCTGGGCTGCTCCACCCCTCTGATGGAGGCTGCGCAGGAAGGCCACCTGGAGCTGGTCAAGTACCTGCTGGCCGCAGGTGAGCAGGGGATGAGGAGAATGGAAACAACGGAACACCGTGTGTGGGTGATGACTAACATGCCGCTGTGGCGTGCTTGTGACCCAGGGGCGAACGTGCACGCCACCACTGCGACGGGCGACACCGCGCTGACGTACGCCTGCGAGAACGGACACACCGACGTGGCGGACGTGCTGCTGCAGGCTGGAGCCAACCTGGTACGCGGGCTGAAGCCCTCTGTCTCACGAGTTATTGCAGTTACATCTGCTGCTGGATGTAATGGAGCCCTCTCTCCTCCTCTGTCCTGCAGGAACACGAGTCTGAGGGGGGGCGTACGCCCTTAATGAAGGCCGCGAGGGCAGGGCACCTGTGCACAGTGCAGTTTCTCATCAGCAAAGGTGAGCTAGTGGCCGGGTGGGGATGCAGCACCCTGATGGTGAGGCAGTTCCATAAGATATAAGACAAGAGTGTAACTACTATATTCAATATATACCTCGATATACAATAACACGTCCACAGTTCAATATCTATTGAAGTACTTGAATTATTGCAATTTTGATATTACCATTACATCCTAAATACAAGTATCTCTCAGTTGACATTGTTGATTTGAAGCTCTGTAGGTCATGAGCAGCACATCTCCTCCACAGTGGTTCATGTGTGTGTCCTCCCTCTTGTCCAGGTGCTAATGTGAACAGAGCCACTGCCAACAACGATCACACCGTGGTGTCGCTGGCCTGCGCCGGAGGACATCTGGCCGTGGTGGAGCTCCTCCTGGCACATGGAGCGGATCCCACACACAGACTCAAAGTACGGCAGCCGCTCTGGACGTGCAGACCGGGACCGGCTGGAATCTTTTACGCTTATGGCTCACCGGTTTTCTCTCCCTTCTCGTAGGATGGTTCCACCATGTTGATAGAAGCTGCTAAGGGTGGCCACACCAACGTGGTTTCCTACCTGTTGGACTACCCCAACAACATCCTGTCTGTCCCCGCCCCCGACCTCTCCCAGCTCACTCCCCCCTCGCAAGATGCCTCTCAGGTAAGGGGACGGGGTCGCGCTGTGACCCCAGCCACGTCTCCTTGTGTTGTCCCGCGTGCGTGAAGCTAACAGCGTGCCGTGCTCTGCCAGGTTCCTCGTGTCCCATTCCAAGCTCTCGCCATGGTAGTGCCCCCTCAGGAGCCCGACCGCGCCCCCTCCAATATCGCCACACCGCCACCCGTCTCCAGCAAAGGTACACGCCAAGTGCCCCGATGAGGATCTCCCCGGTTTCTCATTGCTGTGCCTCTCTGGGCTCCTCCTAATGTTCCCTGCTCTGTCCTAACCCAGGCGCGTCCAAGCAGAGACAGGCAGCCCTTCAACCCGGTGTCCCCAACTCAGTCGGCCGGGGGCCTGAAGCAGAGCCTCTGCCGCCTTTCCACTTGTGCCAGCCTCTCGAGTGCATTGTGGAGGAGACGGAGGGCAAGCTCAACGAGCTGGGCCAGAGAATCAGTGCTATTGAGAAGGCCCAGCTCCAGTCGCTAGAGCTCATTCAGGGGGAGCCGCTCACCAAAGACAAGATTGAGGAGCTGAAGAAAAGCAGAGAGGAGCAGGTATAATTCGTAGTTTATTAGATCTCTTTACAGGAAGTTCGCCGCCACGCACCTTTTACGCGTGACTGTTGCATGTGTGGCATGGCACCAGTAGTCAGTCAAATGAGGATGTGGCTGCTATCCACACAGGTGCAGAAGAAGAAGAAAATCTTGAAGGAGCTGCAGAAGGTGGAGCGCCAGCTGCAGCTGAAAACACAGCAACAGTTCACCAAAGAGTACATGGAGGCGAAGGGCTTAAAGGAGGAGCAGGAGGCAGGTCAAAGCCAAGGCCCCGGCCCGGGGCCCGGGAGTACTACGCCTACTCCCGGGCCCCTTTCCACCATGTCAGGGGCCTCAGTCCACACCAGCTCTGACACCGATGAAGAGGCTAACAAGGACGGGGAGCAGGAGGAGCTGCCGGGGGAGCAAGGGGAAGAGGTGACCCCCGTTTGTTGTCACATTCCCATCCATGACTATCAAGGCACCGCTCCTTACTACCTACTACCTACTAACTGTACATTTTTCAGGACGACGAGGAGGACGACGACGAGGACGGCTCGGAGGAAGAGGTGGACGGGGAAGAAGAGGAAGACTACCCCAAGCTCCCCCAGGTGGGAACGATCCTGTACAGGGACGGGCCGCAGCCGCCGCAGCAGCCCCCGTTACCCCCGTCGCCGCAGGCCCAGCCCCAGCCCCCGCCCCCGCCCCTCCAGACCGCCTTCGTCCCCATCCAGCCGCTGCCGGACTACAACCCGGCAGACTACCCCGGCAGCACCAGCCCGGAGCTGCAGAGGGTGCTGGTGGGGCAGCAGATGCTGGGCCAGCAGCAGCAGCAGCAGGGGCAGCAGCAGCAGGGGCCGCAGCAGCAGCAGCAGGGGCAGCAGCTGGCGGGGCTAGGCCCAGCCATGATACCTCAGCAGGCCCCGGACGGGCTCATGGTAGCTACACCTGCACAGACGCTCACAGACACGCTGGACGACATCATGGCAGGCAAGAGCAGCTCCCCCCCCCCCCGTCTCAGTCCCTTCCAGGGCCCATCCTGTCCGGTGCCTGTGTTCACAGTTGCCCCTCTGTGTTGTGTTGCAGCCGTGAGCAGCCGCGTGCCCATGCTGAACACTACGACCTCACCCACGCCCCTGTCCCAGCCGCCCACGCAGATGCCCGCCAACATCGCCACGCCCCCCTCGGTCCTCCCCCTCTACCCCTCCGTGGACATAGACGCACATGTAAGTCTGGCCGCACATCTGCCAGGACGGACGCTCTGACACTGGGTGTGTATCTGAGCCCTTGCATTGGTCACATCCCCCCCCCCCCCCCCCCCCCCCCTCCCCCTGCAGACGGAGAGCAACCACGACACGGCGCTGACGCTGGCGTGCGCGGGCGGGCACGAGGAGCTCGTGTCCGTGCTCATCGCGCGGGGAGCAAACATCGAGCACCGGGACAAGAAAGGTAGGGAGGCCCGGCGATGACGTGGAGTAGGTGCTGTGAGCTCGTATCTGACGGTCTCTCTCTCTCTCTCTCTCTCCCAGGTTTCACTCCTCTGATCCTGGCGGCCACGGCCGGCCACGTCGGGGTGGTGGAGGTGCTCCTGGACAAAGGGGGCGACATCGAGGCCCAGTCGGAGAGAACCAAAGACACGCCCCTGTCGCTGGCCTGCTCCGGGGGACGCCAGGAGGTAGGACCCCCCCCCCCCCCCCTCAGGCTGAGGCGTCCCCTCGCGCTGCCCTGGCCCTCCTAACGTTGCGCTGTGTCGCTCAGGTGGTGGAGTTGCTGCTGCTGCGGGGGGCCAACAAGGAGCACCGCAACGTCTCCGACTACACGCCCCTCAGCCTGGCCGCCTCCGGAGGCTACGTCAACATCATCAAGATACTCCTCAACGCGGGAGCTGAGATCAACTCCCGGTGAGGGGCTGGAGCCTCAGTGTGGCCCACCGCTGCTTGACAGCCATCATCTCTGCGTTGTAGTCTATGAAAGTGGATGCCACACTATGTTTGACACACTTTTAGTTTTAATTACGTGCTGCCAAAAGCGTTTCTCCTGCTCCTAGTCTGCATTTAGAATCATTTTATTGATAATCTGTGACAAACGATACAAGTGAAGCTGCCGAATTGCAAAGGCAGTCTCTCTGAAAACGTATTGTCATGTCTCTTTTTTTGAGCTAAACTAATGAATGAAGGATCTAGTTTATTCCTGCCCCCTGATGCATTTCCCTGCCGTGGTCTCTCCCCAGGACCGGCAGTAAGCTGGGAATCTCCCCCCTGATGCTGGCAGCTATGAACGGCCACGTACCGGCGGTGAAGCTGTTGCTGGACATGGGCTCGGACATCAACGCCCAGATCGAGACCAACAGAAACACAGCTCTGACCCTGGCCTGCTTCCAGGGCCGCGCCGAGGTCGTCAGCCTGCTGCTGGACCGCAAGGCCAACGTGGAGCACCGCGCCAAGGTGACGAGGGCCGGGCCCGACCCGGCACATCTCCACACACACACCCTCCCTTTCTGGACCTGATAGACTGATCTGCTGGTTCCCTCCCTCTCTCCGCAGACCGGCCTGACTCCTCTGATGGAAGCGGCCTCGGGGGGTTACGCCGAGGTGGGCCGGGTGCTGCTGGACAAAGGCGCCGACGTCAACGCCCCGCCCGTCCCCTCGTCCAGAGACACCGCCCTCACCATCGCCGCCGACAAAGGCCACTACAAGTTCTGCGAGCTGCTCATCAACAGGTGAGCGCCCCAGGGCTGATCCGTGCATGCTCCAATTTACATATCAGGCCACTCTCAGACGTCCGGTACATGTAGTGCCTTTTCATGCAACTCCCGCCCTGTGTGTGTGTGTGTGTGTGTGTGTGTAGGAATGCCCATATCGATGTCCGAAACAAGAAAGGGAACACTCCTCTGTGGCTGGCGGCGAACGGCGGACATTTCGACGTGGTCCAGCTCCTGGTGCACGCCAGCGCCGACGTGGATGCAGCAGACAACCGCAAGATCACTCCGCTCATGGCCGCTTTCCGCAAGGTACGCAGGCTTGGCAGGATCCCGGGCGGTCAGCGCGTGGCGCCGCGCTCCGGCCCCCCTTCCTTAAACGCTCCGCTCTGCATTTTCAGGGTCACGTGAAGGTGGTGCAGTACCTGGTCAAGGAGGTCAACCAGTTCCCCTCAGACATCGAGTGCATGAGATACATCGCCACCATCGCCGACAAGGTAGGTGCGGGGGGGCTCTGCGTTGTGCACGCTGTGGGTCTGACGGGGCCCATGGAGAGTGCTGACTCCCGGTGCTGCTTCCTCCTCCACGCCAGGAGCTGTTGAAGAAGTGCCACCAGTGCATGGAGACCATCGTCAAAGCCAAAGACCAGCAGGCGGCCGAGGCCAACAAGAACGCTAGCATCCTCCTCAAGGAGCTGGACTTGGAGAAGGTAACCGTTCGCACTGTGGCTGTTTCTGTGGAGGCTGGGAACAGGTCGCTGGGCCGGGATGTTTTTCAACCACCCTCTGTTGTGTGTGCGACAGTCCCGAGAGGAGAGCAAGAAGCAGGCCCTCGCCGCCAAGCGCGAGAAACGCAAGGAGAAGCGCAAGAAGAAGAAAGAGGAGCAGAAGAGGAAGCAAGAGGAAGAGGAAGGTCAGAAAACCAAGGAGGACTCCTCTGAGATGCAGGAGCAGAAGGAGGATTCCGCTGATGGTAAGTTTTAAACCCTGCTGCAGAGCCTCAAGTCTCCCGACATTCAAAGGTCTGCGGATCTTAACCACTCTGTGTGTATTCACCCACTCAGAATCGGAGGTGCCCATCGAGCCTCCCAGTGCAACCACCACCACCACCATCGGCATATCTGCCACCTCCACCACTTTCACTACAGCATTTGGCAAGAAGCGAGCGAGCGTGGCCACTACCCCGAGCACTAATCGCAAAAACAAAAAGAACAAGACCAAGGACTCGTCGCCCAACGAGCCCATCATACTGCAGGACCCGCAGGTGAGTGCCCCGGCCCTCGGCAGCGCTCTTGCTGGATGTGGCTGTGCCGCCGGCCCCAGATGACGAGCGTTGCGCGTCTCGCCCTCCCTCCAGGTCGCACTAGCGCAGCACAAGGCTGACAAGAACAAGACCCACGGTGAGCCCCGGGGTGGGGGTGGGGGAGTGACTGGCGGCAACAGCGACTCTGACCCCCTGGATAGCACCGACTGTGCCAGCGAGAGCAGCAGCAGCGGGGGCAAGAGTCAGGAGCTCAACTACCTCCCTGACCTCACCTCCTCCGCCTCCTCCTCCTCCTCCTCTTCCTCCTCCTCCTCCTCCTCAGCCCCCTCCTCAGGCGTGGCCCAGTCTCAGATCCTCCCCCGTGGCCCTGAGAAGAGACACTGTCCTCCGCCGCCGAGCGACGGCAAGGTGGAGAACAAGGTCACGGTCTCCATCTCCAAACCCACGCAAAAGTGAGTCCCCTCCTCACACGTGCCTCCACTCCATTCCAGCATCCAGTGCGATTATCAGCAGATCTGACCTCGACTGTGCCGATCGTGACTTTTGCCTGTTGTGCCGCAGAGCTCCGGATACGATCGACTCCACCCCCAATTCCCTGCCCTCTCCATTCAAGACCATGGCTCTGCCCGTCACCTCTCCCAACAGCAAGCTCAGCCTCACAAGCCCCAAACGAGGCCAGAAGAGAGAAGAGGGCTGGAAGGAGGTGGTCAGAAGGTCAGTCGAGTTTGACTTTGAGAGTGTGCATGTGAATTGCAGCCTGCGTGGTTGCCACGAGCCAGTGCTGCCAGCCTCACACTAAACTGTCTCTGGTCCTTTTGAAGATCAAAGAAGCTGTCCGTGCCGGCCTCCGTGGTGTCCCGCATCATGGGCCGAGGCGGCTGCAACATCACAGCCATCCAGGACGTGACAGGCGCTCACATCGACGTGGACAAGCAGAAGGACAAGAACGGGGAGAGGATGATCACCATAAGGTAAACGGCATGAGCAGCGCCTCCCGGTGGAGCATGCCCAGCGCTGCAGCTGGGGTGCAGCGCTGGGTTAAATGCATTAAAGATTTAAGCCCTGTCTGGATGATGTCATCCGGCCCAGGCCGGCCCTGGACTGCTGCAGTCACAGCTCAGTTTAAAATATGACCTCATTGGGTTCAGAGAACAAGGAGAACACAGGCTTTCATTTGACTTCTTCATTTCCTTTAGATCTTGTATTACCTCTGCTGCCCAGTTAGCAGTGGGGCAATGACTCCCATGTGCACCGACTCAAATGTTGATCTAGCTTTTTACACATCTCAAGTATTATGTATAATTCCTTATTTGTCTTATCATTACCTTTACTTAGTCATTACTGCTGATTGGGAACTATTTAAGTTGTACAGTTGTGATAAAACAACATATAAAATAATAATTATAATGAAACATATTTTGTTATTCTCAGGCTGATGGTATTGAAGTAATTAAAACTTGTTCATGGAAAGTGTGCTAAAATGTAATGCCCTGAGCCCAGGGAAGAGGCTGTAGTTACTCTACACTAATTTTTGGGTTGTACACTCGAATATAAGAGCATAGTGTGAATAAAGCGTTTGCTGCTGTTTCAGAGGGGGCACGGAGTCTACAAGGTATGCAGTCCAGCTGATCAACGCCCTAATCCAAGACCCAGCCAAAGAGCTTGAAGACCTGATCCCTCGGAATCACATCAGAGCCCCGGGCTCTAAAGCGGCCTCCGCCTCCTTCCCCAGCACCGCAGCGCCAAAGGCCCTGAGCTCCCTGGTCACCTCCACGGGCGTCTCCTTCCAGCCCTCCACGTCCTCGTCTTCGTCATCCTCCCAGGCTGCTGGGAAACTGGGCAAGGGCCTGTCGTCCAACGTCAGACAGCCCTTCCCCGTGTCGCTGCCCCTGGCCTACGCCCACCCCCAGCTGGCCCTCCTGGCCGCCCAGACCATGCACCAGATCCGGCACCCTCGCCTCCCCATGGCCCAGTTCGGCGGCACCTTCTCCCCGGCCGCCAGCACCTGGGGGCCCTTCCCCGTGCGCCCGGTGAGCCCCGGCAGCGCCAACAGCTCCCCGAAGCACAACGGGGGCAGCAACGGCACGGCGGGCCAGGCCCGGCCCAGCTCCACCCACAGCGAGCACGCCGCCGCCGCCGCCGCCAGCTCCGGGGCCCCCGCCACCTCCAGCAGCGGCAGCAGCAGCGCCTCCACCGTGGCTCCCAACGCCTCCCCAGCCGCCGGCTCGCCCCACACCCCCAACCCCGCGCCCTACGTGCCCCAGCCCAGCGCGCCCACCCCGTCGTCCGTCAGGAAGCAGCTGTTCGGGCCCGACCCCAAGCCGGCCGGCGCGGCCCCGGCGCCCATCGGTGCCGCCGCCAGCAGCATCAGCGCGGGCAGCGCCGCGCGTGGCGCCGGCTCTCCCGCCCACCAGAGCCCCGCCACGGCCGCCGCCAGCGCCCCCCAGCAGCCGGCGGGGCCCATCTCCCAGGCCCCGGTGCCGCCCAGCAAGACGGAGGCCAGCGCCGCGGCCCCCCCCGGGCAAAGACAAGCCGCCTCTGCCTCTGGAGAGCCAGCCCGTTTCCGCCAGCGAGGGCATCCACTCTGTGGGCTTCACGGCGCCCGCCATGGCCCTGCCCCCCAAGCCAGAGCCGCGGCAGCAGTTAGCGCCTCCTCCCGCCTCCGCACCCTCCTCGGAGGCCCCGCCGCCCCTGCTCAACCCCCAGCACAGCTCCCACCTCCCCTCGGCGCCTCCCCCGGTCCTCTCACACAACGTTGCACATCCCAACAACACTGTTCCCCACTTCTCAGCCCCTGCGCCCCGAGTCTCCCACCGTATGCAGCCACCAGGGCCTTACTACTCCCTTCCTGAGCAGCAGCAGCAGACGCAGCAGCAGCCGCCGCAGCAGCAGCAACAACAGCAGTCTGTGTTCGTGCCCTTCAACGCTCAGCAGGAACCCCCGAAACAGACCCAGAACCAGACGTCCCAGCCCACAAGTTTGCCTCCACAAGCCCAGAGCCAAGCTCCAGGCCAGGCTCCAGGCTCCCTTCAGGTCTCTGCTAACCTGGGATTGATGAATGGTTCTCAGATGCAGCACGTGGCTAACGCTGGCAAGCCTCAGCAGATCCCTCCCAACTTTGGTCCTGCAGGCCTCTTCAACTTCAGCAGCATCTTTGACAACAACAACCAGGTCAGTGCAACATCGGCCAGGCACTTGTTTAAGTCTTTGAGACTCTGAGCCTCGAACCCATCAATTCTGATCCTAAAATTATCAATTGTGGCCACTTTGCAGGTTGGAAACAATCAGGTGTGGGGTGCATGCCATCTGCCAGCTCGTTCACCTCCAGAGCAGACATACTCAGCCCCACCAGCCTACATGAGCATGGGCCAGATGGAGAATATGATGCCCCCACCTCCTCCAGACAGCTCCAAAGCCCCTGGATACCGCTCGGCCTCACAGAGGATGGTCAACAGCCCCATCGGTAGGTTGCACGTGATGTTGAACCACGGTATCAAACATTTCCATGTAACCAAATGTACTCTCTGTGGATAGAAGCAGCGTGATCGAGACCTTGTATGCTTGTGTCCACTTGCAGCGCTGACCAGCTATGCCACCAGTATCTCTGGCAACCCTGTGTATCTGCACGGTCACACACCAGTCGGCACACCATCGTTCAGCAGACAGCACTTTTCCCCCCATCCATGGAGTGCGTCCACATCAGGTACTCTCACCTGTCCACTTGGCCCGTTAGAAATAGCAGTGTAGTAACAGACCTTTATATAGAGACCAGCTTCTTTGATGATCCCTTTTTTCCTATTTGTCATGTGAAGACATTGTGAGATTATGCTCCTTGGGGGGACTAGCTCTCAGCGTCCTCTATATTTTTATCCCATTCTCCACTCTGCCGCCCTGAGAGGCATCTCTCCTGGTGACGACCAGCTGCTGCCACTCGCCTCCAGTCTCAGGAAGCAGCCTGTGTAACGGCCTCCTTGCTCTGCCCCCTCCACTAGGTGAATCTCCTGTCCCGCCTCCCTCCACCGTGTCATCCTCGGCCCTCTCCACCTCGGCCGTGGCTCCCCCCTCTCAGCCTAAACCAGGCAGCTCGTCTCAGCAGGACCGGAAGGTTCCCCCTCCCATTGGCACGGAGCGGCTGGCCAGGATCAGGCAGACGGGCTCCGTCAACCCGCCCCTCCTCACCACCAGCTACACGGCATCAGTGGGACAGGGAGGCATTTGGTCGTTCGGCGTTGGCAGTGCTTCAGGTGACTTTGTCTCCTTCCATTATTAGCCGTACTAACAGCACATCACCACTGACTCCACTAACCCCCTCCTATGTGTCTCCAAACAGAGGCCATGTCTGGTTGGTCCCAGCAGCCTCTGATGGGCAGCCACATGATGCACCCGCAGCTGCAGGCAGAGCAGTCGGCCTTCTCTCAGCACCAGCCCATGGAGCAGGATGACACAGGCATCGCAAACCCTGCCAACAACTACCACCAGCCGCAGCATCTGCCCAACAGTTACATGGACTTCCCCAAGGTAGCACGAAAGCCCTAGCCCTGTCCACTCTCTGTCCTCACCTCTGCTCACAGACACATCTTTTAACGGTGGCTCATTATGTCTGTTCAGGGGATGCCTATGTCGATGTATGGGGGAACCATGCTGCCCCCTCATCCTCCCATGGCGGAGGGGCCAGGGGGGCCGATGTACAATGGTTTGCATGCTGGCGACCCTGCATGGAGCCCTGTCATCAAAGTGGTCCCGAACAATGCAGACAACTCTGACCCACAACAACAGGTGACGTCATCCGTTATGTCTAGTCATAGGCTCGGAGCTCAGCTTCTGCAGTTGTTTTGAGGGTTATTTGACGCGAGTCATTCTAACATCAGTCCTGTGCTGGTTTTCTCTCTCCCCCGACAGGTGTGGCCTGGTACCTGGGCACCTCATGTGGGCAACGTGCACCTGAACCACGTCAACTAGAGAGCGTCCACAGCAATCAAAACGCACACAGCATGACCCACAGCGCAAACATGAAATACCAACTGACGAATACGACCGAATAAGACAAAGGATAAAAAGAAAAGCGTTCAACATTTTAACTTTAGTAGAGACCTGAGCGAGTGCAGAGCGGAGGTTGAAGAATTGGAAGTTCTTTTGACGCCATTCTTTGATGTGCCTATCTCAAAAAAAAGGATGAGAGGAAACGGGGCGAGAGCTGTTCTCAGTGTCTCGTTGATGCAAACAAAACGTGCGCGATCACCTGTTCAACAGGATCCATTCTCTGCGTAGTTTAGTGATTTTGACTTAAACCCACATACACCGTTCTTGGGCTGAAGGGGGCTCAACATGAAGTAGCTATTTAAACTTGGCCCAGAACTAGATGATGATTACCTAAAGAGAAAGAGAAATCAGAACCTTTTAGAGTGGTAAATACATGTATAATTGTTTACATACTAAAAAAGGGTTAAAATGAGAGTAAATTTCATGTCGTATAGTGGCTCTACTTTATGTAGCCTGTATTAATGTGAAATATTTACCTTAATATTCAATAAAAAGATTGAAAAGTATTTGTGGTTTTTTTGTGACTGTTCATTTTTTTTACTGACTTCAAGAGCAGATGTGACATTGGGTTGTAATTCATCACATGAGCTCATTTGAACTTCCAGCTGCTGCTTACCACAACTTAATGATTGTAATTACCTTTAAAAACACTATGATTACATGTATAATTTGGAGGTATTTCACTGTCACAAGTTAAATTACTTAATAGCATACATCTGTTCTTGGATTTTGCTCAACCATACTGGAAATACAGCAGGTCGAAATGGCGGTTCAGTGGTATCTCCTCACAGCAAGAAGGTTCCCGGTTCGAATCCGAATCTCATTGGACCAAGGTCCCCCCATGGGGTTTGTATGAAACCACCCCAAGTCTGTGCGTTCCTCCACAGACATGCACATTTAGCTGATTGGAGATATTAAAATATTTTACATTTTACTTGGATAAATATTGGTTAAATTAAAAATTACTTTAAGATTATGGATGCATGGAGATACACCACTTGAAACACTGAATGGCTTAAAAACATTTTGGTCCTCAGTCATCAATGCATACAAAACATTTGAAACATAATACATACCAATGGATAATTGAAACAAACTGATGTAAGTTAGACTGTGAAGCTTGGATCTAATTAGTGCAGCTGTAGAATGCGCTTCTCGGCATTTTGCTCTCTATACATTACTACATACAGTACCTCTCAGTTGTCATGTCCTCATGTCGTTACACTACCGTAAGCCAAAATAATAAACCAAACAGTGCACATAAATGTTTACAGAATGACTTTTTGAACTTCGTTTTTTACCTATGGTTCGGTTTCCCCTTCAAGCTCTTGAGGAGCGTACCTCGGAACACAGCCCACACACAATCTTTAAATTCCTACTTTTACTGTGAAAAGCGCGCATTTAGAGTAACCGGAAGTGTAGCTCTCCTCTTCCGGTCTCCGCCAGCTTCACGTCCCACATCAAGCATGGCGGCTGTAGCAGACACAGCTGCGACCCCGGGGGTGCCTGAACAGATCCCGCAGGCTGCGGCAGCGGCACCTCTGCCCTTTGACATCTCCCAGCCGCCGCTAATCGAAGGCTTCACCCCGCCGCCCCGAACCAGAGAGGAGACCTTCAAAGAAAAGTTCCTCCGAAAGACCAAGGAGAACCCGTTCGTCCCCCTAGGTGAGTTACACAAGCTGCGTAACACAGTGCAGAGACTGGAGTACAGCCTGTCCCAATCAATGACTTCTATCCTAACGTTAGTGTCAGTAGCTCTAACACACTATTAGGACCCACAGATTTGTTTGTTATAGAGTCAGTGTGAGTGTTGGGCTGTGAGTAATGTGTTGGCATTGGAGTTCAGGTAATGGATGTTGTTGTTTTCACACAGCTAGACCCCTCCTCCCTTAAAGCCCACAGTGCCCTTGGATAAATTCAGGCGATGCCAACACTAAAGTTTATTTTTTCCCTTCTGGTGGTCTGTTATCAGTGTTGAGCCACCGTGTGAAACCTGAGCTGCACCACTGCAGAATGAATGGGATTTCTCCTCCAATCTGAACAGTCTGTCCTCTGTGTGTTGGTGTGTGTGGCAGCTGCAGATGTTAGAAGTCTTATCGAACACTGATGCTTCTATTGGAAATGTTATTCTCTCCAAGAGGTATATTAAATTATATTAAATAATTTAAGTCAGTTTTAGTTGAATTAGTCAATTTAGTTACATTAAAGAAACGTTCAGGACACTCACACTTAGCCTCAAAGTATGTTTTTGGATTGAGGGATTAAAAAAACCTACTCTCAAAGGGATTCAAATCTGTTTTCCTGGATTTGCTCTATGTTGTCGGTGCTTTGTGGGTGCCTATCATCTTGTTTGACCCTGCTCTCTGTCTTGTCCAGGTTGTCTGGGAACGGCAGGAGCGCTGCTCTATGGACTCAGGGCCTTCCATCAGGGGAAAACCAGACAGTCCCAGTTGATGATGAGGGGCCGCATCTTCGCCCAGGGCTTCACTGTAGTTGCCATTATTTTTGGTGTCTTTTCTACATCCTTCAAACCCAAGCAGTGAAGCCGGACCAAACCTCTGCCCCCGCTTGGGATCGAACCAGATCCGACCCGATGGACTGAACTGTCTTGAGTGAACCGAGCAACGTGTCGTGTTGTTCAGATATTAAGGCCTGCACTATTTATTGTCATTTGAAAACTTGAGTTTCTCATGGTGATTCATTTGCCAACAAAATAAATCCAGCTCTGTACCAGATCAGCTAAACAAGCCGGACTTTTGCTATAGCGTAAAACAGAAGCTATGAAGTGATGAATGCAGATGATATGCTCAATGGTCTTCTGGAGGGTGAAATGTCAAATGTTCCCACGTGTTGTATCTGATGTAACCGGCACCTGTATCCCCTGATGCAAAGCTGTACCTAGGTCTTGTGTGTATTTGAGATAAAGCATCACACGCACAACTGTGTTCAGGGGAATGCTACTCAATCTACAACCTTTATTTAACAGGTCATTAAAAAAATCAACTGGGCAATTCAATCTGAACAGTTTCTTAACAGCCCGCGTGAGTACGTGTAGATGGGAGAAGGTTCAGACCTAATCTTCATTTCCACTCATCGAAACACTCCACAGCTCAGTTTCTCTAGGGCACCGAATGTTAGGGGTGTGACAGCACTTTGTGAAATCACGCAACTTTGTCAGAGGCATTTAGGTGGCCAGTTTAGTTCGCCTTCTTAGAATAAAGCACTGAACATAACATTTTAATCCTACAAATTGTGGGTAATCCCGTTGTACACACACACACACATATATCCCACAGCAGCACAGCCCTATATTTCTGTGTGTGTGTGTGTGAGGTCATATTGGCACTGGGGCCACACGTCATGAATGTGAGGACGTGTATGTGATCGAGCTCCACTGATTATTATTATTATTATTTTTGAATCCAGATCCCTTTAAACATTCATGTTTTCCAGAACTCTAATAGGCAACATGTGAAACAACGTGCAGACATCACTGACACCTTATTGATTGCTGCTTTTTTTTTTTCTTCAAAGAAAAAACCTAAATGTAACAGAAAAATGGTGCGCTCGTTCAACGTCTGATTTGGTGGAATGAGAAATCGCATGATCTGTCGAGTCAACACTGAAAATTTCTATGAGAGCAGAAATCTTTGGTTGTGATTGTTGGTACTTTTTTGCCTAATTTGAGGGGAAACCCAACTGGATAGAAAAACTGGACTGAGAGCTACATCAAAAAAGGCCACGCGCATACGCATTAGAAAGAGAAACGAATTCTAGCTATGCTAAATGTGCTAATTAGGAACAAAACACATTGAATGTGGACAGTGTGCATTCAGAATTCTACGCTGACGAGAGGCAAAAGTGGTTACAATCTGTTCCGCCACAGTGCGTGAAAGTCCGACCAGTGACCGAGATTTGCAAAAGTAAAAACTGTGCATCGAAACGTTGGCATGCAATTAAAAGGGTGACCTAATCGTCGATAAGTTAATGGGAAATTAAAACGCTTTTAACTTACAGTAACAATATTTTCTCAATATAGCAGTGATAAAACTGACCATCTAAGGGGTGTAACAATCCGTCGTCTCGCTCCACAGTGGGAAGTACGTCATAGTGTCGTCGTTTTCAAAGGTTATTATCATAGCAGGGGGTTTATGGAAAAGGGCTTACAAACTTTTCTGAAGTAACGTGAGGTTAAAACCGAGAAAGGCAATGCTTCTATGACGCTATTCCTCCTCCTCCTCCTCCTCCTCCTCTAGCGAACCAGAGGCGTCTGTTTGAGAGAGATGAGGACGGAACGCATTCGAGAAACATCCTTTGCCTGTTTGTTGGTTTTGGGATTAAAGTCGCAGAGGCGGGCTACTCTTTCCCACTCGGATCCCGGGCTGTCACCGTCGGTCTCCGCCAGGAAAGCCTCCTCCGATGCTCTGCGGGCGACAGGGAGACGGAAGTGAGTGAGTGGCAGCGGTGCCGCCTCTTCCCCACGCTCTCTACTGGAGCGGTCCCATCTGAAGCAACCACAAAGATCAATCACACGGACAAGAGCCTGTGCTCAAAATACACACTTCATGCACTTCTTCACACCAATCAGACACTCCACCGGGAATATGTTCACTTAGATTAGCACCAAGGGGTTTTCAAAGACATTTCTGTCGGTGTTGGGGCATGCATCTGGGAGGGGGAAACCAACTAGCGGGAACTCACGGGTGCGTGTTCATACAACATTAAGAAAAGGCGTAAGAACGCTGAAAGACCTACACGAAGCCTATAACATCAGAGTTGGGCTGTTTGTAGAAAGCCTTGTCAGCAATCCTAGTACGCAGGCAAAGCCAAGACAGCAGGAAAAGAGAAGGAGAAAGGAGAGAAGTTTCAGTGTCAAACAACAAGCACAGAAGAGTTAGGGTCTGCATTCAAAAGGGTTAAGCGAGCCACTGAGAAACAGTTCTTAATGAGGTGCAAATGACGGGATTATACTGGTGTATAAAGAGCAAACAGTCAGGTGCCACTGCGGGATCCTGTGGCCTGTGAACAGGCCCGGTGCGCCGCAGCGTTTTGATCAGAGTTTCGGTGCCGGGGCAAAGCGACGTTAGCTCTCGACTGTTTGCATTCCTTCCAGTCGGCCAGCTTCCTGTTTTGTTTTGCAGCCTGTTCTCTAAATGGACACACAGCTGTGGTCAAATGTCTCATCAGAGGACCGGCTCTCAGTGCTTTCACAGACACAGAGGGAGAAACTGGCCAAAAGAAAACAAAACAACAACAGGGCCACAGATGCAGAGTGATACCGTGCCAGACTTGGACAGAGTCTGTTGGAGAGTGTGAGAGAAGAACGGGGTTAGTTTGCTCGAGAAAAAGGAGGAGAGGTAGAACGTACAACGCTGATCATGATAACCCATTGAAATGACACGCTTTTAGTCATGACACTTTTCTCCTACGAGGTGATACGAATTAACTGGAAGAAAACAGTTTCTGTGTCCCATTCTGTTTCAGTTTGTATTGTTTGTATTGTAAATGAGGTCCACGCCTTACCCTTGACCTTTCAGCCACATAGTTTCATATTCAGGAACTCAGTGATCAGCCTCTAACCAGCTGGACTTTTGAAGTCGTCAAAATGGTCATATTACCATGATTACACAACCCCGAACTCTCATAATTCCTTCATTTCCCCGAAGGAACCTCCTTATAGGATTAAATATGAACACTGTTAACCATCTATTAACACAATCCCACTGACCGTGCTCCATACAAATCCCATAATGAAACGTGCTTAACTCAACATTACTTTTGTGTCCATTTTATTGATGTGCTGGCACTCCAGGTTCCCCACTCACACTCCACTCACGATATGCAGCACTATATCTGTGTCACACACGATTCGCAACTGCCCTGCCCGGTCCGCTGGCTAATGGCAGGTCCTGAGTCCATCCACTCCCACAGAGGAAGGGAACGTGAACGCGGATTAAGTCCAGTGGTGAGGTCACGCAGACTTAAAACAGTGGTCGAACATCGAGACTGTGCATATGGATCACAGATACTTTACTATTCTACGCTGATGATGTTCCTGTCGCTACGCTTGTGCTGATGATCTGAGTGGAACGAGCTCAGTGAGGTCAACACAGATTGGCCACGTGGCGATGACACACCAACTGTTGTCTCCCTGCGTGTTGACGGGGTACATGTCGGACCCTAACCTGTTGTTGGCCTTGTTCTTCTCCATCTGCTCGCTCTGGTGTACGTGCCAGTCCTCCAGCTCCTTCTTGGCCTTCTCTCTCCACTCCGCCTCTGCTGCCTTAGATGCCGAGTCTTGCCGGGGCACAACAGCAAAGAGGAACGGTGTCAGAGAAACCCCGTGGTGAAAAAGAGAAGAGTTGTTGTCCGAATACTTAGCTGGACAGGATCATTCACTCTTACGCTCACACCCCGGAACAATTGAGAGTCTCTAATCAGTGTCAACATGAAAATTTTGGGAGAGCAAGCACACTCCACACAGAAAGTGCCCGGGGATCGTTTCGCTGCGAGGCTCTTCACCATTCATGGTTCAAGGTTCACTAAGAAAAAGCTGATGACTCATCGCATCAGTGGAAGCGCGTTGAACACTAGGATGTGTTTGCTCACCTAGTGCTTCCAGGCGTGTCTTCTGCTCCTCCCTCCACTTGCGTAGACTCTCGGGTTCTTGCCTCTGGATGTCCACCTGGGCGATGGCTGCATAGTTGTCTGTCGGGCCGTTGGACTCCTACTCAGGGACACATAACATTTACTCTCTTAAAAACAGCTTTTACACCCAAGTAGCGAAACTGAATCCACTACGTCACAGCGCTTAAAGAATATTACGAGGCCTGCGATCATCTGGAATAAAACTCACAAATACAGATAAGCACTTGTCACACCTATGTCATAAAACAGGTTGAGGCTCACCTGGAACAAGTCCCCGTTCACTGTGGCAGGCTCGTCCCCGAAAGCAGCTGTCATTGTCATAAAAGAAAGAAACGGTTGAGCATTAAAAAAAGGAGCTTCCTGGATCTTTACAGTCACCTCTTCTCCCTCATTATCTGCTCGACACTGTGACACTTTGTCCCACTGGAGGCTGAAGCTCAGGAAAATGCTGCTGCACCTGTTTGGACGCCGATGTTGTCTCAAAGGACCGGTTCTCCCACAAAGTGTCAACACTCAAGACAACGTCGTTTGTCTCATTTTCTGCCACATAACACTGCTATTTATACTGACCTAGTCGTTGGACAGATGTCAATCTGTCGTAGTTTGACTTCTAATCGCTACGCTGTCATAGAGCAGGTGATATGCTAAGAGGCAGCTAAGCTATTAAGCTAACATTACATCGCGTTAATGATTACTAACGAGCTTTAATGACGTTTTATACCCTCTCTGGCGCCACTAAGGGGGTTATTTATGACGTATAGAGGTGATATTTTTCTTCGTTTTTACGTCCGATGCGTTTATTGGCGTTGTTAGCATAGTTAGCAGCCTAGCTAACGGCTCAGACTTGCCATAGTTGATGGACTGCGGAGGGGAGGACTGCGGCTCCTCCGCCGCCTCCAGAGCCCCGAAGCCGTCCCCGTCGTTCTCTATCCCGGCGATCTCACTCTCCTGCTGGGCCAGGAAGGCGGCCGCCGGGTCCTCCTCCACCGGGTGAACTCCGTTGTCAGCCATCTTTCACAACAGTGTTGACAAGTTCAACAGAGCTCCGCAGGTTTAGCGACACGGACCTGGATTCAAGTGATCTGCAGGGGAGGCGCAAACAGCTGGAGGGTCTGGGTGGTGTTTCTAAAAAAATGGTGAAGGTGCTGAGATTCAACCCGTGTCGGATAAATAATCGGAGGTTAATGTTGAGGCCCTCAGTTCAGTGATGATTCATGATTTCTCGGTGTCAACCACAAGGATGATGGAGCAGGGAGCGCTGCCATCTGCTGCAGACTGGCGCCCCCTGCTGCTGCCAAGGCCTCATTACACACTACGGTGCTATCAGTGTACTGGCACTTTCACTGGGCTTAATAGTGAGCATTTTATATCCAGTTACATAAAGGAATCAAAACTTTCATTTCAACATTTTTTTTGCCCCTGCAAGAATAGAAATGTGAAACCACAGAAGAGAGATAGTTGAAACAAAAGAGTACAAAAATCAAATATACCACAAGAAGGTGTTAATAGATGTAACTTTTAGTGCTATTCAACATGATAGGTTGGGGGGGGGGGGGGCTGTTGTTATTGTTGCTATTTTGTTTGTTTTTTTTGCAGTGTTAATTTATGTCACTGACTATTTTTTGACCATATCTACTGCACTCTTTAATACTGTACTATGTATCTAAGAAGTGGCAGTAGGAGTTGTGAAAAGTAACATAAAGTTCATGTGTTAAAGAAGAAGCAGTAGAGGTCATGTATCACATGGCAAGAAGTCTTTAATGCACAGCTGAAGCGTAAGTAATTGATATTTAGACATATTGCTGACAAGAGAGAACTGAGTTCACTGAGTCCAGGGGCCAGTCTATTGACTCAGGCTGTGTGATAGTATCATAATTGTAAATACATAAAACTCTGTAATTTTATTTACATATTATACAAATTATATGATTCACACACTGTATATATCTGTAATCATCAACAGCTTTGTAACCTAAATTAGAGTATACTTGTATGTGACAGAAGACACAAAGACCTAGACCCATAGAGGTAGGAAAAACACATGGTTCTAGAAAACAGTCAATCAGTATTACGAAGACATATTTGAAAAGGATGATGAAATATTAAGTTTATTAAGTATTCCTCTTTAGGAAGTAATGCCCAACCTTTGTGCAATGTGGCTTGTCAAAGTGGTACATTGGTGTAATATGTGAGTACATGTGTGCTCATGATGTGTGTATATATGACGTATATGTGTGTACAAGTCATGTATGCACATGACATGACATGACAGTACACACAGGACACTACTACTACACTGCCCCGTGTTTTTAAAGAAGGGATTATGTCAGTGTATAGCAACAACTTTTTTTTGGTAAACTTTACTGTAAGACATTAAATTGTGTTTAGTTATCACCAAATGGAAATTATTCTGCCCAGCAGCAAAAGTTACACGAATATTCTATTTAACAGCAATACAAGAGGAAAAACGGTGATAACAATGGAACGTGGAGATAGTACAGACAATAGTGTGATGATAAAACAGCAACTTCTTAAAACGCATTTTTCGGATTATAATCCCGTAATGAATCCCGCAAAGAGCGTCTCCAAATCCTGGTTGAAGGTGTCTCGTTGAAGGTGTTGAAGCCTCGCGGCCTCTCCTCCAGCGGGCCCACGTCACGCGTGACGTCAGCGGCGTCCAGCTAAAAGCGAATGAGAGGGAGAGATCCCGGTGCTCACCGAGGATCCACGGTGGCTCTCTGACCTGCGCCGGGAGCAACAGACCCGAAAAGTTAACCCACTTTACAGAGTCCCGAGAACCCAGCCGAGATGTCTGGAGAACACGGAGGACAAGAGGTAGGAGCAGCCATCTGAACTCCTTCCTCTCTCTCTCGCTCGCTGTGTGTGTGTGTGTATGGGGGAATGTCTGGTGGTTACTTGTTTCAAAGGGAACTTTTGTTTGCTCTGTTGTAGCCTTCTCGGGCTGGTAGCTAGCCGCTCTGAACCTCTGCAAGCTCTCTCTCAGCTGTGGTGTTTTCACTGTTGTCTTCAGCTGTGAGCTACACAGACCCTTAAGAATCAATAAGCATGTAATTCAGTGTGTGTTAGGGTCTAGAGCACATAGCATGTGCATGAGCAGCCCGTGACAGCAACATTACAGTGGCACCATAGGAGATTATAAATAGCAATACCATAAACTGAGCCCCTCCTGCCCTGCCTACATATTTACTATTCTGGCTCCAAGATGGAAGTGAAGTGCATGCAGATCCTTGCACTGTCGTCTCAACCAAGTAATCAATTACCAACTTAACCTGTTGCTTCTGAATGTGATTAACTGTTAACTGTCTCAGGAAGACTTCTGTAAGTGTGTTTCTTTGCTCCATTGAGAGTTATAACGTGAGAAATGTGAAGAGTTTACGCAGCCTTGCACTTGTATGTACAAATAAATACCCGGAAGGATTATTATTATATTAGCAGCATTGCAAGTTTTATGGCTGGGATTATTCAGGCTGTTTCAGTGGTTTGGCGTGTTTTCCTATCACAATTATGAGACATCACTTTGTTAAAGACTGCTTTCCAGCGTACAGTGTTGTAACCTGGAATCCCCCAAAGTGTCCCTCCCCAGTGGATCAGTGAGGTCTCTGTCCATCTCTCCCTGTCCCTCAGCCCGCTCCCCAGCCCCTCTGCTGCTTTAAGAACTTGATGTTAACATGTAATTGCCGGGTTGCCTTTTGCTGTGCGTCCGTGCCCTCCAGGAGGAATGCAAAATTCCATAAGCGTCACCTCAGTTGTGGTCGTCCGCCGCGTCTCGAGTGCTCTCTTGGAAAAAAAAAATCTGTTGACTTGAACGTAGTAGGCGTTTGCCAGAACATAGAGGTGGTTGACGTTGCCTCTCTCCTTCCTCCACTACCCCCCTCTCCCTCTCTCTCTCCCTCTCTCTCCCTCTCTCTCTCTCTCTCTCTCTCTCTCTCTCCCTGTGACTCATGTGGGTGTTGGGCTGAAATAGTTTGGTGTAGTTTTACATTCCTTATATAGCCTCTGAGGAGTGAGGAGAGGCGAGGGCTCGCCTGTGTCACAGACAGTGTCGGAGGGGGGGGTTGCTAGGGTCTGCCAACACACAGAGAATCTGCTTGCCCCAGCGTACGGATCCTCTAGTTCCCAACCAGGTTTCGGGCTGTCTGCCGTCCCTGGAGGACAAGGTAGGTTGGTGGTGTGCGGTGGCAAGTCGCTGGGGTGGCGATGGCACCTGGCAGGGTGGAGTAGGAAGAGGAGGTGGAGGTGGAGGAGGAGGAGGAGGAAGAGGAGGAGGAAGAGCGAGGTTAGGGGTGCAGGTACAGAGGTCAGTGGTACAGCTGTAACTCCCAGGGAAAAGCAAGTGACATAGCCCTTCATCTCATGTTTCCTCGGCTTCTTAAAATTGCCCGCTTCTTTAGTGTCATGACATTCACTGTGAAGAAGTTCTCTGAAGTGTTCCCCACCGTTGTCTGGATGTTGCCAATGCGCAGATTCTGGAAAAAAAACATTCTAAAAATGCCACTGTTGTCATGGCGTTAAATGACGAGTCGAACACAATGAGTCGGCTGTGCTTCCCTCAAAAGAAACTAGATAACTGCTGTGTGTGTGTGTGTGTGTGTGTGGCTGCTGTTTCTGTTGATAGTGGATTTATGATGGTTCCTGTGCCAGCCAACCCATTTGCATTGCATGTTACTTTGTTAAACTTTGGATTGCACCACTCTATGAATACTCCTTAAATTGTGACACAAGTTCTTGCAACTTAGTAGACTAAGCGTTTTCTCGCAGGTTGTGCAAAAGGGACACTCATTCTGTGACATGTTTAGTCCTTAGATTAAAACATTTTGGGTGTGCTCCCTTGGAGGAACACAGTTTTTGATATCAGTGTGTGTAAGTGTGCGCTTGGGCAGTCTGTTTGGATAGTCCGCCACAGGATGTGTGACCTCAACCACCTTCTCAGCGCTTCCTGGTTAACGAAGACGCCGTTTCCCTCTCTTTTTTTCCTTCTCCCTCCAAGGCTATGAACGTATACTCGATAACCCTGAGCGGCCCAGCGCCCTGGGGCTTCAGGCTGCAGGGTGGCAAGGACTTCAGCATGCCCCTCACCGTGTCAAGGGTAAGAAACCTTTGTAATTCCCTGCATGTTATCACACGGCTCGAGTTCCATCCGGGACCGTCAGCGTCTCGCTGCCCCATCGGCTGTGGCACTCGCGCTCATATCTCTCCCATTTCTTTTTCTTTAGCCGTGGACGTTCAGCTTTTTCCAAACCCGTTTCGTTAAAGCGATCACTGACGTGGATAGGGACAGGGAAGTGGTGGAGCGGTCGGTGAAAGGCGATCTGAGTCCAGGAGAGGGGGGACAGAGAGCAGCCAGATCGCGTCAAGGCTACTTTGTTGGATTTGCTTTTCCTCGCCCGCATACCTGTCCCCCGCTCCATGCACCCCCCCCCCCCCCCCCCCCGGCCCGTCCGCACCGCCCTGCGGTGGAACAGCTGGGCTGTAGCGGCGCCCCTTATTAATAAGCCCGTCTTAACACCCAGAGCCAGAGCGTTAATGTATTAATCACCTCTAATGGGCCGCGGGGGGCACGCCGTCCTTTTGTCTCGCGCTTCCTTTAAGTGTGGCCGGCCCTCCCTCCTCTGAACTGCTCTCGATTTCCAAATAGTCTATAAACTATGGAAGAGAGCGGCGGTGGATTTCCAGGCCTTATAAGTGCAGCGCCGCGCTGCTTTGCCTGGACGACGCGCGGCCCCTCGCACGTAGTCACACGAGGCGCCGCCACATGAAATCACTCTGACGCGGCCGGCGGCCATTGCACGCGCACACGCACGACCCAGCACTCTATCACGCCCCCCCCCCCCCCCTCCCCACTGACATTGTTAGATGGCTACCTTAAAGGCTGCTCTGATCCATGCATTTTGCGATGGATTTACACTCGTTCTGGCCGGAATTTGGCGCTCCCTCGCTCAGAAATGATCGGGGGCGTCGGTCGATAATTCTCCTCCGTCTTAGGCCCGAGTCGCTCACAAAATCCCCACTACTTTTACAAGTCTCCGGTCCCTTTATTTGCCAAAAAGTCTGCGCGGAGAATGAGATTAAAGCCGTGGACAAAGATGCCCTGTTTTCCTGCTCAGGGCTATAGAGTGTGTTGGAACGGAGCATAGAGGTGTGTGCAGAGCTGATGTAATCATGCGTTGAGGGCAACGGCTATCACCAGCCTTGTCAGTACATGTCTCGTGTCTGCTCTGTTCTCTGGCAGGCTTCGCACTCAGAAACACAATGTTCCCCTTGGATTCTTGACAAGAAACATTTTCTTCCACCCATAAAAGACCAAGTGGATGTAAAAAAAAAACTCCAAAAAAACAACAAAAAAAAAACCTGACTTGACGAATGACCAACAACAAAACAAAACAGGGACTCTGGGGAGGGACATTGGAGCTCGCCCAGAGGGATTTCAGTCTAGAGTCTAGACAGGAGGCAGGTTGCAGGGCAAGTGTCAGCGGGTGTATCTATAGCTGCAGTTGAGTGATTTTGACTAATAGGTCGGCATAGGAGACCTGTTTTCCCACAATCCAGGTGTGTTACGCACACTGATTTTCTTCCTGGCCCACATTTAATGTATTCCAGAGCCCTTCACCGACCATATTAAGACACAACAACAGAAATGGGCCTCACGAGCCTGACACCACATTTACACTGCAGTCTACGCTGCGACTATTCTCATGTAAACAGCCCAAAAACGCATGGAATTTGATCTCCTCAGATTGGACTCAGGCCACCTTGGTATGCGGTCATAGATTGGATACGTATCTCACAGCACCCCCCCCCCCACCCCCCATCCTATCTGATCTCCTGTCATGCAGACAAATAAGGTGAAACGTCCGTTTAGACGCGCATTACTCGGCTCCTCGGTGACAACTGACAGTGCCGCGTAACGCACCACGTGTGGGTCACATCAGTGCCCGGGTGCGTTTACACTGGAGTCAGGCCCGGGTCGCGCTTTTTAAGACGGTGTAAACAGTTACGGACGGGTTTCCTCCCCGAGACTCTTCCTCTCCTCGTGTTAATGAAAGACTGGGATAGCGGATCACACAGGCGCGGGGAGGGGGGGGGGGGTGAAAGCAATCGAACGACGGGATGAAACCCTCAGATGTACGGTAACCCCTAGTAACGAGAAGAAAGGCTGGCCCGGAGTCAGCGGGCTCAGATTGGATGAATTTGGTGGGTGGTCTTCCTCCTCTGGCTCGGTGCCCGCGAGATAAGTATCTGGGCCCAGACGGTCGGTGAAAAGTGATTAGGCGGTGGAGAGCATGCGGAGTGACAGGACAAAAGGCTCGGGAAAAATGCGGCGAGGGAGGGGAGACGGACGGCCATAATTCCCCAAAGATCAGCGCGCCTCACAAAGAAGGACACAAGACGACAGTTTGCGTGAAGACAAAACGCGTCTTTGTCTTTGACCCCCATTAGTACTTGAAACATGTTAGATGAAGATCATCTTTCGTGTTGTTTTTGAACATTTTCGACCTTGTACTGGTGTGTGTGTGTGTGTGTGTGTGAGAGAAAGTTGGCCCGCAGGTTCCCGTTCTCCACAAATGTCCCCGTTCCCCCTGTCTGTGAGCCCGGAGAGCTATGCTTTCTCAGCATTCCTGGGATTTTTCTCATATCCACCCTGTCGCTGCCAACAGACAATCCGCTTGTCTCCTCGCTGTGCCTAATACGTCCTCGGCGCTCACTTTTCCTCCTGCATATGATGAACTCCCCAAATCTCTGTGGAATACACGGCGAGATCAGAGGGAAAGGGGGGGACCGAGCCAAGACAATCTGTTAAGTCACTGCGAGGGGGAAAATATCTTTCTGACCTTAGCATAATATCCACGCGGCCATTCATCATCTGAAAAATCATGTAGATAACTTTCAGACGACTCTTTAAAACATCACTCTCCCGTTCTTCCACTTCCCCTGCCTTGTGCTCGCAGTGAAAGCGCCTCCACGCTTCTCATTAAGCAGAACTAATGAGAAACTAATGAGACGAGAGTGAGCTATGGGTTTGTCCAAGTGGGCTTAACGTCATTACATCCTCTTCAGACTGACAAGGTGAAGCTGGGCGCAGCTTCATGTGTCAACAGACCCTTCCCGTTGACCCAGCTGAAGCCTGGCGCTGCTAAACTGATATTTCCACCGGTCCACTAATGTGATTTCATGTTTTCTCTGCGCTCCTCATTAGGTTTTGGGACTGGCGCCTGAGATGACGTATCCCATAATTTGGCTCGGTACTAGCTCTCAGCCTGGTCAAATGGACATGTATTTCACATTTTACACCTCTGGTTTCTAAGTCAGGATGTGTGTTGTGAAGTCGTAGTCTCCGGACTCATTTGTTTTGTATGCAAAGCTCCTCAAAAGGCTCATGTAGGGCAGTAAACAAGCTAAAGAGCTGTACGTTGGGGTAAATGATGGGCCTTGCGGCTGCGTCTCCGGAGCAGTTGTTGACTTGAGTCTGTGCAAATGCTCCAGGATTATCACCTGACAGTGATCTCATATGAATGGGTCAAACGTGGGTTAAATGTCCGGCAGCCCTTGTCAGAGCCGCCTCTCCTCCCCTGAAAGCCGAACCTGCTGAATCCCAAGACAACTCAGTTATGCGCTCGTGAGCTCAATCCAGCTGCGTCCTGCGGCGTCTTGACCCTCTTCTGGCCCGTCCTTCAGCCAGCTTTTCTCCCCCTACCCTTCCCTAACCTTGGGCAGGCGTGCGTCTTCATATCTCTCGGCATGCCTGCCTCGGCATCCTGTTTCAACAGGAAAGGCATAAAATCTAGGAAGCCGGTTGCTGTTGCGACGCTGTTATATCCATTTTTTTCCCCCCCTCTCAGTGCCGGTCTGGGCCAGTCCCTAAAACTCACTCTGAGGAGTTTTCACAGGTCCGGGCCCGGATCCTGTGCCACGGCCATCCCATAAACGTTATGATAGCATAAGCGGGCCTCCTGAGCGCCATCTGTTTTCCATCGACCAGCACATGCCACGCCGCTGAAATCAAACGGCGGGCAGGAAATCACAGGCGATGTCGAGGCAATAAGCGAGCGGGGAGATTTGTAAATGTCTCTCTACCCCCACAGCTGGATGTGTCATCGAGTCTTACATTCCCGTTTCTTTGTGTGCGCGAACGTGTCTGTCTGCGCACCATCTGTTGCCGTATCACTCGGAAACACTTCCCCCCGTCTCTCTCTCTCTCTCTCTCTCTCTGACATGCTCCCTCACAGAGACACACAAACTCCAGGAAAAGAGGCCTTGTTAGGGGGGGTAAATTAATAATTCAGAGCTGGCTGATGGATGGCCCGCAGGGGGCATTTCTGGGCCGGCTCTGTCCGTGTGAACTTGCGGGGTTGTGATGGGGCGAAGCGGCGCTCCGAGGTGCACCGGTGCTGCGGGCCGGCCGCATACTCGCAGGTTCGGTTTTCCATTTCTCAGAGGGATATTTATGGCTTTGCATCAGCTGTGCCGTGTGAGTGATGTAAGGACAGACTGTCTCTCGGCCCCCAAATAGCCGTGGAAAGAATAAAAGTGAGCCGGTGCCGAGTTACACGGCCCCGGCTTTATGTGCCGCCGCAGACAAACGCCAGCGCGCTGTTAGTTCAGCCCAAAACACGAGGATCCAGTCCCGGAGCTGGGGTGGCGGACCCCGCTTCACCTGCCCAGAAGCCAGCCGAGGGAAGGGCTTCAAAGGTGACTCCGTTGGAGACGTTTCCTTTTGAGAAGTTGGCTAATGCTTTGAAATGCGATAGCGTGCCAGAGCTGTGCCGCTCCCTCTGCCAGGGAGCGTGGAGAGACGGGCCTCCAAGGGCGAGGCCCGCCCCCGCTGTTTGTTGTCAGGGGCTTCCTTTGCAGGGGAGCCCGAGCAGCAGCGGGAAGGGAGCTGTGGTCATGTTTGCACAAAACGAGCAGGCCCGGCCCGGCATTTGTCAGAGGGGTCTGAGACGTGGGGGCGTTAAAGCCCTTTTCCTATCCAGACCCTTTAACGTGATGCTGTCCCGCAGCCTGGCCCGCAGCATCATGCCAGCGTCCGGCTTGTTGTGGAGCGCTCAGGGACATGTTTTCCCCGGTCCTTCTCTGTATTGACAAACTGCTGGGAGGGGGGGGGTGGTTTCGTGTTTCCGTCCGCCCCCCCCCCCCCATACCAAGCAAAAGCCTGAGCGCAGCAACTTTGAGGGAGCAGCTGCACTCTGAACCCGAGCCAGGAACACAGGTGTCCGTGTCCATCAGCCACTTAACTCACACATGCACGTACAATCTTAATAACTTTATAGATTCTCTCTCCCTCTTTTTTTTCTCTCATTTTACACATTTAAAGGTCAGCTGCATAGGTCACGTTCTGAGAGCCGGCCGTAATTCTATCCTTTACGGCAGCGTCGATATATAAAATCCTACCATTTCCACGTCTCTGAAACTCTGCTGGAGGCCAGGCGAGAGTTTAACAACCGCAGCCCACTAAACAGTACCCCTGTGGCCCGGGATCGCGGGGAGTGTTGTGGAGAAGTACTTACAGGGATTTCGCTTTACTTTGTTCGGATGACGAGGTGCTCAGGTTCAGCCCCCCCCCCCCCCCCCCCCCGGTCCTCAGCCACAGTGACATAATGTGGAGCGTGCTGCTCGTGTGGCGTCGGCTCCTAAAACTTTCTCAGCTCTTCCTAAACTGGAGAAATGATTCCTTAACCCCTCTAATTGCTTCCAGCGAGTGCGAATCAAAGGCAATTAAAGTGATGTTTGAACTGCGGCGTAAAGTAACTGTAGCTTGGGTCGCCTCCGAGGAATGCGCCCCCCCCCCCCCCTATTTTTAGCCCTTTCACTGTTTTGATGCGAGGCAGGCTTAAACTTCCCTTGTCTTTGCGGGATGCGGAGCGCTCTCTCAGCCCGAGCTGTCATCCCTCCACAAAGCGTACCCCCCGCATACGCACACATACACGCCACACACGCGCACACACACACACTTGTGCGCAGATGTTTATGTTTAATGTGCAGAATCAAAGCGGGGCGAGTGTGAAAGCTTAGCTGAACACGGCAGAAAGCTATTGATCGAAGCGCTGAGTCCTCTGAGCTCCTGATGAGCTAAACGTTTGCAGGGATCCGTGACATCAGAGAGTAATCCTGATGGGGCTTTTTTTCTTCTTCCCCTGCCTCGCCCGAAATCCCGCCACTTGCTTACTTTATCTGATGCCGAACACTTTGGTACTCCCAGTTATCTGAGAATTTGACACACGTCTCGCGTTTCATTAAGCCGCGCGGACGAGCTGACTAAGCCCCCGCGGAAGGCGAATTGGCGCCTCCGCCGTATCGCGGTGGGGGGGGGGGGGGGGGGGGGGGGGGGGGGGCTCGCGGAGACGGACGGCCCGGGCCGTGTGGAAAATGGCTAGCGAGCCGCCCTGACTGTGTCAAGTCGTTCCTGTTTGTAACCAGAGCCCGGCTCTGACTCAGAGAGAGGGGGAGGGGGGGGTGATGTCATTCTTTTGTCGGAGCCAGGCCCGTGGCTCACCTGAGCCCGGGGGGTGGGGGGGGGGCGAGGCTGACGGCTCACTCCGGCAGATGACGTGACGGCCTCTGAGGTCACGTCTGCACTGAGTCACGCGCCGTCCGCTGATGGCCGATGACATCACTCCCGGTGGTGCTGAGTGAAACGTCTGGGCCGGCCCGTCACGGCCAGACGTGCGGACTCCCGCGGCCCGGCCTCAGGCCGTCGCTAGGACGCGCTACGGCCCGGGCCGCCCACATGCGCAACACAATGTGTTCTTAAGTACTCCCCCCCCCCCCCCCCCCCCCCCCGCCTCCCCCTGAGTGCTTTCTGTTTGAGGCCTGTCAACGAGCACAGCAAAATGAAAAGCGAATAACACACATTTGGCCTCTTACTGGATCCCGTCCTTTGTACGGCGCCCCGCCCCTTCATGCGACTGCCGTCTCCCGTCCCATCATGCACCTGGAAAAACCTCTCTCTCTCTCTCTGCGCGTTTCTCCTTTCTCCCGCAGCTGACCCCGGGCGGGAAGGCGGCCCAGGCCGGCGTCGGCGTGGGGGACTGGGTGGTGTCCATCGACGAGGCCAACGCGGAGGACATGAGCCACGTGGAGGCACAGAACAAGATCAGAGCGGCGACAGACGCCCTCACCCTCACCCTCAGCAAGTAAGTCGCCGGGCGGCGCCCGCCGCCACTCCTCCTCCATTTTATCTCGGCCCAGCAGAGCGGCATAAATCACCAGGAAAAAAAACCGCGCGCATCCTCTGGCTGAGAGATAAAAGCCCGTAACGTCCTTGAAATTCGCCTCCACGTGACAGATAGTTGCAAAATACCTCTGCATTAAAACGATCAACACACACACTCCATTATCCTGTTTCCTCGCCGGCTGCAAATTCACCGTCGGATAAGACTCCTCCGGTTTGGATTTCATGTTTTTTTTGGGTCTTTTTTTCTGCCGTGTGTCTAAAGTCGCAGGCCCGGAGGCGGACGCTGCCAAAAAAGTAATTATTTCTGCTGGGGAGGTTCTTTTAGTCCTGTTTGTCACGATGTTTTCAAAACTAAAAGGACAGATTTCAGTGGAATGTAGTGCAGCATAAATCCAAGAGCCGAACAAATGAGCTAACTACGTCTGTTTGTGCGGGGAGAACCACCATATGGTGATTTCTAAATCTGCTACGATTTCTAAGGCAACACGTTGTTGCTCATCAATCCTGAACTGGGAGGCTTGGAGGAGAAATCGCTCTCCTGGGCTCCCGGACCGACCTGTCGCATTAGCATAAACGTGTGCCCGAATCCACCCACACAGATGCCAGATTTGAGCAAAGTGCAGCTCCGCTGCTGCTCGGTGCGGAGCGTGGTGTATCGAGGTGGTCTATTTTTAGGCGCGTCTATTTATCCCATGCTGCTTCCCCCACAAATGTCTGCCAAAGTCTCGTTGGCATGGCCTAGTTGAAACAAATTGCACAGTGGATGCGTGTTCCAGTGCACCACACAGCTGCGCACACGGGCCCCAAAATATTTCTGCAAAATATGGCGCCACTGGAATCAGTGCGAAAGCTCTGCCCAGTAACGCGGCGGTTATAACTCTGAGCCGGGAGGTATTGGACACATGTTGTTTCGACCGGCTCGGACAGACGACGATTCAGACGTCAACCTCTGACAGGATCTCACGATAGCGTGCGTGCCATCGACGGTAGGAACGCGGTCACGCTCTCTTCTTATGGTGGACGCGCATGCCAAACGCTGTCAGGCAGATACTCCGGCCTCTGCTGCAACAAACCCCTCCTCCTCCTCCTTCTCCTCCTCCTCCTCCTCCTCGGAGGAGGAGCCGGGGCTGCCTCACGTTGCGCCCTCAGCTCTGTAATGAAACGAGAGAAAATCTTCCCTCAGGTGAAAACGCTCTGTTGTTAAGTGCGCGCCGGCAAAATCAATGTGCTTAAATTGCTGGAGTTATTCAATTAGCGCCAGATAACCCTCACACGGGCGGCTCTCCTACCTGCCAGAGATTCCTGACTGATGACGGATCTCCGCAGAGTGGGAGGCCAACGCTTTCATCGGGGGCTTAATTGTAAGGAGAAAAAGGCTCCCGTCCCTAAGAGAGATGGATGTAAGCACTCAGCAACGGCGGGCCTGCGGAAAGTGAGCGGCTGCAGACTTGTTAAGCGTCACGGGTCCGGGCCGCCGTGGCAGGACTCGCTGTCGGGGCCCCCGCTGACCCTCTGCGCTCGCTTCGGTCTGTTGAGTCAGAGCGGGCGTGGGTCACTCATGACTCCCCAGAAGAAAACGGACAGGATATGAATGAGCGTACCTCTGGCCAGATGGCTGAATCCTGGCCGAACCTGGGAGCTGCCAGACACGGTGGCGGCTCTCAGACGTGAGGGTTTAAAGCGAGCCTGCTCGGGTCCCGCAGCTCGGCCCCTGTGTCCAGCCCGCCTGAGTCTGCAGAAGCCAGGCCCCGTCTGCCACTTAGCAACTGGGGAACTTTCTCTGTGCCGCTTTGTCTTTGCTCTCTCCACCTTTTTCAAGTGTCCAGGGGTCCGTTGTGTAACAAATGCTCGGGCACTGATTGGAATTTAGCAATAGCTGAACAGTTTACGGGGGGGGGGGGGGGGGGGGCACTTGCAAACTCGGGGTGAGGCATGAAATGAACCTGAGCTGTGTGTGAACGGTCACTGTGTGGGCCGAGCGCTGTGGAAATCAGTGGAGCAATCCAAGGGAACCGTTCAGTCCCGGCCACTGGACTGGCTGTGGATCCAAGAGGCTCCTTCAGCTCTCGAGGAGCCGAGCTGAGGAAGCCTCCCGGGTGACTGGCCGAACCTCTCCAAGACTGTGCGCGTCCAGTAAGCGTTATTTACAGCTCCTCGGATTGTGATGACCTGGACGAGCAGGAATCTCCGCAGACGAGCAGATGGCGCCGGACGCGTGAGATGCCGGAGAGCTTGAGAGCGTCCTGAGATGGCGAAGGGAGACGTCACTCTGTGGCTCTCGGTGAAGTGAAAGGGAGGTTTTCGTCTGGCGCGTCCTGGGGAGAGGTGCGGCGTTATGATAGAGCCGTCATGAGCCGGCCTGCTTACCTCACATCGGCCTTTCTCCTCCCTCCACTCTGCGGTCGGCCTCCTGTTTCTCATCTCCTTGTGGAGGCCGGCTTGTGTAAATATTTCACATTCTTCTGCTGTTTTTTTTTCCTCCCACCCCCCCCCACCCCCCCACGAATCCCCGGACTCCTCTCCTCATCTCGCCATCTTGCCATTGTTATTGTATTGTTCTGTAATACAAGCAAATAGCTTTTCCTGCAGCACCTCTTCGAGAGGCGCTATCGTCAGTGTTATTTATTCATCTCCTGGCCGCCGTCCACGCATGTCAGGACGGGGGGGGGGGGGCCCGACATGAGCTACGGCCCGCTCCCCGCTTTAGTGCCTCATTTTGCTCGACGCCCATGATCATCCCCTGTCTTTTTTTATGGTGAGGCCTAGTCTTTATCCCGAGCCCGTCTCATCGGGAGCGGAATCAAAGCCGCATGGCTCGTAGATCTTGGAGATGGCGCTGCGCGAGCGGGCCCCGCCAGGCCCCGCCAGGCCCCGCCGCCAGGAGTGGGAGAGGGTGGCGGCCGGGCCCATGCGTGCTAACTTGATTGTGCTATCTCGGGAGGGGGGGGTGATCGGGGATCTCTAATCCCAGCCAGAACAAGCTGAGGGCGCCTGGTCTGAAACGAGCGACCCGTGAAACGAGGCAGGAAGTGATCTCAGGGCGTGGACATCTGGGGGTCAAAACGTGGCGTTTACTCCACGGAGCCGGTGACTTCATCCCTGCCGCGCTGGTCCGACGCCAGGCCGCCGGAGCAAGTACAGTGCAGTGCAGCTGTCCCGCGCATTCCCCGCTCCTCCCCCCCCGCTCTTGAGCCTGACTCATCAAATTGTGGGTTGCGGGTTGAGGCGGGCGTCTGGCGTCTCCCGGGACGCGCGACACGCACAGACATGTCAGCGCTCCGCTCCCGGCTCCTCCCTCTCCACTGCGTCTACGGCCCTGCACTCATCCTGTCTTCAACGCCGCTCCCCCGGCGGCTATTCACCCCGCGCACGTCACAGGAAGCCCGGCCCCATTGTTTCACGTGCCGCCTGGCACAATGAGACCAAGAGCTGCTGCTCTGCTGCTTCACCTCCAGCCAGGTCCCGTGCCCCCGGCTGCCGCGGCGTCTGATATGTAAAGACGTTTTCATGACACGTCAGCTGAGGCCAGCCGCACTAATGGGAATCCTGGGGATTAGGAAGTGAAGGAGAGTGCACGGCCGGGTTCCAGGGAGAGTCCTGGGTGTAGTGATGTGTTTATAACGCTTCCTCAGTGGAAAACTTAAACCTTTTTTTACAGCCGGGCTGAGCTTTAGTGCAGCGTGTGTGCTGTCTGTGTGTGTGTGTGTGTGCGTGTGTGTGTGGGGGAGGACGGAGACTTGGCTCGGGACGTCGCCGCAGTCCGCCAGGCATCACAAAACACCACCAGTATAAGCAAACGCGTCCAGTTCAGACCAATTACCCGAACCTGGTGTTTGCGCGGCAGAACCCGAGCTGTCGGCGTTCAGCATCCTCAGAGCGACGGCGCGGGTGGCTCGCGCAGCTTTACGAGGTGCTGGCTAATTAGAGCAGACGTTTTGGGGCGCACGCTGCTTCCTTTTACTGTTGCTTCAATGCACTATCGGAGCAATACAGCAGCGCGCCGGCAGATAGCCATCTTAACCTGTGGGGGACGTTTCCACACCAAAACAGAGGAATCTACGCAGCTGTCTTGTCTTTGCTCAAAGAACACACAGTATATATAAATAAAAGGAGGATATGGTAATAGCTCCCCATTGTTTAGTTTCGTTCCCCCTGCATCGCCTCGGTAACTTTGTAACCTGAGAACGTTCTCTTTTTTCTCCAGCGACCCCGCTAATAACCGCTCCCTCTTTCTTCTCATCCCCGCAGGGCTTTCAAAACGGCCGGAGACCAGAAGGTAAGACCGTGTTTGTCTGGAAGCGCAGCGCTCCGAGGCTTTGGCATGGTCTGCTCCCGGACGACCGTGACGTTGATTGAACTCAAAACTTCCTTTAGCCCCCCCCCCCCCACCAACCCCCCTCGCCTCACCCCCCCTCCACCCCCCCGCCCCCGGCAGCGTGCCGTGTCACTTTGAGTTTTGAGTCCGTCTGATTGGCCTCAGTCACCTGTCAGGCTCGCACGGAGCACCGTGCACTGTGCATTAGCCAAGCATCAGTGAGTGGCTAAATGAGCTGTTCTTCTGGATGGCGTGCCGTGAATGCTGCCTTTTTTTGAGCGTTTTTCCTGTGGTTCGTTATTTCAGGCGTTGCACAATCCCTGCGTGGCAGAGGACCCGTGATGGCGGTCCAGCCGCGTCCCGGGCCGCTCTGCGCCCCACCGTCTTAATGCGATAACAGCTTCCACAGAGCCAGCCTTCCTGCTTTATCCCCCCTGTGCACAATGCACAGCCAGACGTCTCATTAGCCACACGCGTCACTCACCTACGACAGTTTTCTCACTTGGAGCGTTGGTTTTCTCCCCCTCCATTCCGGCGCAGCAGCAGGATCACTCGGCCCGGGCCGCACTGGCGCCTCTTAAACGCTCCCGTCACGAGGAGAGAGGAGCGCCGGCGGGCCTCTGACGGGGGATTGTGCAACGGCTGGAGCGGCCTTTTACTCCTTTTGATTTCGCCGCGTGTGGGAAATGTCTAACCGCATGTGGTGCGCACTGCGCTGCACTGTCTCCCCCCCTCTCCCCCCCCCCTCCCCCGTAGGACGCACTGGCCCCGGCCTCCGTCCCAAAGTACTCCTTCGCCCCCAGCGCGGCCATCAACAAGATGGCCCGGCCGTTCGCGGCGGGCGCTGCTGGCGGAGCCGCTGTTAAGCCCGTGGCCTACTCACCCAAACCTAACACGCCGCGCTCGCTGCAGGGCCACGCCAGCACGCAGGGGCCGCCGCCGCCGCCGCCGCCGCACAACGGGTAGGTACAGCAGACGCCTCCGGAGCCGCCGCGTCCTTCCCGTGCCTCGGGGCCGGTGCCCCGGCTCTGCCCGCGGCGCACCGTATGCGGAGAGTGTGGAGAGCCCGGTGAAGCGTGACAGACCCGCGCGGCCACTGGCTCCGCCGGCTGTCACACATGGGATGCTCGGGCGGCAGCTCTCGTACCACGCGCCCCCGCTATTAAGGGCGGCGTAATAGAGGCCGCGCACAGGGTAATGGATGGCCGTGGAGGAGGAAGCTGTCCTCCTTTGTCATGGAGACGGAGGGAGCAGTTTGTTAGTGTAGCGGGGAGGGGGGAGGGAGGGAGGGGGGTGGCCGGCCTCGTCCAGCTGAGAGTCCTCAACCGTGGAATTTATTGGACGAGCAACAGTTTTACAGAGATTATTGAAGGATTTATCAATAATGAGGCCCTGCTTTCTCCCCCCACACCCCTCCTTCTGGCAGCGTTTGGCTCGCTGTGGCCTCTGTAATAGGGTTTTATTTTTGTACGGTTGGATGAATATTTCTCTCGTTCTGCCCTTGTCTTTGTTCCCGCCACTCCACCGCCACTCTATACACAAGTACGGACACGACAGTGAGGAAGAGGGGAGCGCAGAACGCGTGACTCCTTAGGCATGGCAACATGCGCGACCTGGATGCGAGGAGGGGAACCGGCTTCGTAGCGGAGCGGACGTGCTTTCCGCCCTCCCGACAGATGGCTTATCGACCGGCCAGTAGCACGCTGGAAAAGAAATGGCGGAAAGGATTTCAGAGTCCGCCGGGACGCGTTGGGACTCACCCCGCGCCGAACCCTGGCTGCGGAGCTGCCAGAGGCTCAGGCACTTCGTCTGGACGTCGCTCCAGCGGAAAACTCCTCAATCCAGCAATGCACTTAATTACATCGATCCGTTTGCATTGTGCTCACAAATGAGTTCATGTCGGGCCCACAAAACAACTCTTTTCATTCGGGGCAGCAAGTGCAGGGCCGCGGCATCTCTTAAAAACTTTTAAGAGATGCCGCATTAGTTTCAAAGCTGGGAGACAAATGCTGCTCCGGTTGCCTTAAACAAGGCTCAAAACCTCCAGTTTTCTGTTCCAGTTCCTCCGTCCGCCGGCGTTTTACGACACGAATTCCAGGAACAGGTCGGAGCCGGGTCTTTCAGGGGTCTGAGAGCAGCGGGGCGGCGTGAAGCGGCCGGGCCGGTCTGATTCCGGCCGTCCCGGGGCCAGGGCTGCGTCTGTCGCTGTGTTCAGCCCGGCTCATAAACCACGCGGCTCTCTACTGCCCCGCTGCCGGACCATGCAGGAGCGCGGGATGGATGGGGCTCGCTGCGATGGCGAATTAGGTAATGTCGTGTTGGCAAGCGCGCCGGGCCATCGGCGCAGCTCTCATCGAGAGTGCAGATGAGAGGGGGATGTCGGGACAAACAATGCCAGCCTGTCTCTCACCCCGGCCTGCTGACAGTAACTGCACGTCTGGCCTCACGCCTCGCATGTTCCCTCGCATCCCGTCGTACGTGCAACCTCTGTCGTTTATTGTCTGTTCCTGCCTTTCAGCGGGTCTGACTCGAATCTGTTTCTCTCATTTCCTCCCCTTTTTCTCCCCCTTCTCCCTCTCTCTACTGACGCCGCAGATGGGAAGTCAAGACAAGTTAGTATATCTCTTTGTTTTCCCCGCTCGCCCAGCCCTACAAAAATGATGTTTGCCTGTCTGCCTCTTCAAATCGCCATTCATACTCATACTCCGGTCACACTCCAATTACGCCGGTTCCCGACTTTTCCTCTCCGGCGCGCCCCGGCAACAAAGCGGCATCTGTTTGCACACGTTAACCAATGCACTTTCTCTCCTGTCACCGTTGAGTGCTTAAAACGCTCTATTCAATTACAGACGAATTGGATTAGACCAGAGGCGAAAGTGTTCACTGCGCCCCCTAGTGGCATTGTTACGGCCGACAGCTTAATGTTACGCTCAGGACAGGACACTCAGGAGCACCGTCACGACTAAAAGCTTTTCACTCGATCACAACCATGATCCGTCTGTCCTCTGTCGACCCCTCCACTCTGTCTCCATGTAACCTCTGCTCTGTCCTGCAGGGGTGAAGCCACTTATTATGACGATATTTACCAGCAGTCCAAGTAAGGCTCGGCTGCATGCGGGCTGGTTTGTCGGCGCTGTGGGTCCGACGCGGCGCGGCTGGATGCGGGTTGATTCCCAGACTTGGCCTCACGGAACAGAGCGTCTCCCACCCTCCACTCCTGCTTTTTATCAGTGCATGCTGCGGTGAACGGCACGTGCTTGAAATGGAAAGCCGCGTTGTGCCTCTCCTTGAGTTGTTTATCATATTATGAGCTTTAATGCTGGTTAAACGCTTCCGACCGCTGTCGTCCCACAGCTTTTCTCCCGTTGAGTCTAATGACAGCAATAAATAGCAGCCCTCGTGTGGTAATATCCATTTATGAGGAGCTACAGTGTCCCCGTGAGAGATCTCAGTAATGGCTGTCCATTAGCTCAGTTATGGTGTGACGGCGATGCCGAGCATTGAGCGCTGCATGGTGTGTGCGGGATGTCCTACTCCCAAGGTCGCGGCCGGCCGGCCTGGTGCGCCCAGGTGGGCCCCTGTGTTAACCCCGGGCCGCCATGTGCCCGCTGCTGGGTGTGTGTGCAGGCACGGCCTCAGGGTGGAGAACCTGCCCTGCTTCATCCCCAACGACCGCAGCAAGAAGAGGCTGATCCAGGACACCGAGGACTGGCAGCCCCGCACCGGCACCACCCAGTCCCGCTCCTTCCGCATCCTGGCCCAGCTCACAGGCACCGACTTCAGTAAGTCGGAGACCGGGCCCGGCTTGCTCAGACAGACAGGCGGACGGACAGAGAGGGACGGGTCGGGGGTTGGGGGTGGGGCGGCAGGCCTGTGACTGAACGCTCAGCTGATGTGATCTGATCACTGAGAGGGCCACGGCGCAGCAAAGGTGGACAACAGGGCCGTTCATTTTTCAGCTCCGGCTGTCCTCGCTGACACCTATTTTATCAATAGCGTGAGCGTCTGACAGGCCGGCCTCACGTCTACGAGCTGCCTCATTACAGCGGGGCCCACGCGGGGGCAGCTCCCGTCCGTAGCGCGCACATTGTGGCTCATGGCTGGCGTCCGTGTGAGACGTGCTGACGTGTGTCTCTCCTGGATCTCTCAGTGCAGGACCCAGATGATGAAAACATGAAGAGGGCCAGGTAAAAACCCGAGCGGCATGGGCCTGAACGCGCGTGCACCCTCGGTCACAAGTGGTCGTGCATTGGAGGTGTTTTGCTCCTGGCATGTGTGGTGTGACTCCTGTGGCATCGTCCCCCCCCCCCCCCCCCCCCCCCCCCCCCCCGAACAATAATTCATGTCGTGAGAGAGATGCGAGGACTAACCCTCTTCCGATGTGTGCGCGGCGGCCAGGAAGCCAGCAGCTTGTTCGCTTAGCAAGGCGTCGATGCTGGAAATGAGAGGCAGCTTGGCTCGCTGCTGAGGTAACAGAATCGGGCGATCCGCACCTGACCGAGGTCTCCGAGCCACATGCATGAACTTCGGACTTTTCATCGCCGCCAGGCTGCCAGACGCCCGGCGGGCGATTCCCAGAAGGGACCGCCGCACGCTTTTCTCCGTACTTTGGGTTTGGCCGATCAAACCGGTCGGGTGTAACATTTGAAACCGCAGTCCGTGGGTGGCGGGCGGGTGTAGGTATCCTTGGTGCTAAGACGACTGGCTGCAGGTGCGAGCTTCATGCATGGATTTAACAGACAGATTTGATCTAAGACCGATCTGAAGCCTGGCAAGAGAGTGAATAATCTCCCACAATACCAAATTATTTCTCAAAGTTCAGTTTTGCATTTGCCCTGCAAACCTTTCCCAGTCTTTTTTTCTGACTGCACTGTTTAACCTTTTTTTTTTTTTATTATTACTGCTCTGCCACTCTATCAACTTTCTGTGCACTTTACTCCACTTCCTGCCCCCTTTTAAATCCACTCTCCCCCCCTGCCGTCTGTCTCCCTCCTGCCTATCTCTGCCTCACATCTCTGCTGCCTGCCATCAGGGAAAAGTTCCTCACTGAGATTCAGAGTCCCCGCTATGCCCGTCTGAGGGACTGGCACCACGACAGGTCTGCCCGCGCCCTCAATATCAAATCCTGAGCGACGCCCGGGACGCAGTGGGATGCCGGAGCCCAGCCAGAGCCTGCTAGCGATAGCCTCACCGCAACGACTACGTGACAAAAGACGAAGATAGCCGAGCGCTCGGCCGACAAATTCACCCCGCCGAATACGCGCGGGGCGGAGGAGGAAGTGTGGGGATTGAAAAAAAGAAAAAAAGGAAAAAAAAAAGAAAAGAAAAGCAAACCAAAAATAGACGAAACCTAGCCTAGATGACAAAGCACAAAGTGGAACCTTGCATACTGAGCCTGAACGTGAGATCTCCCTCTGTATTTCTGACTTGATGACTGCTGGTAACACTGTGGTCCGCCGTGTTTGCGTAGCCCCCCCGTTTCCCATCTCGCACCGCGTTACTTGGAGTAAGCTGGTGCGAAGGTGGGGAGCGGGGTCCGTGCAGTGGGAAGCGCCATCCTGTTCTTCTTCTTCTTCGATTGTGAAGTTCAGACCCTCCTTTGATCTCTCTCTCTCTCTCTCTCTCTCCCTCCCCACCTCTCCGTTTCCCCCTGCCTGTTTCCGTTTATTGAGCTCTTCATCCTTTTAGCTTTTCCATTTCTGACCCCTTCATCTCGTAGGCTTCTCCAACCATTAAGAACGAAAAGGAAGATAAATCTATACTTTTGTTTTTTTTTTCTGCTGTCATCATAAAACATAAAACATGTGAAAAAAGCAAGTCTTGCTCCGCTGTCCTTTGTTCTGCTCTTTCGCTCCTTCGGTGCATACAACCACTGGCATGTAATTCCTCCCTCTCTCTCCTGTCCTTTTTTAGCTGACTCACAGCCATCTCTTTTCCCTTCCCCGGGCGCCCAGCAAAAATGATTAGACAGGAGCGGGGAGAACCTTTGTGTTTATGCGGCTCAGAATTAATGGAGGGAGCCCCTGTCAAAGATCAGGGTTCAGATTTGCTTTCATTGCCTGGGAGAGAAAACCGTGGCGCAGTCAGGCGTACAGACAACACGCAAAGTAACACACTCCCCTACAGTGCAGGGGTGCAGCACCTGAGATAAAAATATCCAAGAGTGTCTAAATCTGATTAAAAAAAGCGTGATTATATTTAGAGTTCAGCTCAGTCATTGCTGCAGTACAGCGGTCTGCAGAGGGGGAAGCTGATGATCCTAATACTAAAAAAGTTGGATACATGACTGAAGGAAGGGTATTAATGTAAGGGCCCTGGGACATATTGCAATGTGGGTTCTGTGCATTTGCCACAGTAACTCAACAGTCTGGTAAAATAACTTTTAGAGACAAACACAACCACAAACAAATAGATGTGCGCTCACACACCTATTAGTAACACAGTATTCGCTTTCGCTTTTTGGCAGAAAAACCGTTCATTGTAAGTAGAACACACAGAGGAATGAGAAACGGAAAACGAGGCGAGGGTGCTGAATGATAAATCTACTAATCCTCATTTCATTTCCAAATCTAAAAAAAAAAAGAAATGTAGCTCAGCATCCTTAGACGGTTTCTGTCACCTTTCCAAACAAATGCGGGAGCGGTGGGATCAGATGCGAGAGAATCTTCTCCAACTGTGTTGAGTTACTCTGACCGCACATGTGAAAGCGATACCCTGGCCTGTGGCTCTCCTGGTGAACCACAGCTCAAATACATTAACAGCAGTACTGTGGTCTTGTTGACTCCGCTCTCCTTGTAAACAGCACGGTTCAAAAGATGCCAGCCGGAGCAGGGTGCATACATTAGTCTGCGCCCTCTCCGAGCCGGTGCCCCCATTGTTTGACATTTTGTCACTCGTCACATTCAGCCTCCTGCACACTCACCTCCTCACCGCGCAGCCTGACATATGTCAGTGGCTCCGTGCTCCATGTAAAAATCAAAACCGGCTCTTTTCTCGGTCGGATGTTGAGCTGCCAGCAAATTCCTCGACTTTCCCCTTTGCTCAGGTCATTGGCTCCCACAGGAGAGGAAGCTGGAAAACAACACGCACAGAAGAAAAAAACACAAAAAAACAAGTGAAAGTGTGTGAACAGGAAATGTCAAGGCAACATTCCATGGGGTGTGCTCTGCTCTGCACCGTGTCCAAAACTCTAAGGTAGGGAAAGAAAAAAACACCCTCCTGTCTTGCACGGCCTGTGATACAGGAATAGTGCACCTGCATCACACCGAGCATATGGAAGGGGGAGGAGGACGTTGAAAGCGGTGAAAGTGTCAGGAAAACATGATCCGGGATGCTCCGGGTTGGGAATAAACCACGCTAGAGGATGTACTCCAATTTGCAGCCCGGCCTTCACCCGGAGCGAGGCGAGGCTCTCAGAGGCGCGTGAGGAGCGGCTGCGGCCGGCCGCTTGTCATGTAGGGCAGCACAGCCGGGGCCCCTGCTGCTGTTCGCCCGGACGTGTGAGCTGTTAGGCGGGGTCCCAGAAGGCACGCGCGCCTCTGTACGGGGGCGGGTGGAGGGCGGGGGGCGGCCGACCTGGGGTCTGTGCTGTCAAACAGGCTGCATCAGGTTTGTCCTGTCCTCCGTCTGACCCAGAGCTCCCTCTCATCTCAGCCTTCCCAGGAGGAGGAGGTGGGTGCTTACCTCTCCTCTGATTTAGACACATTCAGCTTCCCCTCCGTCACCAACCCTGCCACAGCCATCTTCCCGCTACGGCGAGGGGGTTTAATGTCCTTTATTCCTCCGAGTGAGCTGAAGAATAGCTGTTTTTATCCGCGCTCGATAGCTCCTGGCTGCCGGTCTGTAACTTCTGCTGCCGCCTCTTGCGTTTCTTTGTACATTCGTAGAGTGTAACCGATGCGCAGGCTTACCCTGACGCACACAGTGCCATGGAACAAGGCAGTCGGAGGGCAACTCGGCTCCCATTTTCCTCTTTTTCTTTGCAAATGAGAAATGATTTCATCATCTTTCATTAGTGCATTGTAGATGCCACAGTTGATGATGTAAACACGATGGAGGCTCAAGGCGCCGTTATATTTTCTTTCCCCAAGATAAGACGTCTCCAGAGCCGGCTGCCTTGGCTCAGAAGTTGTTTTTCCATCGCAGTCATGGTTTGAAGATTTTCTGAATTTAGCAACGCTTGCTGCGGGTGACTTTGAAATGTAGACGCAACTCTTTATTTCAGCGGCTCCTGCGCGTGCGGGCTGGGAGCGAGAGCTCCTCCGCATCCCAATCTGCGCGTGCGTGTGTGTGTGTGTGTGGGAGTTCCTACTTCTCCAACTCTGCCTGTGAGTGACATCTGTCAGTCGGAGGATGTTTGTCTCCGGCAGGGCTCTCATTAGCTCAGTCAGTAGCTCATGAACGATCTGAATGCGGACGGTAAGCGTCCTCAGCGAGCGCACGCCGCAGTGTCTCTTTCTAGGCATCGACCGTCGGAATTACGCGATTGATCCCCGTCTCGCCGAGAGCTCGTGTAATCATCTCGGGAGTGGCACTCTACTCAGTTCTCCAGTTTGGGTTTCATCTCCGAGAGAGAGAGAGAGAGAGAGCTGCTTGCCTCGGCACAACAGGTGAGAGGCCCGCGCTGATTAATATTAATGGCGGTGACGCTCTCGAGCCCCTCTCGCAGAGGCTAATATGTGGCACAACGTAATGGAGACAGCCACGGCTGCTGCTATCCAAACATGACATCCATCGAGGGGTAACCATGGTTACTTGAAGGAGTGTGTGCCTCTGTGTGTGTGTGTGTGTGTGAGCCTCCTCTAATTAGTCATTTTCTCCCCACAGCCTTGAGCCAACTCCCTCACCTGCCAAGGCCCAGGCAGCAGATAAACCAGATGGTGAGTTTCTGCTCCCGCTGATGCGTAAAAAGCACCCCAGCAGCATCCAGGAGAGGCTGTGCTAATAGATTCTTACGAAGTGTCAGCGCAGGGGCATCAGCCGCCACGCCACTGCGCGCGTCCTAGCACGTCCATTGTGAGTTTTTTTCTTACGATGGCGTCTCCCCGACCAGGCTCCAAGACGGCGGCGGCGGCCTCGGGCGGCTCGGGCCCCTCCGTCCGGCCGCCGTGGGTCACCGACCCCAACTTCGCCGACCGCTTCCGGCCGGACAAGACGAGCACGGTGGTGACCCAGCACCAGCAGCCGGCGCAGCCCACGCCCATGCAGAACCGCAGCTCCATCCTGCAGGCGGCGCAGCAGGCGCCCGAGGACGGCGGCAGGACCCCGCTGTGCGGCGCCTGCAACAAGATCATCCGGTGAGGCCTCGGCCCCGCGCCCACCGTACCTTTAAAGAGGCCTGCACGCCTTTCAGAGGGCCCGCTGGTAGAAGTGACACGCCGTTCAGGGCAGTCCATAGACTGCAGTCGCCATCGTTATCACACTCGGGAGATGTCTCCTGTTCCTTTTCTTTTTCTTCTTCTTATTATTATGCTGACTTTCAAATTATTCAGATCTCGTTTCACACATTTCACAGATGAAACAGGGAAAACCTGAGTTCTTATTCTGGTCGTTGCCGCGAGCTGTTTTCCAACAAGCGGGGAAACAAAGTTTCCAGCGGAGCTAGAAAACACGTCTCCGGCTTCCTCTCCGGAGCCGGCGTCTCTACCGCCGCTGTCCTCGTTGTGGTGACAGCGCTGCCGTGTTTATTCCCCCCCAGGGGTCGGTACCTGGTGGCGCTGGGACGGTCCTGGCACCCGGAGGAGTTCACGTGCTCGCAGTGCAAGACGGTGCTGGACGAGGGAGGCTTCTTCGAGGAGAGGGGGTCCGTCTACTGCACCAAGTGCCACGACAACCGATACGCTCCCAACTGCGCCAAGTGCAAAAAGAAGATCATCGGGGTGAGGAGGGGGGGCGGCACGGACACGGGGGAGGGGGGGGGGTTTAATCAGGACAGACGCAGCTGCACTCCGGAAGCGTGCAGCTGTGATCCCTCCGTGCCGGAATCTGTGGATGTAAGCGAACAATAAAATATTTACAAGCATTTTTTTCTTCCCCCTCCCCACCCCCCCCGTTATCAGGAAATCATGCATGCCCTGAAGATGACCTACCACGTCCAGTGTTTCAAGTGCGCTGCCTGCAAGAATCCCATCAGGAACCAAGCCTTCTACATGGAGGAGGGCGAGCCCTACTGCGAGAAAGGTGAGAAACTCGACCGGTTGCAGTCGGCACATGCCGTACGGCTTGACCATTCTAGGGAGAACCGTCGCCTTCCTCTTTGCCCAAAGAAAGATGTGGAGGCTGTATAAGGCATGAGTAATGGCAGAATGAAATCATTCGCAAACAAGCCAGACTGTGTTATAGAGATCGGTCAGATCAAACAGCGCTGCTAGGGTGGAAAAATATTTGGGCTTATTAATTTAGCTGATTTAAAGGATCGACAAATGATCACAGTTTGGTTTAGAGACGTGTGAGACAAGCATCCCGACTTTTAAGAAGTGTTGTTTGAATAAACTGGGCGACGCGGTGAATCAGTGGATTTTGCCTGAAGATCACTGGTTCGTATTCTGGTCTGAGGCCTTTCTGTGTAGAGTTTGCATGTTCTCTCAGTTTCTGTTTGGGTTTTCTACAGATTCTCGTTTCCTCCCGCAGTCCAAAAATATGCATGTTTAGGCTCAGTGGAGACTCAACTCAAGATTGCTCACAGAGTGAATGGTGTGTGTGTGTGTGTGTCCCATGATGGACCGGAGACCTGCTGTTTTTTTCCCCCCACAATGTGAATGTTGGAGAAAAGCTCCAGCAGACCCCCACGATATCACAAAGCAGGTTCAATAATGGGATGGAAAAAAGTTAAAGTAATACAAAACTGACTTGAAACAAGAGCGGGAACAACATATGATCATTTGGACCCACATCTCCAGCTTCCTTGCTAATTGTGATAATGAGAACATGGAAACCATCGGTGGTGGAAAGCCCGGCTTGAGATCCGCTTTAAATTTAAATGAAGTGAATGTATCTCTGTTTATGTCCATAGTGGGTTGACATTTCATGAAGCTAGCTCATTATTCAGCAATGAACTGTCAAAGCCTCAACAGCAACAAAGTGTGAATAAGGATAATGTAGGTGGCACTAATAATGTTTAGTATCGTCTCTGAGTGTTTATTTTTGTCAGCCAGCTCTAGGTTGATGAAGCTTCATTAGGAGAAGGAGGCATCGCCATGGTGAAAAATCCTCAAATATTAAAATATATGACGTCTGCTGTGGTTTCTAGTAGGAGATTGCAGTGGCAGCAGCAACTACTGTGTGGATGAGGAGACAGTCACACCCCGGAGCTTAAACGGGACGTGTGGCACTAAACCTGAATTAAAGGCGGAAGCCACAAAACACTGGCAGAGGGGGGAAAAAATGCTCCAAACCGTCAGCGAGTGTTCGGATCGATTAGTTCCAGTGCCATGTGAGAGCATCTCAACCCATGTAAACCCCCCCCTGTTACCCTGCACGGATCGCGCTTCACATGTTCTCTGTAAATCTGCAACGCGCCCTGTGACCCGGGGGAGCGGGGGGGCGGGGGGGGGGGGGGGGGGGTTGCGCTGCCATCACTAGCACAGCCTGATGAAAGATCTCCAACCTTATTTCAACCGCATGCCGAGGCCAAGTACAGCGCGGCTCTCTGCACGTTACAGAAGCTGTGGAGGAAAAATGCCCTCTGTGATAAAGTTGTTTCTTTGTAAAAAAAAACAACAAACAAACCAAAAGAGAGAAATCGTGTTTTACTGGACTCATTTTCATATTTTATCCTATCAGACCATTTGTAAAGCGTTGCATTGTTGGGTTAGTGCTGTGGGCTTTGGCACGGGCCGACATCATGAATCTCCTGCCGCATACCACAGTCAATCACCCAAGTGTGATGTTTTCATCTGCTGTAATCTATTTAGCCCCAGTTTGCTTCATACATTTCTCTATTGGATTTTATGAATGGTGTATGCTCTTCCATTATGCTGTAAATGATTTAACGGGGCGGCGTGTTTCTCCCTCGCCGCGGAGCCTCTGACGTGGATCACTGCTTTATCAGGGGCCAAGCCAGAACCTGAGTACTCGCACTCTGAATAATGCCTTTAGCTCTGATAAACATTGCGCTGCCTCAGCATCTTTCAGGGATTGTGCCGCTCTCACCCACTCGCTCTCTCGTGAAGCGGCATTAGAACCTGACACTTTCCCCCGAGTCGCCGTGATGAAAGAGACTGGCAAATCCAGTTAAGTATCTGGAGCAATTTCCCCTCGTCCTAATCCCTCCCTCACACTCTGGGAAGGCCCTAATGTGCAGCGGGTGGACAAAATAACGCACCGGCAAAGTATCAAATGCCCAATGAGGAGAGGAGCCAGCGTTTGGCTTCAAAACAGCTTCATCCATCTTTATTGGTGTCATTCAAGTCGTTAAGTGCATGTGTGTGTGTGCTTGTGTGTGTGTGTGCATTTCTGTGTGTATCTGCAATATTACTCCTCTTGAAGAGGAAAAGCCTCCAGTTCTTAAAAAGATGAAAGAGGTGGAAACCTATTTCACACTCGGTGCTCTGGAATACCCCGCAAAGGTTAAGTGATGTTTACCTATGCTGATTGTGCAGGCCGTGGGTGACGCTCCGCCCGATGTTGAGGATGATAAAAGCCCTTTTAAATTTATTTAGTTATGTTATTCTGACCGTTATCTCGCCTATCTGTGCTGCGCCACCCCCCTCCCTCCTCTCTCTCTCTCTCTCTGCAGACTATGAGAAGATGTTTGGCACCAAATGCCATGGCTGTGACTTTAAGATTGATGCGGGGGATCGGTTCCTGGAGGCCTTGGGCTACAGCTGGCACGATACGTGCTTCGTCTGTGCTGTAAGTCATTTTGATTGATACGGCTCCCTGCGGGCTTCTCTTTGCCCTATCTCCTCTGGCTGTCCCAGCACAATGCCACCTGAACAATCTGCCTCCATCTTGGGACCTCGAGCCTCCCCCGACTCTCTTTCACCCTGTCACCTGCGGTCAATCACACCCCGGTCCAGCCTGCCCTTTCAGACAAACCGAGAGCAAATGCAGTCGAGTAAATAATATGCGTTTGGCTTTGGCCGGTAGAAAACTGTGTAAATTCACATTGACAGTGTTAAGGTCTGATATCTGCTGTGCCCTGGTTTTCCCAATCTGTCTGTCTGTCTCCTTTCATCTCTAAAGCTCTGCCAAATCAACCTGGAGGGGAAGACGTTCTACTCCAAGAAGGATAAGCCCCTGTGCAAAGGCCATGCCTTCGCTCCGGTGTGAGCCAGCGAGCTTCATCTTCAGAGGAAGGAGCGCGCCTCTCTCTCTCACACCCTCCTCTTCACCTCACTCCAGCCTCCGGCTCACTCTCTACATCTCTCCAGCCACACACCTAGTTAAAAGTCCCATCTCCTTTTTCTATCCTGCTACTGTACTTTGTTTCCTGTATTCGAGGCTTTTTATGAGCGCGACACACTGTTAGGACGGTAAAAGTGTTACTGCCTCTTATGGCAAACGCTGCATTTGTAACTGGAAATAATCAAAGAATTATCCCAGGCTCTCACTAACGTGTTGACTTGTACATCATTTTTTAGAAGTCCCAGTAAAAGCGCAGCTGCGGTTCATCTAGATTTAATCGTGGCTGTTAGCGAAAACCTCTCACGGCTCCACTAATCTCCTTCATGTTCAGTCTCAAGTAAGATCAAGTCAGTGTCTTCCAACTTGGAGGAGTCACTTAGCGTCTAATAAGCTCACGTATTGCAGTAATGATCTGTCACCACTCTTACACTAAGTGTAGGGAAGTGGTGGCCTCATCCAAGACCCCAGCCCACTCACCGACACTCACTCACTGCTTATTAAGGTAATGGGCATCCAGTCAAGCAGAAAAGGGGGTGTCCCACTTCTGCCCGAGTGGACCCCTGCACCTCTTCCACTCTGGCAAATTAGAGCACCCGCTGCAACTAATAAGCAGTATCTCCAGTCATTCCATAATCCTTAATTGATCAGGTTTTAACAGTGACTGATGACATGTGCCAGAGAAACTGTTGTTGTTTTTAAATATTTCATGGCCTGCAGTTTTGGCAGAGTTTTGAAAATACCATGCATTGGATGTTGTAATGTACGAAGAGAAATACTCCAAAAGTAATTTTATCCCTCACATTGCTTTGATGTTGTGATTGTTTTTTAAAAGACTTTCAAGCCATTATTTCACATGTATTTATATTGCTTCAGAATGGGCCTGTAAGTGCTGTTTTTATAGCTACTGGATGTTTCGAATAAAAATATGCTGTAACGCAACATGTTGTGCAGGATCACTTTTTTGTTGAATGTGCATTTGAGATTTGTTCTTGATTGACGTTTTGCTCTTTCCTCACCTCAACGCCTGCTCCCCAATAGTAGGATAATAAACTCCCTAATGTTTTATAGTAAACACAATAAATACTAAAGATCGGATTTGCACCAGAGCTGTGCTTCTGCTACTGAGAGCATAGCGAGTCCCCACAAATTTCTAGGTTTATAAGTAAGTAATTGTACTATTTATCACCTAAAACCATTAAAATTAAGAGCATGTTGAATAGTGGAGAACAGCTTGCATCCTTCTGTCCAAACTGGTTGCTTTAGGACAGACGCTGTGCCAGTCTTTTAACATGTAGCACGTTTAATCACATCAGTGGAAAACACTGATAATAACCTGACATGAACTGTTGTTTGGTGGCAGCCAGTTAATATGGATTGAATCAGTTTACCAACAAATTGGAACAGTACTGCTTGAGAAAAAATTGCACGCTTATGTGATGTGGTTTGTTGTATCTTAGCCATCTGTCATTCATCAGGCCTTGTGATTCTCAGAGCCAGTTTCAATCAATTAATCACACGTTGTGTAATCCCCCAGTGCAGTATATACAATACAAATAACAAGCTGACATCCTGCTACAATCTGGATTTTAATTGCTCCCTCTAGATTCACAAATTGTCACTTCTATATTTATACCTGTGTGTAGAGCCAACCTTAGATGTGATTTGATTTGTTTTTCAGAGCGCTATAGATTTTATTAAACCATTTTTAGCCATGGGTTGTACTGCTATGCTGCAAGAGAAGGCATCTCATGCCAAATTCAAATGCCTCTCCGCATATCAGTCGTAGTTTCACTATGAATGAGAATATATGAATATGTGAATACACACACAACATATACATCCAATGCCCCCGCTCTAAAAATACCTTAAAACATATTATGAACTTGTAGACATTGATTGTTTGATTTTAGGTCGCACGATGTCGTCATGCCCTCTCATCATCCGACCTCGAGTGAAGTTTGGAGATTGTCAACTCGCAACCGGAAGTGAGACGCGCCGCTTCGACGGGTACTTCCGGTGACGAAACATGAGCACTAAACAGTAAAGTTCAGCAAAACACGTCTGCACCGATGCACACAATGGCAGCTGGGGGAGGGCAAAACTGTTTTGGTCTTCGAAATAATTAAAAATCCACTTTCAGGACGGACTTTTCCAGAAAAGTTGCACACAGTGAAGACAATACTGCTAACAAGTGTACTAGCCTGGGTGCTGATGTATGAATGGATGGTCTTTTTAAGTGAATAGGCAACACATTAATAATGGTCAAGTAAAAAAGATCCAGTCCTTCATTTAACAATATATAATTTATTTACAACAATTTCAGGTTGAATTACTATACATACCTTTCTGAAATGTCATAGATATATATATACATAAGGCCAAGTAAATACTTGAAAGCACTTAGAAACGAATTTCCAAAATTCTACCCACAAATCCATATCATTGTCCAAAAGAGTACAGAAAATCTCCCTCAGCAGAAGTTTTTCCATTGCCACAAAAGTTTTGACAACAATTTACATTGACGATAAGGAACACAAAAGGTAAAAAAACAAACAAACAAACAAACCAAACAAAAAAATACAATTGCATAAGCGCTGTGGCGTGTAATAAATACAGCATTTTTGACTTGCAGAAAGGCAAGGAACATTGAATCAAGGAACTAAATAGAAAAACCATTCACAAGTACAGAAGTCTATTATTCTTAGTTCAAAAAGAAAACAGGTCAGTCAGAGTGACAGGGAGGTGTGCACACACCCAGTCTCTCATTCTCTCTCTCACACACTCACACACACACACACATTTCACACTGAATAGCAATGAGTGACACAAAAAGTACAGTTTCGAGATGAACGTTTTCCCCTTGAACTAGGGTTAAAAACTTAAAAACCCTTGAACAAAGCACAGGTCACTGACACAAAACTATCAGGCCCAGATTCCATCGAGATGGGAGCTGTTCATCATACACACGCGCACACACACACGCACACACTCACGCAAGCGCGTGCAGATACTCACACACGCACAGTAATTGCAGATTTGTTAGATTTGTTGGACAAGTAAGATGTGAAGATAGATGCTGAACATCCTGGCGGCTGGTGAATTACATTACTGAAATGTGCTTAGACAACACATCCAAGACAATGACAGGGGTGATAGAGTTTCACACACAGTCTGACTGTACAACTGCCATGGCTCATCGAAACACGCTGCGTCAACACTGGCTTCTCACTGTCTGAGGACTGATGTCCCCTGTCTCCAGTTGGCCTCCACGCCGTCCCGGTGCGGTGACTCACTAAGCACTCGTGACCACTTCCACCTTGTGTTTAAATGCTTACAGTTAGAGAAAGTATCAGGGAGACGTATGCAGAGTAAGGACGAACAAAATATGTATAGAAACTTCCTGTAAAACAGTCTCTAAACCCTTAACACTGCAAAAAGTCTTCACTGCTAGATCGCCAAAGAACAGTATATAGGCAAACACGTCACGGTTTAGACTTGACAAATGCTGCGCCAGTTAAGTGTCTTTTTTTGGCTTCATATTAAAATATAATTTACATTTCTTTACAAAGTGGTAAAATAAACGGACACACGGTACTGCCTGAACAAATAGCTGTAACCTGCCTCATAGACAAAAAGCCGAGAAGTGAGCTCAAGAGAGATGATTTGGACTTGAAGTCCGCAGGTTCAAGACACAGCAACTCTGACTTACTGTACTCTATACTAGCTGCAAGTAAAACAACGCTCAAACAATATTCAATGGGTACAACACGAGGATGTAGTGGCCTTAAAAGATACTCAGAAAACTTTGGTTACCAATTCTGCTGATATACAGTATGCAAAGTGACAGCACACGGCTGGTATAGAAAAACTATTTACATATTACATGTGACGATGATCCATTTCAACATGAAAAGATTTAGTTAAAGTGATGTCGCCGTATTGTCTGAAAAGGGGCTTAATCCATAAAGTGTCAAGAGGAGGAAGGGGGGCAAAAAAGGCAAAATCTGATTACATGGCATCTCTGCGTCAAACGGTAAGGTGGGTTTCAAACATACAACAAAGATGCCACACCAAAACAAAGGAACTCCTCAGACAAAGGAGCAGGAGGAAGGAAAGACGGGCGCACCTTTCCCCCCGCTGTGAGGAAACCCACGTGTACATTCCAGATATCTGACAATCATAAAAGAGGCTCCAGTCAGGGGTCAAAGGTGGAAGCCCCGGGCGGGGCGGCTGGGGACGGGCTACACTGGCTGTTTGGATGAGCAGGGACTGAGGAGCGGGGGCTCTCGTTACAGCTTTAACAGACAACTTCACATGCAACCCTGAGGCAGACGGAGAGACGACTATGGCTAGTTCGGGATCGCTCACATGATTTAAAAGAATAATTACTGGGCTGCTTTTAATATACTCTCGGATTTCACGTCGCCTGACCTGACACACCCATGAATATTAATGTATCAATAAAAAAAAAAAGACGTAGTAGCAAAATATGAGAAGCGAGTGTTGCAGTTTAGCTTCTGTTGCAGGTGGATGTGCAGGATCGTTGTGTGCAGTCGATGTGCAGCCTTGGCTGGAAATACAACAGGAAAATAAAAAAAAACCTTTCCAGGCATCTTCTGTTAGCAGAGGCGTGACATTATGTATACGCCACTGTTTCTGTGAGAGACAGGCGTTTCTCTGATGTGGAAATACTGTTTGCCACACGCAGCAAGTGTAGAATTCCCACCAACGTTGCTTCATGAATTCCAAAAACAAAGCTGCACCACGACCCTTTGGACGTGGCTAACCTGGCGAAGATTTTTGAAGAATTTGTTGTCAGATCTTGAGTGGGAAAGGGCTCTGCATTATTCATAACCCTCCTGGCCATGCTTTAATGTGTAACATCCACACGGCTACGGGCTGGATGTAATCAGGAGGAAAATGTCATTTTGGAAATGAGCTTTGACGACATTCAGTGTTCACATACATGCGGCTGGATCGGCTATCGGCCCTATGGCTCCTTCATTAGCTGTGGAAATTAAAAGGGACAGAAAAAGGGCGAGCAAGCAGAGAAACAGCCCGACGTGAGACAAACTGGACGGATTGAGATTGCAGGCTTTCCACAGGAATGGCTTCTGAAATATGACTTTAGTGGAGATATTACTCACTCGCGTCTCAAAAAAGTTCAAAGAACCCAAACCCCACATATATTGATTCAGAGGCAGAAACGCTGTGAAGCGTCTTGCCGGATCAAGATGTCAAGATGTTACATTCAGAGTAGCGATAGCGGCTGGAATAAAGCAAAACAAAACACGGGCGATAAAACGCTACAAAGAGGACGAGACAGGTGTTTTGGGCCTCTGACGTACAATCTATTTTAAACCCGCAGGTCCAGGATGTGCTACAAGCCGTCTGTGTCTGCGTGTGTGTTTTAGGAGCCGTTACGACACGTGGGAGACGAGCATGTGTCGAGTGTCACTGGGTGTGTGTGGACTGTGTGTGTGTGTGTGTGTGTGGACGCGAGGCGACGCTCACAAACCCTGATGACCTTGTCGGGAATGTGTTCGGCGTCTTGATAAAATGTCATGGAGCAAACCTGCCAGTTGCATATGTCGCCCGGTCTCCTGAACCTGAAATGACCGGCACTTTCTCACATCCCTCAGCTATTTCCTAGCTTAATTGTCTCATTGGAATAAAACAATAAAGAGATTCCTTGGATTTGCAATATTGGCCTTTAGTGATAGCATTATGTTTGCATATTGCTCCTTATTAGCCATAAACAGGCTATTTTATATAAAAAGGCATGAAGATAATTTCCTGTCAGAAGAATGGCCGAAGCTAATTTGACTTGAATCTTGGATGGAAAATAAAGGGTATTTTTCTTTGCTGAGCTCAAGGGTAACGCTCCCCACACACTCAGAAACTTCCTTTTCCCTCATTTGGTCTGTTTAAAGATTCTCTCTCGCTGTTCAATGGGAGATGGGACTCACTCCAACATAAACACTTCACGGTCGTCTGAAGTGAAGACGAGGGACACGGGGACAGCTCTGCTCTTCGACTCTCGCTGCAGTTATCGTTTTCTTTTCTTGTTTTGTTTTTTTTTTCTTCCTTGTTGTTTGTTTGTGTTGCTGTGGCCTGTACGCTTCTTCTGCATCAGTCTCTCTCCCCTCCTCTGGGTTAGCACTCGCCGTCGGAGACCAGGAAAATCATGGCTTCCTGTTTGCCGATGTCGGCCATGACCGTGGCCAGCTGGTTGATGTTGCCGCTGTGGAAGTGCTGCGCCTCCCACAGGTCCAGGATCACAGAGGTCGGGCTCGCTTTGGATGCAAAGAAACTCATGTGTCTGCGGAGAGGTGAGCGACAAAAATAACAGTGAGCGAGACAAGTTTAGCAAAAAACTGGCACACGGAGCATCACAATAGACTCATTTGCTCAGCGCAGAAAGAGACACAGGCGAGGCTTCTCGGCTCGTGCTTTAATGGGTGGCTGTTTCTTGCAACTCTGTCAATGTCAAGTTTTATTGTATTTTATTGCGACATACAGATAGTGCGCGTGGCAGCACTTGAACAAGAAAGTGATAAAAGGTAGAAAAACATGAAGTAGCTCTTGAAGCGTCCATCAAATAAAAGAAAAAAAATCAGTGACAGCTTTCATTTGAGCGCCTTTTTCTTCTCTATTTGACGGTGACATTGGCTCTAAATCCCCATATAGTAAATCCTATATGGACTTTCATTCACAGCTAAGCCGGAAGTGACCTTTTCCGATTCTGGCGCAGAACCTTTACGATCAAACCCAATCAATGACTACAAAGCAGTGGCCCCGGCTGGCTGTATATTTGATGTTGAGTGGTACCCTGATCCCCGCAGTACCTGATGACGCGTGTTTGATTTAATGGCCTTTTTCTGTTCTCCAAATGTCTGGGGCCTTAGCTGTTATGTAGAGCACACATGACATTAAAAAGAGAGAACAGCCTTAACTCTTGGCACAAAGGAGCCACTGTGTTATGTAGGTGTTTTTTTTTTATTTCTTTCTTTATTTTTGCCCGTAGGAAGGAGGTGTGACAGGAAGCCTACAAAGTCCCTTTCACCTTGAGAAAGGTCAGACCGAGTCCATTACGTCCTCGCATCTTCTGTTTGCCTACTGAAGCATTCTGTGATGGTCATAAACATGGTCGCTCTGGCAGGCGCACACGCAGCCCCGGCACAGAGCCGCTCTGCTATTTTGAGTCGTCTGGATTTTTAGAGCGCACACAGACGTCCCCTCCGTGTCGGGAGAGCCCAGCGCACCAAAGAGGCGGCCGCGAAAACGGCAACAAAACTATCCCGAAAACAAAGCTTTGTGTCATTATTCAGATAGAGCAAAGAAATTGGACAGAGCTTAGCATCCACCGTGTCAGCGCTGCTTATTCAACTCGCTGTGTGAAACACAGGCTTATCTGCTGCCATGCCGACGCGGCCGTTTGCAAAGTCTGACGAGAGAAAGATCAAATAAAAAGGTTCTTGGCATTTTAAGTTTTATCGATCGGCCCCCGTTCCGCTCGGTCTGAACACTTTACCCACACAGCAACAAATACAGAAATAACAGCGTGAGAGGATGCCAAAGAGCCGCTGCCTTCTCAAGAAAACATGTTGTTAAGGACAGCTCAAACAACAGAGCCGCTGTTCCTTCCTGAGGCCCAAATGAGAATTGATTATGTCGAGCAAAACATTGCTAGTTAAACCCGCGGAGCATCAATTCAATTTGTGATTAATTGGGGTAAATAAAGTTGATTGGACAAATTAAGTGTACCTATTTGATTTGATTACGAGGGAGAAATTAAATTGCAGGATAGGGGATCGATGCCTGGCTCCCTCCTGTTGCAGGTGCTCCTGTGATAAAGTACAGTCGGAGGCAGCGCTCGGCAGGGATCCAAGGCCACTCCGTCTTTTTGTGGCCGCTGATGGGCAGCTACCTTGCTACCTTTCCAATTACAGCTGTTAAGCAGAATGTAGCAGCCACGAGCCCGGCTGCAGTTTTTAAGCTGCTTACCTGTTTCTGAGGGGGAAACAGGGAGACGGGGGAAGTGTTTTTCTCTTAGAAGTGTTAGCCGTATCCATCAAGTCCACATTAATCCTCTGATGTTAGCTGTGTCAAATAAGGGATTAGTTTGCCAAAGCAGAACCTTGTTTACCTTAAACTTTAGGAAAAACACTCCACTGACACGGTGCACTTCACACGGATTGTGCAATTACAATTTCACAGTTCCGCCTCAACCTCGACATCAGCGGTGACCCTCCGCAATCACCGTGATTGCATCTTCATTATTTTAAACAAGCCGCGTTCAAGTATTGCACTTAAGGCAATTCAATCATTCATTTAGCATTCAAAATCACTCTCCTTACGTACAAAGCTGTTCATAGTCATCATAGGCACCTTCTTGTGTCTCAGACCTGTTAGAGCCATATCATCCCACTAAGATAGTTTACTCTTTCAATGCGGTTCTGAGAATCTTTAAATGTAGATTTGGGCGCTCCACACAACTTTTTCAGTCATTCGGGGATAGGGTGGCTACTGTATATGCCGCTTATTGTTTTGTTCATGTAAAGTGTCTTGAGAGAGCATTTTTTTATGAACCGGCACTTCAAATAAAATTGAATTGAACTGAATTGAATCGAAAGCGCTGCGTGACCCCCTGCTCTCGAGGGGTTTGGCTAAATGAGGCAGCTGCATTTCCCTGAGCGTCTCTGCAGCCGTCAGATTGTGTCGCTGTGTGTGCGAGTGCCCGGTATTTACCTCTCCAGTTTAAGTCTTTGTGCTAGCATTCTCCAGTCGGCTCCATTGGGACAGGGGGCATCCAGGCTGCTGCAGATCTTCTGCCTGATGAGGTACGGGATCTGGAAGGCGCTGGGCCCTGCCAGGGCTGTGGCATTACTGTCCATGAGCAGAAACTCTGTGTCCACAGCTCGGGTGTCCTAGCAGGAAGGGAGCACGGCCTTTAGAGAGCTCACTGACGACTCTCCCTATCTTGTTTTTTTATCTTTTGGTTTTTCTGGCCTTTAGAAACTGCTCCTTTGTCCAATCTGACATATGAAAATGCTTATTAGCAGCTATGCAGGGCATTACCTTGGCAATGTTGAAGTCCAGGCTGAAGCTCTGCCCCTCCCCCTCCACCTGCCACACGCACAGCTGGCAAGTGAGATCACAGGTGCTGAGGCTGAGCCGCTCCAGAGTGAACGTGCAGTGCAGGTACCGCTGGGAGCCATTCCAGATGTGGTAGAATGGGATCTCCTGCAGAAGACAAGGAGGAAGAGGAGGAGGAGGAGGAGGAAGAGAAAGAGTGTGGTAAGAACACACGGCAGCACAGTCAGAGCAGCGTGTCTGAAACACGCCACAACAGGCCCTCCTGCCTGGAATATGCACAGATCATCATTAATTACTGCAACGCCGGCTGTCATTGGAGGACAAGCATGGCTCAATACACGTGAGACGGCAGACTCATGATTCTCAGGCAAGCTTTATGAGGGAGAATCTGTAGATGGGTTTATGGGTTTTTGTCTGGCTGCAAGCAACTGTGTTAAAAACAACACAACAACATGTTTTTTATCACTGCCTTGAGACACGCCTTCTTATGTTTCTGCCCAGAGATCTGCAACATCATAGTCCCGCTTTGAAGCTAAAACACACAATGTTACATAGAGACGTATATGTTTGCATAATAGCTCTGAGGAGGACCACTGTGCACTGTCTGGCTAACAGCGAGTGTTTGGTAGAATTTATTCAAGGCTGACAATTTCTACATCTTTCTCTCTGTTGCTCCATATTCATGCCTCGTTTGCATATCCCCAGAGAAGCAGAGAGGTAACTGGAGGAAAGAAAAAAAACACAGACAGGGCACTCTAAATCCTCACTTCACCCTGGGTTCAACAGCTGACAAAAACTTGCAAGTGAAATGGCGCTGCAGTGCACGCCGCCTTCCAAACGGGGGCACTGTTACCCAGGCAGACAGAGAGGAGTAGAGAGGGGGGGACAGGAGCGGCACAAAAGTCTTCACAGGGCCCCAGGGAGACTAAAGGCCTTTTCTGACCGCACTGCTGAGAGGGGAATAACACTTCCAAATGAACAGGCACAGTCCAGAGGAATAAGCCTCTGTTCTGGGTGCATTGTTGCTGCCGCTGCTTGCTTGGCGCTGCCTGTGTGTTCTCTTTGGGGACCTGGTGCTCAGCGCTTACATAGTTACAGCCAGAACATTTTCTAGTCCTCTTTGAACAGCCCTCGTGTCTCTGTTCCCGGGCTGCGGTGCAACGTGCCACGCAGGTGCGGTGGGGGAGGTGGAGAGGGTCCAGGAAGTTCCAGATATTTACATGCTGCTCTATATTTCATCTGAGCTCCCTTTGTGGGAGCGGCGGCTGGGATAATCAATCAGCTCGCAGCTCTGGGGTAGTGCACACACACACCTCAGCTTCCATATTCACTCACATATACAACATCCTGCAGAAGCACAAAAACACACACACACAGTGTGACACACACACTGTAAAAGTTGCAGTATTTGAGACGGTGCCAACAGTGAACAGGTATTGGACACTGGACTCAGGAAGTAACACTCCGTTGTGTGAATCTTTAAAGTCACTGACTGAAGTCAAGGCAAACACGCTTCATTAAAATGACACAAACTAAACTCCAACATCCAGACACACAGCTGCAGCTTGAACACACTCATTAACAATAATATATTTCTCCTGCTAAACCTTTGATTTCTCGGTGGCATCGCTTCTGTCGACACCTCCTCCTCCGTCCCTTCATTTCCCTGCCGGGCTGATTTAAAGTAACCGCACACGACACAGGTTTTTAAACCGAGTGTGCAAACAATGGCTTTGGAGAGCCCTGTACCAGCTGACAAGCAAATTTGACAGATTCACCCGGGCACTTGTATTACATCTCAGTGTTGCCTCTCTGATCTGGAGCGACTTCCCTGCCCCTGCGGCTTCCGCAGGGCCGAGCCACGCACCTGGTAGCCGGCGAGCAGCTTGCTCCTCCAGTGCGCCTGGGGCATGTCGTGGATGGACAGGCGCAGGTTGTGGTAGCTGTCTTTGAAGAGCAGGACGTGGGGCTCGTCAATCAGCCGACCCCCGAGCTGCCGCTCCATCTGCATCACCTCCTGAAGAGAGAGAGGGAGGGAGAGAGGGACGTGGTGTGAGATTGGGCAAAATCATTCATAATGCTGTAGGTGCCCTGGTTACACTTTATGAAACTCATCACTCAAACATAAAAAAAAACTGTGCAGTTTGTAGCAGAAGTGGTCCACTCACACACACACACACGCCCGCGCACACACACACACACACACACACATGCACACACACACGTGTGGACATAGACATAGATTCAAAAGAGCACAGACATACAAAAGAAGTCCTAAGCAATGTTGGAAAAATACAAAAAAAATCCACTTGCTGGTTCACACATACACACAGAGATGCACAAAGACACGCGTACGGCGCAGGCTGGAGGCGGGGTACGCTGCATCTTAGGACAAGTAGATAATGTCCCTGCATGCGGCTGCTGGGGCTGGGGCTGGGGCTGGGGCTGGGGCTGGGGCTGGGGCTGGGGCTGGGGCTGGGGCTGGGGCTGGGGCTGGGGCTGGGGCTGGGGCTGAGGCGACTCGTCTCCACAGCGCTTTAATGTCACCACAAGGTTGATTCCCTGCCTCAGTGCACGCGCGTGTGTGTGTGCATGTGTGCGCGCGCGGCTTCCTGCAACTGCATTAGCATGCAAATGCTGCAGCCATCCCTGGCCCTACGAGCTACCTGGGCTGTGATGAAGTAAGTGAACGAGCCATTAGTCAACTGCTCATTGTTCTCGCATGGCGAATCTCCTTAATTTCATTTTTGTTTTCGTGCCAGGAGAGATTTGTAAATGCATGCTTAATATTTTAATCTCTGTGGGACTTGCTCAGTCGACCATTTGTTGCCATCCAAATGACCATCTGGAAGGGGATGATAATATCTGCTGTATCTGCCTCTGATCTATCAATTTGTTTGGAGCTGCCCGATTTCTGCCGAGCGAGTCTTCAAGAGTCCAGTCTTTCGCATGTGCCGCCTCGCACTCCAACCAGAGGAGCGTATTATGAGACATGGTGCAGACCTTGGGAAAAAGAAGAAAAAAACAGAAGAGGAAAAACAGAAATAATATGTTCTTTTAATCTGTCTGAGGAGGTAAACAAGATGGCAGCAGAGGGAAAACAGACACGCAGACTATGCCTCCGAGTCTAGGACGCATCTCAAAGACAACGGCTCCGAGAGGGAGAGAGCGGCCATATGTTGAGTGCTGCATGCCAGCGTGGTTGCCCATGGTATGATTTCAGCAAAGACATCTAATTAAGGTGGAGAATGGCAGTAATTTCGATCTGCACAACACTGATTCAATTTTATGCCCTCTTTCCCAGGAATGGGCTAGACTGATTCCAATTATAATGGAAAGGAAGCTGTTAATTATCCATTTGGAATCTCTACCTGCTTTTGATATTTGATGTGCTTCTCTTCACTGGATGAACACTTCTGGGTTCAGCCCGAGAACTGAATTTCAATGTTTGCTCCGTGCATTGCTAATTTCCATGTTTGCGTAGTGCTCATCTTCTTGTTAACACGAACTTCGTGCCCCCCTGTGATTATCCCTCTCCATTCCTGCATGTGCATCGGTTTATTCCCTTCATCCAAATGCCACTGAGCATTAAAGATGTACATGATCTGGCTGTATGTGGCTGCCTGGAGTGTTTTCCTAGCTGTGTTGCCACACTGGAGCTTTGTGCTGAAACCCAGCCCACTTACTCGGAGTGGGAAGGTCAGACAATGGCTCTGAATCAAAGCGTCGAGGTCTAATGAGTTAATAACAGGGGGCAGAGCATTCTCTGCAGAATTAAAAGCCCTGTGCTATTATGTCTCTTACGCAGACAAAAAGTCACTTTATGAGGGCTTCCAGAGAGGTTCATTTAACACAGTTCTTAAGTGCAAATTTGTTGGGGGTGATTAGCATTGCAAATTGGGCCTGGTGGACTTTGATCGGGTCTTTGACCTGCAGCAGCTAATCTATAGGCCTGCTAGTAAGAGAGAGGGAGAGCAGAATGCCAATTATCTTATTATCAACATATAGCGACTAGTGTGAATACTAACGGGCCCGTCGAGCGGTTTGTCGGGTTCAGGGCTGACACGGCAGGATTACGATCAAACAGGGTCTAGGACACGGCGCTGCGGCTGTCTGACAGCGACGCCGGGCTCACCGGGGAGTGACGTGCACGCGGCCCAGCCTCTGAATGACACCGTCCCGCTTGGATCCTGGCTGCCTGTGCGCGCCGGTTTGTTTTTGTGCACGGTTTCGGCATATGTTCTGGACTGAGAGAATAATGGCCCTCTTTACGCCCCATTATCCTGTTAACAAATGACAGTGTGAGCGCGCTAATAGATGAGAGGCTAAATTTGACCGTATTATTTACTCTTTCTGGGGGAAAACAACGCAAGGCTCTGAATTAGTTTATCAAATCACATATTAATCATCAAGGACCCAGCTAAATTGCGTTCCCGTTCGTCGGCGATAAGAAGGGCACTTTCTCTTGGACGGCCTGACCCCGTACAACTGTGGGAACATTAAGATGCATGAGATGGGCGAGAAGTTCAAGTGCAGCAGGAGAAAAACCCCTTTTGTTCTGACGGAATTTGAGATAGCCCGTGGTGTGTGTGAAGACTGTGAATTTGGAGTCGGCCAGAGCCAAGACCACCCCCTGACATTCAATGAGGCTGGCTAAAGAGAGCGAGATAGAGCAGGGTGGAGTGAACGGAGCAGGAGCCAGAGAGGGGAGAGACAGAGGCAGCTTAACATTTGTGTCTCCAGGTCACTAGAGTGGCCAGCTTTAGCAGGAGCGATAACAGGATTACTGCAATCATGGCCACAGTTTTCTACGACTTTAACCCCTCTCCCCGTTCTCACTCATCTCCCGCCCCTCTCCTCACCCATCCCCTCATTCTCCAGAGCTGGGACTGTGATGGACCGGGGCCGGGCTCCATGGGGAAACAAGAGACACTCGTACAGCTAATCTCCTCGGGCTGGTGCTGACAGAAAGAGGTTAGTGGCTCTCTCGCACAACAAAAAAAACAGCCGGCCGTCGGACGTGGGAGAGGAACACGGGCTCCACAAATCAAAGCGTTAGCAGAGCCCGGACTGGTTCAAAGCTGCAGATTAAAATATTCTACTTTCCTCGCAGCAAGGTCAAGCCACAACATGTGGCCGCGTGTTGTTCCGCCGTGGCGTGTAATAAACTGATGAACTTAACCAGCTCTGATGGGGATTATAACCAGCGTTTGATCAGTTAATTAGTCAAGCTACATGTCCTGTGAAACGTGGGGAGATGCATGGGCTTTAATATCCTCATAAACTCACCCGCGCCCCTGCACTCTTAGCGACGTCGTGTCCTCGCGTGTTTAAAAATGTGCATTCATTGCGGCGATCCATTTTCAGAGCTGCTCTTTTCAGGCAAATGCATTTGTTTATAGAGAGTAGCCTGGCTATGTGGGCTCCATAAATCTGTGTATTTGTCAGCGGGATGTGACAGGCTTTTCCTCTCTGACTGAGAGTCTATCAGTCTGAGCTCCAGTGGCCGTGCCCGCTACAGTCAACTCTGATTAATAACTACAAATAGAAGGGACTTGTCTGCTCAGTTATAAATTGGGACTGTGTTTGCTAGGGAAAAGATGCGCATTCGGCCTGATAAATCACAGAGCAGGCTGGGAGAAAACAGCGCACAGGAACACAGAAATATAATATGGAAACGATTTCTCAGCTGGGCTCGGTGATAAAGCTGACTGTCTTCTTTAACTTAATGCCAGCAATTACTGGGCTGCACTCGTCCGTGTTTTCCCCGAGAAATTCCTTGCCAGTGACTATTCTGATGGAGGGATCAGCAAAGCGGTTTGTATTACACTTTGTACACACTGCTCTTCTGTTCTCTGATGTATTGAAGCAAAAAAAGTTTCTGCCCAAACGTTACTTGCCGTTCAGGAGTTTAGCCAGGGAACATCATGGTGAAGGGAACACATAAACGCTTTATGAGGCCTTTTAAAAGCAAATAAGAATAATAGCTTGAGGTCAGACACCATATTAAAGAATCCAGGAGCCTCCGTTTAACCAGTTAGACCTCAATTAAACCCTCGTTTAACACTGGAACATCCACTTTTACAATCAAGACACAAAAAGCTGAATGTATTGGCCTTGTTACATGAATATTGATGAAAGCATAAACTCTGTGGTCTGAAATACAATACCGTGAGTACAAAGGGAGGTAGCTCAAACATTCTCAACATCTGAGAGAGAAGTCTCTGGCCATGAGTGCGGTCCCCTGGGGGTTCATGCTAAAAGCTAACATGCTGATAGTAAACAGCAATGGTATTCTCTTCGTTAATCGTTTTACTTTAACATGTTGACGTTCAATAACTCTGCTGAAATGCATCTATTTTGCACCACTCTAACTGTGATCTGAACTCAAATCAGTGGTATTTATTCTCTGGGGGCCATGAATTACTGCACAAAATGTTGTGGCCGAGCATCAGACAACGCACCGAGGTACACCATGATTAAAAATCATCATAACAAAATGGTTCCCATTAGTATTTATGCTGGTGCCTACTACACCACGTGCACCAGAAAAGCCAGAAAAAAAGTGACTGGCTTCAACCTCTGCAAAAATAAAAGTGACAGTTAGTGGGTGGCTTATAAATCATTCTGCATCTGTTTTTTTTTCTCACTGTACAACAACATCAACCTTACAAAACACGTGGGTGTTCAGGAGAAATGTTTAGTTATCAATAAACACCAGGATATTTTGTCTTTGTGCCACTATTCAGATGTGGTTTATGCTCAGAGGAAAACACACAGAGCATTTTGTTCTCCAGACCAAGAGCTGACAGATTCTGAATATCACAGCTAAATATATCTAAAAAAAAAACCCCCAAAAAATAAAAAACAAGCCAAGCAGCTGGAGCATATTCCTCCCCTTAAAAGACACCTTTGCCGGCACTGTTCCAGTTTAATTAGGCATTGGTATTGGGTCTATCTGTGCGCCTGGTGAGAGGCTGGGTTCTCTGCAGGTGTTTCAATCAGTTGTAGGATGGCAGAACATCAGTGATGCTCTCCCGCAGGTCCGGCAGGGAACAACTCGGTGCACAGCGAGGGCGCTACCAAACGCCGATCATGTCTCCTCTGCTGCTGCGCCAGCCTTGGCTCGGCCCATCAAGAGTGGGACACACATTAAATATTAACTTAATTGGTCCCGGCAGAGCCCTGCTAACATACGGCAAGCATCAGACGGAAATGTCACCGTTTCCCCTGAGCCCCCGCACACTTAGGATCAAAGACAATAACATTGGTTCTAATCTGCTGTAATTGGGAGATAAGAGATCGCATGGTACAGCGTGCATAAGTGCAGTGTGCGTGCGTGCGGCTGGGTGCGTGCGCGTGCGTCATCCCCGCTGATGGAGACTTGTCAGAGCAGACTGACAGCCGGCAGGGCGACTGGAGAGAGGAAGCCGCAGCATCCCTTTTGGTTTCAGTCCTCCCTGCCAGTGAACATCCGACAGCAGAGTGACAGAAATGGCTTTTCGTTTATTTTTTCATCTCTCTTCAAAAGTGCGCCCCGTTTAATGTGCAAAAAGTAGACTCCCGTGTCTGGGAAATGAATTGCGGAGGCAGAGCAGGCTGAAAATGCAACGTCACAACACTCACCTGCTGGAGAGTACAGTACGTCAGCACGAACATAAAAAAAAAAAAAAACAATGGCCCGACTATCGTACCACCTACAGCTTCTCCACCACAATTAAATCTAATGGTAGCCATAGTGAAAGCCTAATCATAAATGGTGCGTTTTAAAGATAGTGATTAGTGATTAGCCTGAACCTCTCCAGGGAAGTTTAATCTCCACTCAAAGTGGTTAATGTACTTGCTAAATGAACTGCTCCCACCATAATGGCACCAAGAGCAGTGTGAAGTCGAGATTACTAAACAGTGTGGGCCACATTCTAAATCACTCACTAAAAACTACAAAACCCCGGAGACGCCGTGGCTTACCACAGGACCAGGTTGTGCAAGAGACGGAGAGCTAATGCACTCAAGGGCGTCGAGGGAGCTGCGGAGTATGGCAGCACAAGTGCTGGAGTCAACAAGCTCAGATGTCCTTTTCCTGGCTAAGAGAGCGGGAGAATAGCAGAACAAGAGCTAGCCAGGGGGAGAGGCATGGAGAGGGAGGCTGTTTTGTGCTCCCGCAGCCCTCTTGCAACAAACGTAGGACGCACAAGGTCATTTCAACAGTCACACTGCAGCAGAACAACAGCGGGTCACCCGATGATCTAAATATATGATGGGAAGCCCGTCATTCCAACCGGTTTGATTACGATGTAACATAAAGAGGTGATATCTGGAGGGGAAAAAAAAACTCCTTCGTCTGCAGGGAGAACCCGCCCCGCTATATCACAACTTATATTTATTTCCACATTAGAGGAGTTTAATGCGAGCCAGCAATTTCCCTGAGCGCGCCCGCTCTTGCGCAAAAGCTGTCAGAAACCGAGAGAGATAGTGGCAGAAGTGACCCACAAAAAGACAGATGTAAGCATCGGAGAGTTTTCAGCGATTCCCACCCCACGGCTACTTCATCCCTGGCACGGTGCTCATCTCATCCTCAGCTTCTCCCAAATATGAGGAGTGCTGATTTCAGCCTGCTCCCCCCCGCCTGCCTGCCTGCCTGCCTGCCTGACATTGTTTATTTCCCCACAGCCATCTATACGATTGTGCTGATTGTGCCTCTGCACGAGGAGGTCAGCCATTACAACCGGCTGAAAGTGGGCCGGAGTGGGAAGTGGCGCCGGTGGCAGTGGGCGGTGTCAGGCGAGGAGGAACAGCTTGGAGAGAGAGAGAGAGAGAGAGAGAGAGAGAGAGAGATACAGAAAGCACAGAGGTTGCTGGGAAAGGATTGGGGCAGGCTCTCCTTTTAATTTACTAATTAACCATGCAAATGAAATCTTAACAGGCTACTCAGAGGCAGTCCTCCAGGGAGGGAGGAAGGCATTAGCGCTTGATTATACTCTGTCCATGTGGAGAGCCAAAAAGAGAAGCGAAATATGCTGCTGAACAAAGTGATGGGAAACTTCTTGGCCCACGGCAGTCGAGCGGAACCACTGATGGCACGAAAGGAATAATGCATCTCTGCAGGTGTGCACCAGAAAAACACACACTCGGGAGAGCGTACTGTATCGGGGCAGAGGGTGTGTGAATCAGGCACACTTGAACCGGGGTAATCAAGCCTGCAATATTGTTCAATTTCCCATGGCCACACCTGACTCCACCTTCCAACGTGACGGACAGAGCGATTACAAATAATAGTCCACCCATCACTCACACGACGCACACACACACAAAAAAACGTCTGCTATGGTTTACCTTGAAGACGTCCTGCGTGTCGTCCATGCAGTACACCCTGATGTTGTACTCCAGCGTGGAGCAGTAGGCGTCGGAGAAGAGCACCAGCCGCAGGCGCTTGGCGGCGCCCATGTGCAGGGACTCGCCCACCAGGGCCAGCGTCCCCAGCTGCTCCGAGAAGAGCCGGCATGTCTCGGCCTCCAGCTGGCAGTAGTAGGGCTCCGACACCAGCTCCTCCCCCATCAGTAGGACGTCCTGGAAGAGGGAAAATAAAAGAAAGAAAAAAGGGGGGGGGGGAGACACAATTTTGTGAGTGGAAGGTCAAGCACCCAATTTCCTGTATGGGAAGAAGGAGGGGTAAAGTGTTTGCCGGGGTCCCCGGTGTCTGTATGTGTGTTTGTTAAAGGCGCTGTTAGGAAAGTAGTTTGGTGCTGCGGTGAGACCCCAAACTCGGCCCCTAGTGCGCTGCGACAAAATAACATTTACACTAAAGGTCTTTCAAGTAACATTACAGAAGTGTCTGACTGACCGTTTATAGCGGGAGAAAAAAAGAAACCTTTGTTCTTGCCTTACATTTCCTTCTCGCCGCTACACTTAAGGACACACATTCGCTCATACAAAGGCACACATCCTATACAGCGCCATCAGTTTACTTAATAATGCATGAATGAGGTGCTCAATTGACATGAAAGCGGAATCGAATAGATTCCTGGCAAGAGCAGATGGTTCTGGAGAAAGAAAAGACTGTGGAGGTGCAGTTAATATCGGATTATTGGGATTTCCAGAATTTCCGTCAGCCTTCGAGATTTGTTAGGAGAGGTGAGACAAACTTGCCAATTTTTCCGCAAAGCAACACTTTTGCTCGATGGTGAGAGGCATTGGAGGCACAAACAGGCTGTACAAGAATTAATTAATGCCTTAATTAAAAAAAAAGAAGATTGGAGAGAGACACTGGATTTTCCAGGCTTTGTTGCAGCCCTGTATCACAACTGCGTCTCTAATGTAGGCGACGTGCTCGTGCAGATATCCTATCCCATCACAGCGCGGGATGGTTTTATGAGATAATTCCACTGCTCTTCAGGCTAATTTGATGGGGACAAATTGGACCCAAGGTGACAACATTTTCTCTAAAATCCCATCATGCCAGTTGACTGACTCTTCTCATTAGCCAATCAAGCTGAAGAGAGCATCCTGCCTGCCAAAAGCCCAGCAAGCCCCTCAAGGATCAATACAACCAGACACCATCTACATCAATTGAATTAGTATTGACACAATTCATTTGCTATGCAACCACAATGGAGTCTCACTTTTTCATCATCTTAATATTTCTTCCCGGCAGAGCGGAGAGCAAGGTGGCTCCGTTACACCGCCGAGCTCTCACTCTGCCACCAATTCATTCCTCTTACTCCTCTCCTCACTGGCTCCTCGTGCCTTTCTCTTCATTTCCAAGCCACATTTCCAATCTCCCACTTTCTAATCATTCCACTACATCTGCATTACCTACTTGTCCTCTTCGCCCCCCCCCCTGCTCTCCTTTCTTTCCTTTTCCGTCTCATTCACACTCTCTAGGGCTGATTCTGCTCCTGTCCTTTAGTCCACCTGATGGTTTTTTCCTTCTCTTCCTTTGGTGGCCACGCAGTCAGGCCGATGGGCTATATTTGGTCTGGCCGATGATTAAAAGTGCTGGTCTAACCTCTGCCTCAGACAGGCCAATCCATCCCACAGACACCCCACCGCTGCCACACACGGGGAGGCTGAATAATTTATGCACAATATCGAACATGAAAGAAGACCTACTAACACTCCGAAGCCCACCAGCACCCCTTCCAATCTCTCTGGATTGTTGAGATGGGTCTACTGCCTCCAACCACGTTTGTTTGCGTGTGTGTGTGTGTGTGTGTGTAGTATATGTGTGGACACTAGCACTCTTCCCAACTCCATCCTATCGGAGCCTGGCACTCCTGGTTACTTTCAAATTTCATGGATAGAAAAACGGGGAGGGAGCTCTGTAATTGGAAGCAGCAGTCAAAAATGGTCAAGGAGCACTCAGAGGAGTACTTTGAGGATCAGTAATTTGCTTAGAGAATTTCTGTTTTGAGACACAGGTTGCCTAGGCAACTCTGGAGCCGAGAGAGCCGCGGCTACCGGGCTTTTGTTCCAGCCCGATGCGAACACACCTGATGGTCAATATAATTTAAACCCTATGGAGTGGATGAGTGCAGGGCCAGAATTACCTCCGCTCTACGGCTTTGAGTGCTTCGCAGTGCGAGCCCTGAGTCTCTGCTGTGCGACTTTGTCGTGCCTTTTTAAAGGAACGCTCTCGGTGTGAGTTCAGCGAACAAAACTCGGTATTTCTGCGGTGGATTTGAGCTGCTGGCCTATCGCGCCGCCTCACCTCCCAGGTGCCCTCGTAGTTCTGCTTCTTGAGGCGGATGGCCCAGTTATCAAGGCACGCGTCGGAGCAGTGGTCCATGCTGAGGATAACGGGCCGGCTCAGGACCACGCCTGGGGGGCCGCAGCTCACCACGGGGCTGAGCAGGGTCTGGCAACCGGCCAGGGGTAACCTACACCAGGGGGAGAGAAATGACGATTTACTCACAGTTATTAGAAAGAATTAACTGTTCTCTCAGAAGCAGGATATGATACTGTCACCTCTGCAAATCATGGAGGAGCAGGAGTGGGGGATTATGAAAGCACTGCTGGACTTAGTTGTGTTTGGGAACGCTATCAAACACTATCAGTGTCATCTGAGAGTGAACGCAGCAAGCCAGATAAACAGGGCTTTCCAAACAATTCATTTAAGTTAAATAGTGCACATTCTGCTAAAAGGTTACGTTATTTATTTACATCCTTCCTCCACAGCGCTGGCACAGACTCGTAAGCCTTTCCTAATGGAACAGCCGAGCATCAAAACAAACAGCCTAGTGGCATCCAGGGAAGACTGCCAGTTAGGCAGTGTTAAAGAGACCCACCTTAAATCTTCCTTCCTCTGAACAGTGAGATAAATCTCATAGATCTTCCCTCTGGGGATGGCCTCGGGAGGAATGAGCAGACTGATTCCTAATGCAAATAACAACAAAGGAAGAGAGAGGAGGGGGGTTAGTGAGGAAGAGGGGGGACAGGCTCATTTGTTCTGACTGAACAGCGCTTTTGTCATTTCGTAAAAGGAAGCCGGCCCACTCAACAAAACTGTGTGGCTGCAAAAACAAAAAACAAATCTATTCTGAAGGTCAGAGGCAGCCTCCGTCAGGTACAGTAGATGCAAATCTTTGCACTGGCAGCCGAGGCGGCACATGTCCCCACGGTCAACAATTAGCTGAGACAAAGGCGCACACTGCGCCGCAGTTTAAATGTCCTCCGTCTGCCACCAAGTAGATAATTGAGACTATGGAACAGACTACTCCAGGAAAATTGCACTTCCCCAGGAGAGTGTGGGGATGCACCTTGGAGAATAGAGAGCTATTGAGGTAGCTGGAGTGTTGTGGTATTTGTGACGCCATTCTCATGCAAAGAAATCAGCCACTTAGACTCCCATTTAAAATGTAGTACAAACAGTGACTGTGTGACAAACTCTCAATTGTCTGGACCATAGACTGGATCTGTTCACCAGAAAAACATCTGTCTGCATGAAGCAAAAGGTGCTTGAATCCTTGCAGCGTCCCCTGCATCCATAAACCTTCTGTTTTCTGCTGTGGCCGCTCTGAAACTGGGCTAAATGACAGTCTATCTCCACTGAGTGGATGTGTGCGAGTGCCGTTCTTTTTTTCCCCTCTTCTATGTCCCAACGAGATGACGGCTGCCAGCGTGTGGTACTGTGGAGTCTACATGGGTTTGAGTTAATCCATGCATTAAGGATTTGTAAGAGAGTGGAGGAGAGATGGAGAAAAGCAACAGAGGGAGAGCGAGAGAGCAGAAAAAAAGAGACCTTTTCTGCTGCTTTACCGCTACTGTCAGTGGCTAATCTGGACGGCCTACAATGAGCCCAGCGAAAACACCGTCTCTCAGAGTAATTATATAAGATCTGTACTCCACTAATACGGAGAGGGGAAGCAAAACAGGAGACTAATGATGTTGGTTTGGCTTTTTAGATTTTATATTAGACTAATCTTCAGCACAGAAACATCACTTTTGGACAGCAGCTACACATTTGGCCGGCGCAGACACACCGGAATAATTTGTCCTAGGTATGATTCCAGGAATTGCTCACAACGTGCACACGCTTGATTTTCACTCATCTCATCGCTGCACACAATGTTCACAAAGATGCGGCTTATTGACAAAACATTTCTCCTCAGCACGCGGTTCAAATTGTATGATGTCAGATCCAGATAAACAAGTGAGCCCTTCATGGACGATCTGCTTTAATCACCTGGCTAAAACCAACCCGATGCACGTTCCTTTGAGGTGTCTTATCGTGTTCCTTGTAACTGGTGAAAGCTCGTTTGCATCAAACAGAGAAATACAGCTGCACATTAAGACGCTTTATATGAAATGCCGAAACGCTTTATGTGCGTTATCCTCACACTAAGCTATTAGGGAAGCCACATGCATGAGATTTAAAGGCTGAATGGTCTGCAACGCTTTCAGCCGACAGTGTGACATTTATGGGACTCAGCTGTTACTGATAAATCCTCCTTGTTAATGTCCAGTTGGAGGCATTGTGCCATTAACGCAGGTGTAATAAAGTTTCTGGAAATGTTCCTCTTTTTTATGTAAAAGCAATAATGATCTATGGATTGTATGATGCAAATAAAAACGGCTTTGTTCCCATATTTCTACATTTAGTACAAGGTGTCACAATGTTATCTTGTACATTTGAAGTATAGCGACAAATGGAGCATCCTGCGGAGGGTTACTAGAATCTCTCATAGCGTATCTCCACAACATGCAGTCATACAGAAACAATGGATGAATGAGAGTTATTCTGCTTTTACTGCACAACACTGATGTCTTCAGAGGTTTTACTCATTTCCTTTTCACTTTTTAAAAATCCCATTTCAGTGGGAAGCAGTAAACTTCTGCATTATATATAACACATTATACATTCTTGCCCTCTCTCCAAAGTTCTCATGACTTATTACGAATGCACCAAGAGCAGTAAACAGAGAGGCTTATGGACTGATGGGTCACTAACTGAGTGGTTCTGGGGACTTCCAATGAGACCATGTCATGCTACATCTTCACTTTCCTTCCCTTTACTCTGTGAGAGTTTTTGGGTCTTCTCTGCAGTTACAAACAGCTCACAGAGAAAAAGAGTATTATTAGTTAGAACTACAACCAGACCTTGTGCAGCACGCAAGGTTGGACAGAAAAAAAAATCTGCTCCTGTCTTGTCCTTCAGCTGCTTTTAGATCCATCTATTTAAAAAAAAGATCTGACTAGTAAAAAAAATGAATGTGCAGTAAAAATGTGCAGTATTCACACTATTTACTGTTTGGTCAACATTAAGGTGTGGGGCTCTTTCTTCATATCTCACATAATGAAAAGGAGTTCAAGGAGCAATCTGTTACACTTGGTGTTATTTATCAATGATGCTGCAGGTTCCACCGGCTGAAAACCTTTCACCTCTCTCCTTTCCAATTGTTTAGCAGGACCATAAGGGGTTGTGAGTTCATGAAAAACATGAAACTGAAGTGGGCCGACTTCTGCTTTAGAAATGAAGAGCACAACAAATCTCTTTTTCATGCGATTCCTCACAAACGAAAATACTCCTGTTCTGTGGCCTTCTAGATCTCACACAACGGTCCTAAAAAACTGAGGTGTGTCAAATGTCTTGAAATCATTCACATATTAATGTAGAGATGCTTACCAGTAGAAAACTCTTAAACTTCCCATCATGATGTGCAATGACTTGTCTGACTGTGTGTGAGTGATTTCTCCTTCACTGGAACCAAATTAGACAATATTGCTTCTGTCCATCCAACTCCAAACACATAGACCTGAGCCACAGCTATGAAAGCGCCTTTATCAAAGAGCCCACCTGTGCTGGGGATGGTCAGCCTCCCCCCCAGGAAGTTGAAGGTGCCATAGGAGGTGTTGGCCACGTCGCGGGGCAGCGTCTTAAAGTAGCTCTGGGTGGAGAAGCGGCTCACGAACTCCGCCGGGTCCGGGTTGAGCTTGCCGTTGTGTAGCGTGTGCGAGCCGTTGGGCAGCGGGTCCAGCAGGGGCCCGTTGGTCATGGAGAACTTGCCTGTGGCGTCGTGGCGAGAGCGCAGGGTGCCCTGGTAGCTGGTGGTGGTGGTGGTGAGATCGGGCTGGATGGTTAGTAAATGTGAATTCTCTGTTTATGTGATAAAAGGAGTGAGAGAGCGAGAGGGAGAAAGAAAAAGAGAAAAAAAACAGACAAAAGGAAATGTGTGAATCTCTATGAGTGGCAGGCGGGGTGGTTCATACGTCCCGGAGACAGACCTCACACTCTCTAAAGCTGTCGCAACACACACAGAAAACTGAAACAAACAGGAAAAGACACATGGTGCGGGAAACAGAAGACTGACACGCACACACTCTTGACAATACACAAACACAGATTCCACCCAAAGCCAGTCTATTCCCCTACTCTCTCTCTTTGCATCTCTTCTCTCTCTCCTCTTTTTCTTTCCGTCTCTTTAGCAACAACACAATCAATTCCAAACAGAACTCAGACGCAGCTTAGCACCCAGAATGTAGAAAGGCTTTTTTCACGGTGAATCACAGGCGCTGCAACCCGGTTCCCCATCTCCATCCAAGTCAGACAGTTGTATTTCTATTACTCCCTGGTAAACCTCAGAGGCTCCATGCACACAAACACACACACACACACACACACATACACATACACACAGGCAGTAAACAGAGTGGGTACATTTCCAGACAATGAGGCGGTGGCAAAACATAATGTGTCAGGCAGGCAAACACAGCACTCGCACACACAAGCACACACCATTATGCTCCTTGCCTCGACGACAAGCCACCGTAAACACATTCACGCCACCTCCACAACCGCAAACAGACACAGGATCAGTGGGACACGTAGATGGGTGCTGCACGGTCACGGTGGGCAGGCGGACAGCAACGGACGCACAGAGGAGGGGAGAACAAAGAACAGTGTCCTACTGCTGTGGGGGGGAGGCCTGCGTGGCCGCGGCGCCCACACACCTGGCTTGCTGGGCTTGATGCCCATGGGCTGGAAGCCAGTGGTGAGGATGGAGGAGTCGGCCACGTCGGCGTCCAGGCCCTCCTTCTTGCGGCGGTAGACCAGGACCACCACGATGAGCAGCAGGGTGAGACACAGAGCCACGGCCACCATGCCCACGTAGAGCGCCACGTCCTCCGCCCCGCTCACTGCTGAAGACGAGAGGAGAGCACGACAATAGAAAACAGATTAATCACCGCTGGGAGAGGAAAAAAAAAAAAAAAACTCCCCCAGGCACTGGATGACAATACCAACACGAGCCTCTGCCACGTCTTTTATTATCTTCAGTGCCAAGGTCTCACCTGAGGATGCGTTTAATAGCATGAAATCAGTTACGCATTCATGGCTTGCCACCTAATGCCGCTCCACTGTCCCTGGCTGTTTGCAGAGGTAGCAAGTATTCGACAACCCTCTTGGTTTTTTTAAAGCCTACAGCTTTACTAAAAGGTTTTCACTGTTACTTACTGTATTTCTACGGAGTGTATCTTGCACCTAGAACACCCAGCTGACACTTAACACGCGCACGCAAACATTCAGTGCCATCGTATATACGTGAGATACATACAAGTTACATTATTCAGTTCAGCAATTCACTCGCAGGTTGTCTCTGTGACTGAATGTTTGATGCAAGGGCAATGTTTGCGAGTCCTCGACACCTGTGTTGATGTCTGAGCGCTTTTAAAAGCCTTCACTGTAGAGCGAGCCTGTAGACAACCAAAGGAGGCAGAAGCCACTCTCTGCAAAAGGATTTCACGGTAACCTTCCGTTTTTTTCCCCAGTTCTTCTTGTACAGTGCACCAGCTGGACCCAGCTGACCCATGACCCATACACACACACGCACACACTCATACACATACATGATGCAACACACACACACCTGGCAGCCCTGTCCACCCACCCACAGCCCTGCATACGTTGGTCTATCCCATCACTTTGGTAAGTGCAAGATACATAATTCAGTTCACTAATTCACTTGCCACCTAATGCAGCTCAACTCTGTTGCTGACTGTTACGATGCAGAGGCAATGTTGGCAAGTATTTGACAAGAATCTTGATCTCTGAGCGCTTTTAAAAGCCTACAGCTTCACCGTGAGCCTGCAGATAATCAGAGAGGGGAGAGAGAGGAACAGTTTCTGCAGGAGGTTTTCACTGTTACCGTACTTCATCTCTGCACCGGATAAATATATCTTGGCCTAGCATGTTCATTCTCTCTGTGTCTAAGCACACTCACACCCCCAAGACAGACAGAAAGTGGAAAAATGAAGGATTTGCTTATGAAATTCTAGCACCTTCACTCTACCACCTCTCTCACTCTCCCTCTCCCTCTCTCTCTCTCAGAAGCACAGGAGCGCTTTCTCCCAAAAGTACAGTATGAAGATGACAGCTAAGCTCAGACAAACATCAGTGTGTGAGTGCATGTGTGTGTGTGTGTATGTGTGTATGTGTGTGTGTGTGTGTGTGTGTGTGTGTGTTTTGCAGGAGAATGGGATTTGCTATGGCTGTCTCCCTGGGCTGGGGGAATTTGGTGGCGGAGGTGGAGGATGCTCCTGAGGCTTTTGTGGAGGGCCATTGTCCCGCAGAGCCACGGGGGCGTAGCGCTGTCAGCTGAACACAGTCGAGGAGGGGACGCATTGAGCAGCGCTGCTTTGAGGGATGGAGAACAGCGGCAAAGGTTAAAGTGCTGCAGGCAGGCGTGCGTCGAGTTGACAACAAAAGGAGGAGGACAGAAGCGGGGACTAGAGCAAACATACAAGAATGAAAATTAGGATTTAAGAGGGAGGCAAAAAGGGAAAGGCAGCATGTGCCTGTGAATGACAGCATGTGGCATTTGCATTTCAGCAGCAAGCTCCTAAAAAAATCACGTCCAGAAGGTTTGCATCAAAATGAACATGATTAACACCGACGACGGCATATTTTGATGAATATCTCCCAACTGTTGTTCTTGTTCCACTTCTGCATAATCCTTCCACCTCGCAGGGACGGCGCTCAACCTTGGCAGCACAAATCTGACAAGTTTTAATTGGTGTGAGTAAACCTGCGACATGAGAGCGGCACAATTAAATTAGCAGACTCGTTTGGCGGGGTGAAAAAAGGAGAAAATGGTCAAAGGAATATTCTCTCTCCATGCGTCTCACTTCCCTCTCAACCCATCTCTTTTCATCCGTTTGTCCTTGCCTTCTCCTTTTGCCTCGAAAAATCCATTTCTTTGGACAAAGCCGCCCGACATCCTCCAGTCTTTAAGAGAAATGCCAGAATCTATTTCATGGGTGATTATCTCAGTACAATCTGATACCTTAAGTAGCGGGATTATATGCAGCCAAGCTCTTTGGCAGCCTGTTGTAAAGCCAGAGATTTCTTGACATGTAATCAATGGTAAATGAGTGGCTGAAGATAAACACAAGCACGTGTTTCATTCTTGCCATCGCACTGCCAATCTGCACACATCACGCTTGAGGCAGGAGGAGTCCGACACGATGAACAAACACATCCTCGGCCTCTCATCCTGTGTGTTCACCTGCCTGTGGACCCAGCCTCGGGAGAGGCGGAGAGGTGCTTAACTGTAAGCAGCCCCGCTAAACCTCCCACCTTCCACAATGAGCTCCAAAAACGGGGGCAGGAGACAATGGCTGAACCTCTCATTAAAGTTCCCAAATCCAATTGCCTTGGTGAGTCAAAGGCCAGGCACGGCTGTGATATTTGGACTCCTGGCGCTGCAGTCTGCAGAGGGATGTGGAGCCTGACTGAAGACAAAAACAGGGGCCGGCGGTGAGGAGACAGGCCTGCTGGGCGCCTCTGATTGGATAAACACAGCCTCAGAGTGACCGGCCGCTGTTTACTTTCGGAGGGCAAACCAAAGGCACCCGAGCTAAACTCGGATGCAAAGATCCAGTATCTCTAACCCCCCCTACCCTGCACGCACACCATTCTTGCACCCAGACAATAAAGTCAGTCAATCAGACAGCTTGCTGGCTCCCCCATCCCCATCTCGCTCTCCCTCTATTCTGTCTGTAATCTCTGGTGGCTTATCGGAGCATCGCTGAGTGAAGTTTTATCTGACCCACCAGGTGTCACAGAGGAAAGATCCCGTGGTCCGCTACAAGCCTGACCGGCAACTGCTCTGCGCTCCTCCTGGCCTCTGCTCATTGATTTTCATGATGCCAGCCAATAATTGAAAGGACATCCATCACACTTTAATTGACACAGCTAATCAGGTTTTATAATTGGATGGGCTTTACTTTAGTCCCCCTCCAGCACACTCTTTCTCTCTCTCTCTTTTTTCACACGCACTCGACCAATTTGCCTCTTCTGTCCTCTCTCTGGTGCCCGTCACTCCATCGCTCATTTCCACTTGACGTAATTGCTGGAGAGGAACTTTTGATTCTCTTTGTGTGTGTGACCTCGCCTCGAGATTGACACCCGCCTGTGGAAAATCTGTGGTTGTGATGAGCTGTTTTCAGTGTTGACCCCAGGGCAATCTTTGTTTGTTCCCCTTCTCCTGTAGCTTTCAGCTGAGCTGCTCAGACTGGCTCCAGGCCTGGCTGGTCAGGGATCAGTTTCACATAAGATGGCCCAGTATGGACTTATAATTCATCTACCTCTCAGGCGATGTACCGGGCTACTGCTGAAGTTTGGACTCTCGATACATTGGCAGTCAGCACGACGTCCACACCTGATAGTCTTCAACTCCCTCCCCTGAATTGATAAATAAAAGCTTTGCAGCCTCCTGTGCCTCCTCCCTGGGCATTTATCAAGAGACCTGAGAATATATTTCATCCCATGGCCAATCCCAGTCACCCGCCCGAAGATGAATAACACTGGAGTTCTTAAGGTCAGGGAAATATGGCTACTAAAACTCTCAGAGTGAACGTGACCATTACTATCTCCACAATACAGTCGTCCCATCCCTCAGCGAGTCCCGCTGAAATATGGCCCAAAATAAATGTTCGGCCGTTTTTCACAGAGCCGCTCGCTCAGACAAACACGCCCGTGACGACAACATCAGCCCAAAGCAGACTAAAGACAGATTAACAGACTGATGGCCTTTGCACAATCATTTGTGACATCCCCAAACTGGAATGCTGCAGCAAATCAAGTTCATTACCTTCATTACACACATTAAGCCAAATAATTGTTTTTATGTTGTCCTAATTTCCTGTGCCTGAGAAAATGAGCAGTATTATATTTCCCCCACTATCATTTCCGTGCCCTCTACCACCTGTCTGCCATTTTGGCTCTGGCTCGTTGCCAGCACATTTATTATTTCCCTACACAGATTTTGCCTAGCTCCATCTTGGGCTTCACTTGTTTGCTTTATGAAAATGATCCAGCCCGGGTTAGATCTGTTTATTTTGGAGCTGCAACACACAGCATCAAATCCCATATATGCAATACCCAAAACAATAACCTCAGACGGCGTGCGCCGATTCTGTCTAAATGAGGCTGATTTGCTGTGTCTGCGAGGTCCTCAGACAAACGGAGGGCATCTTCTGTGGCTGCTCGCTGCTCGCTCCGCGGTTGCCTTGTTCGATTACACTGGAGGAGAGAAGGGTGTCTTTTGTTTTAGGGGGAAGTTTTCCATCTCAGCTAATAGCCTGCAGACATGGTTGAAGTATGGGGAGTTGCTGACAAGCCAAAACCATCTTGCTATTTTGCTTATTATAATACTTCACACAGCCGTTGTCTATGGAAACACATCTGCTGGGAACAGATTGGGACAGGCATTCTTCAGAGGCCAGCGTGCCGCTCGGCTCGGCTCTGTCAGTGTAAATACTGAGCGACTGTGCATGTGTGTGTGTGTGTACATGTGTGTGTGTGTGTGTGTGTGTGTGTGTTTGAGAGCGTCTGCAAGTGTGTGAGGAACAATGACTGGCATCTTTGTGTATATATCTTGCTTCTCTGGGGAGGAGCTGCTGACCTTTGATGATGGGCTGACTGAGCTCCCTGGTTCACTGCAGCAGCCAGAGCTAACACACACACACACACATACACATGTGCGCACACACTCACACACACACTCTGTGCTATCATATATACATGATGCAACACTCACACACAGCTGCCCCGTCCACCCCCCGCAGCTTCCTATGCGTCGGTCCATCCGATCACGTCAGTAAGCGTAATTCAGTTTATTAATTCACTGGCTCATGTCAACCGGATTGCAGCTTAAACGGCACTATTTTTAACATTTTCTCTGCGAGATGCCACCCCGAGACTCATCTCCTCTAATGGGAAGCTGCAATCTTTGTGTCTTTGATATCTGTGGGGAGCGACAGATCCTTCCCTTCATGTCCATCTGGTCAGCAGTGGGGCCCGCGGTGCCGCTTTCCACAAGCTTCGCTTGCCTCTGATTGTGACAGTGGGTGCACGCGCTCCATCCATGACACAAGACGAGTGGCGACACAGCAGTAGCTGCTTCACACACACACACACACACACATGCTTCCTTCTGGCATAAAATAAATGCCCTTTGAGAACAATCACACCACATATCACACACCTTGCCTGTCTGCTTTCACAGGCAGGTTGACCCGTGGCGCTTTATCAAGCAGGTCATGCTGTAATCAGAGCAGAGACGCTTTAATTCTCATCTCTAATAATAGGTCAGAGACCATCACAGCGGTGACACACGTGAGGAGATGCTACATCTTGGCGGCGTCACACTGGTGTTTATTGGAAGCGATTGTCTGAAAAGGTCACGCACGTGGAGACAAGCCAGGGTGTTTTATGAGACACACGCCTTTCCTTTATGAACTTTTTCTACAATATACTCAACATCTATCAGAGTATAAAATGTTTACTAGGTAGGATAGAAAGAGGAAGGGCACACATCTCTTCCTGATGTGGAGGCTGAATGGGAAGAGCCTCTTCCTCCTCTCCACCCTCTCTGCCGGTCTCAGTGCAGGGGCTGATTGATGCTGTGCACCTGTTCTCCATGTATTGTGTGTGATCTCCTTGTTGTATTTGACGAAGGTCTTGGCCTTGAGAGTGTTTTTTTTTTTCTTCATCTTATCAGTGCTGTTTTTCTCTCTAGCTACAGCTCTGAAATGTTGTGTCGAGCATTTGATTTTCAAATGTCCAAGTAGCCTCGCCTCAGCTCCATCATGAGTAAATATTAAGCTGCATCGCGTTCTACTGAAGATGCCACTGAAGAAAAGCTGCTGAAAAACACCTCCAGCTTGTGCATCCTTTCCATTGTTCTGCCAAGTTGAGCGGCTGAGAGTGTGCTACTGTATGTGGTGTGTGGGTGGCGTAGCACTCACTCTGTGGGCACTGCTCGCTGGTGCAGTTTAGAGACTGGAGGTCGAGCCCCTGGCAGTCTTTGCCCCCGGTGCCAGGTGAGGGCTGGGTGCACTCCCTGGTCCTCCACATCGAACAGTCTGCGCCGCATGCCGACCACTTGCTCCACTCGCTCCAGCCACCATCCACTGCAACAAACACATACAAAAATAAAGGGAGAAAATGAGTGCAAACACACACTCAGCAGTAAGAAGTCCATTTACTTCTAACAGTTCTATTTTAGTTCCTGAGAAAAAAATATATTGATTGGAAAAAAAACGAGGAACATTTTCGATAAAACAGGCTACAACTTTTTTTATATGTATAAAACTGTGTGAGATGTTAAAAGTCTTCACGGGGACTCTCAGTGCAATAGCAGTGTAAAAGCAGTGGTGTATTTGCGTGCGAGATGAGAACAACTGGTAGAATTCTCTGTTGCCATCCTGTGCAAATCCACTTGCTCTAAAATGGAAACCTGGCAGGGAGAGCACTATAAAGACATGCAAATCCACTTGCACACACTCAAATCCAGCAGATGCACAGGGAACCCAAAGCGTGTAAAACTGCTGAGGAGAGCCGTACTGTCTCTATTCCGCTTTCTTTGTTTATTTCCAGCATGGAAATCAGATGCAACTAAGCTAAACCCCAGTGGTGCAAGGGTGCAGTGGAAGGTGCTGTGGCCTCGTAGACTCAGCTGTCAACAAACTGAATGCGTGCGGGGAGAAAGATTTCCCCCCTGGGAAAGTCGCAGCGTCATCTACTGTCACACATGCAAGCGTACACAAATGCCTCTAATTAAAAAGATTCACCTGAAAAAAATAATAACATTAGTGAGAGGGGACGGATCTGCCCGCGTTTGATTTCCTTTCACCAAACACGCTGTTACCATAGCAACATGGGCTTCACCTGCAGCATGCTTGAATGCAAGACACAGGTGGTATTATACAGAACATTACTGTACATTACACCTGCAGCGCTCGCCTGTCTGCCACGACTTCAAACGCACCTCGCCATCAGCCCGGGCACAATGAAACAAATGGAAATGGGCAGGTAATGGCTGTGAGAGGGCCTTGCAGTAAGAAATATCAGCGTGCAGCTTTACCACACGCAGAGTGGGAGACCATTTTACAGTGGTGGGGGGTAATTTGGCATTGTGGCCGGGGTGGGGCGGCGGCTGGGAGCGATATTGACAGTGACACAGAGCCAGGCCTGGGGAAGGTTACCATAGGGCTAATGGGGAAAAGAGCAGTAATGAGCTCTCATGGGAGAAAAACGCCACCATCTCGCTCTTTCTCTCTCCCCAAAGTAAGGGTGGAAGGGACCAGACAAGAATCACACACACACACACTCACACACACACAAAGACACAGAGCAGAGGCACACCTCCAAGACAGCAGTAACCCTCCTCCCGACTGACCTTAGGGCGAGGAAACCTTAGTGCTCATTAATCCTGGCAATAAAGAGTGCAGGGGGCACGACCCACTGCAGGTCAGTGGCTCTGGTTAATAAAACATAAGAGAGATGTAACTCTGGGCGGGATAGCTATCATTGCATAACTATACCAGGAAATTATGTTATTTGGTTTGGGGAGTTCCCAGTTGGAAAAGTGGCCAGAAGGTGCTTGGGGTGTATTAGACCACAGGCACAGGTGTGGGAATTAGAGCTCGTTCTCACACACATCTGCATTTCTGACCGTGTGTGTCCTCAAATGATTGCTCGACAATGCTGTGTGAGTGTGTGTGTGAGGCAGGATGCTGACACAGCTCGGGCCTCTTTGCAGTCGGATCCATTTGGCAGAGAGAGCAGAACCAATCAGATAATTGTCCTTGTTTGGCATTGAGTGGACCCATCCGTGGGCCAGTGGGCTGATTATCCGGGCTGGGAATGCGAATGATTGAATAGCGAATTACATCCTAATGAATATATTATGTCGCCCCTCAGTTTATCCACAGCACTGTGAAATAAAGAGATGAGATCAACATCTGCCCTGATGAGGTGATGAAATTCTACTTCTCTTTCCCCCCCACAAAGCAAGACTAATGGCCACGCAAATAACATTTTCAAACAGGGAGATTGGAGTGGAAAACGTGGTGCTGCTGGATGAGACTGGAGCAGCGCGACGAAGCCAGGCTGAGGAAACAAAATCAAAGAAAGATGGAGATGATGCAGTAGCAGCTCTTGTGATGGCCTGTCTGACTCTGAACACATGTTGCAAATATTTCAGAAGCAGAAGCAGCTTTCCCTCAGGAGCAGACACCAAAGAAACGTTTGGATGGCATAAGAAGAGGTGGAAAGATACTAAGTGGATACAAAAAATGCAGCCAAGCAAGAAAACTGACATTTTCCTTGATTTTTTCTTATTTCACATTCAAGGGTGAAATCAGAACCCAACCTCATCCTTTTTATTTTGTTCCAGAATCCATGTAAGGAAAGTGTTATCCCCAGCCACAGTTTTCCTTATCAAATCCCCAGAAAGAGATTGTTAGCGCTCCTGCAAAAGGCGCCACAGCTGATTTTCAATCATGCAGCACCGCAGGTTTTAGGTCAGGCAGGTCTCCGAGGAGGGACAGTAATACAATGGCCCAGTGGCAGGCCCCCATTTGGACATGTTGTCAAGGGGAGAGGCAAGAGTAAAGCAACCATTCTTCACAGGTCAGTGGGAGGGCCCGTGTGAGGCTGCGCTGTTCAAAACGACGACGCTTTCTGACGAACGCAGCCTGAGACCGTCGGACACCTATGGCTTCTGTGTCCTTGAGGGGAACACGAGGAGGTAGACAAGTACCACTGAGACCAGCGGGCCGCCCTTCTGCTCCCACTGTCCTGTCAACACACATGTGTGCACAGTAACCGCCCCCCCAAGCCCACTGTTCAAAGGCTAATGGAAAAAAAAACGCCACAGAAAACCACCGACCCCCAGCAGGGGGCTGAAAGCTTGGCAACAGATGTGACTGATGCAAGGGAGATGAATAACCAGAACTTATTCTGTATTTCTGACACATTTTTAAAAAGCGAAAAAAAAACAAAAAAAACACATTTTTGCTGTTGGTTGAGATTTTGTGTACGATTCATACCAGACTAAAGCCAGATCTGCTTGGTAACATTAATTAAAACCACAAGAACAAACTGAAATGAAAAGAAAATGAGTGAGAGCCAGAAAAAATGGCACAGACTGATCAAAAACAAGGCTGTCACCAGATGGCCACCATCTTTTCACAGTGAACCAATGTGTTTTTCTGTCACATTTATTAGTCATAGTCTTTATTTATTCCTTGGATGAAATATAGAGTCTCCAGAACAATCCAGAGACACACGAATGCTTCCTTCCGAAGTAGAAGTAGACACTTGCCTGCAGTGCAGACAGAAGACATATGGGTGCTGTAGTGCACGCACACGCACATACACACACCTCTGAGTACGCGTGCACAAATACACCAGCCCCGAGTCTGTTTATTTTCCATCTAGTAGAAGTCTCATGACTCCTCTGGCAAGCCTGAGGGATCAGTACAATATTTAAATAATTCACGCGAGTTAGAAATCTCTTCAGGTTGTTTGCTGTTCTTTAACACATCAGCAGCAGCTCCATTCATTTATGCGGGTACTAACTATTTGCTGTTGGCACAGGCTGTGCATCTTTGTCAGAAATGTTGCGGTGGGCAGACATTTTTGCCAACGACTTGTTAGCTGTGAGCGGGAGCAGGGGCTGAGTCGTTGGAAAAGGATGAGGGACGGACCACAGCTTTACGGCAGAATATGATGGGAATGGGAGACAAAGGGAAGGCAGAAAAAGGAAAGAGCAGAGGAGATAAGCTCTTGCATAGTTTGGCTACTGGCCGTCTCAAGTGTTGATCTGCTTTGCTCTGCTCTGAGCCTGAGGCTTTAGCCTCGGCGTCCTCCTCCACAGCTCCCTGTGTCTCTCGCAGCATGGAGCCCATCTGATCTGCCACACAGGCCTCCGCCAACTCTCATTAAACACTTTGGAGACTCAGACAAAAATACAGATCAGCCTCTTCAGCTTTGCTTTCCAGATGAGAGGTGGGAGCTCACATTTAGCTACAAGAGTCATTGTGAACAGACAAGAGCCGGGTCAGTCTCTGAAGCCCGAGTGAAGAGTGTAGAGAAAGGCTGCAGCTGCACGCTGAGAAAGGAACACACTACTTTTAAATGTGGGGCAAAGCATAGCTGTTGGCTTTCAAACAAGAGCTATATACGTACAGTATATACACTCAGGCGTGCAATACAGGGACAAATTATTGCCTTTGCATGTCATTGGTTTCGAATTTAAATGGATTTGTTTCCAGCGATATCCGTTCTGTTGACACCATCTCCTTCTCCCTTGAGGTCGGACCACTGCAAATCTGCAAGTCCGTCGATGTGTCTTCGACAAAACAGAAACAGGCCGCGACTGCAGGTTGCCAAGGAGAGGTGGCCAAAAGAGCAAAATATATTTTGCAGCAACCGCTTTCAAAGATCTAATTCTGTGAAATAAATGCACAAGAGAGCTAATAATCAACAGAGAATCTTAGTCTGGATAATTAATGAACTCTTGAAACGAGCCCGGCATTAAAACCATGCAAGTTTTAAAATGCGGCTCGGAAAACAAAGGGAACTGTGGAGGAGAAATGCCTCTCAAGGCTGAGTTAAAATAATAAAGAAGACAACTTCTGAATCCAAATGTCAGCGGTGTCTGAATAAATAACAGGACGTCTATCTGCAGCTTTACTGCTCCCTGTGTAAGTCTTCAAGTCTCTTTCTTCAGTAATAAGCTGGAACCAGCATCGACTGAGCGTCTGGTGGCTGACCTGTGAAGGCTATAAGCAGCAAGAATTAAAGTTAGTATCCACTATATTGTGCTGGGCCGCCCTCCTCTGCTGTCTTATATATGAGAGCGTGTATATCTGCTCATTCAGGAGGATGATTCAGGGGTGATGTGAGTCATTGGGAGGGCTATTTTGTAACATATTCTGCTCTCGATTACAAAATACATCTCCTAAAATGTAATCTGTATACACGTTCAGTGGGATTACTCAATGTGAGTCACTTATTCTGTACTTTGGATTCCATCATCGTTTACAGTTACAAGTCTGAACCTGCTTCCGACCCAACTTTTTCATACAGGGTGAAGTCAGGAATACGCTCTGGACAGGTCGCCTGTCCATCACACCATTCACGCTCACACACACAGCTAGGGCCAATTTAGAGTCAGAGATAAAGCTGGATTGAACTGAATCAGATTGAATCCATACATACATCCATACATAATCCATGTATTGTATTGTATTTTGATTGCACTGTGATTGATTGTTATTGTATGCGACTGTATTCTCATTACTATCTATTTCAACTTTAACCTTTAACTCTAACCCTAACCCTAACGAAGGTACTCACATTTTGTCTCCACAATGTCTAACTGTACATGTGACAGCCATGCGTATGTGAAGAATCAAGGGTAAATTGGGTTGTCTTTTGCTGGGCTGTGTGTGTGTGTGTGGGCTGACAAATGATGGGAGCAGTCAGTTCATCTTGCGGGGGGGACTTCAGAGGCGTCGGTGAGTACACAACAGAGCCGGCGTGCCACTTGTGATTGGAAACAACAGCCCATCATCCCCAGGCTCCGGCGTGGTGAACTTCGGCCTTGCGGGGGAAGGTGGGAGGGAGGTGGAGGAGGGGTGAGGAGAGGGGTGGAGGGGTGGAAGGGTGGCGGGGGGGGCTCTCCAAGGTCCGACAGCTGGGGCTGTCTGAGCCACTGCTGCTCTGCGTGTGAGACAGGTAACGGGGGAGAACAGGAGGCAGACGCTCCTCTCTGTTGCCAAACAACAGGACTGATAGAGGTGCGAGTGGGGTCACGTCGCTGTAGCGTCTCTCATCAAAAGACATTAAAAAAAAAAAGTTCTTTCTCTCCCAAAGTCTCTCTGCAAAGTGTGTTCACAGGGACACAAGACAATTTCTGTCACGGCACCCCAGGAGCTGAAATTACACACTTTCTCCTTGTGGGGCGAGAGAAAGAGAGGAGGAGGAGGAGGTGGAGGGCGGGGTTCGCTCTAACAATAGCAGCTTGGACTGACATTAATCTCTTTAAGCTCATGGAGGTCAGCATCCTGCTTTGCTGTGGGGGAATGTCAAGCATCCCTGGACACCTCCTCTAATTCCATTACTCGCTGCTCCGGTGCTAATAATTCCAAATCCATGCAGATAATGTCCTGATGGACGCCATCGTGCGTGCACGTTTCTTTTGTCTTTCTCCTCCTGCCCCGTTCCAGCGGGCCATGTTACTTACACTCCTGCTTGACATCTCGTGATGTCTTTACATGGGAGATGTGTAACACAACACCGCGATTCGGGGGGAGATAACCTCTGTGTTAGGCAGGGAGAGGCTGCCGCTGCCAGAGGTGTTGGATTTCCCTCTCTGCTATTTACCGAGCGTGGGAGATTTCTCCTGCGGTCAGCACGGCTGCGCGGCCCGGGCTATATGTCGACAGACTGATGTGCTGGCAGCCTCGCAGCCTGCTTGCGTACACACTCGGGCTTTCTCTACTACCTCTCTCTCTCTCTCTCACTCGGGGCTTTGTTCCTGCCTCCCTTACACTGTATCTGATTCCACGTCTCTCTATCCCTGCTTTCACCTTACACCCCACTTTTCCCATCCAGCCTCCTCTCTCTCTCTCTCTCTCTCTCTCTCTCTCTCTCTCTCTCTCTCTCTCTCTCCTCCGCTATCTCTGCCTCTGTCAGGGGGCTAATGTGGGACTGCAAATGAAGCAGCTTGACTTCCATCCCGGGCTAAAAGGGATCGATATGTGTTGCTCAGTATCAGGCAGGACACACTCTGCCTCTCCAACTCTCCCTCAAGGGGGAGAACGGGGCAGGCAAATGAAACGCCCTCAACTCCTCACACGTAAACATGGCACACAGGCCGCCATAATTCAGCTTTTTTATTGCCAGTATTTACTACACAGCTTGCGCGGCAAACAATAACAAATGTACTGGCGGCTCTGACACAGTGCCACGGCTGGGACCGTGTCTCTTGAAGCAGACAGGTCTTTGAAATAAAAGCAGGGTCTGCGTGCGGTGCAGAGGATAAAGAGATATGTGAACAAAGAGTGATAAGAATAAATCACTTTCAGGATGAGGCCTTGCTGTGACGACTAATAGGCTCTGACTTGCTGTGGAAGCGGTCTAATTGCAGGAAAACAACAGAAGCACTGACATCTAAGGAAAGAGGCCTGGGTGCTGGTACAAAAAGGCAGCCAAATTAAAGATGGATTGATGACTTCGAGATGCAAAAAAATGCAAAAAGGAAGCCACAGGAAGCCAAGCGCCACAGGACAAAACGGGGTTGCCTGGGAGTTACCTGGACAGGTGGCCACGCAGGCACTTTTCTGGACGTTCTGCCCTTCACAGGATGTGCCTCCGTTCAGTGGCGTGGGGTTGGTGCAGCTCCGACTCCTCTTCTGCCAGCCACGCCCACACACGGCACTGCAGGACGACCAGGTGGTCCACGTGGACCAGCCGCCGTTGACTGTGAGACCAGCGCCGGCGGGGATGGGGGGGGTGAGGGGAGGGAGGGAGGGAGGGAAGCAGGGAGGGAGGGAGGGATGGATGGAGGGAAGCAGGAAGGGAGGGAGGGAGGGTGGGATGGAGGGGAGCAGGGAGGGAGGGAGGGAGGGAGGGAGGGAGGGATGGAGGGGACAGAGCAGCCAGGATTACCCGACATGCACTAAGGAAAAGAGGTGTGTTGCGCTAGAATAATCGTGACTGCTGTTACACTCTTTGGTTCAGCACTCCAAGGTGAACTAATGGAAGAGCGAGAGCAAAGGGGGCTGCTTCCTGTGTCCAAGCTGGAAGTACAGCCAACTGCAGTGAACACAGAATGGCTTCAACGGGGAGCAGAAAATAACATGACAGCTTGCTGTCTTTGATCTTATCTCTGAGTAAGACACAGTTGCAGCAAAGTACTGAGTGGCCATTTTTCAATTTGCCTCCACATTTCATAGATATCACACAGAACACTGATAAAACAGTCAGGACACAACCGGTTTTGAGAAATGTCATTTAAAGCTAAACGTTCACACACATTAGCGCATAAAAGAACAACACCTACTCCTTAGAAAAGCCAGCACACCAAAATAAACAAATGAGAAATGAAGACATCATGGCTGTCCCTTGAATTGGGATTATATCCTTTACACATCCACAGCTTCTTTCATGCTATTTCCAGTCATTCTCCCAGCTCAGATTTTCTGTCAGCTGCAGAGAACAGTTTTTATTCTCGTCTTTCACTGAAAAGTTCAAAAACTGCCTATTATTGCAGCCACTTGCAGACTTGTCGGCCTGCAATTGTCGCTATATCGCTCCATCATGGCAGGTGATTACATCAAATCATGCTGCTTTAATTCCAATCAGGTACTTCCTGTATCTCCCGTGTTTGCCTCGGCACATGAGATACAGAGATTCCTGATTTATTGACTTGCACAGCACTGTCGTTCCTTCTCTGTACATACCCCCGCCCTAATTTCCCTCCTAACTCTCGCCTGTACTTGTCGAGGCTGAATCATTTCCTTACCCTCTCTATGCGATTGATTGCTCGCCACGGCGAGGTAAATTGCCAGGCAACCCGGCCCCTGATTACCTCTTAGCACAGAGTGCATTCACACCAACCAGGCCTTGTTAAAATGCATCTCTGGCCCCCTGTTGAACCTACACTGAAAAGTAGCGGTTATTATGACTTGCTACAGCCGGCTGGATCAGGCAGCTGGCTGGACCACGACACTCTCAGGAAGCTGAATTTTTTTCTTTTCTGCTACAGAACAACAGTAACCGGCGGTCAAGAGCACCTCTTTCGTGATTTAACCTCAATTAATGCAGAAATGGTAATAGATCTATCAGGCACACAGAGTGATGGAGAGAAATAAAACCACACATGCGAGCACACCAGCAATTTGTTCATAATTTGTCGGGCTGGGGAGTGAAAACTATTGTGGAGAGGAGACAAGACAAGCAAACAATACGAGTGTGAATGCACTTGCCTCCTCATTTCAAGTCTTTCAACGACGGGCTAATCAATTATAATCAACAGTAGGAATAATTGTGTTTTTTTATGCTGGAGGCTTGGAGGAGTGTATGATAATGTGTTTTGACTGCATGCTCCAAATGAACACATTTCATTTGAGACCGTTCACCGTGAAAGTGCACATGCCTCGATTATCAAGCACATTTACAAACGGAGCATTATTTAAAAGTTGGAACCTCCTTCGGGCTCTGCGCAGTTTATTGAGTTACTGAATTAGTCTAAATGACTTCAAGACTCCACGACTTGTCAGAGGTCTAAAATATAACCATCTCGGTTGCTGTCTGGTCCATTATCGTCCTTTTATGTTGATATGATAAATTCAAACATTGACCAGGGAAGCACGCACAAGCATTTCCTCACCAGTACATACGTCCGATCTACAGATGTGAGTAATTTTCTGTATGGTAATGGGAACATTTCATCCTTGATACATTAAGGCTCCATATCCATAAGTGACCCTCATGCTCTGCATTATGCTCATGTTTTCTCGAGTTGAATTCAAGCTGCACCCTAATATCCACTGAGAGCCTTTGTGAGCTGAAAAGGCAGGGTAACTGCAATCTTAAGTGGGTATTAATATTCAAGTAGCTACAAGCCAAAAATGAGGACTGCATAAGATATTACATTTTGATCAAATAATTGACATCCTGATTTCACGAGGGAGATGCATACTTACAGTGCTTTTCATGCATTTCAAATTTATAAACTTCATCAAAATAATCACATTTTTTTTCTTTTAAGTTTCGTCTTCTGAAAAGGTTGAATAGGTCTCTTACAAAAGCCTCTTAAATGTATTCATTTTTAATTCATTTTCAGGCAGAACAAAAGGAGCAAAAAGTGAGGAGGCGTGCGTACTGTGTTCTTGGCATATGGTCCGCGTTCTCTGCTGTCACGTTAGTTAATATACAATAACTCTTCTGACTTCACAGCACAAACAGTATAATTTGGCAGGCTCAACAAAAACAGACCCGCTGCATGACTTGATGTGCCAGGTTCCACATTTCTTGTATGCATAAAGTACCTTCCTGGGTGCATTCCTGCATGATTTCCATGTCCTGCTTGCATGTACACGTACCACATAGCTGAGCATGAAGTCAGGCTGCAACATTTGCACAACCTCACTAGTGCCAGTACCCAAGGAACCCTCTGTGATCGAAAATATGCTGTTACCCTGCATTTTAATGAAGATCAGGCCGCTAATCAAGCCAAGTCATTATTTACAGTTTGCTGTTAATTCATTTTTCTTCTCGTTTGGGATCCACTACAGAGGAGGAGGAGGATGGCAGCGTGGAGATCTGAGACTGCCAGCTTTAGCCGAATGGCTGCCAGTAACATTTTAAGTTGTGCTAATTAATGTGCAGATACACTGCTATTGCTCTATGTTGTTATTTAAGATAGTGTAATTCATTGCTCACTGACAGATCCAGCTGACTTATGCACGTTGTCACGAAAGACGGAGATTTTGTTATTACTGCCTCGCAGTGAGGCAGTACGGTGTCATCTCGGAGAAGAGGGATGAGCTTCACCAGCGCGCCCAGGTGCCGTCCATGCATGACAACATGCAGAGGTTAATGTGGAAATGTGGGACAGGAGTAGCGACATGCAAGCAAAACGTGATTTACTGGAGCTGGTTTTATGTCTGCATATTTCGGAGTTCTCATTAGCCTCATAGCGTGTGGCTGCGACGCCTGTGGGGAGAAGCCGTCACCTACCGTAGACCAGGACGGTGGCCGAGGTGCTTTTGCGGCGTGCCACGATGTTTTTGGCCACGCACGTGTAGTTGCCCGTGTCCGCCAGCCGGGCTTTTCTGATGACCAGATTGTGGTCGGGGGTGATGAAAAAATTGGGGTCGCTCGCCGGGTTGACAATGTCCTCGTTTCTCTGCCACTCCACCTGAAAATATGTTTCAGTGGTCAAAATTCACTCTCAACAGAGTCCCCCCTCCCATCTGCAGGGGCGCCTGCAGCTAGACTTCGACAGACAGTGAATATTAGAGATATTTACACGGACAGGAGAAGTGGGAAAACAGTGAGGTGGTTCAGTTTCTGAGCTTATCAAACAGAAAAAAAGAACAAATTCAGACTGGGAAGATACTGGTGCAGGGAAGGAGTCCATCTTCCCTATAAACATCCTCATTTCACTGCTGATTCAGTGTGATCTTTGTGGAGAGTGCAGTGTTGCAGCTGCTGGAGGTCTTCTTGGCTGCTGGTGGTCTGTGAGTGAAACCTATCCTGATTTGTGCAGCTTCTGTGCCCTCCTGCAGCAGCCAAAACCAATGTTACTCTTTTTTTTGGTGCACTCTCAGATTGGCTCGCTTGTTTTCCTGCTCTCACTTGACCTCTCACCGTCTCCGGAGTATCTACAGCGGCATTGTTGTCGGTATTACTGCCAGTTGCGCTTCGGTGTATAATTGGGCTTTCTTTCTCTAGTATGCTGCCCCTCCTTTTCCTCCTGTGGCAGCTTCTGGTCTGATGTTCTTTTCTGCTGAACTGCAGCTGGCACCTTCTTTCCTATTTCTCTGCAAACGGTCCCTATACTGTTGTGCTGTGATTGGCTAGCCTGCCGCTCCTGGTCTCTGGGCTGTCTGAGTGGCTGGCCTATCCTCCTCTTGTGTTGTTATTAGAGCAGTTAGTGCCTATCTGGGAGCAGGAGGATACAGGGGGCGAGGTGAAACAGCTGGCCCCAGTCTGGTCCTCTACACTCAGTCACAGAGCAGCAAGAGGCACGAGGGGCGGGCGAGCGGGAGTTTGAGAGACACCGTACATGGAGATATGGCCGAGAGATAGAGAGAGAGATAGGGGGAGAGCGAGGCAAATAGACCCATTAATTATGGATGGGCCTTTAGAGATGCCAAACGGGGAGCGAGGCCTCCAAGCCCATCCTGAGTGATGTGACGAGACGATGTGATATACGGCTTCTCGGAGATGTAAGAGAGATAATAAATCAATAATGGGGAATAATTAAAGGTGTAATTTATCTGAACGGGGTTGTCTGTTCCCCCAGCGGAGTGGGGAGAGACACAGAGGAGCTCATCCCAAGCCACTCATCCCAAGCTCTTTGTCCTCCTGGTGAGGAAAGGGTAAATAGCTGCGAGACGCGCCTATAAATATCGTGCGTATCGGTGTCTCACCTCAGCTTGTGGCACTCCCTCGGGGGGATGGCAGCGCAGTAACACCTCCTGGTCCAATGCCACCTCGGTACCCTGCGGCTCCTCCTCAAAGTTCTTTCTCAGGTCTGCGGGAAGGGGGAGGGGGGGGGGCAGAGACGAAGAGAAGCATAACCAATTAGGATATTTGGGAGAGGTATTTCAATGAGATACTTCCGGCTACAAAAACTTGGCCCGGTGGTGTTTTTCTAAATTTTCCACTCTTGAAATGTCCACCCATGTCGCACTCCAGTTGGCCCCTGAGCCACATGGGGATCGGTGGCACCAAACACGCTGCTTATTACAGGCTGCCTGGCTGCTTCAGAGATGCTTGTCTGCTGCCAGAGGGGCCCGGCATCAAGCAAAAGCAATTGCATTATCCCTCACCCCCTCCTTCCCTCCCTCCCACCCACCCACTCTCCTCTCTCCAGCATCCACAAGGCTCCCAGCCTCTATCTGTGCGAGGGCTTGGAGCAGCCAAACGAAAACAGAGCCCTGAGGCGCCTGGGCGAGAGCGAGCTCAGCGAGCCCGGCCTTGCATTACGTCTCACGACATACTTCACTGTTGCAACAAGTCCAGCCATATATGTGTCCATAAAGCCGGGCTGTGAATTACACAGGTACAGGGCTGTTTGTATGTGATGAGCTGCTGAGAGCTGGCGGGGTGGAGCAAATTTAATGCGTTCACCCCGGGCTCGGACTCAATGCCTTATTTTGTCATGTGGGGTCGGGGGTGCGGCTGTGAGCTGCCGGTGAATTGCTCGAAACAGATGTTGAGCCTGTCCTGACCAATCAGAGCCAGAGAAACGTTGAGACAAGCACAAACTTTCACGACATTCAATTTAATTAAAGTTGATGCAATGGGACTGGAGGTGACTGGAGATATAACAGTCCTGGAAGGCTTCAATGTATGCGCGTGTGTATGTGCGCACATGCCAGTCTCGCTGAAGCGTGCACGGGCACTCACACACTGTGATTGAAGCGGCGCGTGCGTGGCCTTATCTTACATCTAACCGACTTTGTTGAGCTTTCAAACAAGGCTGGATAATGAATGTGTGTTTTCAAAACGTCTGGTGGTTTGGAGACAGCGTTGCGTTCAGCTCTGTCTGGAATAATGCATATTTATGTGGGAATTAATAGGCAGAATGCTTCAAAATACTCAAATGTGAAATGGCTTCTTCTAATAAAGCTTTTGAGGCTGCAGCGAGGGATGTGTCTGTGTTCCCCAGACAGATTTATGATTGCTGCACAGCAATAAATTTCAAATCTGTTTTTATTCCAGTTACTTTCACAGGGATCATTGCTGATATACTGTATCTAGTGAAAAATATGCTCATGAATACTCAAATTTAGTGTTCCACTTTTTTCCTCCTCTCTCTCCCTTTTTTTTTTTTGAAGACCGCCTTGAAGCAGATGCATTACTCTCTGCCGGGGTCAGATATTTTCCTCTCATGAGCAGAATAGCAGGAAGATGATTTAAGTAAATTGCAATCACAGTAATACACCACGATGCATCAAATCATCACGGCCTCTGGGGAAATTGTTAAATGAAAGTTAGTACCGCCCCTACATCCTAGAGTAAAAAAAAAAAAAAAGACCATTTTGCCAATATCGTCTCATTAGACACTGACAGGCGATATGTAAGTACCTAGTTAGACAGCGGTGTACTGACACAGTGATTGTTTTAAAGTGCACTCACAAGCAAGTCTGATGTACGCTTTCTGGCTCTTCTGGGTGCCGGTGGTGCTCCAGGCGACACATTGACACCAGTACTCGTCGAGACCGAAGATCTTCTCCACCTGCTGTCTGGTGATCTCAATCGTCACCTGCATGACTGGCAGCGCTGTGGAGGAAACACAGGGATAACGAGTTACACACACACACACAACCAAACACGAGGTGTGTGAACGTAGTCGCCGAGGGAATGCAGGTTTATGTCCCATCAGCTGGTTTGACAGGCCAAGACTGAAATGACCATAAATACGTCTCCATGGAATGAAAATGATTGAGGCGGCATGGAGCCTTCAGTGCGTTTTGCACCTTGAACCAAAGCGGCAAAGTAATTTTGAAAATGCTTGGAAGAACAAACAGGCAGGGAACTACAATCACATATAAACAGAGTGCTTGTTAACTGAGGAAAATGAGGAGACTCTCCCAGCTATCCTTGGAGTCATTTGGAAGGCGTTAAAAGCCGCAACAGTTGGGAAGGAACAAACGCACTGCAAACAGAAATACCCCGCACGACCCGCTTCTCTGTTATTAAATCCAGGAGGAGTGAAGAGTTCACGATATATGGTCGACTTCCGCAGCATTGTTTATATAAAAGATGCTGCGCTGATGCAAAATCTGCCTTTATATTTTTTTCCAGAGGAGATGAAAGACAGTCTTTCTCTAGGCAAATCACTGGAAATAAATCGTCTTCTTCCAAACCATCTAAACAATTCAGAGTTGTCATGAGAGTCCTTATGATACTTGAAAAGCTCTCTATCATTTCAGTTTCCCCTGACCTCTGATGGCTGCCTGTCACATGGTATTCTCAATATACTGAACTATGACCTTGATCCCCTCCACATATCCTACTTTCTCTTCTCATTTCTTTCTTACTTTCTCTCTCCTTTCACCTCAGCTTTTTTCCAGGCCTTCTTCTCGAGGTCTGGAGAGAAAGGTTGAACACCTTTCTCCTTCCTCTCCTTCCTTTCATAAGAACACATATTTTGCAGCCACAAAGGACATGTCGAACAGACTGACAGAGCAGCACATACACAGCTGTATATTTATGTCTCAGTGGAGAGCCACTCTTCAGCTGCCATTTACATAAAAGCACTTTGTGGCACATACTTGATCCGGCGGCAGTGATCATTTCCAGTTCCAGACCGAAGCTTGACTAAGTGGCACCTATCAGACCATCAAACTTGAACGTCAATTACACAAAGCACTTGCGCTGATGCAGAGTTCTCATGGAGCCAAAAATGTGGAGATTTTGGAGACAATTTGAGACAAACTGTTTGTGGATCTGTGGATTCCTGCACGAGTGCACAGGGCCCGAGGGAGGCGGGAGCTGAGGGAGAGGAACGCAAAGTGCTCCCTTTGCCAGTGGCCACACTGTGATGAGTAGCTGTGAGGGTCACTGGCATCCCACCCCATATATTAGCGTCTAAATGTGGCAGATTTCGCCACATGCCGTCGTAGTAGATGCGAGTACCTGTGCAGTGAATCCACCCTGAAGCACCACTCTGAGCTTCAACAAAACCCCCCCGCCGTGTGCCTGATTTCGCCAACATGCTCATGTGCAGGCTTCACTCACAGCCAATTCAGAAAGAACAGGCACGGTTATCAGTACACGGAATAATTCAGCCTAAAGAAAAGAAAAACTGTCAAAATTTTGAAACATCTCTATAAAAGGCTGGAGAAAGGACAACACGCTCAGTCACTGTCTCTAAATTTCTTGCTCGTTCATTGAGTATGTGTGTATGTGTGTGTATGTGTGCTTGTGTGTGATGCAGGCTGAGAGAGCACCTAAATGCTAAAACAAATGGCTGAAGTAACAAAATGGACACTCAGAGAATGAAGAAATGGAGCAGAAGAAACCCTTCGTTCACGTGTGCAGCACAGCAGGATTCACTTTCCCCTGAAACCAAACAAGACTGGTTTCTTTAACAGCAGAAACAAGATTAAAAATCTCTATGGATATTTTCAAGATTGCATTTCGTATAACATGAGGAATAAAAACAGCATCAAATGAAGGCTAATGCACTAGCAGAGTAGACACTAACGGCATCTTGGCTGCTCCTACACCTTTATTTACAGTACAATGCAGCTATTATTTATAGCTTGGGGTTGGGACTTTGGGAGCAGAATTTATTTGGTTTCTTATTGTTTTATATGTGCACTTGTTTTATGTGCTAGTCATTATCAAAAACCTGAAAAAAGCCAATGCATGGTATACTATTTAAGGGCTCAGCAGCAACACTACCGCAGCTGTAGTGTGCAGGATGGAGATAAAAGGAAGACTGAGTGAAAGCACGCCTCTGGACCTGAAAGTTAAATGAAACTAAATTCTGAGGAACTGCTACCTTGGAAATATTTGATGGCCCTGATTCAGTCTGAGCTCAGAGCAGTTTATGTGAGTAAAATGATTTTTAAAAAAAGAAATGTCTGAATACATACATCTGAAATCTGGCAATAATCCATGTTTGGTGCTTTGTATGGTTCCAATTACAAAATAAATTCATTTGATTAATGCAAACCTTTCTCTTGGAGCTAGAGGGTGGAAGGAATAGAGATCAGTATGGAGATGCAAAGCATGAACAATAGCAACCTGAGGTGAGAAATCCAAAGAGGAGCAATTTGAAGCTCTGCTTGCCAGAGTAATTGCATTCTGTTTCCTTATCTCTTCCTGTCTCCATAATTACCTGCTTTCTGTGTCTGACACCTTCCAGTAACGCTGCTGTGACTCACTGTCCAATTTCACTCCAATTAATAAGTAGGACAAAATAATCTCATCGCTTTGCCAACAAAATGGGACTGTAATTTTATAGCAGGTAATGATGATTGGACAGGCTGCTATTTACTGTTGTTTTCCAAAGTCCGTTCCCCTGGGACCGCAGGGAGGAAAAGAAAACTTTATGAGCATCACTCAAAAAAATGAAAGCTGCAACAACTTTGAAAACATCGATCCACGGAGGGCTGTGTCTTTCTGGAAACAGGGCTTTGACACACTTATGACTCAATTATATCGATATCGATTTATAATAGTGTGCTCAGCAGTCTCGGAGCTGGTAGGAATTAAAAAGAGGAAGAAATTTACACTTCCTTCCCTGCAAGATACTCAGCGTCCACTTAACATTCCTGTTAAACGATAATTAAAACATGACATGATTCCCCCAGCCTTCAGTTTGATCTGCAGCCCATTTATAAATGAGCTCATATCCCGAACCTCAGTGAAATTAGTGCAAATTTTAGGGGGTGATTCTGTGATTGACACTGTGTGAATCCTGGGCTTACAGCTGGACCCCTGGTGAGCTTATTTTTATTGGAGTGCAATGGGCCAACTTATCCGGCTCAACTGTGCCCATATTTGGAAAATAAGCATAGCAAAACTGCGTAACATCAAACTGAAGTGAAGAGAGACCGGCAAAAAGTCAAAGGTATGCAGCTTACCCACGTTTTTCGGCAAATACCACTTGACACGCAAATATTTTATTTGAAAAGGCTTAATTAACACGTACTTCATGTTTTTTGACACTAGACATCTAAGTCTGGCTTCGCAACTGCAGCTTCAGACACAAACATCATCACAAAATCTGAAAATTTCTCTGGTGTTTGCATAAATCCTAAGCACATAAACGATCGAAGACTTTCATTTCGATTCAGCTCAGGTAAATGTTTGATTTTACCGGATTCCTTTCATTTTACTTTGTGAAAGTCAACAACAAGCTCTACCTACAAGTATCTCCAATGCCAACACAACAGTTTGACAGGTGACAAGTGAAAATGTGAGCTACATTGTAGTTCTGTTAATATATTTTCACAATCACAGTGAATGTATTATTCTTAGTATTATTATGAATACATAGTAGAGGCGCTCTAGTGATGTGTGAGCTGTGGCTCTGGAACACAGGTGGGAGGGGGTTTTGCAGGGATGACACGGACCAGGAGTTGGTTCTTGACAAATAAATGGTACTTTAAAGCAATGTAAACAAAATAAAGTTGTCCTAGGTAACACAGGGCACTGCAGTGCACCCGTGCTGTTTTCATTAATGCCTCCATACAGAGACTAATCACTATGTTTCCTGAGAGGCGAAGCCCAGGGTGCAAAAATAGAAGCTGGCCGCTGCTGCTTGTTAGGCTTAATTATTGTAAATGTACAGCAATAAGCGGAGATTGGACAATACATTGTACTGAGTACATCAAAGTGGGTAAAAATATAAAAAGCCTAAATGAAAACAATGTTTCACTTTACTTCAGCAGACTGTGCTCTGTTCATCAACAAGCTGCCGTCGGAGAGCACACAGAGCTGGTATCCAACTGGAACATCGGGCTGAGGAGAGCAAATACACCCTCCTGCCTCAAGACTTCCTACGTCTCTAAAAATGAAAGGCACAGGAAAGAAAAGACTGGAAGAGATTCAGAATGACTGGGTTCATGAATTAAGTGACCTTCGTATGGTATGATGGTCTTCAGGCAATGAAATACAATGCAGGCTGTTAGTTGATGTACTGTGACACACACCCACACACACACAGACACACACCCCCACCAATGCACACACACCCATACTCTGAGCCAATGTTGATTTTCCTTCTATTTATTGTTACTTTAATCTCCAGAAAAGACATTATTACTTACACATGCACCCCATTCAAATGTGTAAAAAAATAACAGTAACACTTCAAGACAAGGGCACAGTGTGTGTGTGTGTGTGTGTGTGTGTGGTGGTGGTGGTGGGGGGGGGGGGGGGGGGGGGGGGGGGTGAATTTCCCCCCCTGAGCCGACAGGGGCTCAACACACACAGGGTAAACATCATTGGACTCAATCCCGGGTGAGTCGATATTGGGCTTGTCTGAGTGCGGGACTTTATTTTTCTCTCCCTCGCTCTTGTTTTCGCAGGCTGTGACCTCAATTCCATAGGGGTCATTTGCTTATCAAAGGCAAGGACTGGAACTTGCAGGACCTGAGTGTGTGTTCATTGAAACCAAGGAAATTCAATTAGGCTGCATCCCTACTGTGTGTGAGGCCGGGATTCATCAGTGGATATAGGAGGATTAGGGTTTGGTGACTCTACATCAGGGGATTGCACCATTTCAAGGGAGAGGGTTCACAATGGTTGAGGGGAGACATCACAGATGAACGCTTTTAAGAATCCACTGCGTCTGTACATCCTGGCAACTGGTCAAAAGCGTGCTCTAAGTGTTTCATTTCCTCCCGCGGCTCTTCTTTGTGCCGAATGGCATCGGTGTCATCAACAGCGCCACGAGTGTCCGTCGCTGCTTTTCAAGGGCCCAACAAAGAGCTGTTGCACAGACCAATTACTTCATCTTTTCTACATGAAAGGAACTCTGACACCATGCCAGGTGGTCCGATCTCAACTTCAGAGAGAAGCGGCCTGTTGAGATCCGACTGACGACACAGGTACAGTTTTTCCACGTGTAAATAACCCAGTGTTGACCCCAGGTCATAGAGCCAAGGGCGGTACTGCGTTATCGCCAGGTCTCCAGACTTTCATTATCATGTTAAGCAGAGCGGTGATGAGTGGCCTGCGCCACCTGACATGAGGGCTGTGAATGGCAGGTGGCGCCATAAGCGTCTGTCTCCAAACAAGGATAGCGTGGCCTTCTGAGTGACGCATGGCTCTATTAAACAGCCCGAGGAGGTGCATAGCAGGGGGGTGGGGATGTGGAGGGAGGGAGGGAGGGGGGCAGACCGAAGCACAGACTTCACAGGGAATGCAGTAAGCAGGCTTCCCATTCAGGGATGGTGGTGGGGTTGCAACTCGAGTCAGTGGGACAGTGTTCTGGGTCAAGGCTCTGCCTGCGGTTATGGTCGGCTTTTCAAGAGCTTCTTTTGATTGAGCTGTCCATTTTCCACAATGAATGCACGCTGCAAGGCCCCGGCTGATGCTCTGAATGTCGTTACAGATTATTCATGGCTGACAAACAGGCGGGCAGGTAGCGCTCCAATCAATCCGGCTAGGTTCAGTCCATTGCCACTTCAAGGAGACTCAGGTGGAGCCTCGGCGGAAGAGTGAGGGGAGGAAATGGTGCAGGACAGAGGAAGTGCTGATAAAAGCCCTAGACTAGCATGGCCTCAGACATTCTGCCCCTGTTCCTCACGCCTCTGGTTCCTTTGCTTTGTCAGTGCATTTTCCCATTAGCTGGTGTGAGTCCAGGCAGCGACGCTTGAAAGTTGTCTCTCATTGGTCAGAAATATGCCAAAATGTCTTCCTTTGTCTTTGTTTCCTCCTTCATTATGCAGTCCCTTCAGTTGTGTATGTTGCTAATTGTTCTCATTGTGTTTATGTGATTAATAAACCAGCCTTGATTAAATGAACATGCAAACAAGCGTCGAGACAAGGAAACAACGTCCCGCCGCCTCTTATTGTAACATCTGACGCCTCGAGATTTTGCAGCCGGAGACGGGCTCTGATGCCACCACGCGCCTGCACAGTGACTGTTCTTCAGACGCTGCGTCAGGTTCACTTGATGTCATAGCAGCCGGAGCGGCCCATCAGGAAATGTGTGAGCTGGTTGTTTCTGGATGGTGCAGTCAATTGAATTCTGACTGCAAAGAAATCGCTGGAGGGGAGATGAGATGAAATGGTGGGATGGTGGAATCATTTACATATAAGGTAACTGTGACGCTCTGGAGGAGACGAATGAAGAAGAAAACCACGAGTCAAATAAAAACAGCAAAATTCACATAATCTGCTTGTGTATGTTGTTGGAATCTGTCATCTAAACTACTCTTCAGGATATCTTCCTGTGGTTCAATGCATAGCTGTATTTAAACACTCTGTACTGTTTGCAAAAAAGTCTAAAAACAGAACCTGTCCCACAACTATCTGACTGTAGCTCTATACATGGATTAAACCGAAAATAAAAAATCAAGAGACCATAGATGTGCCATCACAAATATAATTTTAACACATTTGCAATGATATAACATGTTAATTTTATTGTGATGACAACAGTGAATACAACAAACCCTCCACAGTGAAGGTTCGTTTTGTTATTAACACTCTCAAACTTAATGGACATCTCTACCAAGTAGTCCAGCATGTGTTTCTTTAAAAAAGATGTAGAAGTGATCACACTTGTTGGAGACATAAGAAACATGATGACAGATGAAATGGAGAGTGTGATTTCTCTGAGTGAAGCCACCTGAAAGACGAGGCTCATGAGATGAGGCAGTGCACCTTGGCAGCGTTTTCAAGTGCAGCGCACATCGACTGAGTGCTAGAACTCCGGCTTTAACTCAGCTCAAGGTAAACACAGCCTGGATGAGAAGGAGCTCATGAGTCACATCGGACTCCACAGCCAGACTCCAGACGTGTTCAGCAAAGAATTGCGGCGAGATGCGAAAATGGTTTGAGCTCCGTGATTAAGATTAAAGAAGTTATGGTGCACACACCTGCCGTGGCCCGGAAGCGCGAGATCTTCACTCTGCAAGATGTTTCGCTGCCATATTTATCACTGACACAACACCACGCCGAGGGTGCGCGGGATTTCACAACAATGCACCCAGTGCTCAGATTGTGTTTTTAGTTGCACAGGTGTTCGCAGGTTTGAAACGTGATAATGAATCGATGCGCATAACTTCAGAATAGCTGCCCCCCTCCTCGTACCACCGAGCGCAGACGTCATGTGGCAGAAATTAAAATTTCCATTTTTATGTTTCGCACTCATATCTGGTTGCCAGCCACCATGAAAAAGCCTCAGTTGATTACATCAAATGGACATTAATTCAAAGCCATGGATTTTTCTATTTACACTGTCCTTCCATAATGAGTTTGCCTAACCTTTCCTTAATAGCACACACACACACACACGCACACACACATACACAGGTAGCGCTGTGATTTACCACGGTGCCCTTACCAAAGTGCCCTCGTTGTAATTACTCTCTATCCAATACTCTGACCCTGATGATAGGCAAGAGCAGACTGTTCTGTGCACGGCAGTCTTGTGGCTGGGAGTGACTAGGCCTCGCTCCTTTATCTCCCACACACACCTTGTCCTACCTCGGATGAGAACGCGTCAGAGGTGACGGCCCTGAGCTCTTTCCTTCAGCTTCCATTACATTCCGCAGAGTGGGAGGATCTGATAGAACGTTACCCACATGAAAGGCCTGATAATTTGCTCAGGCTAACATGTTTCTCTCCCCCTTGTCTGACATGGCCTTGGGCGCCCAAGTAAATAAGGAAAACTGCTTCAGGTTAGTCAGCCTGGCTCCCATCTGGATGGCGGGCGCTCTGCGCCATACAAATTGCATTAGGGTTTTCCCCTCCCTGCTCACGATTGGCCGGTGCCTCTTGGGCCTTTGGCCGGCAGTGTTGACCGAGTCAGAAGGCAGAAGGTTTTTTGGTAATCCAATGTAGGTGTGTGGGCGAATGTAAATATTCAGCACAACAACAAACAGCATTCAGTAAACAGCCTGAGGGAACATGGAGACCGCAAAAGTCTTTCTACACAACTCAACACATTTTTTTCTTCATTTTCAGATGTGCTTTGACATGCTGAAACTTGGATGTGCTCTCGACGGGCACACTATTTCTGACTAATGTGCCAGAATGAACATACTGTCTGCGCGAATACAAATGCAATTCGCACAAATTTGCTCTTCAATTAGCAGCACAGTAGTGCATTAGTGAAGCTGGAATTACCTGAACATCAGGTGATAATATATGTTGCACCTGCAAGATTAAACAATAGGTAATACATATATATGAGAAGAGAGAGAGAGAGAGAGAGAGAGAGAGAGAGATTTTCCTCGGCTTGGTATCTAAATGCACTAGAATAGATGGGGAAATAGTCTGTCGGGTGCTTTGTCTGCTCTCCCTGGCTTTAAGCACAGGCAGGACCCTCTGGATCCACACCGTGCTGTGACGGAGACACTGAGCCGTCGTGGGTCTCTGAGCCAATCTTTCCCGAGGACATGTAGGACGAATTGATACCCTTAAGTCTCACCTACCACTCTCACATTGTGACACCCAGCGGGCAGCGGCGGCTAAAATGGGACACACGAAGGTAGCCTCACATAAAATAAAGCAGTATCTGTTGATAGAAGTGGAAGACTGGCTGGATCTTAAAAGAATAACACCTGGGAAATGTTCACAGCCTCAACCTGTAATCTGTTTAAATCCTCCACTTGCCCCAGTGGTCACGTGGTAGCGAGTCGACGTGGCTCTCATTCCAATGTGGACTCCGCTGCGAGCCCAGAATCAAGTGCAGTGTGACGCATGAGGGGATGAAGTGCTGCAGACTGAACACGGATTGAGCCTTTAAATATTCATTTCTTTGTTCAAATGTGACTGTATTCATTATTAATACAGTAGATGCAAGACAGAGAATTGCGGACCTTATAAATAACCTGACAAGGAAAATCCAGAAAGTGGAATGAAAGTATCCCTACACGGTAGCCTCCTGAGCTACGCTTGATATGGTGTTAGATCAGTATGGCACAGATGCAGCCGAGCCCGTAATATCAGAAAACCAGATCTAATTGATGATTTCAATTCTTGATTATTATACATTCCATTTAAATTGCACTTTGAGCTAATAATTATTTTCACTTAAGCCTCGGAAATGGCTGATTTATTTCATTCCAATTTACATACGACAGTCCCAAGCCTAAAATGTAGAGTATGTAACCATCTAATATAAAAAAGCAGAAAATCACTTGTTTAGCTACAATCAGTTGGGAGCTGGAAAATGTCCATGGAGAGGGGAAGCAACAACGACATGCCAAAAAAAAGGGAAACAACAGAATCTTTTCTTTAATTTTCACAGATGTACATGGTGAAAACCTGACTCTGTGCCCTTTGACTCTTCATCAAACACATGTTGCTCTGAGGTCTCCTGGGAGACCAGAGAAAGCAAAAACAACAAACATCTTTAGAAAACAAACTCTTAGCCTAAAACAACGTGGAGGGCTAAATTATTCATTCGAATCACATGAAATCCTCCAGTTTCGCGTCCTGATGGCTCCCAGACCGGGGCTGCTGCTCTCGTAGTTGTCAGTGCGCCTCATTGAGCGGCTGCTCTGATGAAAAGGTTTCCTCAGCCACGTGCGCCGCCGCCCCTGTGCTTCCCTCCCTGTGTGCTTGTGGCCGACGCTCTCTGACCACGCAGCACAGAGCCCGTGGGTGTTCGGCGCGGCCGGGGCGTGCGAATAATTGACCCGGGTTTTTCATTCTCGCAACATGGATTCGGCTGCGTGTTTTTGACTAAGGCCCCCCTCTGATCTGGAGTACAGCAGGCTGCTCAACACACACTCGCTCCACTGTGCAGTCACTCTGCACTGTGAAGAAAACTGCGCGTTTTCAACAACCCCGGTTTGGGTGCCGCTCGATGTAAAAAAGACATTCGGCTGCATCTCACCTGTTATTTGTGATGCTTGCAGGGAAAAAGCCTTTTGGTACTTTACCCATTCCTTCAAAAGGAGATTGAAGCTATTCCGCTTCCCCCACTACATAAAACAGGGTTTCTACCACGCGACCATCATCCCCATACCCAGGACACCCTGCAGCTTCAGGTTTAAAGGGAAGGGGGGAGGGGGACGAGCTGGTGTTTGTTGGAGCTGTGCGTAAAATACCTATACTGAGAGTCTCCTTGGGGCCAAACACACAAAGCATTAACTGTCAGCCACCGAGCTCCTCTGCCTATCAAAAATCTCCATGGACTATTTAGCTGTCAGATCCCTCAGTACACCTCCCAGCTCCACTATTTTTAAGCGAATTTGAGCGGAGCAGGTGTTGACTGACACGGCAAACTCCCCCTCTGTCTCCGGCTGTCGGCAGGAACACTCGTGTCTTTCATTTCTGGGGGCGGTGGGGGTAAGTTGAAAGATAAAATTATGTGACGGTAAAGAATGTAAAATGAGAAAAATATCACAGTTCATTGGCTGTGATCAAAATGGGAAGGCAGGAAGGAAGAGCACTGGCTCCTCTTTCTGCTCCATTCAGGAGCCGACTGGAGAAAAACCCGACACATTTTGAGGGCGCATTGTGGAATCCAAACACATTCGCAACTTTGGCCTCTATTTGCTCGGCACAAGAGCGGCACAAGAGGCCCGGGTAACGCATGTGCTGCATTTCACTGCAGGACACAGACCACATTTCATTCAGGAGGCTCAGCGAAGGTGCAGAAAGCTCAGAACTACGCTTTGACAGATCCAAGCAAATATTTCCATGTGGCTCTAAGGACCGAGCCGCTTTCCACAAAGGTGCCCAGACCGCTGTGTGCCTGTAGAGATGTAGTAGAAAACACAATTTACTCGAGCATTTAGAACATTTATCATTCCTGCTGCAAAGCTACGACACCGAAGACTGGGCAGGGTACAACAACCTGGATCAATCCAACTATAAAAGAAGGAATGTGTGTAAATGTGTGCACTGGCCAGTTTTCCCAGCACCCATTCATCTGATGGGCTTCACACTTGGTGGCTACATTGTCTAGAGCCCGGCAACGTCAAGTGCTGAAGAGAGCCAAACATCAACCTGCACACATTAGCCTGAGATTGTGTCTGGGCTCTGGTGACTCTGCAATAAGGAGGACAACAAGACAGAAATGGATGTGGTTGGACCCAACAATAATGTATTTTAAAATACTGACAAATAGAGAAAATTGTAATTACCAATACTGCAACAAAGCAGAGCAGTAGAGGAGATTAGATGAGAGAATAGAAACAATAATGGCACATGCTGTTATGCTAATATTTATTTGGGCTAAATTCCATGGTCACTCATATCAAAGTAATAATAATCATTATTATTAATAACACGACTATTATTAATAACTGCATGAATTACTATATATTATAATTAATTAGAATACAATCACTAACTTGTTGAAATATCCATATCAAAAGAATAATAATTATTCGATTAATCAAACATGCAGGATTGCAATTCTAAAATCTATTGAATATGAATAACAATAGTGATAACAATAATAAAGAATTTAAATTTAGTTTGTATTTAGGGGACAGAGAGATCGATGACATATCGTAACAATCGAGTTTAGAGAGGGAGTAGCACAGTCAGTGGGGTGCAGGGCTGTAGGTCTGGGACTGCGGGGGGTCTGCAGGTCAATGTTAAGAGAAAAGCTCCGAATAGCAAAACCGGAGGCCAAGCGATCGACCCGCTCTGAGGACAGTAAAAAAAAAAAGAAAAAGAAAAAAAAAATTGAGAAAAAGAGGGAGAAAAAAAATCAACATGATCACATACTGCAGAGTTTTTAAAGTCTTTTGTTGCACGCTTTCAGGAATGCATGGCATACATAAAGGTGGGCTTGAAGGACTGCATTGATGACATGTCTGTCTCTACCAGACTGGGTAAATAACTTGAACTACAGTGAAAGACTGAACGGCCACGACCGCTGAATGCATTCCAACTTGCAGCAAGGGCACAGCTTTTGTTAGACTGACAAATACTAAATTACTTTGGAGAAAGCGAAGCGTGGGGCTGACGCGGGATATATTTTGGTGGGAGGACAAAGGCTGCGCGCGTGGGAGACTGGAACACCAGCGCTGTTGTTTGACAAATAGTAATTATCATTCACTTTTGTCCCGCTAATTGCAGTTAATTTTGAAATTCATAATTCCTGCATGTCAAGAACAACTTCAGAGGCACGGATCCTATGTGCTCCCCATTCCCAAATAAAAATACGGCCTACATAAAGCGGGAGAAAGCAAGAAGCGTCGCCTTTGTACGAGACTATCAGCGAGATCAATCAGCACAGCTGGTTCGTTTTTAATTCTGCCTGCCTCCCTTTACTCCCACTGCTCCAAACACACTTGAAATTGTCAAGGCCAGACAAACACCGGCTTCAATTAAATCTACTTTGACTTCCCTCCTCACTCAGAGGTGTGTTGCCTATCTCTGAGAGAGGTTTGCCTCCGCGCGCACACACACACACACACACACACACACACATACACACACACACACACACACACACACACACAAGGCTGCAGACACAGTGCTGACCTGCCTGAGAAGCCTAATAGAACACGCCGGCAGATGTGTCACGGGAACAATTCACCTTCCCATCTGTTTTTCAGTGCTTCATCGCCAAATCCTTCCCTCCCCGTCCCGCAATCAAGGACAGAATGAAATACAAGTCCCATTATGGGGAAGCGGCTAATAATGCATTATCAATTAGTCCCCTTGGCTACTGATCGATGCTTAGCAGGTGGTACAAGGCCATTTCGTTCATTTAGGACTATATTGTCCTCTCCCCCCACGATTCTCCTATTTCCTTCTGTTCATTAGATCCTGGCTTGTGGGCCTATCAGGTTTTGCTTAAATTGCAGCAGGACTGTTCTTCAATATTCCATTAAAGATCATGCTTAATCACTGTTGTGCGGCCCCAGCGCCATTAGGAGGACTCTGCCCTGAATCCGCCTGAATTCTGATGAAACAAACTGACAGTGGGCTGCTTGCTGCCTTCACATTTCACTAAATGTCATTCATGTTCAGGGACCTCGTGTGAGTCTCCGGTAAAGGTAAAAAGGTATTTATCCGCATCCAGGCTGTTGACCTATGCAGGACTGAGTGCGGTGGAAATGTGCAATGCTGCAGCGGAGAGGAAGAGAGAGCGAGACAGAGAGAGGGTGGAAGTTTGTGGGAGAGAGGCGATTGGCTGCTATAATACCATGGATAAGCATTGCGGTATTAAAATAAAGGTTACAGATCATTTCAGCTAAGCCTGGCTTATCTTCCCCTTAGATCAGAAATTAAATATGTCATCACATTAGAATCCAGGATCTAGTCAATCAGAAAATACATATTTCATACAAATGAATCCCGAGTGGTTTGCAGGTGCAGGGGTTAGCCCCGTGGCGCCATAACACATTATTAGTTCTATTCAGTAAGTGATAGATGGTTTTAAAAGATTTACCGGCAACGTCACATGCGGTATTTAGACTTCAAAGGATTGACAGAGGACAGGAGCTGGTGCTGATAAACCCAGGGTTATAGGAAGGGGCTATATTCCCTCGTAGGGGTTGGAAGTGATGTGTGGAGTCATAAAAAAAAGGAATATTAAAGAGTTTATTAACATGGCGCGCATGAGCTGGCTGTAAACTCTAAAATATTCTCTTTCATCAAGTAGAAGGCAAATGTGTGGCGTTTGATTATTTTCTCCATCATCTTCTGTTTTCACTGTAGGAGCCTTGTCGACATCCGGTTCAATCAACAAAGAAAATATAATCTCGCCACATCTTTATAAGGCAGTTGCCAAGGTTTATTGAAATTGGAATGTGAAATGCATGTGTTTTCCACCTGAGAGGGTTTGCTGCTGGGGTGACAATGCGCCGCGTGGATCAAAATCGTTTCCATCAATGCCGGCAGATGAAATGCAAACACAATCAAATCAGTCGGGCCCATACAACAATCTTCCGCTCAAATGCCAATCTCCCTTCTGCTCATCATGTGTCTGATGAGAATCATAGTGTGGGAGAATCTCCTAATCTATGCAAACACACTGTCAGCATTGATTTGTTCAGAGGGGATATGTCTTTATTAGGACTCACCGGGCGTCTCCGTTTCTCCGATGCTATAAAGGATGACCTGGGAAAGACAGCGAGCCGGGCCCGGGCTTTTGGAAGCAGCCACAGCCATAACAATCGAGATAAGTTACTGAGGACAGGTAATGAGAACCGATAGACTCGAGGGTGGGTCGATATCGGACATTGATACCAGAAGAGGAAGGACAAATTGTGACATCTCTTTCCTTCCCATGTTGAAGGCTGCTCCGGCGCGTGTGTGTACATCTGGAGATGGGGGGGGGGGTCTGTGCGAAGTAGTTCACAGATTATAAGGAGGTGTCAACTGCAACTGTGCGGCAGCGGCGGCTCTTTTGTCTTTCCTGCACTGACTCACTTTCAATAAACAGACCTGTCTGATGAGGGCAGGGGTCACGTCTGCCGCAGACGCTTATCCACCTGTCATGTTTTCCACTTCTCGAGCTTCAACCGCTGAGCTCCCTGACTGAAACATGTCTGCACTTCAGACCCGGGTCAGTTATTAATTTATAACCTTGCAGTCGCTCTGACGTCTGGTGCAAGTCTCTGCAGGGAGGGAGGGAGCGCGGGCGGAGCTTGCAGAGCCTTGCCTCCACTGTGCCGGCCCGGGCCCGGCTAATCTCCGAGAGCGGCTGTGGTTCTGATGTGGCGTGAGGGTGCAGGGATTATTGATTACGGTTTCCCGCCTCTTTGATTGGTTTGTTTTCCCCATTTGATATCCTTTAGCACCGAAACCACGCGCAGAAGTCATTAGGATGGTGGGATTCCCCCGGCGCTGGTGGTGCAGATATCACAGCAGACAAAAGGTTGCTTCAAGAGCAGAGAGTGATCAGCCCGGCATTCGGAAACAGGCGGTGCACTGTGACTTTCAACTTCTGCAAGACTGAAGTCTCAAAGTCTGTTTCTCACACAGAGGGATGTCTGAGAGGTAGCATTTCAAAAAAATACACGTCTACTTCTGGAAAAAGACTGCAAACCGAGAAAAATCACTGAATGCAAAAGACCTAATCTCGTTCAATTTTATTTACAGCCACACTCACAAATGAAGGTTAATGATACAATAATAACATTAATTTGAGTTCAAGGATGCTGCAACACAGTTCTGCTTAATCACGTAGCTGCAGTAACAGTTGCCGCAAATCATCAGCAGGCAAATTTATTTAGTCTCGTGGTAATATCATAATATTGCTCAGACCTGTTTTAAGACTGGAGAGTTGATACTCTATTCAATAGACTTTGATAAAATTAACCGTCTTCACCTCCATGCAAGGCTGTGATTCATCTTCATCTTTGATACCGTAAACATGCTGAAGTGTGTGAAAGAGCCTTGTACGCTGCTCCCTGCCTCTAACCCTCGGCAGTTACTGGAGATCTAAAATTGCTAAATTTGGCCTCTCTGTGTGCTCAAATTCTATCTGCTGAAACCCGGTGCTCTCTCTTCACACGCGCTCGTCTTAGTTATTGTTTCACGTCGGCCTTAGTTATTTTTACAGTTCCAGGCAGAACTGAGATTAAATCTTTCACGCGGTTGAATTACAAAAGTTTGATTTTAATATTGCATTTCTGTTCTCACATTCACTTTTTCGGGCTTTGCTCAATTAATTAAATGGTTAGAAGAAGGATAGTTAAACTATATTTTACCCCCATGTGCATAATGGACGGTTGACAGGTAGAAATAATGCTGCAGCTCCAGGGTTTGTGAAGCCTCAGAGCCTCTCTGGAAGATTATATGCATAGCATACACCAGTAATAAATGAATGCTATGACGCCAGCTTCTTTCTGGCTAATCAAACTGTACATGTGGCTTTCCATTGAGAGGCCACTCTTCCATCAAACAGCAAAGAAAGGATTGTCGAACAGAACAACGGGATAAATGTGAAGACGTCTCCAGCAGTGACTCTTGACTCTGCTCTGCCTACGTGCATTTTCTATTATTTTATTGTTAGAATTAAGAGCATTAGCTTTACCCACAGCTCCATTTCCATTTACATAACAAAGGAAAAGGGATCCTTGATGAGAATCCCAATCAGTTTGAACACGGCAGCCAATGAGACCCGGGCTGTAATCTCCGGGGCTTTGTTGCTGCTGTTGGGTGGTCGCATAGGTGCGAGAGTACCTCCATCTGTCTTTGTTCGCCCAGGAAGACGTCTGTGGAGTCTGCTCAAGGCAAGGCACAGTGAGAGAGAGGGGAAGACGAAGAAGAAGAAAAAAAACAAGCACTCTGAGTCAGCTAGGTAATTTCTCAAGTTCCTTTTAGAGAAATTGGCTGTTTTGAGGAGGTGATTTCTCACTGTTACACTGGGTACCAATTGTCACTCAATTTTTGTCAACTTGGTTCTGTCCCTAAACTCCTCAGTCCTCCCTCCTCGAGGCACGATGTTGATATCAGGCGGCTTCTGGTGTGACAGAAGTCCTGGTTGCTTGGCAACAGGTATGAGTTTAGACTCTGGTGTGACTGTGACGACCAGGGCGAGAAGATGGCCTGACAGGCCTGCACCGCTCTCTCTCTCTCCCTCTCTCTCTGCCACACACACAAACACACACAGATTTACTGTGGTCGGATGTGTACACCTCGCATGGATCTTGCTGGAAAGGGGGGATTAGAGGGAGCCATCAGTAAACTCCTCGGGGCAGGGCTGACATTAAACAGCACAAGTGTTTGAGAGATCAATGCGAGCACCTTGGAGCTGCCGCACCTCTGGACAACCACGTGTCCTTCATAGCCGCACGGCCCCACATATGAAACATTCATCATCAAAGGCGGCGGCGGCGGCGGCACAGAGTGATGTGGAGAGCAGCGAGCAGGCCTTGGAACTTCACAGGCTTTCTATAGACGCAGCCTCCGCGCTGCTGCGGGGGTCGGTGGCAGCCGCCATGACAGATTTGTTTCATAGACAAATAAACGCTGACTATAACGGCTAATAACCGCGCGGCAAATGGTCCGTCATCATTAAACGCTGGCAGAGCACCGTTGCATTGGTAATGCGATGTTCCCATAAAGCCAGTCGTAGTTTATGGGGCACATCGTGTTCTTGACAAAACTTGATGTTGACAAAAACGCAATTCATATCCGCCATGTCAATGTCAAGCAGCCGTGGCTCCCGCTGCACAGAAGATAACGTGAGTTATCTGGTCACACGCACTTTAAGTAACTGGGTTAATCAGAGTGTAGGGGAACTATAGTAACCAGTATGATTTGTTTTCTGTTTGTTTGACAGCTCTGAGAGAGAGAGAGAGACAGAGAGAGAGAGAGAGAGAGAGAGAGAGAGAGAGAGAGAGAGGCAGGCAGAGCGCAGCTTCCCCGTGAATGCGTCTCAGTGCTAAAAATGTTCGTCGGGTTCAGCAGTGCAAACAGTCGCGGTTCAAACTTCACACCGTGGAAACCAGGTTGCGTTAGTTTCAGTTTGACTCTGGGTGGATGTAAACCGATGAAACATGCTCTGTGCAGCGACGCCTGTTTCTCTAATTCGCTCTCAGTAAAGCGGGTTTCGTGCTTAAATGATGTTAAATAGCCACGCTTTTAGGGGAAAACAGAACCACACATTAGAATAAAATAAATAAATAATTGCAAACGTTTCTAGAGGCCTTTGTTGGTTACAGTAGTTTTATCAGTAGTTTTATTTATTCACAGGTTCTAAGTTTGTTTTATATACACATGAAATGATCTGACAACTTTTATGGATATTCATGTGTGTTTCACATCTGTGCACGTAGTTTCATATTACTCTCTTACCATTCATTGCTGCTATGGTGTCTTTTGTTGTTGTTTTTGTTGTGCCTTTTTTTGACACTTTGCTGTGTAAATAGAGAGCCTTTCACTCAATGTCATGGCTCAACAGGGGTGAAACGCATTTGTCGGCAGTAGATTTTGACCAGTTAATTAAAATCTCGACATGCCAGGGCCGCATTGCCGATTGTTGATACTGGCAACACTCTCAATCGGAGAAAGTGAGAGCAAAACTGTTAATGAAAGCGAGCGTTGGGAATCAAATTTCATCAGCGCCGTCTCTCTGACAATGTTTTCTTAATAATCCAAATCCTCGGGCGCTCCCCTGTGTGTTCGCTCTCTTTCCTCTAGACGGGAACTAAAATTAACTTTTTGTGTGGTTTTATTGCAGTTACTCACAAGCGCCTGATTCTGAGATGACTCTGCCATCCGCAGCCTATTACACGAGGTGAAACACCTCAAACAACAGAGAACCGTGTGAGTGACAGCAAGGTTATGACATGACAAGCTGCAGATTTTTCTTTTCACCTCTGTTCAACTCAAAGCCGACTCTGCGGAAATGCAGACACATCACTCAAAGAGAGTATTTGCATTCCTCCATAAACTAGTTCAAATCCTCCCCTAACGAAGTGCCAGGTTGAATTGTTACTTACCCCCATGATATTTTCTAGACAGTGTTTGCCTACATTGGGCGTGCAGCTGCATATTAATTCCAAACTGAAGACCAGATGGATAAAATGTGCTTTGTCTTAAAAAAAAAGGAGGAGGATTGCATATGAATTGATACATTTTTGGCTCAAATTCACTCATCCTGCTTTCTAAAAAACATTCCCATTGTCCATCTGTCTGAATCAGTGCAGATACCGAGGAGTGAGTGCACATGTTTGTGTGTGTTTTGCACGGCTCTCTGTTGTTGTGTCCATTATGGCTGAAAATCTGAGCGTGCATTTGTTATGTCTGAGTCTGTGTGTGTGCTCATACACCCCAGAAAAACCTGTAATTTCCCCAGGTCTCGTTCCCAATCAGTTGTCAGACTGTGAATGGGGACAGGGTGGGTTAGGATGTGCCGATGGCTGCTGAATCACACATCAGTGTCATACATGTTTATGACACTGATGGCGGAGCCGTGGGGTTGCAGCACAACAAGGAGAATAACAAACAGGTCTCCAAGGTGATCGGGAAGATTTCTGAGGCTGAAACCAATGTGCTTATTACCAGACTGGCAGGCTAAATAGGCTGGATGATGAGCCAAGAGCCTGATGGAGCACAGTAATCACTGGCAATTTGCAAACCTTAGTTTCAGCACGCAAACACTTTACATAATGTATCTATGGAGTTGTACATGTCACGCATCTGCAACAAACACTGTGGGAAGAGCTGCGAGGAACACCGTTCGATGCGGCTGAAAAGGTGCCAACAATGGGCTCGGTTTCAGCCAAAGAGAAAATGGAAATTAATGATTCAGACGGGGAACAGAAGGGGCTGCTTTGCACGCACCTGTGGCCGGGTCGACCGTCCTCTCGATCAAGTGGTCGTCCTGGTGAACCCACTCGCCGTTGCACTTGAAGTAGATCTGCGTGGCCGGGGTGGAGCGGCACGTCAGCGTCACCGGCTTGTTCTTCACAATGTACTCGTCCTCGGGCTCCACCAGGAAGTGAGGTAACAGGTCGGAGAAGGCGGCAGGGAGCGTGGCTGTGGCGGCGTGCTCGGAGCCTTGGGAGGGAAGGAGGAGAAACAAGAGATGGTATTTTAGAGGGAGGGGAAGAGAAAACGCTTTTAAGTTTTCAAGTTGTCATGTAGGCAGGGCAGCTGAACTTCCGCCTGACGGGCACAGCGAAAATGCAGCAGACACCGGAGATCTAACGCAGAGATTTGCCGTCCTTGGTGGATTGCGATTCATACATATGCATAAGATAGAGGCAGGAGAAGATGGAGACAGATGGACAGACAGAGTGAAAGAGAGAGACGGGATGTGCGGAACAGAGTTGGCAGTGACAGAGAACGGCCTTGTGAGCTCCTGGCCAGGTCGGAGGGGAAGTGGAGTCCCTGTCTCTACTCCAGCTCTTAATCATGGCCCTTTAACATCAGCGGTGATGGACCGGTGGCCATAAATCCCGTCCTGGCGACTCGGCCACTTCACACCGTGTTATACGGCTCTCCAAGCGGGACTCTCACTCCGCAGACATTAAGTGAGACGGGACGACAGACAGACAGGAGGGGAGGGGGGAGGGGGGTTTGGAGATGACTGACAGCTTGACAGCCAGTTAACTTGAAATCACTTCCTATGCGCGGTGCGCGTCGTTCTATTCCTGCTGAACCTCATGACGTACAGTAGGAAGAAGAAGCGTCTCAACGGTGCTGAGATACAAGAGCCGTCCTTCGGGGGGGGACGACGCTGCAAACTTTTCTCTCGCTGAAAAATGCTCGACACAAACGCTGAATGACATGACGGAGCCTACAGCGATCACATCCTTCCTCTGTGAACATGGTTTCTCTCTCTCTAAACATATTAGCCTTGTGCGAGAGGCAGTGAGAGGACACAGTAGGAAGAGGGAAATAACCTCTTTACACCGCCGACACTCAGGGGAGGCCAGTAAATCCCAAAATAAAACCCCTTTATAAAGGAGTGCAATATTAATTTACTGCCCTGAATCCAATATGGATGACAGACCGGGCATTAACAACCTTCTCCATCACTCCCTGTGCAGCGGGAGAGGATGGGAGTCCACATCTCTCATAATGAAACGGCTACACTCGCTCTGACCTTTCTCTCCCCTCCTCCTCTGCCTTTCCTCCCCCTCCAGCCGGCGCTCATCCGTGCACCCTGCAGATGCCCAGGTCAGCCACAATATTACCTTGCGTCATAAACACCAATCGTTGGATAAAGACATTATCTGTCAGTCCCTCCCCCTCTCCATATCACATTAATGTCTTTCTTTTCCTCTTCTATTTTTCTTCCGCCCCTGTGTGCTGAGTTGCTAATTCATCAGGATGAGATACAGTGAAGCATGCCACTGCCGCTGAACCCCATTAATGTTTCGTGTACATGTTTAACTCTTAATGAAAAGTAAATGTTCTGTGTCCAATGAACGACATAGATCACTTGCTGACACTTTGCCTTTTTCCCCATTTTCCGGGCACACTTTCTTATTGAAACACATTTGCAGAGGACAGAACGTCATTAACATGGCAGCTTCCTATTCAGGACAACACAGCCTGACATTATTTGCTCTGTATGCGGGTGTGTGCTTCTCCTCGCGCCGTGTTGAGGAAAAGGCCACAGTTCATCATGAATGCTGAGTATAATTGCTGTAACGCGGAGCCCAAACTTTGCTAATAAACAGCGTGGGACCAGCAGGTCAGGTTGCTTGAAAGTGTGCTGGTCTTAATGATGGCGGCTTCTTCTAATGGGCCGACTTCCAGCTTTGTGACCGCGTCCATTAGCTGGCCAGGCTGACCCGCTGCACTCCCCGCAGACTGGAGACGGCAGCTCCCTAAAACAGTGGGCGAGACTCACCTCACACCTGCCGGGTTAATCATCTCACAGTGGACGGACGGTGTTGAAACCGAGAGTGAGAGTGACGCCGCCTGAGACACTGACGAGTCGCGAGCTTGATGAGCTCCTGATGCTGTTAACTCGCCGCCGGCTTCTCATTTCCCGGGGTCACATTCAACGTGAACTCTCAACTTTTGATGATGTTGCCAATTTGTGTTTGCGCGCACCCGCAGATTGTGTGTGTGTGTGGCACGAGGGGCGGGGGTTAGTCTACCGTTTTAGTACGTGCACGTTAGGTTAATGAGGTTAAACGCGTAATTTCTTTAGAGAAGTAAATTGTCATTTTATGGGAGGGCATTCCAGTCACGCACCGCTTTATATCAAACCCATAATGGAGGGCTGATGCGTAGTAAATTGGCTTAGATTATTGTCACGACACAATGTACTTCAAAGTCAACGCGCACGCACGCACACACGGGGCAAATCAGCCACTTAACGGACTTCTTGCAGGTCAATGCACAAATCAAATAGACATACAGCGGCACTATGGCCACTGCATTAGATTCCACTGAATGTAATTGGCTATAGCCGCCATTAACTGTCAAATGCATCTGAGTCCATTGCCAGATCATTTAGCACACACACACAAACAACAAACAGAGGACGCTAAATGTCTCCCTTGTTGATCGTTGGGCCAATGAAGATGATTTAATTGATACAACATGCTGGCTGTGTTGCTAGGCCACAGCGGCCGTTACGTAACCCTGCACGTTCTTGCACATTTACAAAACAAGGAAGCAGGGCCGCAGTTCCCCCTCTTTTTTCCACCCTTTTCTAAAAGAAACATCAGAGGTTGTGACACGTTATTTGTCTGCAGCTGTTGTTCTCTCCAGAGATACTTCAGCTGACCTAAACCCCCCCACCCCCCCACCCCCACCCCCCTCCACACACACACACAACACACAAACACAACGAGGGTGCACCAGGTGTCAGCGTGCTCAGCCATGATGTCCAGGCCAGCTTCCCTGCTGCGCGCAGGCCCCCATGTCTCATCTGCCCAGCTGACCATGTCAGGGAGCAGGCTCGTCCGTGGGAGGAAGATGACGAGGCGGCCACGACGCTGCCAGAAATGGCCAAAAATATACGGTTTAAAAAAAAAGTTATATTCCTGTAACCGCTGAAACCAAATCTGCTGCAGCGTGGCACCGTAAAAGGCAGGCAGGATGAGATGTTCACAAGTGCCCCAGCTTTGTACTTGTCTTTTGTTACCGTCCGTCTTCAATATTTCATAATGATTTTTGCCTCAGTGTTGCCTGTTGTATCGCTTTCCAGAAGGAGGAATCTGTTTAGTGAGTGCACGAACCTCAAGTCGCTGGTTTTGAAACGCTCACACACTCGTCACCGGCTTCTCCTCCGCCTGTGTCACCGTGCCACACGCTGTCAACTCGTGTTACTGCCATTTGTAAATTAAGCATTTACTTTTTAATTTCACTCCTTATTATCTACTTGGAGAGGAGAACTGCTGAATGCGCCGCAGTGTGGGGATGTCAGTGGGGAGAAAAGCCATAGCTGGAGAGAAAATAACCCTCTTTTGTGTTCCTCCCTCGTGGCACCAACACATCGTGTGCCCTTTGGAGCCAATTACGATTTTCTTTTTTTCCTTTTTTTTTTTTCTCTTTTTACAACGTCATGTCCCCAAAGGAAAGCATCATTGAGCAATCACTGGGCATAATTTACATCACAGTGATGAACAGCCGCTATAACAAGTGTTTTATGACACCATCAGCGACTTACAATGTCCTCTGAAATTAATTCAATTAAAATTACTATGCAGAATATTAAACCATTTCATGTTTAGCTGCCATTAAAAACAAAGCCGAGATCAAATATATCACAATCACTTTGTTGGTTGATGTTTTTCTTCAGAGTGCTCCGGTTTACTCAAGTGACTGTCTGACTGCTTTTACAGCAGTGAGTATCTTAATTTGGTAAAAAGGCTAAATATAATGTCGGAACATTAAGGTTGTGGGAGCAGGAGCATTGCTCATGTTTATTTACAATTACTTTTCTGGCACCATTAACATTTGGAGCCATCACACACAAACACACAGGCAAAGAAACAAAAATGGGATGAGTAACAAAAAAAACCCAAAAACCTCCATCCACCTTCATATATAATCTGGAGCACGGCTGACTGATGCATGTTTGTCCCCCAGATGACAAATATTTACTCCTCCACATGTCTGTGATTCAGAATTCATTTTTCAGTGAGACGACCGTGCTTCAACAAGCACTCCTTCAACCGCACACACATATATTCTCTGTCAGACACACACGCACACAGACTCCTGTATACTGTACGTACTCATAGAGCTGCCACACACACACACACAAACACACACACCCAAGAAGCTAAATAAAATCGTGCCCACATATGCAAAATATAGAGTGCAGGCATACACAAAAAAGGAGAAGTTGCTCACACATAGCTTTCCCTCAATCAATGGGAGACGTGGAATTATGCATGCAATCAAAAATGCCCAGAAACTGCTCAAACGCCAACAAACTCAGAGACCACACAATATGTGTGGTCATTAAGGTCGGTCTGGAAAACAATCAATCACCGGCAGTGGATATACGCTCGTATGGAAACGGCTCAGATTCATTAAATAAACATGTGGGGGAGATGGCACCCACAGCAGCCCAAACTAAATCACATCACGTTTGCATCAGTGGTGAGAGATGGAGGGAGGCTTGGAAAAAAAAAAGAAAAAAAAAAGAAAAAGAAATCAGGGAATGAAGGACAGAAGGAGAGGAGGAGACTGGGAGGACAGGGTGAATAAGTAAATCAGTCTCACACATGCCACATGTGATGTTATTACGATCTCGTCCCAGTTAAGCGAATAGAAAATTGGCTGCTAAGCATGTACATTGATTCAGAGCTGTACATCTGTGCGAATACATTAATTCAGGATACTAATACCACGCAGCTGACACTGTTTCTTGATGAGCATATTTCCATGATAGATGCTCTCCTGGAGTCCAGGTCACTTCGTTGCCATCAAAAGCTGCCGATATAAATCAGCCCGTCTCAAAGAGCCAGAGCGGCGAGTGATTAAATGCTGTTTTTCCCGAATGTCATTAAACAGTTTGCCAACAAAAGAAAAAAGTTGAAGCTGTTAGTTGTGTAAATATGATGCACTATTAATGAGCCTAACACCTTTGAACAGGAGCTTACACACTTGCTTATTCCAGTTTGTTGACTTTTATTATTTTTTCCTGTCATCTATTTGAAGCAACACCTCAGCGGGGGGGTCCAGGCAGGGAGGCAGCTACCGTGCCGTCTACCTCTGCCACCAGCGCTGTCGCTCTGCGACACCTTCTCCTCACTCGCCTTTCAAGGTGACGGCATCTTGAAAGGCACATTTGCCTTGAAACCTATGAGACCATTTTAAGTTTCTGTCAACGTAATGGAGCTCACACTTTTAAGAGCTCTGTGTTAAGTGACAGAGGCAGGGTGTGTGTGAGTGTGCGACTACATTTGTCTGTACAGATGTGCATCCTTGTGCAAATGTGTGCGAATACTGATGCTGATGTTTGGCGTGATCGGCAGCTGGGAGGCAGCGAGACTGCAAAACCCTCTCCTCTGAAAACCATCGGGCGGCCGGCGCTGTGGTTCAGAAAGCACATTCCTATTCTTAGCAGCGTCATTAACACTGCGTGGACTAAAAGTCTCCAGATTGGATGGAATATTCATCACTCGAGTGCCACAGCTGATGCTTTGCTCCCATTCACCTCCAGATGTTTCCGCAGACAATCCGGTTTATGGCTGAATCGCCCTTTCAAACCTAAATCAGTTCCCCATCGCTGTGGTTTAATCACTGGCTGAGACTCTCCGATACGCTCTGGATGCCCGACCGCATCCTTTTGTGACTGCACTAACGTGTGTATTTTATTCAAGTTACACATACGATGTCCCCTTTCATTAGGAATCAAAACATTCTAAATTAACTACGACAGCGTTTAGTCACTTTGTGAGAAAATAACTGCGTGATCAAGGCCTCGTGTTTAGTGGCATCTCCTCGTGAGATGAAGAGCTTAGTTTAAACTGAAAATACATAATTCAAATCCGCAGCGTGGCAAAGATGGAGTTGTATTATTACGCAGAAATGTGCCCCGCTTTGAGTGTTTGTGTCTCAAAATAATTTCCTCCAAACAGCATATTAGGCAGAGGAGACGACATGCAGAAACATTTCTGTTTTGTGATGCTTACTTAAGCGTTTAATGTTTGGTACCCTCAGCTTAAACTGCAAGGCCACACGTCTGCTACACAAAAAATATTCAGCTGAAACAAAAAAATTAGATTCTTCTGCACAAGTCTTTAAAAATGAATTCATCTCAAGGGCCTGCAGATATTTTGAGATATGCGCGCACGAGCAGTGCGAAGCCTGAGCAGACACAAGAAACACTTGATAGATTTACTGTAGCTCATTTTAGAGGCAGATTCAAAATGCCTTGATGGAGCAAAACTCGGGATTTAACCGCCTTGGATTCTTCAAAGCTTCACCTGTTTGGCAGCTCTGTGTGTGATGCTTCTCAAAAGAGTCGCCCAGATTTAAACACATTTTGACTTAATAACTACACGCAATCCTCAAAGGAGCTGAAGACATCCTGAGCTGTCAGGAGGGGCAGACACAGTCGCGGTCTTTGCCATCCAAGGCACGCACACGCTCGCGGATTTGTCGTCCCCTTGCGCTTAGCCAGAAACGAGGTTATCCTGAAGCAAGTTGATTACAGAAGTCAGCGCAGGCATGGGAAGGAACAGAGCAGCAGACAGAGAGGGAAGGGAGGCATTCCTAAATCCTTGAAATGGATGTTAGGAAATAATAGGAGGAAGGAGGAAGGGAAAGACAAGAGACAATTTAGATTACCAAGTTAATCCTTTAATTACCGGATATGCCTACAGCGAAAATGAAAGGTTTCACACACTGCATTTTACCGCTGTGGAACAATGCAAAGCGCAGAAAGTGAGGCCAACTGCCATAATGATCATGAGCCATAAACCTCAGAGTAATGGAATGTCAGTATCGCTGGTAATCTATAGTCTTTAAGGTGCTGGAAAAACATTACAAAACGCCAACAAATTGCAGTTCATAGCATGAATGAAACTGGCTCCATCTCTCAGATTACAAACGTTGCCACTTCGGGAGCTTTACAACTACATAAAACGTGCTCTTTTTCAGATGACCACGCAGCACACAGCATGGCAGACGTCCATGCAGAAAATACACTTCCATTTCAGGCATTGTCCAATTTGGCAGAACAACAAGCCAACGGAGGGAGAGTATTTAGCTGCTTACATGTGCAGACGCGCCTTAACTTCTTCAGTCTGCTCCAGGGGCTTTTGACAAAAAGCATTGTAAACGTGAGGCACCCCCCCGCCCGCGACACTTGTCAACCACGTCAACCTGCCAATTCCTTCCTCCGCCACCTCCTCCTCTTCCTCTCCTCACCTCCCTCCCCTGCTCCCAGCGAGGATCCACGTAGGAAGAAATGGGGGATGACTCGCTCGATCTAATTAGTGTGACGGGGGAAGGAGGCTCCTCAGCATTAGACAGAGAATTAGAACACAACACGTACATATGATCCATAACAAGGCTGAGATAAAGCATCACCTGTTCAACTCTAATTACTGTAACAAAATGCTGGCGCCAACTTTCCAATTTAACAAGATGCCAGCAGTTACAGTAGTGACACTGTGCCGCTGGGCTCACTGAGAGCACAGTGTAAGGAAATGAGGAAACACATACTTAAGTAAAACGGGAAAATCTCACTGGTTCAGAATTTTACCATCCAAAGGCATCAAGCTGCACTTTCTTAACAAGGGAGGCCCATTATACTGTGACCTGATTCTGGTTAACTAATGTGGATAAAACACATTAATTTATGTTTTTCGACAGGTTAGCATGCAGACATCAGTCGATCAAAGGCCACACACACAACGCTAATAGGCTACAAAACACAAACTATTCATTTTTCTACCTTCTGCTGATGGATTTTATTTTACATTTCTCTGAGCCATTGTTTCTAAACTGGAACAGCCACAAAGCAAGCCTAGCAAGAGCAGTGGGAGTTGTAGCTTACAAACCCCAACAGATTAAAATACTGATATCCCATCGCACAGAACCGAGGCGACAAGAACGAAAAGACCAGATAATGTATTTAGACAAATCAAGTATTAATATCAGATGGAAGTGGAGCCTCTTTCTGACTGCATTTAGCCTGGTAAACGGGCTAATAATATAGAATAGCGACAGCAGTGGAGGCAAATGCAGGAGATCAAAGTTATTGGGATTCGTCCTCTGGGGACCATGAATGTCTCCACAAAAAATTCTTGGCAATCCAGGCTGTGGATGTCTCAGTCTGGAACGACTTACTGGCAGATACAGCGGGGCTTAGAACCACACCGCCAGCTTGGCTGAAAATTGATTTTGCTCACTTAATGAAGCATGAAAACACAAATACACATGTGAAGTTTATTTGTAGCATCTTTTTCTCTCCATCGTCCACATTCTGCAGACCGACAACAAACGCTAACTGCAGCCTCTATAACGAGCGTGATTAGAACAACGAATGCTGCAACTGTAGGAAACGCAGACGTGCGGCGGCAGCGTTATCAAGAGACAAGCGCCTTTAGCACTGTGTCAACCGTTCACAGGCACCAAAGACTTGTATCCGAGGGCCTCGGACCTGAAAGAAATATGTAACTGGGAATTATGTAGATAAGTGTGAACCTGCCTTGGAATAAAAAGCGGGAGCTGGTTATCTGTCCCTCCAAAGCAAACCAAAGCACATCTGAACTCCACGTGTGTTTAGGATATCGGTCGAAGGCAGAAGCAGCAAGCAGAGGGGAAACTCATTTCAACCTGAACCTTCCGATTATTCTCTCCATTTTTATTTATTTATTTATCTCCCTTTTTATTTGAGCTCTTTCGTGTCCTACTGACATCACAACCAAAAGCAAAGGCACACTGGCATCTGTGCCTTCGCTATGTATGAATACAAATTCTTCCTCCACTTTTTTCCTCCGTTTCGGGTTATTCAGCCTCAAAAAAATTCAATACGACATTTCCAAACCACTTTAAGGAAGAAATGAAATTAAGCCTCGAGTGAGTGACGGCAGCCACATGTATCATTCAAACAAAAGAAAACCCCACAAAATACTGATCCGGATAATGTCCCTGTTCCGGCAGCTGATCCATCAGCTTATCCTCCTCACTTGACAATGACTCATGTCACTTGGGCTTTATCTGTGCATTTATATCACCCCTGTGAATGGGACATGACTTCTAACCTGGTCCCAAGCATTAAGACAATGACGATCGTGCCGTTGGAGCACACCGTCTACTGTGCTCTAAGTGAATGATAATGTTGCAGTCTTGCCTTGGACGTAAGTGGAGATCTGATTTCCTGCACAGTTTACAGCGATGCATCTCAGACAAGGAGGAGGAGGACCAGCTGCTCACCGAGAGTCCAAATAAAATAACTCTGGGTAAAATGAGACTGATGGTGCTACTTGTTTCTCTACCTGACAGTCTATTTGCTTTTGCTTTAACACTGGTCTAACACCGGGGCTGGTATAAGAGAGGAAAAGATGGTGCTGCTTGAGCACAGAGCTTGTTCTGCCTTAACCCTGCAGATCACATTTAATGTTGCAGGCTTTAAGCTGCTTTAGGTTTCAACCGCCGATGCCTACGCAATGTAATTCCCCACACCTGTGACAGAACTATCACTTTGTCTAGAGAAAATAATGCGGTAATTATTTTACCTCATCAGTTTGCCTTTAAATCCTACTAAAAAAAGCTGTTTAGCCGGAACAAGGAGAAAATCCAAAGGGAAATTAAAGACAATGAGGGATACCAGGAGGATCAAGTGAATTTAGTCGCAGAAATACAATTTATTTCCCTGTGGTGGAAGTATTTACAGAGAAATACTTAATATTTGCAAACCTGGTTATTCTACACAATTTCTTCCCAAAACAGGCAGAATCAGGCCTAATCAATGTGGCTCACTGAGGTGTTTTATCCATTTATCTTTCTTGACAAGCACTGAGAAATAAACTACAGTATATCAGGCTTCGGATAATTTGTGTTAGTGGGATCAGTTTATTGTTGGTTTTAGGCTTTTCAATGGATATGTTCATGATGGAAGAATTAAGGGAGATCAACAAAGTTAGACCTTTGAAGTTTTACTTTGGGCAGACCACAGCATAAAACTACTTTAAAGATTTATGTTAAAAAGCAAAAACACTACATTTGAACAACAGTGCTTTCTACAATTTGCGTTCAAACACGCAAGAGGACATTTCTGTCCCGGACTGTTCTCAGGCTCCCTACTGCTGATGATTGTCAAACAACACATTTATTCTTTTTGCGAGATAACGGAATGAAAGTTTTACTTGTCCAGAAACTTAAATATTAAACAACATCCCTGGTACATTTTACCCACAGCAGTGCTTTAAATGCCTCGTCACTTTCTTCCTCTCACGGGGCCGGAGAGTGCGTGTGTGTCTGAGGAAGATAAGCAGCACGTGGGGATCCTCCTCCTGTGTCGTTACAGCGGCTGATGATCTCCTGACAGATGATGTGATGAGGTGGGACAGCGCCGCTACGCTGCTAATAACACCTCACCGCAAATAAGGGCTGAAGACATGCACCGTCTGATAACAAGGGAGCTGCTCTCACTGTGCAGGACTCCACAACCTTCACATTTTCTACCCTCGGTCCCAATTTTATTTTGATGTTTTTTTAAGAATCTCCTGCTCTGTGAGTTCACTCGGGCCTGTAAAGTGAGTAATAAGCCATGTCTATTCTTGTGACCTTACTGAAAGTTAAAAGCTCGTGTTTTAGCCCTGGACTCAACTTGAATGACAGGATGTTTTTCAACATACTTAAAATTTCCTGTGGAGCACATTAAAATGTCCTGATTTAATAAAATGTCCAGTGCTTTAATAGGAATTGAAGGACTGAAGGACTGTGGCACTATCAAAGTTACATATTGCTTGACAGACTGCACCTTTCTGCTAGAGCTTGAAAAAACACCCATGAACAACATATTTTTGGGATGACTGACAGCTCTAGAGTGGTATGGTGTTGTAAATGTTTTGTCTTTGTATGAATGTCTCCCCAACAAGGCCTCCAGTTGTAACACTGAGTCGATGAGGAGGGCTATTGAATTGGACAGCACAATGGTCAGCTTCTATTTTCCAACCTTTCTTACATCTGCAGAGGGGTTACAGCCTCGTGCATAATAAACAAATTCAAGCTGTCCTTGAAACCCTCCCATTGAGATGTGTGCCTTTCAATCCCTCATCTTTGAATACTAAGAGATCACTATGAGAACAAATGCAGCATATTTCCTATGTTATTATAGCCTACGTGTTGAGCAAGTAGACCTTCCTCCAGAGTTCCTTCGACAATGGCAACAATAACTGGTCGGGGTTTTTCCCCCTCCCTGCCTTCCCAAATCCATAAAGAGCCCTGATGGCCACGGTCTACATTACAGAGACAGAAATGGCTTCCACATCCAGCCCAATAATGTGCATGAACAATAGCAAAGCATTAGGTGACTGGCAATAAATATCTGAAAAGAGGCACTTTGCTCCGGGAAATATAACAACAGAATTCAAGCTTTGGGTCTGCTGGAGACATCTTATTAGAGCTGTCGACCACTGCGTATAAAGGTGTGAAAAACGGTGTCACATGCTTTCAAGGCAAGAAGGATAATTATCTAGATTAAAAAAAAAGCACTTTCTATGAATTGAGTCAGCACGTCACCTTTTCTTTCTTGTATGCAGTAAAGAAAAGGGTTGGGGTGACTAACTGCAATTAAGGCTTTTCTTGTGTGAGTGAAAAACTACCCGGAGAATGGGAGACTCAAAATATAGGCCCTCTCTGGGAGCATTTGAATGTGCTTTGGATAATGGAGCCTTGTTCAAGGTTTTTTGGGGGGACTGCTTTGAAATGCAAGGCAGGTAATGACTGAATGCCCGCACATGGACAAACCACCTGGTGTATTTGCTTTGAATGACAATTCAGAATTTGAAAAGGGGAAATGTTAGTCCCACTAAATTTAGCGTGACAGGCCTTGTTTCACCTTAAGATCCTCCCGGTCCTTATAATGGGCCATTCTCTCCTATGGAGCAGCACTTGGTTTGGCTTCCAGGTAACCACCTTCCCGCTCATTAGAGAAAATCTGGGCGGACCACTGCTGCTGTGTGTCAGTGGATCTGGAGTGAAGGTGGAATATCAGACAGTAGGGGAACAGGAACAGAAAAATCCATCCATGGAAAGTACTTTTTTTATGACCCACTGCACTGTAGCAAATATTAGAACCAAGCTGCCCACTTAATGTGGATCATTAACATTCTGCCATCAAGCCTCCAGTGAAACTTTAGGCCTCTCAGACGAATCTTTTTTTTGCTTAAATTCCCCTTTTCTATTATCCACAGAGCAATGCAGGATGAAACGCCAAGTCTCGTCTCATGCACCCACGAAATTACTGAGTGCATTTTAAGGAAATTAGGGAACAGTCTAAGAACTTGTGAATTATGTTTTTTCCTTGTCCCATTGCACAGAGTTAGAGGAATAGATCAATGTTATTTTATTTCTCTGCAGCTAATTAAATAATAGAGATGCTGCATGTTTATCTCAGTTTAGCTACAAGCCTGGGAGTGAGAAATGTCTTCTTTCCACTGCAACACTGTCACAAATTAACTCTTTTTTTTAGCAACACCAGAATTACATCCTAACCTTGGCTCAAATAAGACAACAGGACGTAATTAGAACCAATAAAGTGCATTAATAAATATGCTATTGAATAAATGAAGACAAAACAGTAGCAACTTCAACAAAGATGTCCACTTAAAGAGTGTTTGACTATGCTACACCTGGCTTTGCGAAGCAGCTCACACACTTTGTTTTTTGTGCCGGAGGTGGTGGAGAGTGAGAAAGTCTGATCATCCATCATCTCCCTAAAATGATCCAGCACAGTGAACAGCATTAGCTTTTGGCAAATTTTCATCATCATTATGTGATTGATGCAGTTGAGACGAGAGACTGCTTTAACATATATCTATCTATCTATATATATATAGTCTGTCTTAATGAAGCATTCAAGTTTTGGTCTAAGAAAATGCTGAAAAACACCTTCATCTGAGAGAATCAGCAGTGCACTGATTGTGTGATAAGTGCAATCCGATAACCCTGATGTGATGCTGCATTTTGAGTCTTATCATGGTCAACTGGAAACTACACACACAGATGTGGTGATACATGTTTTTTTTTTTGCTCTATTCTTTTTTTTTACATGTATCATGAGAAAAATGTTGTTCCTAATTTTGGACTCACCTTATATCATCCACACTCTTCCTCTGACATGATGAAATTACCTGTTTCGTTGCTAAATAAAAGCCAGCGCAGCAGTTTACAACAAAAGTGGTTAAAGGAAACGAAATGACGGGTGAAAAATAAAGCTATTTCAGACAGAATTATGTTTCACAGACAGTCCTGTCATGTTATTTTCACCATTTCTAAGATCCTCTGGACAAATGAGTGAATTGTTAAAGCACTTGTCACCGTGTCTCAACAGATGAAAGCTGTTTGGTGTCCACTGTTGTCAGATTTTAGTAACAGACTGTTTTATCCTTCCAAATGTAATGATGGAAGCTCACTGATAAAACAAAACCCTGTCATATTATCCATTCAATACTTCCCTGCTTTAGTTCTGTAATTAAAATCCACATTTGTAATAAATGTACTGTGGTTATTATCTTGTCTGAGCTGCATAAATTTGCTTTCCAGGGTAAATGGCAAAAGAGTTAGATCTAGTGTGCCATTAAAACCGTGCAAGTATGCACACTATTGTTCTTATTATCATTATCATCTAAGCAGCAATTTTGAAGACTACAGGTTACTGACTGCAGTTGAAAAATAAGCACATCAGACAATGCAATCATGTGTTTAAAGTCATTTTAAAAGAGGTAGAATTGTAATGGTTCATTTTCATATTCAACTAAATGGATTTTTTTATTAAACAAAGTACAAATTAGCAATTCCAGTTACATGGAAATGTGAAAATACACACAATAATTAAACTCTACTTTGTCCTCTTTTGATTAAATTATAGCCACTGGTGATCTGCTAAAAGAAGATGCTTTGTCTCTGAATGGAGACATGAGATTAAACACATCAGTGAGTCTTGAAAAGTGACACCGTTGATACACCTACAGAGCAATTTAGAGCAGAAATGAGAAATACATATTACTGTCAGAGCTGCGGTCAATCACTGGCTTGTCCAGCCTGGTCCACTTATGTGAATAGACGTGCTGCTGGTCCGGGTTATGAATGTTTGTCATTTTGTAGAACAGCATTTTTGTCTTTTGGTTGTAAATGATCGAAACATTGATGTCCGGTGGCAACCCAACCCCCTCCACCACTACCCCCACACACCTCCGGTGGAAAGACAGATTGCCTATTTTTCCCTCACCTGTGCTGGGGCCGGGCCCATGACACCTGCTAGACGAGCCCGGTTTAGTGCTCTCCCTGTCAGCTAACGTATGGGTCTATTGATGTGCTGTGACTGGGCCGGGCTGATCCTACCCAACACGCATTAGGGCCAGCTGTTGTGCCTCATCTGTCTCTGTGTGTGCCCCGATAGCCTCAAACAGGCAGTAAACACAGGCTGCTCCAAACATAACGCACCATCTACCTTCACCCAGCGTCCCGCTGCTCGTGCCGCCATCATTTCCCCGGCCCCAGACTAAATGACTGCAGAAGTGCCGGCTTTAATTGAGTCCAAGAATGTGGCTGATGGGGAAAAAGTTGATTCACTGCGAGTACGGTAATTGCAGTCTTGATTACACCCGTCTGAGAAGCTAATTCGAGGATTTAACATTCAGTGAGGTTTAATGGAACGGTCTGCAGGATGGCGGTCCGAAGAGTTAACAATGCAATGTAAACACTGCAGATTGCGTGCTGCTGTGTTTGACACTGATGATTAAGGTTAAAGCATTCAGTGGTGATTACAATAAGTGCATGAAAACAAACAAAGGGTCCCGACAAATACAAGCGAGGATTTTAAACTCATCAAGTAATCAGGTGAACGAAAAAAAAAACAAGTAAAATGAAAGAACAGCACAGTTTCCCATTACCCAAGTCTGATCTTGTGGATTTCACCACATTGATTAGCAGATACGTTGAGCCAACAACATCAGACACACGGGGAAACTCGATCTCCCCCGTCGAGAAAGATGAGGGAGACGCCCTTTTCAAAGTTTGAGCCCATGAACCCCTGAAAGGTCTGTTCATGCCCCTGCCGGCATGAATAATCACCCCCAGCTCCCCTGTAATGTGCTGCGCATGATATATTGGGCCACATTTATTACTGCTCCGCTTCCACCTGGCTTGGAGCAGCAAGTCTGCCATTAATAAGAAAACCCAGGCCTGCAACAAGATTCCTACACAGCTAAAGACTACAGGCTCAGATCCACGGCTGCGGCTGCAAGGGCCAAACTATTTGGGGAAAAGAATTGAAATTATGGAACTCCCTTTCTGCCTATAAACACAGCTTGATATGGACTCCCCCTCTGGTTTTTAGAGTAAATCTTCTCAACAGTTCAGCACCAGTTCCATCGCTAATCCTTGTCCACATCTAAATGTCTTTGATAGTCATAATGTGCGATTTCTGTCATCTCAGCAGGGAGCGAGCAACAGTCCAATGGAGACACACCCAGACTGTGGCTGTGACACGCATGCAGGACGTCCTCCTCTGAATAGGCTTCAGAACTGACAATACTTTGCAGCGGCTTTACAAGATTAACACCCTCTTTACGTGTCATCCTTTAGCTGTCAAATTAACAGTACAAATTTGCCCTTTAGACAGAAATGTCACTCTACTTAGACTTAAAAACAATACTGATGCTGTCTGACGTATGGGACATGCTGTAAGGTACCCCAAGGAGACTGCGGCTTTTATTTTAAATATCAAGCACGCTCATGGCCGTGTCCTGCACAGAAAAATGCTTATATACAGATATATATATATATATCTGTATATATATATACCCGAACAGGCCAGACCAAGCTGAGCTTTTTGCAGTTTGCTTCTTTGATAATGACTGTTACAAGTTCATTCCGATGAAGTCACATAAAATGATGTCAAAAGCCAGAACATCTGGTGAATTAGTAATGAGATTACTTCCCTACTGGGGTGAATAATTTCGAGCAAAACAGTGCACCCCAGCAGCAACTCCAGCATTTTTGGCAGATTTACAGCAGCTTTTACCCGGCCCACCTTCTCCTGTGGTCTCTGAAGGTTTCTGGATTTCTTGCTGTTGCCCTTCGTCTATTCATTCCTCTCCTACTGATGCTACAAGCTGCAAGTATTGCAAAAGCAGACCTGAAGTTGATAAAGGTCAACATTGTTAAGTGCCTGTATGTATGTGGGGAATAGCCTTTAGTATTATACCACCTAACTCTGGTGCAGAGCCGCAGACTGTCAGTATTCTGAACTAATGCCGTCTGTGTGCAGAGAGGAAAATGTTGCCGGCGATTACACCTGCAGATCCCAACAGTAAATATGTGTGCGTGTGTGGTGTTTGTGCACCCGTGTGCATACAGCATGTGTCTGGGAACGCGTGTGTGCCGAGAGGTCACAACGTGAATCAATTCAAATCCATCTTCTACACAGAAATGACTTATTTGTCCAATTTATTACAGAGTGTTCCATTCTATTGTGAAAAGCCCGAGAATTCACACGCCTCTTGATTGAAATCATTGCCACTGGGAGAACCTAGCCAACACCCTCGGAGGAGCCGCTATTCTGAAAGTGAGTGAATCATTGATTTACAGCAGGAAATCATCAAGGCGAATCTATGGTAAATGAGAGAGTAGAGATGGAAAATGGTCTAGTTCTGCAGGATATTCAGTTATCACTGCATTCTTTTATAGACAGGCCGCGGCGTCCAGCTATTTTCGAGCTTGTGGTTAAGTGAAGACCAGTCACCCTCTGAGGGAGCTCGGTCCTGTGCTTTAGTAAAGTGCAAATGGAAAGCACCCTCGAGTGAGCAAAATTGTGTGAGAAAGAGTTTGAAAGAAATTGTAATCTTGCCAAAAGTGAAAAGCAGACAAGAAAGCAATAACATGATGAACCAACACAGAAATCCTATTGTGGGTTCAGTGCCAAAGGGTTGTTCTATGAAAATGAGTTGCTTTGATGTTTGATTAAAAAAATATCCTACTTCTTTGAATCCCTGTAAGAATTGTTTGAAAATTAATAATGCTTGAATTAGAGGATTTATTAAAAGGGGTAACAGAGCAAACCCACTTCAGTTAGAGTGCACGACATCCTGCCTTTTTACGCAGCGGCGGCAGATTTGACATCTTCACTGAAAAACAAACAGCTCGCACTGCCATAAACAATTATTCAGATAGGACTGACAGTTTGTCAGTTTGCGGGTTTGATGAGGAGGCAGCATGTTTTTGGTCTATACCTAGTCTGGGGTTACGTGTGCATTCGTGAAATAACAAAATCGTTTGGTGTCAGGGACTCCAATTAATCAAAACACTTTCATTTTTTTGTCAGATGTGAAATTATAAACATTAGTGAGGAAAACACATTATGTTATGACAGAAGAGGCAGACTTCAGAATAAGGTGTCTGGCCGCTGTGGCGCAAAAAGGAGAAGACAGACATTAGAGGGAAGAAAAAACTCCCTTTGGTGGGTGTGGATGCCCTTGGTGTGGAAACGTTCTTTGGAGGCTAAAGCGTCCAAGAAGATAACGTCTGCTCCTTCCTCATGTGAAAAGCAAAGGATGTTTGCTTTTGCTTCTTCTCTGGGTCTGTTTTATTTATCTATGTAAAGCACAGTGCAGACAAAAGGAAAATTGTCGAGCTTTAAGACATATGAGCTGTTTGCACAGACAATAGGTGAAAACCACAGGCACCCTGGCTGTTTGGCCTTTGATGATTATGTTTGAGATCTGGCCGATAACTCAATAAAGCCTCTGTTGATGCAAACTGTGCAGCCGCTGGTAATGGCTGCAGCTCAGGCATAAAACTCAGAGCCTACCCATGCATTCCCGGCTGCTGTACAACTTGGAATAAAAACATATTAAGCTTGACGCTGCAGATGAGACGTGACTCATCTGAAATATTCATCCGGCTGCCTCGGCCTTTAACACTGTGAGATTATACAACTGATTGACTTGGCTGGCCTCGGGCTACTTGTTAGGGAGCTGTGATGGACCCGTGCCTGAACCTGACAGGAGGACAGCAAAGAAAACACTCGGCTCAGACGTCCAAATGCAAGAGGGCAAGCGAGGCAGCGAGCTGTTTTAAATAAACAGCGTATGTTGGAGTGGTCGAGGCCGTGGACGGGACAAAGAGCTGGGCACTGCACTGCACCACGCTGTGGTTTATCCCCTGCCTGGCATGAACAATAAAAAGGCTGGCACCATGTTATGGCGTGTATGTGCGTGTGTGTGCGTGTGTACACATCTGAGGGCATGTGTGACTGAATCTCCCGAGCAGCTTAAGTGAAAGTGATAAGCAGCAGAAACGGCGTTCTGCTTCTCACAGGCTGCTTCCAACGATCGCTGCAAATTCATTGCTCTTTCTCACTGTCAGGCGGCAGAAGAGAAGGGGGGGGGGTGTATTTAAAGGATTTTCACAGTCCTTAATGCTATTTATTACATCTCACCAGCTGCAGCGAGGAGTGGCTACATGTAATTGCGGCCATAGATCTTTTGGCCTGAAGACAACCAATCAAGATGGATTCCTTTTTCCGTTGCTGGGATTGACCGTGAGTGAATCCTGGTGACTTAGAGATGGGACATTATTTAACATGGACCCGTAGTGACGTTAAGGAGCATTAGGTTCCGGGGTTGTTAAAGCACTTGTCACACTCCAAAGGCATCCATCTGCGCAACGCTGGCTTCAATCAATAGATAAGTAATCGGCTGCAATGAGAGCCAGCGTGCGGTATTACTCACCGACTGCGCCCTGAAACAGCCCCACCGCCCAGCGAGGAGTGGAGGAGCACAGAGCACGCAGCTCCATCACACAGGAACTTATCTTTCAGCTGAGCACGACGGTATCGACAGGCCGGGACTGAGAGTGCCCTTTGTATCGGCACCGTGGCACGGCAGAGCGGTGCTTTTATTTTGTAATGTTTTCTCGCCCCCAAGTCGCCGCGGGAAAATTAAGTGTCCGACACCTTCCCTCGAGTGCACTTCACATGAAGCCGTGCATGTGCAGAATTCATAGCCTTGACCACACGTCTGTGGAAATTATTTTTAAGAGTTCTACTATATGTTCTACTACAGCAATGTTGCATCAGCTCTAGGGAGGAACATTCAGATGTGTTGTGAGCCTGAAGTCATCTCAAGGCAAAATAAAAGCAGCTAATGTACAGACCCATATTGATTAGTTGGTTATCTGATACCTTTCTATCACACAGCCTAGTGGGGCCAGCCAAACATATCCATGACACTCCATGTCATGCATACACATGTGCATAGAAAGCCATTCAAAAAATGTTTTTGTGATGTAAAATGATGTTTTCACATAAATCGGGGGCAAAGAGCAGTGAAAGGTCTGCAGATGTGAAAGTGTTGTAAATATCACGCTGTTTTCATTAAAAGGAACACAACGGGGCAATAAAGCATCAGTCTTAGTTTTAGTGCAACACACAACATCACCTCCTCCGCTCATTTTCTGTGAGCGGCAGAGTGATGCCTCGTATTGATCCACTGCTGAAATTAACTTCCAGCTATTAGTGCCTATTCACCATGCATGTGCTCATCAACCCCGAGGCCGGCCCCACCGCAGTCCCGCGGCAGAAGAACACGTGTATAAATTGCTGCAAATTATGTGAAAAACCTTGAGTTTAAATGTCAAACTAATCCTCGACTAATCAATGCTCTCCTACATATAGACATGTTCAAATGAGTCTTTTAAGATTATTCTTGTGCAGACGGGGAAGTAGGACAAAAGTAATTTCTTTCCTTTTTTGGATAACCTAAAAAAAAGGTGGAGGATGAGTGAGAGATACTGGTTGAAGTAAAGCAGCTGCACCTACTTTATGCTTGTGCTTGACATAATACTCCCTAACGATCCATATAGGGGCTGCAAATGATTTGCTGTTTGTTTAAACAACAATATGGGAGCCAACAAAGCTCCCCTGCACACTACAGCTTATTAAGAACAATGACTGTGGAGAGTCAGAAAAAAGATAATTAGTTCTTTAAAAGCTCAAAAGATTGGCCCCTCTGCTCTGCACTGACTGTACTGTGTTTCATTAAAAACACAAGACCGGGGGACTTTGATCTCAACTTTTATGTAGAATCTGAATAAAAAAAAACAACAACTGGATACAAGAAACGCTATTATCAAACTGCGCAAATGCACTTTAGCCGGCACATTATTGATTATTTAACGGGGGCCTTTGTTGCAATGCAGCTCTGTCTTTTGTTAAACTTGGTCACCCGTTGAATCGCACGGAGCAGTAATATCTCGGAAGATAAACAGCTGCAAAAACTATGAAGATATGAGTGTTGGGGAGCACGAGCAGCACCGAGGCAAGAATACATAGATGGCATCTGTATTTAGGCTAACAAAACGGAGCTACACCCACAAGCGTCTGACGCCTTGAGGCGTTGCTGCTATCCGCGCCGCTCCAGCTGGAGGAGGAATTGAACCCTATTGAGAGTAAATGGCCTCAGCTTTACGAAAAAAAAACAACAACTAAACAACAACATGACGTGATTTTACCAAACAAAACAGGGATATGAATAGTTTCTGAGGGGAAGGCAAAGGTTGGCTAATGTGCTTCGCTGCATAAGAATGCAATCAGCCATCGCATGTTCTGCATACTAACCTTCCTCCCTGCAGACGCCATTACTGCAGGCTACAGCGGTCATACCTACTGTGTGTGACATTATGAAAATAAAACTGTGTTTTGCCGCTGTCTGATGAGGTTAAAGTGAGTAGCGTTTTATGTTGTGCTTTTCTAATGGTACCGAAAACACTAAATCATGCTGAGATGTTTTCAAAATGCAAAGTAAATGTATTCTTTTGGCATTTTTGTCTTTGTCTTCAGAAATTCACCCCTCCTTTCAAACACAATTCATTAGCATACACCCATGCCATAAATCAAATTAGTACCATGATGTTGATGGGGTCTCCTGCTGTGATTTCTCTCCTCAGACATGGACAACAACACAGCTGGGAGTTGATATGCACGCCAATTTGCTTTCTGCACGACAAATATATGCGGGCGATTCTCTCAAAGAAGACGGAATATTTAATTTCTCACTTTTGAGTGGGTAACCAAACCCCATGTAAAAAGTCCCTCGATTATCCATCATGAGGGGAGCATTGTGTGCGATGAGCACAGCTGCAAGTCAAGGTTGAATTACTTATGCCTCGAGTGTTTGTGTCAACACAACCACACATTAAACTTCACCGCATCCTTCACAAACTGCTCTTTGTTTGTCTGGAATGAAATAAGCGTCATGGGCCTTAAGCAGGATGTAACTTTAAGACGAGAGGTCAAGAATTGATGGGAAAAGTAAAGTAGCAATGAAATTGTCAGGTCACTACGAGACAACTGATTTGAGTTGTCGTATTTTTATGAGATTCGTGTCCAGGGAGCTCACCTTTACCCTTCCATTACTCTCCTCGGTCCTCTTGTAATCCAACGTGTCAACTTTTCTCCACACACACTATTACCTTCGCTTCAAAAGTCAATTATAAAAACTTCACACTAATCGAGTTAATCAGGTTATTTTTTGCTGTTACTGGACAAAAAACTCATCAAAATACTCTAACCTTGGGCGACTGACTTAGAAGGTCAGTGGCTCAATCTCAGCACACTGCAGCCCACATGCTCAAGTAACCTTGAGCAAGATACAGAATCCCACACTGATGCTGTGTCATCAGTGTAAGACTATGTCTCCTATGTTAGTCACTTTGGATGAAAGCGTCTGCTAAATGAATACAAATGTAAACGTAATTCAAGGGAGAAAACCAGCCTTGTACACCTGGTCCCGGCTCAGTTTGAAGAGCTCCCAAGTTCCAATTGGCTGCTGTAACACATTCGCATCCCTGCACATTAGGCTTTATCCCAAACAGTCAGACTTATCTCTACTCTCTGTATTCGGGCAGCTGGGAGTCGTTACAGTGGGAGCTCCTTTCACTGGTGGAAAATCCTGCAGAAATTCCTTGTGATCAATTTCCAATACCTCCTCACTTGACAACACCATATAGTACAAAACTCGTTCAAGCTCCACATGGAGCTTTAAGCTCATTATGTTCAATGCCCAGTGTGGGTATTGACAAGTGGTCCAATTGTAGCCTATTGGACCTGCGCGGCTCAAATTGTTATCTGGTCCTGCTCTATTTGGCATATTCAGTAAAGACGTGTCATTCTTCTGGTGACAGTGGATATTGATTTTTCGGCCGTCTGCTCTAAATATCTGCATCGTACAATAGACCAGACACAATGGCCATCCCCTGGACAAAGTGTGTTGCTATACACCCGTTTGGAGTAACTCTCTGGAAATTTAAAGGAAAACTGAAAAGCACTCATCGGGTCTATTGTTGCCTGTCCAGTGGCACGCACGCCTAATGGGGGAGCTTTTCTTGTTCTGGAGACACTGTGAAAGTGAATTACGACGTGTTACAGCGAGGTCACGATTAACACATGACAAGCGGCTTCAAGGCTTTAAGTCAGTGGGCTCCTCTGTCAGTGCACCCCCACCATCATCCCCCACCCCGTCACCCTCCTCCTCTCCTGTGCTCAGCTCATCAGTCCTACCTTAGCATTTCTTTCCATACGTGACAGGGATTGCTTTGCCATTTTCCAGCTCATTAATGAAGACTCATGCTGCATTTGTAATGAATGTGTCCTTGCTGAAACATGATCAAGTTTCTGGCCTCACTGAGTGCTTTTCAGATGATTGCTTTCACCTCTGTGGTTGGTTTCGCTGGTGTGGCAGGAGGAAGCCACCGCAGAGATGGAGAACAAAAGGGAACTCGAGCGCGGGAATCTAATTATAAAAGGATTTTTTTCTTAATGTTCCACCAGGAGCATACATAGGAGATGTAAAAATTAACATTTGAGGAATTGGATTGAATATTAAAAAATGTGTACTATTCCATGGATTAGTACGTTTAGATGGCAAACAAAGACATACCTGAAAGCATCAGACTTCTCTACATACACAAGGTTTCGTATTTTGTAACCACACGGGCTTGCTCCAAAACACGTCCAAATCAACAGCTAAGACCTTTTATAATGGGCCCTGATTCTTTATCGGCTCTCAACAAGAGCTCTAAACAGCTGAAAAGCCAAACATTCGGCAGCTTTCAGCCAAAATCTAGCTGCATTCAGACTCTGCAGATGCGACTGTTGATGCACATCAGTCGTATTCTCTGCAGGCAGGATATCAATGCTGACATCCATTTGCAGCCCTACTTTCAATGCCTGTCATTCAGAGGTTATTGTCACCAGCCTGTACAGTAATTACAGCTTAGACCACTTGTGGTTTGGAAGTGATCGGAGGCCTTCATTCAGTGTACTGCAGGTCTTCTTTTCTGAGAGTGAGATATATTTAAAACCTTGTGATACCTGTGGTTAAAGTTGAACAAAATCTGTTTCTTAAATTCAGATCTGTTGTGTTGAAAAGAATAATTTCAGTTGATAAGCACAGTGAACAATTAGCTCATCTTATATTAGCATAACGGCCGAGAACAGAGAGTAATGGTGCGGTACAAAGTGCAGAAAATAACAAAATTCTGCCTAAGCAAGGCCATTTATCTGCAGAGAATAATTTAGCACCTCTCATCATTTAGGATGCAACTATATAATGTATCACGCCGGGTGCCTTTAAACTCTGAACAAGACATCCAGATCACTCGATACCTCAGACAAGGTGCATTAATGGAAGGTGAAATGACTATCTTGTGTCTGACACTCCTCTCTTGGTCTCTGTTTGCAAGGCTCATTTGCAGCTTTAATTCCACAAATGGACACAAAAAGCTGTGTTTACAGGGAGCGAGACAGCCTGAGCTCTGACGGCTCAAAAGCATTTTCCAAGTGATAAATACACGAGTGCTGCATAATTAAGTCACATGTACACAAACGTCTACTTGAAAGCTCTTTAGTTGTCCATATGTCAGTGTGTGAGTTTTATTAAAAATGTATCTCATGTGATTTATTCATACAACGTATATGCATGCTGATGCCATACACAAGGAGGCGGAGAGCTCTGCCAAGAGAAATAAAAGCATCCCGGCCATTAATGATGATAAGCTCTGACAAAAAGTGGGTCAAGTTGGTGTTACTGTGTTGTCCAAACATAGTAAGCCACCTGCCTTGTGCATCCTCTCTTGAATACACTCGACACACTCACACACACACACACACACACACACACACACACACACACACATAGGCACATTGATACATCATTCACTGAGTGCTTGCTGCTACTGCCAGAGAGTCATTTATTCTCAAGCTTTTGGAAAGGCTGGTCAGCAAAGAATTGCTCGGTGAACATCACTGTTAGTAAATATGTCAAACGCCTCAGTGACAGGACGCCAAATGATACACGGCTGTTCTGTTATGACTGTCACGTATGCCACCCCTGTTCTCTCGCGTCTGAAATGCCCAGTGAGTGTGAGGTCGAGCCGGTGTGGAGAATTGTGTCTTATATGCATGAGTGTCTGTGTTGGTGGGAGGGGTGGCGGTGCCAGAATGAAGGCGCTGAAGAGGTGTTGGCATCCCACGCCGGAAAAGTGTGGAAATATGCAGAGCGGAGAGAATTAGCGACTCCCTGCTGGGCCAAACGGATGGGTGCGGAGAGAAAGGGAAGGGAGGAGAAAACTCCACGATGGTGGAGGAAATGACCTCTGCGAGGAGAGGAGTGAACGAGAGGGGCGGGCGGGAAAGGATGCGGTTGGTGGGTGGGTGGGATGGCTGGGTGGGAGGATGTGCGGGGAGGGGGTCCGCTGGGAGAAGCACAGAGAGGGATCCAGAGCCAGGTCACCTTCTCCAGAGAGAGCAGCTGTGAACACTCTGCCCCTGGGAGGAGGGTCACAGTCGAAAGCTCTGTATCTTATAAACCAAAGCCCAGATTCTCTCGCACTGCCTTCACCCTGCGCAGGTCTGCAATAACAAAGCCAATTAAGAAGCCCAGGAGAGAAGCCAGCCCAGTCTCGCAGTCGCCTCTCGCTGACTTGGCAACCAGAATTACTGCTCAGGAGAGTACCTTTCAACATCGAATATAGAGAATACCAGCAATTACCACTGAATACCTCCATTCTGCGGCTCCATTTTGCTCAACTGATGTGGTGACTCATAAAGCCATTTTAATTCATCCCCGATGCATGCTAACCCACTAAAATAATGGATGCAACAGCATCACGGCTTTTGCTTTAAGTGTAAACGGTGGCGGCCTCTGCAGAGTGTGTGTTTCTTTTGTGACGACTCGGCCGCTGCGGGGCTGTCTTTATTTATTGTACGTGGCATTTCAGGTGGCATTTGTTTCATCTGGGTTTGACACTGCGTGACATTAATTCTGATTCGGCTGCACGAATCAATAGCGGCGTTCTGAGAGACATGCAGTTATCTGACAGGTATGATCTTGTTGGCATGTCCCCTATTGTCCAGGAGCACAAAGTGAAATAACGTTGCCTTGCGATACGTGCAGATGAGGCTGCTACATCTGTGTGACGCGCTGTGAAGAACCTTTGAGCTGTGTTAGCCGAGCAGAGATTTCTGCTCAGAGGTTCGGGTCACGAGGCTGGTTATCACCCCTCGCTATATTCCTTCTGTTCCAGCAATTGCCTTCAGATTGTCTTTTTGTACTGTAGCAGCTCTGTATGAGAAAAGTGATTGTGAACAGTGCATGCAGGCTTAGATCCTTTTCATGGGTGGCCAGGCTCTGGCTATGTGCTGCTCTGTAACTGTCATCTTGTAGATTTGAAATCCCTCCCCGATCGATCGTACTAAAAGCTCTAATCTGATTGTTAAAAGAGCTGATTTGACAAAGCTGTTATCAAACTGATTTAAGCAACAATCAATACTGCATTATGGGTGGGTGTCTTTTTTCTTTCAGGGTTGTGGCAACTTTTTCCAAGGACAGGTCCAGGGGATGTCTTTCACCTCTAAAAACGACACTGAAACACAGCTCCCTTTGGCGAGGCACAAAGACCATATAGGTTCATGCAACCAAAACACCCACTACAATATCTGGTGCATCAGGACAGAGTGAAAAACTACCAGCAATGCACAATCTCTCAAGTGTGGAAATTAAAAAATCCCGTCATTTCTTTGTTGATGTTTGAACATTAACTGAGTGTCTACTGAAAATAAGCCCCAAAACCTCATCGGTGTTCGAGTGTGATTGTATTTTTCAAGATAGTGTAATGGTCCATGAAGAGTTGTGTAGTCCCTCTGAAAGGATCATTTCTCAGGGAGAACAGCAATGCGCATGGATTGCAATTTCACCTCCTATTCCCTTCTCCATCTTTGCACGTCTTTCGGTATTCATTCCACACGCGTATTCAACATTAGAGGGCAAATAAATTGATTGCCAGCAGCTGAAGACACTTATCTCCCAGCGAGTCAGCTTTGCACTGGAGACCCCAATACCAAAACTGGGAAGCACTTCATTACGTTGATGCTTAACAGTAAGGGGGGAGAAAAAAAGACTAAACACTGGAACAACACCAGCGAACCACGGTTACAAACACACCAAACACAGTTAAGACCAAGATGGAGTGCGACGCGATGATCGAGACCTCCGGGCTAAACTGTGTTCATTAGTGGCAGCAATGAATGAATGGAGCTGCTTACTTATTCTGCAAGCATCCCAGTAAGAGCGAGCAGGCAGGAGCGGGGCTAGCCTTAGCCTCATGCTTGCCTGGGTAGCGATGGCCAATTAAACCCTTCTCTGATGAGCCATGCAGAGGCCCAGCAAGCAATTAGGAGGCCAGGAGTCTCTGCTCATTACTGCTGCACACTATTGAGCATTGTCCTGCGTACCGCACATCTGCAGCCACGAGAGTCCACAGATGCCTATTAGATGGTGGTTTATATCATTCAGAGTGAATCAGGGGGAGATTGTCCTGCGATATCGCCTTTAATGGCACAAAGTTACTGTAGTGCTGATGAGGAAGTCGCAGCGCGTGCGCGCCCGGAGGCAGCCTCTGAATAGAAAGCTTCCTTGATTTGACATTCCGTATTGTCTTTTCGGATGTGATTTGTCAATATGATGCTGATAACGAATGAAGGAGCTGACACACGGTAATGCATCAGAAGTGATTTTGTCTTTTGACTGACGGCCCGCTGCTCCCACTATTGATTTGGCTCACTTTTCAGGATGCGACACTGTTGCAGGGGGTCAAAATCCTGCGCTAGTTCAGTCAGGGAGCCAAGGAGAGGGAGAGTTACTGTAAAGCCAACGGGAGCGTTAATCTAGAGTGGGAGTTAGAGACGGGATAGTTAAATGTAAGGCAAGCATGACGGTAAATACTGCTACTCTGCAGCTAAATTTACACCCAGGCTTCAAGATTTATCTTCATTTAAACAAATTAAAAAAACAACAAAGGCATCATTTTAAGATATGAAAACCTAAGCCTCTGCTGTAGCTTATCTGATGGCATAATGAAAGCAGGGGGGAAGCATCGATGCACTGCTACCTGGTGAGATAAGGATCCTGTTGTGATCTGTTTTTTTTTTTCTTTAGCAAAAATACAAATACACCTGCGGTGAGTGAAGATTTAATGTGCCAAGAAAAGAGATGACTTCTATACCTGGTGGCAGCTCGGGAGAAATAATTGCATGCTAAGAAGCTAAAGTGCAAATAAGTATGATTCATTTTTAAGTGCTCTGTGTTCATACAGTACTTTAAGTGTATTGTAATTGTTTGTTTTCCACAGGGCTGGGGGCAAAGATAGGATAAATGAGAGCCAAAAGTACAGTAAATAATAGTGGTGTGGAGCAGAGTTACACAGAGAATAACATAACCTTGCTACCGATACTGCAGACACGAGCTGCGCTGCTGCTGAAGGCTCCTGTTGGAGCCGGAGCCCTCGTGCCGTACGGCATCTGTCCTTTCACAGTCACCCAGAGGAAGTCCATTAAGTCCGTTTGGAGACTTTGCCATTTCCTGCTCTCACGGCAGCCGGATCTGCCAATCCCTCTTTCTCCCCCTCGGCATCATATTCCCTGTATCCTGGTTAGCAGCAGAGGCAGGTGGCACTAAGTGCTAACCATATGGCTGCTGCTGCAAGAATAACAGTGAGGGATCAGCTCCAGTGGGTACCGAGCTGCACCGCGACCGAGATCAATGACAACATTTATCACCTGAGGATGGGCACTGCGTGGGCGTGTTTGTGATCTTAACAGACACCGGTTTACAGCCAAGGGAAGCATGGGCGGAAGGCGAACCGTGGATACAAGCTTGAGCTGAGGGAAAAGCACAACGTGCGTGTGTGGTTCTATGATCAAGACCAGAATGCTGAGAACGGTCGCAGGGATAAATGTGCAAACCTTTGATTGGGCCAGTGGGAGTAATATGCACAGAGAAGCCATATGTGAGCGGAACGATCACGACTCTTTCTCAGAGAAATGAAGTCGTTCTCTTTGGGGGCTATTCTACATCCAACCTGTGGCAAGCTTCGCATACGCCATCTTTCATGCACACACCCACACACAAAGACAGAATAAGAAGAAACAGATCACATTTACAAGCATAATGGTAACCGAGTAGCTTTTATGAGTAATTAGACACAGTTCTTAATCACAAAACACTCTTTTTTGCTTTTAAAAGCCCATCCAGGTTTGTCGGCTCTCCAAAATCATTGCGCTGGGAGCTGGCAAATCATAAATTGCATCTGCATCAAAGTTGTATAAAGACCGAGAGGAGGCAAACAGCTAAATAGTTTGGAGCATACAACACTCAAATGTATCAAATTATAATAGCTCAGCAATCAGCTGAAGAGTCAGCCATCCAGCTACAGTCCTGGGCAGAGAGACATCAAAGTACACCAAGGAATGCTTACAAAATATCAGCGGTTTTCATTTTTGTTTTAGAGCATTTACCCGCATGCCACCAACGTGCTTCATCAGAAGTAAATGGTAATCAGAGTGGAGAAAGCAGCTGTGGGACCAGAAATTCATGCTTAAGCTATCCATGCTTTTCCACGCTGCTGTGAATAAACTGACAAATTACACTCTGCGGTTTTTATTGGACTTCATTATCTTTTTCGGAGTCTTCAGAATTCGTTTAACATAGACTACTACACACATGCAATTAACTTCTTCTAAAATTAGCCCCGAGAGGGACGACTGAGCGGCTGATGAGACTGGGACAGTGAGGAGTGACGTGGTCTGGAGAGTTAAAAAAAAAACAAAAACCTGCAGAAGGTCCGCGACAGACTGTATAGCAACTGTGCTTTCACATGAGGTGCTTATTATTACTGCCTGGTTCAAGACACATTCAGCTCCCAAAACATCCTGTAAGAACAGATGTGCACAGGAGGCCGTCAAAGTCCCGATCAGCCCTGCTAACTTTCGATGTGTCCTGAATGACGTACGACCAAATAGGAGCTCTGCACTCCGGGGAGAGCCCGAGCCGGGCCGAGTGCGTTCCTGGACATATGGACATTAGCATAGGCTGTCGGTGTCACGCCGCCGTTCAGACTGCGCACTGGGACCGGCCCTACCTGCCGCTGTGCCCGGTTCTGGTTGGACAACAAGCACAGCGGCGCTGGCAAGGCTCCAGCTGCGACCGTACCGCTAAAGAAGCTGGATGTTGGCCAAGGTCGTTTGTGGACACTGCAGCTAATTGACATATAGTGGAGAGTGACGGCACGCTTAACTAGAAATAAATGACTGGGCTCAAGAGGGATAGTGTTCGTCTGAGGCATTACAGTGCCTCAAAATGCTCAGATGATAACAAAGGCTTTCTGCTTTCAATATGCCTTGTAATCTGTTGTGACCTCAAAACTTCCAAGGAAGTTTTTGACCAGGAGAGCAGCTGAAGAGCACTGTGGACAAACTGCAGGCCGTAGTGTATGGAGGTCACATGCAGTGGAAGAGATACTTTTAAGCTTTATGACCCTGATCAGCTCTCGTCTGGTCTGTGAGATAGTAAATATGAGGACCTTTGTTTTGGACTTTGTTTTTTCTTTGTTTTGGACTCTTAAATCCTTACTTTGCATTATCATACTAAGTTATTCACTGCCACACTCCAGTGCACATAGAACTAGAACTATGCATTCGACTCTGAATGCAATGGATGTATCCCCGCACGCCCCTGGACAGACTGACATCAATTGGCCGAATAGTTCTGGAGATATAAGCACAAATGTAATTTATCTGACTGCTGCTCCTTGTGGCCAAACGTCCAATCAAAAATACGTGAAAATCTAATCGGTTCTTCCACTATAAGTGATAAATCTGTCTGCTAAATAACAAAATTCAAATCCAAATGGTGTTCGAGTTATCGTGTTAAAACGAAAAACATGCAGTGGCGGGGGTTGGGCCAAAACCATAATATCCCCGACACTTTGCATTAGCGGATATAATAAAGGCATGGAATGCACTCACCAGGTTTCTGGTCTATAACAGGTTACACACATCCAGGGAGTCATTAAAAGTCTACAATCAACTTTAGAGCATGTTTTTTGGACTGTGGGAGGAAATCAGAGTACACTGACAAAACTCACACAGACACAGGGAGAACATGCAAACTGCACACATTAAGGTCCCAGACCTTTAGGTCATAGGTTCAGGATGTGAACCTTTGACCCTCTCACTATGACTCAATGGCACTGTTCAGATGCTGCTACATACTGTCAGGGTGGACCAGAAAATCATATTTTATTCAAAAAAAAAGTGCCCCAGTTTGAGAAAAGAGAGCTGCAGCTTTCCGTGAGTTTGTAGTTTCAATGTGTTATTCAGCATCTGATTCACTCAAATAGACTGAACCTGGTCGTATCCCCACGATGCACTTTGCCTGTGAAGGAGATCTCATAAGAGCAGGCTGTGATGACAAAATACATAATCTGAGAGCTTGATTACTCTAAATACGGCTCATGTTGTTCCATTACTATATTCATCATATCTCTAATTATCAATACAGTATGGAAGCAAATGTTGTTTATAGCACCTTTTTCTAGTTATTTATAAGCCTATATTTAAAGCACATTTCTCAGCTACTCCAATCCGTGGCTTTTTATAAATCCCATCTGCGTGATGTTTATGCCACAAAGAGGCAGAGAAGTTACTGCACAGTCACTGTGTCACCCCAGTGAATCCAGCGTTATACATAATCAACCTCTGTTAATATGTCTCCTCCAAACATTTATGCCATTCTTCCTGCAAATCTTCCAGCACGTGAGTGGGGTGGAATAAAAAACAGGCACAAAAAGCTGGTTGTGGCCAGAGCGAACCTGAGCAGGTTTCACTGTGAACTGAATGAGCTTTCTGGGAGCTCTGGATCGTTTAAGTCAATAATTGTGAGTTGAAGTGTGAGATGCAAAGTGCAAGAGAGGAAAAATATTTTTAGGGTTGCAGAAGTTCGGGAGGATCGTGTTTCTGTGTGTGTGTCTCCATGGTGGCATTTGTTCCAGCTATTCTTTGCTTTTGGCTGTTGATTAAATCCTGTCAGTTATTGCTATGATTGGATGATGGGGAATAACGTATTCAAATCAAGTCCAAATGGTTGGTTTCATGGAATCAACAAGCAGCTTTTGGTTTTTCATTGGTAGTCCTGGAGCAAAGTGTTGTTGGAGTAAGAAAGCACTGGAGACTGACAGCACCCAGAGAAATATACCCATTTCTTGTTTTTCTTTTAGGTTTTATTTTCACAACTTTGATATTATTAAGTAGGACAGAGTCTAAAACAAATTTTTACACCGGCTTAACTTTATGGCAACATGGAGCCTTCATTGAATTTTCTTTTAGAAATGTTGTAATAGCCCAACAAATGGGGTAAATATTTACAGCTAAAGCGTATATGAAACTTTATTAAAAAATGAGTTTATATGCTAAATGCGTGAGGTGAAAAACAGCAGAGCTTCAAAGTTCACTGAAGCAGAGGGCAGGATGCATTCACAGTAAAACAACTTGCAGCAGAGTGCAGCTGGATGGTGGAAAAAATCCAAATCCATCGCCTTGTTTGTTGGGCAACAGTGTCTCTCCATCACTTCATTGTGGCGGAGACTTAGTCAGAGCTAAAGATCTCCCATATAGGGAATCTTTCTCTCCCAGAAACAGGACAACATGTGTCAGCGCGGCTGTGGAGACGCATAACGATCGCAGCATTCTTCTGACAGAGATGCCACTACGAAAACATTCTGTGCCGCCTACGTCTTAGGAATGCAGAGTTCTTGTCTAGAATGTAATATTTATCTTGTAAATGTCTTGCAGGCTCAGCTTCCGCCTCTTACCCCACTTGATATGTGTGCTTAGCTATGCAGCTAAGCACTCCATCCATGCCACATTAGGTGCTCCGTGCCACAGATACACCACCTTCAATGTAGACATTTCAGAGAGGACATTTCGACATCACAGAGACATCCGCTCTGTCTTGCGCTCCCCACTGCTATCAGCATTGCAGGATAAACAGATACAACCCTGGGGTATTGAAGTGGGCAGGAATATTCAGCAGCACATAAAGGCTGAACTCGGCAAAGGCCTCCTTGGGGCTGCTGTGCCTGATCCACATCGAGCTGGCTCCCTTCCACCTCCTTGCCAAAGAGAGGATAATTATACTTCACCTCAAAGAACAATAATGAAGAAGCCACCGTTTGGAGGGAGGCGGCACGCTAAAGTGGCAAAGATTGTTTTCTTCATGCCCCAGCTCACAGCAGCTTTGACTGATCCCGACTATGATTCCACCTCCATTCAGTTTCTGCGGCCCCACTGCTCAGTTCTGCGTGTGGATGACGGCTCCCAACCCCCGTGCCGCCGGATGTCATCCGATGTGCACCTGCACTTAGACATCATGCGAGGGGCATGACTAAACGCAGGATGTGATCCCCAGGTCCTGGTGCCTTTTAGATTTACATTCCATTAGACGGCTTGATTGAATCCACCTGCCCTGTGCACCCATCCACCGGGGCAAACCTCTGCTCGAGCCATCTGTAGGGGACAGATTGGACCCATTGAGTGAAACTGGATGTGATGAACAGAGCAAATATGCTCCTGCTCACTGATTCTCACGCCACCCCTGACTTTAATATTATGTGATGCATTTATTTTTACTCTTCCCCTCCATTGTGAATCAATGTCTTTAATCTGCCTGTGACAGAACTCTGCTGGATATTCATGTGGGAGGAACACAGTTCATAAATAGCATCTCAAAAGTTTGCTTTATTTCAACCATTTGAAGCTGACCTCAGTACGAAGAGATTTTTCGTGCAGCCTTGATGGTATGTTTTGCCTGGGGAAAATATGGAAAAGACTAATGCCTGTATCTGGAGGAGCAAAACCTGAATCAGAAATTGACAATTGTTTGCTTGCTTTGCCGTGTTTTCCCTTGTTGTCATGGCCACATCTTTTCATGTTGAGATCAATTTTCCTCCATTTCTTTCTCGTACATGCTTTGCAAAATTTGGGTCAATTTTCTCGGTTAAGGCTGTTGGAGAAAGTGGAATCCACATCGAGCGACTTTTATGTGCACTTCTGCAAAACAGTTTTTAGACAGAACTTGCACACAGCTCTGAACCTCATCACTCAAAATGACAAAACAACTAGACTTACCGAGTGTCTCTTAAATTGCCACAGGGATCACCGAAACAAATTAATCTCAAATTATCATGATAAACCGGCATTTCCCTCTCAAATCCTCCAGAAACAGGTGAACACGGCCCAGCGTCACCACTGAAAGGTCTTAGGAGGGATTCTCCCTGCTTGATGTGTTGTTTTTCCACCGCATGCATTCTAACTACGCAGCTATTGGACTGAACAGATGGTTATTCCGTGGGCTGACAATGCTTTTGTGTTGACTGCTCTTCCATGAAATGTGCAGGAAAAAAAAAGTCGATTCTTTAACCTGCAGAAACTTTAACTTGCGAATTACAGAAATTACTTTTTTAATAACACAGAAAGGCTCCACTTGCTTTCTCCTCCTGGGCCAGACTCAATTTATTATGTCCATGCACTCTGTGATAAGACACTCGCAGGGCTGGAGCCGTGCAACCAAATGTAACCTTTTAAAGAACCACGTTTCGCTTTCTCTTGAGGATTCAGGAGATTCCACAGAGGGACCAAGACGCCATGAATATTCACCTGCTGGCTTTGAAGGGTTTTCAAGTCAGCTGTGTCATCAGCTTCATCTCGCTCTGAGGACATCATTATACCCTCAGGTCTGTCATCAGTCTATATTCACTCCATCAGTGGGGTTAGGGTTAGGGTTAGTTCAACGCTGGGATGAAACACACCAATTCTCGCACCAGCGACATCTCTGATCATAATTACCTTCTCTAAATCAGCTCGGTGCAATCTGCGGATTTGCTTGAGGAGGTGCTGCACAGTTGTATAATGACTGGTTGATTAGACGATTCATCAATTAGTGGATCAAGGCATAAATAACAAGCAACTGCTTTTCATGATTGTGATCATAGACGACAACTTTCAAGTAAAATGCCAAACCATCTCAGTCCAAACTGTGGTTCCCTGTTTTTTAATCATTTTAATGTATACTATGGATTATGCAAAGTTTGCTGTTGGTTAAGAAAAAAAATGATTTGAGGATTACTTATTTTACCATTTTTGTATATTCCATCCTAACTTTGCTGGAAGAATGGGATTCCCAAGGTTTTGGTCGGCACCATCTGGGGTTGCAGCAAAACCTGATGCCCTTGGTCCTACACTTTACTGTTCTATTCCATTTGTTCTATTCCAGTTTTTCCCCATATCATGCCAGTAAAACTTGTATATTTATACTTTTTTCATATCACCAAGGGAGTCTGACTCTTGACATGCTGCACCAACAACATCTTAAAAAATAAGGCAACGTGATTTGCTGCAAACCTGGGGAGTGGACAGCTATCAGAAGCTGTAAATCCTGAAGCGAATTCTACAAACGTGATGATATGACTTCCAAAGGCAACATCCCTCGGGCAAAAGTGCATCTGTGAGAAGATTATGATGCACAGCATCTACCCGAGGGCCTGAATTTAAGATATATGGTGGCAATTTTGATTCATGATATTTTCTTTTAGGCAGTTGACCTATGAGCATTTCGTCGCATTAGGAAACCATTCCTCAGCACACAAGAAATGCCGCTGCTTGGTGTTTGTTGCTTCTTTCCATCTCTAACAGATGTAAATTAATCATGGCTACATCTCCCAAACGCTCGCTCCATGCTCAGAATGAATAGCGGTGTTACACAGAAGTAGCTGGATGTTTTTAATATCCAGAAGCCGGAGCTATAAAAAGCTGTTGTTTGCCTCCCATCTTTTTCTTAACCTAATGATTTGCTCTTGACATAGATCGCCTTCAACCGAAATGTGGCTGCCTACATTATAAGGTTAATTAGCAGACATAGCTCCATTCTGAGGCAATTAACTTTACTTCTGTTTTATGCTATTGGCTTGTCCGACTGACTGAGCACAATTTGTCTCATTAAATCAGAAGCATTAAGGGAGATGGTAAACGTCGGAGATGCTGTTGGCCATACATGCATATTGCGGAGGTCGGAAAAACAGCAGGGAAAGTAACAGTTCAGTCTGCAGCCTTAAAGCACAGAGTGAACTCCCTCGTCATTTACACTCATATTTTTGTGCACAAGATTTCAATTGGAATGCCGGTGTTTCCTCCTGTAATATCAACGTGCCTGATAACAAAAACATCCCATCCAAACACTGGGATTAGTGAGTGTGAGCGGTCATTGGAGAGTCTAAGTAAAACTGCATGGAGAGTACCTGCTCCTAATAATAGCTTTAAGCTCCAACCCTTGAACCAGTTCCAGCAGCACAGAGCAACCCCACAGAGGGTCCTGATCCCCTGCTCGTCTCTGCGGGACAGGAGCATCGTGGTCCGCGGGACCCGGCTAAATGTGCGAGCACGGAGGCCGAGCCAGATCATATTTATATTCATAATTGTGGTCTCTGATTTATGAGGCTGGATTTACTTCCTGTTGAGTGCAATTACACACAGCACAGGCAGCGTGCAAACAAAGCTTCAGACAGCAGCCATTTTGCACTCCGGCTAATACGAACTAGTGGTGATCAAGTGAGCCAATGAGCTATTTATGACTACGTCGGATTAAAAGCGTTGTCTACTGTACAAACACCGACGTGTGTCAAGTGCCACAGCGAACTCATTAGCGTGGCAGCACTTTTTTTTTCTTTCATTAACTCTTAGCGCAACTGCTTCTCAGGGTTGTCCTTTCAAGTACATGCATAACCAGAGGAGGCAAATCATACGTCAATGAATCAATACTGTTGTACCGAGCTGATCTACCGTTGTAATTGCCAGATCTTCCAGTAGAAGAATTGTGCTTCACCTCTGACGCACACCATTGATCATCTCCGGTCGAAACTGAATAAAGAGAAGGATCTAATCATGCTACATTCAAAGCTTTGATTTTCTTAAGATTTCAACACCAGGACCTGGAAAAACATGAGGTTTATCATCTACGACCGGTCAAAGGTCGTGTGTTGGACTGTGTCTGCCTCTTTTTATGTGCACGTGCGTCTTCCTGGTTCCACTGACGCACAGTTGTCGATTTTTTCTTTTTCTGCTCTATTTCATAACACAATTTCAGCAGTTTTTCATATTTTCTGATGAGGGCTTCATACACGTGGCTGCTCGTGGCCTGATTCTGCTGGAGGCCACATTTGGCTTTTGTCAGCTCAAAAAGTGACACACACAGGAAAGAGAGTCTGCAGATTCATTCCTTATTATCCACTACAGTCAGGTACGGAATGAGATAAATAAATACCTGTTTTTGTTATCTTCACCGCCATCTTGACTGTGAGCGAGCCAGGAGGCAAAGCTGAGTGAGATTCAAGTTTTGATAGCGATGGGAGACGCCTGGCAGAGATCTGCCACTCTTCAAGCATATATTTTATTCATATGTCTGGCGGAGTAAATTATGGCTATAAAAAAAACAGCAGTACATATGATGGCTCTCCTCCAGCGTAAATTTATGGAGGTCTCTGAAGGTAAGCACACTGAAAAGCTCCTCCTATATAGTGGAAAAAGTAGGTTTGAGGAGAAAAAGGACGAAATGTATGTGTTGCAAATTGTCTTATAGCCCTGAAATACACATCAAATACTGAAAAAACACTGACAGATCTCGGTTAAAATGACAAAGAAATATGGAAATTGTTATTCTAGCTTCAACAGACACATGCACCTTAAGACAAACTAAGGTCAGTGCGGAACAAGGAACTTTCCACTGATTTTTTAACTTTCCAAACTGCACCTCTAAATCTGGCAGATTGCCACAAAGTCTTGTTCTGAGTGTTCAGTGATCTCGCCGTCTCATATTCCTTAACCCAGGAGCGCTGACACACACAAGACAAAGGCTGCCCCATCTCGCTGCTCATGTTTCACAGAACATATGTTTTCCATCTTGCCTCCCTTGGTGCTGCCTCCTTTCTACATCACTGAAACACAGAGAATGTAGCCGTGCAACGTATAGATGGAAGAGAAATGATAACTAATGACTTTACTTCCACGCACTGCACCATTTGTGTCTGATAATTTCCATTCCCATCAAAAGCAGCGGGAGGAGGAGAGGGACCTGCTCCTGATCCTTCAACTGATTGAAATATGCTGCTCATTAGAGCCCATTCACAAAATTCATGAATCACAGAAAGACAGACGACAGTGGCCTCACCTGTAAAAAGGTCCTTCGTATTAACCGGCGGATAGCCCAACTATTGTACTAAGGAAAATGGCTCAATTTATTACCGCCATCATCTGAATGTAAATTAGGCACAATCAATAATTCCAATTTCTAATGCGCCATTAATAATAAGTGGCTGGAGAAAAAAAAGGAAAGAATCGCATTATTACAGCCCTTATTAAGGACCCAAATGAACAAATCTATATGAAATAGGCAACTATGCAAACAGATGATAATTACTTAACATACAATGTAATGAAATAGGAGAGAGCAGAGAAAGGCCACAGCAAACAACAGTGCGAGAACAAACAGCAACAATGAAACATCTGATTACAGCTTTATAAATATCTGCAAAAATATGAGCGGTTAAATCACTGATTCGATTTACTGACAGAAAACATTTGACCTGATATCCCTGGGACCAAAACAGAAAAACAAAGGTGTAGTAGAACAGCAGGAACGAGTGAATGCTGGGAGATTCAAGGTGGCTACAGAAAAAGAAAAGGCAGAAGTGAGAGATTTATGCTAAACGTGTGCTGACTGACAAAGCAATGTCTTTCAAGGCTCTGCAGGAGATCGGCCTAAATCCTTCTCATAAATTTTATATTAATGCCAGCGGTAACCAAGGTTGTTTTTTCCTAGTATTTCTACAGGTCCATTAAACACACCTAATACACAGTGTTTCAACATTCTCCCATTCACTCATCTACGTAGCTCGGCTGAATTGCAAAATTTGTGCATAAGAGAATGTTTATTCCTCGCAGAGGCTGATGCGACTTCAGTGGCTGAGCTTTTCTGTTAAGCTTGACTGCTTTAAAGATAAAAAAGCTAACACACTCACCTTCCTCTGCACCTGTAGGTACTGTAACCTTGCCATTTCGGGAGATAATAAGACGAGCTGTCTAAGTGGGGGAGGGATGAGTGTGTGCGTGTGTGCGTGTGTGTGTGTGTGTGTGTGGGGTGGGGGTGCAATCGCTCTCAGATCTCGCTTACCTCTATTCCTCAGGAATAACAATTCAACTTGATAACAAGTCACAAAATCTTTCATTCCCGGGAAAAAATGTGAGAGGTGTCTATCAACGTTTCTGCTTTGAATGAGACAAGGAAAAAGTGCTTTTGTACAATTTGTTAGCTTCTGAGCAACAGTCTGTGCAGGCAAGTTTCTGCTTTCACACCTCTTCCCTTCCTTGACTGGCCTATTTTAAGATGTGGAGAGCTTTCCCCCTCTAATTCCCAATACAACATAGTAAATCCCAATGCAACAGACTGCAGCCACTGCCATCAAATATAGTGGCTGCCATGGAAACTACCGTGAACTTCAGTATCAATATACCACATAACGAGATAGTAGTAAAAACATTAAAATAGTCTGTATCCTTGGCACGATAAGTCATTAACATAATGGGCCGCATGAATAATAGTCCCACATACAAGTAATGAGTTCATTCCTTAGTGAACAGATACACTGTATTCCTCTGTTGTTCACTGACAAACCACATTAGCCCATCACTTAGTCACTGCATAGGAGGAACATTCTCATATTTTCTTCAGACCGGCAAGGCGAGCGAGCACGAGATGGTGGATAAGAAGTAGCGCTCCCAAGTGCAAGTACAACATGGAACTTGACATCCAACAGCCTCCTCAGTCAAAATGGAGGCTCCCTCCATTCACACTTGCGAGAGAGGAGAAAACATGTCTCCCAGCTAGACGGGAGTAACAGTGGCGGTTTGATCTCTGCTTGAGCTCCACTTTTCAATTGCGAGTCACAAAGATGTAAGAGCATATGTCTGGCATTTAACAGCCATGACAAACAGTCATGGAAGGAGCCGAGGTGGGGGAAGACAGAGACGGGGACTTTATTCTGACACATCACTGTCTCAGTTGTCAAAAACACGCTGATAGACAAAACATGCTAATAGGAACACAAAGCCACAAGCATGCACACACACACACACACACAGACAATTAAAAAAAGCTCCGGAGACAGCAGACTGATTCTTTATCTGCGTCGTAGCATAGAGAATTGAAATCCACAGCCACAGATAAGACATCAATCTTCCTCAGTGGGCTGCGTAAATAAATCTGATTACGGACAGAATCATTTCCCCTTTACAATTGTTTTATCTGCTCACTCCATGCCTCAGCACCAGATAACTCGGGGAAAAAAAGTGCGGCGCAAGGTGGCGGCTCATCTCCGCATCAGCGCGGCAGGCCTGTAGCCAGTGGAATGAGGTCTTTGTGGCGCAGAGATTCAGGATGCCTGTCGGCAAAAAGGAAATGTACTAATCTTGCCATGCAACTATTACATGAATTCTGTGGTTTGTAAAATGTCAGAAAAGGGAGAGAGAATTTTCGGAGAACGGCTTTGCTTCCAAATAGGTCTAAATAGGTCTGCTCCACAAGTGCTCAATTTATTCTCTCTTTAAAAAGAGACAAAAAAACTGACATACACTTTAACAGCAACCATCAATCCAACAACTGCTGGTTTTATGAAGGACTATTTCCACCACTCATCAACCTTGGTTTTTTCGTTCTTGCTCAGGACTAATCATTTCAGTTCCGTCGTTAAGTTGTCGTTTTTGCTGCTTCATAGCCTGAATATCCAGGAAAACCTTGGATTTCGAGCCCACGATTCAACAAACCTCAACAATTATAATTTGAAATGTGAAAACATGCCATCCCCGTTATGATCTGTAATTTCATGAAAGACCCGTTTACATCTCAAATTCAGCGAACGCATTTCATGAACTAATCGAATCTCAAGTTAACTGATCACAACTCAGATAATGAGACTTGGTGATGTCAAAACATTACTTGACTATGTGCATAATTACTGTGAATTTCCCCAATTGTGTATCTAAGAGAATTTACATATGTAGTGTAAGTCGTCTCTACTGAAGATCAGCTCGTAACTTCAATACATTTCAAGCTCCTGAATATTTTACACAGCTGTGGAAAAACACAAACTCCTTACAGATTTGGATAAATGAGATAATGTAAAGCCAGAGTGTACAAAGCTTTTTACACACTTGGCAGCAAAGCCTACTGTTTGTTTTTACATTATAATGTGCTGGAATCCCTCTCAACCAAAACAGATTTGTTGGGGTTTCTCGGTTAGATCTGATAAAGCATTAAAGAGCATTCAGACACTTGTGTGACCTGAATAAGCATAGACAGACACTAAAACGAATTTGGGTAAATCACACAAGCTGGCAGCTGAGCACATCTGCATTGTTTGAGCCTGCGTTCGGTAGACAGGCATGGTGACAAAGCATTCCCTTAAAACACACGCAGCAGATAAAAGACTAATTTGGTCCAACTTTGCCAGAGGGATGCTTATCTTAGAATTCAAATAAGGTCAAAAGAGAAAACAGTCACAGAAACGGAGATAAGATCGTGGTGGGAAAGCAAAATAAACTCTGTAACCCTTCGGAAAATGAGTTATGCTCCGGATCCTTGTAGATGCGGTTATGCCTCCTATTGCCATTTACCTCCAGTGAGGACAACACGAGTCACCACAATAAAGGTAAATAAATAACTGATGAGGGCAATAAAAAGGAAATGCAGAAGTTCGGCTTATCAGAAAAACACAGCAAAATTTTCACTCCAGAACGACCAAGATAAGGAAAACACGAATCATAAATCATCACAGATTAAATGTTAGCATACTGTACTTTGCCCTAATCTTCTGCATGGCAGGAAATTGTGGCTCTCAGAATTTATCAGGAACGCTGTGAATGTGTGTTTTGTAGCGCTGGGGAGAGGGAGGTTTGTTCCAAACACCTTAAGCCGCAGTGTTCTTTGAGCTGCGTGGAGGGGAACCAAACACAAGTGTAAAAGTTCATGGATTCATCAAACTATCTGACAAATGATGTCAAGAAAAAGGACAAAACTCGTGAGCACTTGGAAGCTAAACGACTCAAATCCCGTACTAGTTGGGTTCATGTCCTAACAGCAATGAGCCGAGGCGGAGAAACTGCAGCGTGAGACGATAATGAAAAAAGTGTTTCCATCAGCTGAGTGCTTTACCTGTCTTTAGATGAAGGGGGAAATGAAAGATGGCTGCAAAAGAACTGTCTATCACTTAGGAAGAACGAGCCACTGCAGCAGGCTGCCATTCACAAGACAATGGTAGATTACAGCACCTCCATTTTTGATCCATGACTGAGGATGAGGGCTGGTCAAGCTAGCGACACATGGAAATTTGAGGTGTGAGCGGTAAAGACTGCCTGACAGGAAACACTTAAGATATGTATAATACAATCAAAGTAAATGTCCTGTATATGAAAAGGCCCCTTTTCTGTTCCCATGTACACCTGCTTTACAGATTAACCTCTGTCTCGTGGGCTTTTACTGCAGTCTCACTGCTTTGTAACAGGGATGCAAAGGCATCGTTTTTTTAATCCATCAAGTGCTTTAAATACTAAAAGTGATTTGTCAGGTCTTTACTGCTTTTGTCCAAACAACTCTGGAGCTTGTTGGGTCCCACAGCAAGAGTTCACAGAGGGCACCTCCAATCCAACATCCTCACTGTTACTGCTGGAAACAATCTAACACCAACAAGAAAGAGAGAAATGTAAGCATTTTTTCAGTTCAAAGTATTATTTTAAGAATAAAAGCACCCTCTGAAAAATGTTTAAGTCTGTCAGCCCTTGGGGCTTCTCCACCAACTCTAAGGTGTTACCACTTTTATCCTTTGTCAAATGACACTTATGCAAAAACAATTCCAGATATTAATTTTATTTGCTTCAAACATACATTCTGGTAGAAAAGTGCCTCCAACAATTAATTTAGAATCAAAACCAATCAAGCCTCAATTAATCTTACGACCAAAACTAATTGAATAATGGTTGCAGCTGTAGCTGTGCTTGCTTATCATCAAAATCAAAATTAGCCCAACTTGCTGGGAGAACAAAGCAAATGACTTTTTTTTTTGTGGGTGTAAATTATGGAACGCATCCTCACTTTTCCCGCTTTGCATGGTGACAGGTTGATCGATGACGGATCGGCCCGGCTAACATGACGGAGGAGCTGGAGTGAGAAATTGCAGCTGACGGCAGCAACGCTGCAAACCGGCTCGCACCGTGAGCAGGTTCTCGCAGGTGGTCAGGGGAAAAGCGTGATACACGGCTTGGAGAACACACACGGGCTCGGTTCCTGGGAAATCCATCTACATTCGGGGGTGTGTGCCTGTTTGGCAGTTCTCTCAGGTAATCACACTTGGCTGTAGTAGTTGCTGCCTTCTCAGCTCCAACCCGTTGTGTCACCTCACTTTGCCTAAAATTAGTTCTTTCACTTTTTAGCCCAGAAGGACTCCAGTTTTCAAAACTGCGTCCTCACTTCTCACCAAAATACATTTCCTACCTTTAACAGGCTCCATGAACGTGCAACAACGTCCTTCTTTCAGATTATGCCTCGACAAATTTGACTTGTAAAGATGGAAACGCTCCCATCGGGGGAGAATCAGCACCTGCTAAATTCAGGTGATTGTGTGGCACCGCTGTGCCACGGCGGCGTGTAAATTAAAGTAGCGTAACACAGCGGTTTGTGAATTTCTATAACGGAAACTGAATCAGTTGAGTTGAGTTTCACTGAGATACCTTGAAGACACAGAGAAAAATGAGTAGACCCATACAAGCCAGCGATGGAGGTCAGAAAAGTGCTAGAGAAAAACGCAATGTGATTGACTGGTATAAGAAATATAATAATTGATTGAAAAACTTTTCTTACCACCAAGAAACTTAATCATGCTCTCATTGAAACTAAAAGCCTTGGGTTATGGTAAAGATGACAAAATCACTTCACCGGTCCACGGTCAGTGTGTGTTCTGTGTTTACCTTGAGCCTGTCGCTTAAATACTGCAGTCTCTTTTCACAATACTGTTCATATTACAACAGAAAATGTATCTCCTGAAAGAAGGTTTTGAAATACGATGGCAAGTGAACAAACAGGTTCATTGAAAACAAGAGACCTCTATCCGGCCTTGTAGCCTTCTCCTCCTCAGCTCTTCTGCACAGTTTAATTTGCCTTTCTACTGTCTGCAGAGTTCAAATCACTAGTTTGGCGGATGGTTTTACTGGATGGTTCACTGATTCCCCTCCTTTACTACATCAGCACTGATACAATCCACTGACATAATTACATTTTCATATGCATTTCCAAATCAATCATGCCTTCCTGCTGTGTTTTTGTGCAAAATGCACCCCAATTAGCCCACTTCAGTCTTGATGCGCGTGACTCGGAAAAGTGCACGCTCAATGCTTGAGCCTAAATCACCGGGTGCGCAGCCGCATACATCCATCTGCAGAAAAGTAAAAATAAGATGCAATTAAACCTAAAACCCAAGTGGTGCACAGATGCGCAGCAGCGAGAGCAGCAGGAAGCGGCTGCAAACCCTCCAAGCCGGACTATCTTTCACAGCTGCTGCGTGCGACCAGTGACAGCAACAAAACCTGTGTGGCGCTCCATAAACTGAGATACGAGAGTGCAATTTCCCCTTGTTCTGGGGTGTGCATACATAACACAGAAGCCAAACACTAACCAATATATTAGGCTGCCACACCTCACATGATAAATGAAGATAATGTAAATGACTATACGTCAAGAAAGCGAATCTGTTGCACCAGCAGGCCCGGCGGTCATTTGTTTTGTGATTGCCAAGGGCATAATGAGCAATAGGCGCTTTGTGTGAGCAAGCCTGATTTGTTTTGCCCTCTGTGTTGCATTATCTGGCTGACCTGTCACAGCTGTATCACAGGGTGCTTTATTGGATTCAGGCAGAAGGGCTGTCGTGGTTTACACCTACACCGACCACCGTCATGGGAGCCGATCAACGTTTCCTGTGCGGTGTGCGCGTTACCACAGTGTCCTCTCCGGTGTCTCATTTTTAAAGCCGTCTGCTGTGAGGCAGCACACGCTAATGTGAATGTGATGATGTAGCAGTTAGTAAATGGACAGAGGTGATGAGTGGGGACCCAACCACAATTAAGCTGGGCATGCCAGGACCTGTCAACCTTGACTTAAATGGCCAAAAATGTGTGGATATTAGAGCCGTACGTGTTTGCTGTACACATCATTAACTAGATAACGAAATTAGTTTTAATATTTTGAAACCTGGCAGCATGTCGTTGCTGCGACTCTGCTGCAGGATCCAGGGTCAGTGATGTAGAGATGGCTCACCGTTCTCTAGCTCATCCTAAAGGCTCTGTTGCTCCCTTCAATGTCTCATACAAACACTTGAGGGTGCATGAGTCGCATCATGCTTTCAAATGACACAATTACAGCTAACGATCTAACAATTTTAGAGATTTAAGGCAAGGTGACAGAGTACAGAAAACAGGAATGTAGGATAGGATGAGTGTGTGAAACACACCCCAGAGACCCGATTTTCATGTCCTGTGATGAGTAGATTTGATACCTCAACCTGACTAAAAAGTGACTGTTCAACATGCCTTTGCTTGGATGGTTCCAGTAAAAAGAAAAAGAAAAAAAAAAAACGTCGGCAGGACTCCCCATTTCAAAGTAATCCTCTGCTTTTTCTCAGTTATTCCAGTGGTCCAATTTAGTACGAAACCAAGAAAAAAAGTTAACTTTTGGTAACTCATCTACATAAAACCAAGGACAAGCAGTCACAAAAACACCTGGTGTTACATTAAGTCTTGCAGGACAAGGGGTTTTGCTCTGTAATTGAAACTGAGGGAATTGTCCAATTTAGGAACAATCCTTACATGTATGTGCAGTGGAGCGCCATTTCTGGCCACATATTCCCTGGAGCTAACAAGGCACATATGACGAATATGCGTACTTTGGCTCCTTGTTGGACTGCGAACACTGCAGTCGAGTATTTTTCGGGGCCACAGGTAAGCTGCTTAACTCCACCTCTCAAAGTAGGACTAGAGAGTGAGGGATAATTCAATAAAGTGCAGCTCTCATAGAAGATCATGCCTTCTGGTGCTTTGCCACCTGCAGAGCTGTGACACCCAATGAAATCTACAATGACAAAACTGACAGCTGTTGACTGGGGATGCGGCATTGAGGAGAGGAGAGTCAGGTCTCGGTGCAACAAACTCATCCCGGCGCTCCCGCCTCATCACTGTGACAGGACTCCAGAGCCGAGGAGTGACACGGGAGGGAGAGGGGACAGCAACATTAATGTATCATTCATCTGCGCTGCGTACCCTGCCTCTGCTGCAGTATGAAAACATAACTGTAATGAAAATCCTATCGATCGGAGTCGCTTCCTTTTAGACAAATTGCACTGTTTTCTCTGCCTTTCAATTGTTTGGAAGGCAAAACCCCCGGAGACATCATCGTCAGTGCACCATCATGACAGGCAGACCTTGTATCAAGTTAAGCTACAGAGGCCTCTGCCGCAACGAGAAAAGGTTAATGAGTTATCAAATTGAATGGGTAAATTGGCTGGTCGGGTCTGTGATGTAGCGCATAACTGGAGCAAATTGTGAAAAAACTGCAGTCACTTTAGATGTCTGATAAGATACAGTGTGTGCTGTTCCATTAAAAGTGAATTTTCTGGCGGATGTCAACAGTGTTGTGAAATGCTTCTCGCTGTGACCAGCGGCATTGTTGACTGCTCAAGTTAATGTTCACTGTCATCCAGGGAGAGGGGCACCTCCCCCCCTTAATCCACCTACATAGCAGAGGAGGCCTTGTGGTTAGAGAGACCATCTCTGCTTTGATCTACCAACACCCCTGCAGAAGTGTCCTTGATCAAGATGCAGCTCCAGGGGAGCTGCTCCCGGCTGCCCCTGTGTGTTCACGGCTTTGCTGAGCTGCAAATATGCAGCTCTCTCAGGAAAATAGAAGGGAAAAAAAATAGCACCTTGTTTCAAAACAACAGTGAATTTTTGTGAGAATGTTAGCGCTGTTCCCTTGGTTAGTTAGACATCCGATGTCGGGTCTCAGAGGATTCCAGATGGAAATCTTTAGAAATTATCTCTGACATCATTGCAGCTTTCAGTGGTCATTAGGGAATGGACAGACAAAGAAAACTATTTCAAAGAACTCCAACACAGCCAGTTATGTGATCCCAGAGGAGGCCTTTGCAGAGCTAACATGCATGAAGTGACAAGACAGACAGTGAGGGTGGATAACCATCTTACCCATGTGCAGTCCTCCTGCATTCCTAAATTAAAGATGGGGAGATAGCACAGCCACAATCTCGGCATGGGATCTCATTCTCCGGTGAGGTAAAGGGACTTGGAGGAAATAGATCAATCCAGCATCACAGGGGTCAAGGGTTTATTTGATGAAGTCCTATCATGTCATGCCAGCTCCATTCTGTCATCATGACATGTCGTTTACATATGGGGTGCTTTCAAATGTTACTAATTAAGATCAAAGAGTCTGTAAAACCCAATCATATTGCTGCAAAATGTGTATTGATACTAAAACTAACATGCAATGTGTCATTGTATCTCCATGTATAATTATAGGACGTTCCACATTATTAACGTTAGTAAACTATCCAGGACTAGCGATGTGCCCTTTCAGAATGAGTCACTCTTTTATTTTTTTACCGTAACCCTCATTCTTCTGATTATAAATTAGAAAAACCAGCAAAACTTTGGAGATAATAAAGAATCTCTGAAATTCCATCCTAGGGTGTTTCCCTGTTGCTAAGCACAGGGAAATCAATGCATGTTGTTACCATAACTAACCTTAACCTAACGATGTTCCGGAAACTCAGTTAGGTATAATTAAGGTGATACTTTAATTTATACTGACACATATACTGATGAAATTAATCCTACTTCACAAATAATTCAAAGAATTTCTATTTGGATGTATTATTTTTCCAGAAGCAGTCCTGAATAGAGCCGTTTACTGGGCTGAGCCAAATGATCAAATTCACTAAAGGGGGCTGAAATTCCTGTTGCTACCTGTTACTTTTCCTCAACCCTGTTCTGCTTTGTGTCCACCGTGTTCAATGCTTCCAAGCTGCATTCTTCGAGTCTGATAACTGAGATGGATTACTTTTCCCTGAGTATATACATCGTGTTGTTTGTGCAAACTGCAGCAGTACAGAAACATTTGGCCAGTTCATCAGAGTAAGATTAAGGGTTTCAATGGAATTTCAGGCCCCTGCATCGTGAATGAGACAGTAAAGAGTTGCTATTTGAACCCACAAACTCTGACAAATTCTGCCAACTGGGGTGAAAATCGTAACTCCGAAACCTCCATTTCTACCGCTGTGCCTACCAACTGTTCATGGTGAATAACAAAATGTGTGGGCGGGAACTGTGCGAACAAATTCTGTTTCTATAAACATATCATGAGCACAACTTTGAACTGACAAATACAGCGAGGGATTAAAACCTCCCTTTTGTCACGGCTGAGGCATCTGCAGAGCCGTAGTGGACTGATGAACACCTGCAAAACACAGATGGACGTGAGAAGTAATGACGCTGCTGAGTCCACGCTAAAAAAAATGTAAAAGAAAAAAAAAGAAATTACACTTAGAGATATGCGCACCCATGCGTGTCTGTATCACTGTGCTTGTTGATGGGTGGGGCATTCATAGCAATAAAGTCATAAGTAAAAATGAAAGAATAAGCCAGAACGGAGGATAAACTGACACAGGAGCTTTGACGGCAATAACCTGACACGCAGGGGAATTAACCAGGGTATTACAGCTAAACCTGCGGGACTCTGCAGCCTCCGCAGGGAAACTCAGACACATGGACCAGCATACACGCTGTGACCTAGGAAATAGAGAGGGTGAAGGGATAATAAAACTCTGCTTCTAAAGCAAATGGAAGAAAAGATGGTTTAATCTCGGGCTCCTATATCTTTTTTAGTGTGACATAATTAAAGGACTTTTAATTCTGTCAGAATCATTAGCAGCTTTAGCCTGAGAAGGGAAGCATTTCCCCACGCTCGGAGAGCCTGCTTTTCCAGGCTCCTGTTTTGACTCTGAGTGTCATGGAGACAGAGATTTAGTGTGACAACGCTGATGCCGAGCGTTGTACTCCTGCAACGCTTTGCAGAAAACATGGCACTTTCAACATCCAAGGTTTATACACGATATTCCCCGGGCTTGAATTAGCAATGTGGAAAAAGTAACATTAGAAATAATATCAGAAAAAAAAGGACCACGGAATTAATCACGGCATTAATCAAAGAGGACGTACACAAGAGAGGTCTTTTTGTTTCATGAGTCAACCTTGAATGAAAACACTGGTACTGAACTGAATCTTGAAAAATATCTGAAACTCAATCCCGTCTGACTCGGAGCACTGAACTGGTGATTTACTGTCAGTCACTTTGCTCCGGTTGGTTTCTGGCTACGTGTGCTGTCTATAATGACGAGAATGAAGGGAAGGAAAATGATTTTGGCAAATAGGCTTGTCTTTTAATCCATTTAGCTTTGGAACCACCAGGCAATGGTAATTCTTAGTATTAGGATTGCGAGCAAAAAGACAAGGGTGCACAGAGATGACAAAATGCTGGTTTTGATTATATTTTAGTTTAAGGAAACAAATTTAGCCTCTGTAAAGCCTCAGTATAAAAATGTACTTAATACTGCCATGCTTCTTCTCTCCTAAAGTGTTTAGTGCCCACACCAGAAATACACGCTATCCGCTGTTAAAAACATTTCGTTCACCTCCCAGTGACTCTGACAGCAACTCAGGTTGAATGAAGTCCAAGTGGAGAAACTCCTGCTGTTCAACTCATATTTTACTGTTGGCAGCAACACACACACACACCCACAGACACACAAACACACACCCACAAAAATGTCATTACATTGATTACTGACAGGATCTTGCATATTTGCATATAAGAAAAATTAATTCAGAAGCAAGCCATTATCAGGAACAAATATTCGGCCCAGTCAATTGAATTTATTTATCTCCAGAGTCAAAGGAAAATTACAAATTATTCTTCATAACATTTTATTTTTGTTGCTATTCTGTTTAGGTTCTGTTTTGCTTTGTTTTGCACACGGTAACCTTCTCAGACTCAACCTTGTGAATTAAACAGCACAGAAGCCGACAGAACCAGCAGCATTACCACTGCTTAATGTTAACACTTTGCAAACATTTGTATACATGTAAAAATAGGTCTGTGTCTTTGTGCGTGTCTGAGTGTGTGTGTGTCTTTGTGTGTGTCTGAGTGTGTGTGTGTGTGTGTGTGTGTGAGTGTGCAAGCATGTGTTTGCTGTGCTATTCATTCTACACTTTCTGTGCTCTCTCCTTTTAGATGAAGCGGCCGCCAGCTTGGCTTGGAGCACATCACCCTATAATTGTTCCTTGCTTCATATCTGTCATGACACTTCTATAGGTCTGCAGCCGCTGTCGCAAGCCGCAGCCTGCAGCCCAAATGGGGTCGCTCTATTTTTTCCCTCACTATCTCACACAACCAGCCTTTGTTCCTCATAGCACAATCTGGAGATGCCATTAGTGGGGAGGGAGACAGTGATGTTTAGTGACAGCTCACGACTCCTCCGGTCAAGAAAGTGCCCTGGAGTCATCAGAGTGTCACACACACCCTTCCTCTCTGACTGAACACAGCCTCGGCGCCACAAGTTCACCTTTGTTCTAGCTCGCTGAAAAGCAGAAAGCTAATTGTGTGACAGGGGTCGGGGGGTGGCCGGCACCCACGCAGCCAACGTTGTGCAGTTGCGCAAAGCTGCCAGGCCTTCTTGTCAAACACAGCACGGGAGAATCCGACACAAAAAATTAGGCGAGAGGGGGAGGCTCTCGTTTTGCTGCAAGTGGCAGTTTTTTGTCTTTGTGCTCCCTTCATGACTATTGTCATCACATTTAGGGCCGAGCTCAAAAACATGCAGAAATTCAGCGAGCGGCTGGGTGGGACGATAAGACGGCAGCAACATGGCCTGCTCGCAGCTGATAACTCTCAGACTCAGCACAAATCAAACACCTTCTGGCGATTCAAATAATTTGTACAGTTGGGCATCATATGTGGAGAGGAGGAGGAAGAAGTCAGAGAAAAAAAGGTATCATGTCTCAGCGCCCCGAAATCAAATGGGGCAGACTTGTTAAATCAGATCTTCCCTGTGAAATGCTTATTTTGTGATTTCGCAACATTACTCTGACATACAACACATTTTTTACACATTTTAAATGAAGTACAACTGCAGAGTCTCAAACTCGCTCCCTAACATAATCCGTCCTGAATGTTAACTCTGAGAAATATTTGTACTTTCTTCACCAGAAGCTGCAGAATGAGAGAAGTGTTGTCTGGACTCCCGTGTGGATATTTAACATTGCCAAAAACACACAGAGCATCGGCTCGTGGTTCATTTGTGGATAACGTCAGCGGAGACAACACCACAGAGCACTCTATAGGCAGTTAATGGGGTTTACTTGGCTGCTTCGCACTTGTGGGACCTCGGGCCCTGCTGTTTGCTTTAGGCGCTGGCAATTTCCACCAGGCTGTGGAGGCTCTATGCATCAGTGCTGGCTTAACACAAAATGGCAGCCTGTTTCAGAGGATGGGCACAGATAATGCTTGCGTTTATGTTGGGGGAAAAAGTTGTCACGTGAATCTAAATCAAAGCCTGACAAGAGCACAATGCCAGAAATGTGTCTTTGTGATGACTGTGTTACTGTAGAGGCAAGCTGACATCAAGGAGAAGTGTACAGTTTTCCCTGCACGATCTACCTACCTCCAGCCCTTCTACTACTGCATGATGAGAGTGAAGGTATATCACAGACTAATAGACTGAAATCTGAAAGGAAAGACGAGCTTTACACAAAGAAAAATTAAGACCTCCCAGGCAAGAAGAGGAGAACCACCTTTATGAGACCTTGCTGATGTTATCCAAGCGCCAAAGTCCTTTTTAAACATGAGACCGGTTTGTTTCTGAATTTTATCTTGATCCATGGAACACAGCTGGAACAAATCCTCCTTTTTGAAAAATTTGGCCATGGACATGAAGAGCTAAACTTAAGATAAAAGATTTTCCTGAGTAGAAGATGATCTTCTTAAAGTGATGACTCGTCTCTGCTGTGCAAAGGCGTTGGATTTCACAGTACAACACTCTCCCAAGGAAAGATTGAATAGAAAACATATTAGAGGTAAAAAGTTTAACAATGGCATTTCCAACAACAATCCGCCTCCGCCAGTAAGGTTATTATTTAATCATTACTTCAGAGAAAATGGCAGAGCAAAGCCATATGCAGTGCACGCTGCAGACCACAAAATTAGAAAATAAGCCAAACTGCATTGAGCTTTGTCATGATTCAGCTTGAGACCAATCTGTCCACATGGCTAAGTGTGCACGGTGCAATATTGTCGCAGTGGCACTTTCCTCATCCGGTAAGTGGGTTATTCAGGTGTGAGCTTAGAAAATAAAATGATTCACAAGACACGCAATTTCTTCTGAGAAGCAGCAGCAGCAGCAGCAGCAGCAACAGCGGCAAAGGTTAATCAGCCACAGACAGACTCCAAGACTTGGCGTCTTTTTTTCTTCAGTGACAAGCACGACTTGAATTAACACAGACTGCGCAGATCTACTGTATCAGTGTTATACAGAGAGTGGGCTGAGCACGTATTCAGGACATCAGAAGCACAAAACTGTTACAGTGGTTCGATGCAAATAAGCATAAATGTGGAGCACAGTTTATGCAACAATCGGGCTAATATACTGTGATGTTTGTTAATTATAGCTAAGAGTAGCTCTTCTGTTTATGTGGGTGTGTTGAGATGTATAAATAACAGGGGGGCTCTGGAGGTGAATTAAGCTAGGGCCAGGAACAGCTAAAGGGGGGTGAGGGGTGGGCGGGTGCTAGGTTGGCAGGTTCACATCAACCTAAATAACAGGGTGAGGTGGAAGAAAAAAACACACTCCCTTTCTCTCCCACCACTTCAACCATTTCCTCTTGCCCTGTTATTCATTAGGCGCCCTCGTTTGGTTCCTCATTAGACTCTAATATAGAGAGAAGAAGAGGGATCACCTTCCTCAGACCCTCAGGAGGGTGCAGCCCCGGTTTGAGTCCTACATTGCTTCCCACTCAAAAAAAGCACCCCCATACCCTCCAGAGAGAGCCTGGATTAATGTGCCTTTATGAAGTTGTCATGTCTGGGGGAGATTAAGGGGACCCGGACCTCCCTTCCTCCCAACTCAAGCGGACATGCTGCTGCGGCCCAGTGGAGCCCCCTGCTGCCATCAAGACAGGACCAGGGAAGAGAGCCACCAAAAACCTCCAAAAAGACACTACAGTACATACAGCATATTGATGATAACTGTCCAGACCAAACACAAAAGGCGTATCAATCATAAGTTGTAAAAATAAGCCATGCAAAAGTCAGCTTTTGGAGCTCTGACACACAGTCACAGAGAGGGTCTGTCTGGCGGAGACAGAGCAGGATTTTTGTTCCGGTTGTGCTGAACTACGGCAGTACGAGAGTACAGCTGGTTCACGTTAGAAGAGCTCTGAAATCGAAACTAACTCCTACATTCACAACTGTCAGTTGCACATGCCCTTGCATTTTTAAGGCAAGGACAAAGTCTTGCGTTGTAGCTGCGTGTGATAAAATGGAAAACTGCTGTATCCTGCTGACTTCTGGCATGTCAGTAACATCACAGTGGAAAAGATCTCATATCCTGACACCGATCAAAACAGCTAAAGAGGAAACAAGCCAGGCACGCTTTGCTCCAGCTCACTACGAGCTCCATTGGCTATTGTCATCACAATTACATTTACAGCAGTTGGCAGATGCTCTCATTCAGAGTGACTTACGATGCTGCTCGGTATACCTGATTAAAGAACAACACCTCCGGTTCAGTGGAGTTAGACATTTGGCAGAGTTTGTGACCACTCTTGGAGTGGATGTGTGGTCCCCTCTCCCACCAGGACTTAGTGCTCCTGCTGCAAACGTCACAAGTGTCCAACGTTAACTACGATGAGACTTTCAAAGAGAATCTGTTAGCTCTTAAACCTACAAAATTATTTTTTTCCATTTAGTCATACCTGCTCTATCCCAATGGACTGAGCTCCAATTAGATTGTCAAAACTGGAATAATTGAGATGAATAATCCTTTTTATTGTCTCTGGCTTTTGAATGATGGGATGTTCTGAATCCGGAGTAAGAATTTGCTACAGTGACTCAGAAATAAAGGATGGATGAAGTCATTAGAGGAGCTGCTAACAATATCGCATGAACGGAGCTCGGTCGAAGGCCAGGGTCCATTCAATCACTGCTTGAAATTGGAGCCCAGCTCGCATTCATTAAATGACAGCCACGGCCGACCAATAACTCCTTATACTCTCCTTTATTGGTCAGCAGATGTCTGCCCACCCCGTCCGCATGTTTGGCAAATTAATTAGAGCAGCCAAACTGAGCTGAGCTTTGTTGTTTTTACTGAGTGAGTCCAACTGTGCCAAATCACAAAATATAGAAGAGCCCCAATCAATAATCAATAAAAGCATTTTCTATGCGTGTCCATGAGAAATACACGATAAAATCCACATTTCTGTCTCTAATTAAGGAAGTAGCATGTGTCGAGCAGCGAGTGGTGTCACTGCAGTACGGTGACATCACACCATCTCTGTGACAGAGGAGGCTTCACTAACACCAACAACAACAGCGATTTTACCTTGCCATCCACCCACACCCAATATCATGCTGATGCCAGTTTATATTTGCCAATTGACTGCACCCCACGGACTGCACCTACGACCTGTTGAGCACTAATGAAAGGTACATCAACCCACGTGTACATGGCTGGAGCTGTTTAATTAAAAATAAACGAGACGCTAAGTTTGCCCGAACATGCAAGTGTCTTTCTTAATGAGCAACGCTTTGTATCTGTGAGCGGTGTAGGATCGGCCTGTGTGCTGACAGCTACAAGCCTGCATGTTGGAATTTACACAGGGACCAGGATTAAATATTCACATGCGGTGCCAGAGACCACACCTGGGAGACATGGTTACCGTCGACCACCCAAATACAGTCCAGTGTGACACAAATCCTATACTAACCTAAAAACTAACAAGCAAGCATGAACAAGAAATGAAGGTTGAGGTAATGGAAAAAGCGAGTAAGCGGACCTTGGGTCAAAACTTTACCAAGAAAGTATTTGTACAAGTGTTTAAATTTGAGCTCTTGTTTGTTTTCTTAAGAACTCCAGGGGGCTGCCTTCGCTAACCTGAAGGTCGCATTTCTTCCTTGTTCCTTTTTTAAAATCATACAATATCCTTTTTCTTGGGTAGTAAATCCAGTGTTGATTTTTCAGAAAATCATGCTGCATCACCAGAGTATTGAATATTCACAGGTAGCCACTGGAAAACCGTGCTTATGAGTGGTTCACAGACCGGGATTTGTTTGAAAACAAATCTTTTATTGCAACACTTGCTTCCCAAGATATTCCCACAGGTCTGATTACACATTCACCACTGTCAGCTTTTACAGTGGATTAAGGCAAGATGTCTGCCTAGCGGTGTCCAAATGAACCCAATACGGGTATGTGATTATACAGTAAATAGCACGTACAGTAGGACCAATACTTGAATAAACGTAGCTCGCTGAATTTACAAGGACGAGGCAAATGTTTCATGTTTGTGGGTTGTCTGGTAGAAGGATTTTAATCAAAAGAGGAGCAAACAGACAAAAAGCTGTTCAACTGGCTCCACTGAGCAGACAATCTTCCTCCACCAACCTCTTGGTTTTCTCATATTCACATTGAGAGTGCACACCATTAGAGCCATTACAACTTATTAAGGTTATAGCAAAAAGAATATGTGTGGCTGAACTTTTTAAAAATAAAGTGGATTACATTTTTGCAAATATGCCAAAAAGTTAATAATGCAAAACGTCCGATGACATCGTAAGAGCAAAATCAATATAGTTCCTCCTCTGTTTCTGTAATATCATTGAACCTTCAATATTTATTCTGCTTAAAACACATTATAAGTCAGTGGGTGCTCATCTTTTGAAAGTCAAACACTGCTGACAAGAAGCTGTGAGTATAAAAACACACTTTGACTAGGCGCAAATGAATTGTCATTGCACATTTAAACCCATGCGAGCCATTGTCAAGTGCAAGGTGAGCGGAGAAGAAGAGGGGGTGTCTACCCTCAACGGTAGCTGTGTTGTCATGATTAATTCTATTGGTGTTTTCTGTGAGCCAAGCATTCCTGATGGCCTCGCTGAGAAAATGTGCTGCTTAGCTTTAAGCTTTGAATCAGTAATGTTCAGACCTCATTTCACACCAGGAAATGCTTTGTTTGGGAAAAAAACAATATCACGGGGACCTACATAGATCAGAGAGGCTGTTCTCTCGCTGCTACGCATTTAGTGCGAATGATAAATGCTTCATGTTTGCTGGGAATCAACTTGTGTGTAGCGCAGCATCAAAATGATTTTCGGCGAGCAGCGCGGATTCAAGGAGGCGAGCGGGAAAAAAAAGGCACTTAATCTGACCCCGTCGCCTAGTTTGTTCCTTCACGCATCCCTACAGCAGCGAGGTGACACTGATGACATTAGCGATGCTGCTATCAAGCCTGAATTATAAAACGGGCCAACCACTTAATACAACCGTATTCTAACCTTGCATCACACAACATGCTGCTTGGGTTTGAATGCGCTCTGAGAGGCACCGCACTGTTGACTCAGTTGAATTGCTTGCCTAAGGCATCAGTGCCTGGACACACACACATAATTAGGAAAGGTCACTGTGCCTCCTGTCTTGTCAACAAAATCACTTCAAGATGACAAATTCTGGCTCCGGCTGAGCCACACCGCTCTCAGATACCCTTGCCAATCAAGCGCCAGCAGGGCTGTCTGAGTAGCCTTAGGTGATTTCTAATTATGTCTTTACATGCCATGCTAAGTAGGGCTGAGCATAACAATGAGCCATACATTTGGAACTTGGAGGTGTGTTTTTGCTTCAAGGTTGAAGAAGCAAACAAACAAAGTGTCATTATCTTGTTACTTTAGTCTACCTTGTGAAATATAAATGAGATCATTTCTGAGCATCAGTGCCTAAATGTACACTCACCTGCCCTAATCATACAACAGATTTTTAATGGACTACAAAATACATATTTTTTTTACAATGACATTGAAGAAATGAAACCTGCCAAATTTCCAGTTTATGTCAAATGACCTTCACACCTTGTCAAAGTTCCTTTCCCACTGCCGTCGATGCAGACTTTCCATGCAGTCTCACTGTATGATGAAGTGCAAGTGGCTTTCACATTGCTCCCTGGCGGCCTTACTAAGGAACTATTAATCTATGGCTCTCCATATTGCATTCAAATCTGCTTTCCCCTGCCACCACCTGGCCTGAAGTAAAGGCCAGAAGAGGACCCAGAGGACTGGACACTCTCTTATTATGAGCTAAGGCAAGACACCTCTGGGTTTCTAAGCACTTCCTCTGACAGTGACTGATGGCCAATTAACCATTTGGAGAAGCGTATTGATCACCTGGAGAGCATGACGGATCTGGAAACATCTCCTAACACACCACTATTCTCACTGTACAGAGCGAGGAACCAGATTGCATGTCGTATATACTAAAAATTAACCTTACGAGACAAAAAAACGAGACTGTGTTTCACACGAATACTCCATCCAATGCCAGCATGCACTACAACCTCATCCACTCCTGGTCAACACCAGTCAGCAAAATCATGGCCAGGAGAGAGCTATAACAATGTGACTTTTGCCAACATCATCATCTTCCATTGTGATTGACTTGCAAGACATCAACCTTCACATGTCCCATTGTTCTTTGCTGAGATGATTTTTTCCCAGCAGCAGAACAGAGTGGCATCCAAGGTTCAAGGTCAGCTCTTCCTCTCTGTAAGTGTATGCGTGTGAGAGGGAGAGAGAGAGATGGCCCGGGAGAAAGAACATTCGATTAGAGCTTCCAGGAAAAGACTCACTGCTCAGCTCTACAAGCTCGTCCCCACTTCCCATTGGTGGCCCTTGGATATATGAGGCCGAGTGCTGGCACAAGATGGTTGGCAGCGGCAGAAACACAGCAGCAAGGATTGAGGGCAATCTCCCAACTGCTGATACGAAGTCAGATACATCGGCCTCCTGTGAGCTATGGTCCAGGTTTCCATTGAAACACAGGGTAATCTCCTCCCGCATCAGAGGTGAAAGGTCAATTTTATGCTGCCTGGAGAGAGGAGCGCAGATAGTGGCAATGCTGCACCGCATTTCAGGGGGGAAACGGCCCCAGCATCAACCCCTTAGTGCTCTCACATAGAACTGAATCATAGAAATGAGGTAATTGAAACAAAAGGCCAGAGTTTGACAGAGACGTAGTGCCTTCGCGGGGCCACTGCACAGACTGCAGAAAATAACACCCAGCTCCTCCCCTCTGCAAGGTTCATCCTCCATGTGTCCTCAGCAATGCCTGCGTCCTTCCTGTACGCCGCAAGATTGCCATTTGCAAATGATAAGCACAGGGACATAGCCCTCTGTAAGATAAGGAGCCTGGGCATTTGTCACCAAACGGAGCGTGCTCCTCCATTGTTTAAAGCTGACCTGTGTTGACATGCACTGTTTACCTTTTATTCATTTATGCTGCACTATTATCTCTGCCTCCATTAATCACTGCACCTCCAACTGAAGAAATTACCTTTAAAAGACTTTGACGGGAAGTGCCTTCTTTCAGCTCGTCTGTATTACTTTGCTCGGACAAATACGTGGTGGAAAGTGAATTAAACAAAAAAAAAGCAATAAATTTGAGCTTCCCTGTTCTGCAAATTAACAAGCCCGGCTCTCTACTTCATTGTGATGCCGGCCAATTCAAATTCTGCAAGCAGTATAAAATTCATAACAAGCGTTTGTGCTTGTGAGAAAAAAAAATATTTTAATTTTTCCCCCTAACTTTTTTGCTGTAGTGTAATTGCCTCCTTGCATGATATATTCTGCATTTCGGCATCATGCTAATTCACTGGCTGAGCACGAGGAGTTGAGAAAAATAAATAATTTTATATAATATTTCTCGCCATCACTGCAAAAGTCTTCCCGTTGCCTGTGTCATTTGAATTCATCTCCCATGACTACAGGGAACGAAGAAACTCTCTGGTAGTAAATTATCACTTCCCTGTAAAAGACCCTATCCCTGCAAATACATGGCGATCATTTGCCATGCATTAGCTATGGGACAGAAACGAAGTGGTTTTAAATTCCTTTGACCAGAAGGCAATTTCCCCCAATAAATTATGTTAATTCCAGCTTTTGCACTCCTTATCGCATTCTTTAGTGAGTCAATGAGGAGAGACAAAACTGGCTGGGAGAGAGACAACTCTGGGATGATTCACATTAGAGCGATGAGACACAACTGACAGAGAAAAAAGCCTCATAACGTTTTGCTAAGAAATTGGTCTGTGCAAATTACTGTATTATGCAATAGATTTCAGCATTTTGTCACTTAATGGCCATCTCCTTGCATCATCACAAGGTTTACACCCCTCCACCCACCCCAACCCCCACGGATATAGCTCCGAGGTGGCTGTTCACACAAGTAGGAAGGTGCCTGATACCAAATCCCATGCTCCCTCGCGGAACCAGACAACAATTGCTTGGCAACGCTCTCATTGGGCATAAGGGGGAATAACAAAGAGAAATCCAGGATTTTTATTCTCTCTGCATGGATAGCTGGGTTTTTGGATGGCATTTTCTTAAGGAAGTAACGAGGGAATCACAACGGGCAACAGACTAACAGGAAAGTTTAAACAAACAGGAAAACAGCAGAAGCAGCCTGAGATGGAATAATCTGTAGACATGACAACACATGTAGCAGATATGCATAAATACAAATCCTTGTGAAAACACACACTTTCCCTCCCTCTCTCTCTCTCTCTCTCTCTCTCTCTCTCTCGCTCTCTCTCTCTCTCTCTCTCTCTCTCACACACACACACAAACACACACACAGAGCTTGCATTCTAAAAACATCAAGTGGGGTGCACACACAGGCAAAGCAGCACAGCTCTTTGTTCCCAAGGCTGAAAGCAGACCTAGCCTCTGTCCGGCCCGTCAGATCACTCACAACACAGCAAAAAGGAAAGTGCTCAGCTAGCTCAAATCTAGATTGACAGGCCTACCTTTATTACTGACTGAGTTATGTTTCCCTGCAAAAAAGACAAGTCGGCTTTTGATACGGACGAATGCAGACTCAGCGCCTTTCCTCTCTTCAGAGGATAGCTCCACTGATCTGAGCTGAGACTGTCCCAGCCCTGATGCAGAGAGAATTGGCTACCAAATTACCTTTCCGATCCATTGCTGAGGCTCTGTCCTATAAAAAGTAGCCACTAAGCTGTGATGGCAGCTTATAAAGGATGCTTTTATTGACCCAACGTGTGGCAGAGAGTGACAGACTGAAACAGGGAGAGGGGTCCGCCCAGGCATGCCGTACAGAATACTGAGAAGATTGGGAGATTTTACCTTTGTCCCTGCATTCTTCTGTTTTATGAACCGGTTCATTACTATTCAGGGTCACAGAAAGGCTGGGAGTCTATCCCGGCATGCACTGAGTGAAAGGCAGCGTTCCTGTCCATCACAGAGCGAACAAAGAAACGGACAAAAGTAAAGGGATTTCAAGTCCTCAAATGTATCTCACAGAAAGATCAGGCAATGTCAATGCAGGAGTGAAGGACCAGCGCCTAATCACTGCTTCACCGTGCCACCCAGACAGCACCAGCCACCCAATCATAATACAGGCCCGTTTCAACATGCATCATAAAATGACTTGTAAATACCACCGCACTGCTACTTGCTTAGTTTGATATACGACGTCCCTGGAGCATAGCTGTTTATTTAATCCTGATATATTCATAATTACACTCTAATTAATGCAAGAGAAAAACCCTCTTAATTCATCATCTCAGTGTCCTGGAGCAAGAGACACAATTACACCAACTTTAACATGTTTGCCTTCCGTCCAAAGCAAGGTTAACAGTTTGGAAACAAGCACAAGGCAAATGATGTGTGAAATTCTCTTGCTTTGGACACTCACCAGCAGCTTCCAGCTGCGTGCTATTGTGAGGCTGATATTTAGCATCAGTGAAAAGAGCAAAATAAAGTGTTTTGGGTGGAAAAACAGTGTGAAATGATGCATTGTGGGCCACAGGGGCAACTGATTGCATTGATCAAATCACTGATTGACTGTGCACAGCAGCAGTATCGAGGGTCAATGGTCCCTGGAAATTAAAATGCCATGTGCAAGTGTTTTGCCGTCAAGAAAAATGACCTTTCATTTATGAAATGAAATTCAACTGAGCATAAAGACGAAGTGAAAGCTGCTGAGGGAAACTTATCTCACAGCTCAACCCCCCTGATTGTTTTGTACATCAGAGCCCATTTGCATGCAACCGGGGGTGTCTGGCTGGAGAGGCTACATCATAAAATGTAACTCATCAGCGCGAGTAGGTCGTCTACCAACTCCGTAAAGCTGTCACCATACTGCAAATGCAGCAGGAAGGAAGGAGGGATGCTGGAGGAGGCAGGAGAGGAATGCTGCACAGGGAGGGATGGATGGATAGATGGATGGAGGGGCCGGGACTGTGGATCTATACACACACATACACACACACACATACACAAACATATATATGTACACGATTTAGCACGGTGCGAACGAGCATGATCGGGGAGCTGATGCTGCCACAGGATTCAGAGCGAGAGCCAGAGACAATAAAGGTTGTTTATGTGACAGCGTGGAAGCAGAGCCACGCGTTTTATTGTCCCCTCCCGTGTGTTAAAACACCGCGACAAAGTGCAGGTTGGCTCTCGAGCCCAACTTCCCCACAGTCACGACAGTGGGGACTGAAAGCCATGCAGCACATGTTCCGCAGCACATGTTCTGCAGCCTGCAGAAACCAGCCGCTGCCTCAAGTTTTAACCTTGGTGGACGTGTCGTGAGGGCTGCATGCGCTCCGCACGCCTCACACCTCACGCACATACACATACAACAATAAGCAGCACAACACTTCTTACGCCTTTCCCACCGGAATCCATGTGATGGTAGTGAAACTCACCCGTGCAGGTGAAGCCGGCCAGCCAGAGCACCAGGAGCGCACAGCGGACAAAGGGGCCCAGAAGTACGGGCATCTTCGGGCTGCTTTCTCTGTTATCTACCCAAGTTTCGCAAGGCTGCAGGCTGCAAGGAGAGGAAAACACTGAGCTGGGTCCGGAGAGTGTCCTCTGTGGCACCCTTCCTTTCTGTCTCTCTCTCTCTTACTCTCTCTCTTTCTCTCTCCCTCTCTCACGCCCAAGTCCTTGTGGTTCCCCTCAGTGCGTCTCCTCCTCCCGCTGCTCCATCAGTCTCCAGCTGCTGCGCCTCGGTTGCTCACAACAACGCATCACAGGTGTGGTGTGTGGATGGAGCGCTGCCTGTCTCTCTCTTCCAGCACCCTATGCGTGTGCGTGAGTGTCTCCACCAAGAATGGATACAAAAAAAAGAGAGAAGAAGCTGCTATCCGCTCACAACTCTCCCTCTGTCTGCCTGTCTGAGGCAGTTTGCGCTTCTTTCTGCTCACTTTGCACGCCTTTCCCCGCGTAAAGAAAGAATAGCTTCCCTCCCCAAATGCGAAGACGGTGTGGTTTGGCACCGGAGGAGGAACATCTGCTTGCACAGCAATGCTGGAGAGCTGGGGAGTCGGGGAAGGTAATAGGCTGCGATGCGCCGAGCAGCAAAACCAGGAGCGGATCGTGTGTGTTCGCTGGCCGCGGAGCGTCCTCAGTGCGCCCTGCTGTTGTTTCGCCCCCTTTTCTTTGGACAAACATTTACATATCTTGAATAAGCATAACCAACCGCATATGGGCAACGCAGGGCAGAATGGAAATGATATCCAGTGTCCCCTTTGCTTTCCATATCTCCTGCCTTACATGAAAATGATGGATATGACATTCAGTCCTTGTGTGATAGCAATCAGATGGGTGCTTTGCATACAAATTCACACAGATCACATCTGCACAACATTGAGTTTCAGCTAAATATGCCTTCTGCTTTTGTAGTGGGTTTTTTTGTGTCTGCTGCAGTGCATCTGTGACGGACAAACACATGAGCAGGCGTGTGGATTAGCACTCCCAGGAGAGTGTGCACCTGTCAGTAAACTCAGACCAGGATGTGACTTACGGATAGTACCCCCCCTCCTCCTCATTTTCTGCCGGTGTCAGTGGAGTGATTTCCAGACTGTTCAGCCGTGCCTTTTACACCGCAGCATGCCAGAATCGACAGCGGATTATTAATACACTTCAGGAGGAGGGTTGTTGTGTCTTTGTTTATCCATTTCTCTCCACTCCTAGTCAGCAGAATAATAAGTGGAAGCACAGAACTGGACCACTGTCTTAGCAGCTAATTACGGATCTCATGTAGATGGATGATTCCTCGGATAGAGCTCAGCTATTATACAAACTCATTACGCCTTCTCTCCAGCCAGCATCCCTCGCGAAAGGTCAAAGTCACAGTCACAATGACAGCACAACACGTACGTGCGTACACGCAGAAAGGCACAAGCCCCGCAGCCATCTAGTCTATAATCAAATCCTAATAGGTTGTGTGCATGTGAGGCAGTAAGCAAGGCAGACGCAGAGCAGCTAAAGAGGCTACAAGAGAATGACTCAGCCTTGGTCACTTGTGAGGTTGCTCATAATGATCTCTCTCATTCTGCTAATCTGCTCTGTGTCCTATCAGGCGGTGCAAGCTGGTCTCCTCCAGTCACACTGCGTGGCTTTTTTCTCCCGGAGAAAAAAAAAACAGACATCCAGGCTACATGCATTTCAAATGAGGTTGTGAGAATATGTATATATTCAAATTTACATCACTTATATTATCCTCCGCCGTGGAAGGAGTTTAGCCCTGGCTGCATTTAGAGGAATTATCAGAGTGTGTTTTCTGGCTGTGATGTGTTTGCTGAGTCAAAGCGGGGCTCAACCTCTCCCACAACCTTGTCCCCCAGTGATTCCTCTGGGACCAGCACCCTGCCCCCCCCCCACCACCGCCGACCCACCCCGCCTGGACTTTTGCTCCTTCAATCAGACTACAGTGAACAATCGCAGCTCTTTGGGGAGTTGACACATTCACTTGTCCATCGATTTGCGGTGTTGTAATTAATTTTCTCTCCGTCGTTGGCTTGAGTTACAATATCCTGAGACTTGAAGAAGCTTGCTCTGCTGCAATCAATCACCGAACCAAGACAGAACCAAACTATTTCTCGTGTATCATCTTGAATAATTCACAGCGGCTCTGATCCAGAGAGGCCGGACCCAGTGTCCAATAAGTATTAAGAAAACATGAGGCTCATTTGCGCGTTACAGATTGTCACAGGAGCTTGTGTTCCCCCGGTCCCTCAATAAATTGCACAATTACAACCGCGACATGCAACCTATAAAGACAAGTGATTCGCCAGGTCGATATGCATTGATCCAAACAAGGTGTCCGGCATGAAATTAATATTAGTTATTGTTTACAAACAGCACACGAGGTCCCTGGAGGAGGACACAGTGCAGGGTCTGACTGTCTGCATTCCTGCACAGACTTGTGCAGTGAGACAGCGAGAGTGGGTGTATCAGCTTCCATCATGACCACAGCTTCACAGCCTATTGTTTTGTTTATATCAAATTAAACTGCAATGCTACTCCAGAGAGATATAATTGACCACAGTCTCATATTAAATGACTGTAAAGATCTTAATAAGCCATCAGCGGATTGCATATTACATTGCAGCACACTTATGAGGATGCACTCCAATGAGAATGAAATTGAGGTTCAGATCTGCATGCCTTAGCATTTTAGCCATTAATTACCATACAGAATGACTGTATGATGATCAATAGTGTATCAATTTAATTAAATATTATCGGTATGGGGTTAGGAAAATTAATTAGGAGCTTAACAAACCCCCTGCAATGCTGGCACAGTAGGTATTACTTTAACATCACACCATCTCTAGTGAGTCTTCTACTCTCTATTACAGATTATTGTGGATAGAGGACCCACCACATACTCCTCTCTCTGCAGTTTATACACATATATGTATAGAGGGAGAGCGAGAGCGAGAGAGGGAGAGATGGTACTGATAATGCACACGTTATCTTAAAATAAAAGCATTGCACACAGGCTTGTACCCCGGGTTATTGTACCTGTAGCTCTTAACACACTCGTAAAAATGATTACGATGTAGAAATGCAGAGCTGTGACTTTGTTTAATTGAATTATGTCACAAGTGGAGATAAAATAGCCTTGGAGTGATCTCCCCACATCTTGCACAGTTGAGTGAAGAGCAAAACCAAATGAGAGTGTAAGATGGAGGGTTTGAAAAACAGAAAGGAGGAAAGTTAAGAGGGGGAGGGGGCGGGGGCGGCAGCGAAGGCACTCACTGAAGGTCTCTCATTTCAGTAGCACAGACTGCTGATGAAGCTGAACTTCCAATATCCTACCACTTCAGCTCTGACGATTTCTCAATTTTACAGATATGGACTGAGAATGTGATCTGATGAAAATGTAAAATGGGATAACCACCAAATCATATGAGATGGGCTTCATTTTATTCCATGACTATAAATCAAAAGCAGACACTCTTAAAATTAAAGTTGATTTGGTGTGTTTGATTCAAAGTGCGACTCTCCCGACATGGTGGAAGAAGCTGTGTCCTGTCCCACCCTTTGCTGAAGATTTCCCCTTGTGCAGATTCCTCACGTTCTGCTCCCGGCCACTTTTAGACTGCAGCGCTCCAAGAGTTGTGTCGAAAGGGAATTTAAACAATTTATTCATAGAATGTGTTTCCATCCCAAATAGATTCCCCTAATCTAAAACACTGCATGAGTGTTTGGCAATATATGATGATTTCATTTTCTCCCACTCTCGGCGTCATAAATAAATTTGCGTTCTGTCAGCAAAATGGACTAACTGACTTGTAATTCATCAAACCTGATGCTTAGCGCTTAAACAGTTCAACACATGGTAACCTGATTTTTTTCCCACCCTTCCTTCGACTCACTTCACAGCAGTGTGCTGGAATGGGTGAGGGGGAAGAGAGAGGAGCACTTACACCTCTAAAGACTCATAAAATAATGAAATAAAGAAGAGGAATGAACTCTGCGAATGACACCTTGAATTCCGAAGAAATGCACAAGGCGCTGTTTCTTAATTTTACTGCAATGAGCAAAAACAAACTCTTTAAGGTATCTGCTCCTGTCTGAATGAAGAGTGATGTGCTCAGTTAAGAGTCAGTATTAAAACAGCGTCTGCTTTCTTTTCCCTCTTGTAATCCTGTTACCACCGAATCCTGTCTGCCTGAATAATATCATGACTAATGGCTCCAACTTGGGAACGTGAATGCCGCGTTTGATGCACCTCTTCACCAGACAATGGGTGACAGTAAAAGCTGTGGGGGTGAAACATTTTTCCCACACGTTTTTTTACCCCCTCATTCAAAATTTCATTACTCTTAAGAAAAAAAAGGTTTCCTGCAATCTGCTTCCTGGACTGGCATTTCCTCTCTGTTTTGAATGTCATATTGTCTAAGTGTCCATGGGAGAGAGGAGACTTTGAATGATGTTGAATGTTTTATGACTCCCTGCCTTTTTTGTGCCAGTCCTTCCCCACGCCGCTCTGAGACCCTGACAGCAGAACCTCGTCTGCCGCTGCCGGATCTGAGAGCGGTCGAGTAGCACACAGCCAAGACACACTTAACATTTGAGGAGCCGCATTTCATAAATGCCATATAGCAACCTCTGGAAAATGTTACCTGGAATGTATCTCTATAGTTCAATTATAAAAAAAGAAAAATAAGAGAGAGAGAGCAGCTTTGATTCTGGGCTCTGTTTCCTATTGTTTTTTTCTTGTTTTTTTTTTAATTGGGCCATCATAGTGGGGCATGATGGTCAAGTCATATCCAGAATTACCTGGTTTGACTCATCAGACTGACTTTCTGCGTTCAGTTTAATTGCGCTCAGTAGCCATTACATATAGTTTAGTGCAAAGAGAGATCTGCCATTATTATTTTTTATTACATTTACATTCAGCTTCTTCTCTACTGTACACAAGATTGTCACTTCATATATTGAGATTTTAATACAACTCAGCCTTTCAAGCAATGATTTCTTGCTCATTATACAATAATCTAAACGGTTCCCTGAAATAATGGAGCAATCATTTGGTCTATTTAACATCAGAAAACATGGAAAAAATACACTTATGTAATTTCCTTAAGTGACATCGGATCTTCAGATGTTTTGTCCCTTTTGATCATCAGTCCACCTGCGGATATCCACTTCACAATGATGGAAACAGAGAAACGCAACAGATCATCAAAGCCGAGAAGCTGCCACTAAGGAGCCGCCGACTTTTCTGTCGAGAAAGTAATGAATCAATTATCATCATCAATTTTGTGCAATTTTCTTTTTTTTTTATCAACTAATCCTTTCAGCTCCTCTTTAAATATGATACCTCATCTCAAATAATAAACTTGATATTAAGATGTTAGAAACTTGTACCATGCAACAATAACCATAAATTACACATTTATCTGTATCTAATCACACTTTTTCTCTTTTAAACTTTCTGAAGTTACATTTTTAAAGTATCTCTGCATTATTGAATTGCTATTTCTACTGAAGTAAAAGATATTTTTACCATATCCACCACTATCTAGTGACTTAAACTTGCACCACAATACTTAAAACGGTAGGAATGTAAATTTACATGAAGATTTTGTGCCTTTAGGTGGAGACTTTTACTCTAATGTTGGTTTAACAGAGAAAATCTTAATGTTGCTAATACCCTCAGCGATGTCATTTAATATGTTCCCTGTTCACCCCAGTAATCATTTTGTAACATTTAACACATTTTTGGCAATTCACGGTGTCACTTGTATTTGAATTCATTTTCAAATCCACTGAAGCATTTAATTAACACCAGAGATGTACAAAGACACCTGGCTTCATGTTCAAGCCTACAAAAGCTGTCTGGGGAGGATTTTCACTTCTAAAAGACACATCGTACATGACAGATTACACCTTGAAAAAGCTTCTCAAAAAAACGGTGCAAACAGATGAAAACAGATGGACTGAAAAAAAATGAGGCAACTCCGCTCACATTCAAAAATAACGACCTTCAGTGACTGACTGACTGCAACTCTCTGCTTTACAGGGCCGGAGGTGTCATGTAACATAAATAAATAAAGTGAGACACGCATTTGTCACATCACAACTCAATACTCACTTTGACATTTGACATGCAAATAGATACAGTTACTATGTTAATGGAATGAATAGATTTTTCTGTCACACAACCCACCGTGTTCAATGACACTTTAATTAACTAATTTTTTTCTGAATGTGTAGGTATGAGCGAGCTCCCAGTAAGATTTACGCTGCGATTACAGTTTATGCTGGCAGATATGCTCTGACATTGACCTAATGCGATCCATTTTTGCTCCTGATTGCTTTCGTCCATTTCAAAATAAACAGCGGCCGGTGAGAGACGCATGTATGCGCTTAAATCTTCATTTTGCCTCTCAGTGTGTGTTTGTGAGACGTCCTATCTATTTGTCTGAACACATTCTTGGAGAGATGTCAGAATGGTATTGACACAGACCAATCGGGAGGCGAGCGCACATATTGTTCACTCTGCACACATCCTGCTCATTCAATTCTGGGAAATTGCTCTGCCTCAAAAAAAGGTTGTCATTATTTTGTCACTCAGCGTCCCAGGTGACATTTACAGCAAATAACCTCACCAGCTTTAAAAAAAAAAAAAGAAAAAGAAGAAGAAAAAAAGGAAAGAAAAGGAGGAAAACATATAAAGTGTCAGGGGAACCAAAATGCTGTCCATACATTGAATTTAAGATAAATAAAAAATTGACAAAAAACTACAGGAGTTGAAAAAATGGCTTGCTCCTAAAATGCCGAACTGAAGCACTAGTAAAATATAAAACACAAACAAAACTTAAAAGAAATAGAATGAAGAGTCACAGTAGAGGTTTACATGTTGTGATGTTAATTAAATAATTTCCAAATTGTCATTTGACAGAAACCACATGTCCAACACATCATTGCTGTGGTGTGGAGGCTATAACCCACACTGAGGGCTGTTTTCAGGGCCATGTGATTATTTTCACTCTGCGTTGCACGTTTTACAGGTGCTATTAACTCTGTGTGGGTGACGTCTTTCATAAAACAACCTGAGATTCCTTCTGAGTGCTGCACTCACGAGTCCTGTACTGTACCTGCCAGAATGACAGATGGCTACATTACTGATGAAGCCAATCCAAAAAATAGATAAATAAACAAATAAATAAATATATCAGCCTTGAATTTGATGCAGGATGGCGGTGAAGGGCAAAAGACAGCTAACACCTGACTCTTCTCCTGTCCACACTCACAAACACACGTCCAGTGCTTTTCCGAGTCAATAATTTGGAGGGGATATTTATCCGGTGTGTGTCTTCTACTCTCACATTTCAGCATAAACCTAAATTAATTCATTTTATCACGGAAGGTGAGTTTACGCAGATCACGTAAAATCTCCAGTTGTTCTCATCAAGCCCGGTGCAGTAACCCAGCTGAAATAATACGAAACTAAATACAAGGCCGACATCTCCCAGCCTGAATACATCATCATGTTACAAGTTAATGGAAATTGGAAACACTGACCTCAGCTGGAGAGCTTAATCACAGGGAGCAGGTCAACAGGCACCGATGTTACAGGCGTCATTCATTAAAGGAAACGCTCGAGCTTCGCCTTCTGGGACGCATGTCTGAACTCCGGAGCCCCGTGCGTGTCACCGTAGCAGAGAGCAGTCTCATTGATTCAGCCTTTTCAGAGGCACATTCCTCACTCGTATGAGGGATTATATTTCTGCTCTTTTACATGCCCTCGTGAGTCCATTAAGACAAAGTGGTCTAAATAACAAATTCAATTTGAACAGCAAATGAAATAAATCAAGTTGCTTTTCTTTGTTGTTGTTGTTTTACGCAACGCATGAAATAGCTCTAACCTCTGCTTGCTGCAGAGATACTGAACAACATTTGGAAAAACTGGAATACACGCAAAATTAACTGATGTTCGTGGCCTTTATCAAGTGCTGAAAAACAAGCTGAACAGTTGCTAAATAGTTTCATTGCTTCAGTAATGACCCGTTTTCTGAATCACGCTAATGGACATGATTTTAAGCTAATAGCAGAGATGCACACAGAAACTGACACGCTGCTTGTGTTTAGGGTGTCACAGACTATACAGCACATTAAATACAATGGGTTTTTCATTTGTGATGGGTGTTGACAGAATATTTCGTGCAGTGCTGGCCCTCCCATATCCCAAACATGTCTTTGATCATCTCTAATTGGAGTTTGATAATAGTATGTATACAAATGCACTGTCATCCTCATCAAATGTGCACACCCACTTTGTGCCTTCTGCCTCAAACCTAATTACATTGATTTTATGTAATGAGGTCAGAAAAAAAACGGTAAATGCGGAACAAAAATGTTTTTTAACGGAGCCTCAAATAATGAGGACTTAACAAAGATGTCACCCGACACAAACGTTGGAGTAACTACAATGTCAGATGTAAGAGCTACTGCTGATTAAACTGCATATATTATATACATTTTTCATTTTATTTTGATCAGTCTGACAATGTGAGAGGAGGAGCTATATCATAACATGTTTTCTTTTCTGGGATGTTTCAAGTAATGTTCACATTTACAATCAAGTTGAATTTATTTTGCACATCTGAGGTTAATTTAACTGGCTCTGAGATAGTTTAAAATTACAGTTATCACAAGACGGGCAACACAGTAGTTTGCTGATAAGTACTAGGGCTTCCTGTTTCCTCCTCCTTCCAAAAACATGCATGTTTATGTGGATTGGAGACTCTAAACTGCTCCTGCATGTGAGTGTAAGAGTGAATGGTGTGTGTGTGTGTGTGTGTGTGTGTGTGTGTTTGTGTCTTGTGAGACCTCTTCAGGGTGTATTCCCTTCCTTCACCGGTATGTGCAGTATGTGTGGTGGACATAGACACCAGCATACCACTGCTACACTGTTGGGTACATTGTGGAAAAATAATTTAGTGATGGATAATCACAAAACCATGGGTAAGTCTCATCTAACAGTCTCTAGCTTCTCTCGCAGTGTGCTCATGCATTACTGTGAACGTGCTGAATTAGAATGTAAATCCTTATTCAACAGATAACAAATTGTCTTTGTGCTTATATCAAACACCCTGAGCGGGCTCCCCCATCAAATCATTGTTTCTCATGCTGCCTCATATTGCCCATTTATCAGATTCATTTAATATGCGTTTGGGAATAGGGTTTCCGAGTGAATTTGGTTTACAGCACGGATTCAGAAAACAAGCGGGACAACTAATTCATCCCTCCAATTACCACGCCACACTACACCGACATCCTAAAGTAAACAAGCCTCGCAATTTTCTGAGGCCTTTGCACAGAGGTTGTCTTAGAAGAGCCGGACCTCCCAGCAATCATGGAAAATAAGGCAGTAAAAATAGTTCAAAGAGCCATAACAGCGGTTCTCAGAAAATCCCTTTCATCATTTATCTGCTGAACCTCTCCATCAGCAGAAAGTGCTTCAGCGGTACTGTACCATCATCACAAACAAAGACAGATTTAGACAAAAAAGAGGAAAAAAAGGGGGGAAGAAAACCATGCGCCTTGGTTGTTATACTCACTCGCCAGGAACGGTAATGACAATCCGGCAAAGCTCACCTGAGATAGTTGTTGATTAAGCGCTGTCATGGCAACAATAGCATGTGAGCGGCTTTGCGTGACGCCTCGAGCATTTCATGTTGTCAACACCTGAAGCGCTGGATTAGGAAAAGCCTTAAGTGTGGGTTGTCTGAAAATGCCCGTGTGACACATTGTTAAACGTCTGGCCGCGATTGAGCTTGTGGGGTATCATCTGCAGCCCACAAACAGGGTTGAAATTGATGAATGATGCAGCTTGAAAGGACTTGTTTAGAGTTCAGTGAGACAAGCTGTCCCGGATAGATTCAGAAGATCACATGTCAGCAGGATACAGAGATTTTCTTACTGGACCAAGGTTGTATGTGTCAGAGAAATTTTATCCAGCTTCCTGATGGAGTTCATTTTTCTCCCTCATGCCTCTGCTCTGCACCCCTTTATAGGTCTGGCCAATTTATGAGAGGGGATGACATATCAGGACAAAAGTTACAGTGGTATTTTATACTACGTGTGAGCAAACACAGGCCAGACAAAGACTTTTCTGTGGGAGTGTCTGTGCGGGTGTCTCATACCCTACAGTGCAGCGTTTTGAGAAAATTCAGCCACAATGTGATGCTAATTAATGGAGCAGACAACCACTGTGCAACATGTTGAAATTGAATGAGAAGAGAAATCGAGATAAGAGGAGAAACCAGTATGTGAAAATACTGCATCATCTCAGCTCAGGAGTTTGACTTTATGTCCATGCCCCGCACTGAACTCCTATGTGACAGTTTCTGCATCTTTTATATATCACATATTGATTTTCTTTTGTTGCAGCTGAAAATTAAACTTCAAGTTGACCTTGAACTCGAGTTTGCAGTGGTGTAGGAAAAAAATGCTTTATGCAGCATATCTGGGGTTACCCTATACACGCACTGTGCTCAAGTTATAACTATAATTCAATGAGTCTTGATTAATCATTTAATGCTTGGATCAGCCAGATAAGCCATTAGGAAGAAGACACCCTTTGGCTTGGCATTTTGTAGATGATGTTAATCCTCTTTGTCCTTAAAATTCCTCTAGTTTGCAATATATATATATATATATATGTATAGATGTGGTGAGTAAATAACAACACATTACATTTATTAATATATTGTGTATATATTGGTATCAGCCACATCACATCTAAAATATATTAATATGAGAAATTGTTATGAAAAAATGTTTCAACACCCTGATATTTTGTTTACATGAAAACAAATACATAACTGGATAAAAAAACTATTAAAATGATAAACCTTGGTACATTATGTTTGTATTTTTTGATAAATCTGTAACATGAACTAAAGAAGGGTTGACACTGTGTTCTCTAGCCTTTACTATACAGTTTTACGATAAAACACCACATCAGTTAGAGAAATCTAGAGAATACACAGGTCACCAGTCCCTCACAGGGCTCACATACCACTCATCATCACTCTCACTTAGGGGGTGATTTGGGGTCTCCAGCTGGCCTGTACATACATGTTTTTAGCCTGCGGGACGACTGCGTACCTGGATGATCTGGCTGTAAGGTGAGACCGCTGCTTACACACTACTGAGTTGTAATATGAAACCACAGGAAAACACACACAACAATTCAACTCTAACATGTCACTTGTGTGTCACCCAAGTTACTCACTGTGTCCTTCATGTCACAGTAAAAAGAGCAATAAAGATCCTGTTCATCCTCAGTGATGCTGACTGGGAGCAAAGCCACACCTGAGGCCTGGAGCAGTGAAGGCCCCTAAATCAAAGTATTCACCCACCGGAGACACTTCTCAGTCTATTAAAACCAATATATGCCACTTAGAGGTGAAGTTACAGCCCATCTGCGTGGCATTCCTGTTGCCTGCTTTAACTTGGGATCTCATAAATGACATCAATTCTCTTCAGGCTTTAATGCAACTGACAGACGATGGAGCGACTTCAAACTTTAATGAGCTGCATGTCAGCGAGATTCATGTGGTCTGTATTGACAGTACCGGTACAACGGAAGTGAAATGAGACTAAAAGCCACTGCTTGCATGTTCATTAATTTGCACTGTGTTAATACTGTTTCACGTTAATATGGACAATGTAAATATATTTTATCATATCATTCTGTTATTGTGCTGGAGATCACTAAAACTTTGGATGTTGTCTTTCAACGCTTAGAACTTGATTAAATTTCCGGTATAAACCATCATTATGTTAGAATGAGTTATGATATTAGAGGATTTGTAGTGACACTGGAAAACCAAAGTGACCAAGTGACTTCAGGTATTACTGATTGTGTCTGAACACAAAAGTATTGTTATTCCTCTAGCCTTGGGTTTTATCAGAGCTAAGATATTAATCTATCATTTGCCACAATAATTCTCTATTCTCTGTTGTATTGCAGAATCTATCAAGGAAGCTGTATTGGAGTGAAGAAATTGTTTGTTTTATGGTTATTTCAAACTGTGTCAGAAACTTAATTCTTTTTGCACTGCATTGCACAAAAAAATAAACTATATTAGTTTATAAATTTCCATACTGTTCTGTAAATGACTGAAATATGCAGATTGCAGCTACAGTATGATAGTCTATGTATGAATGTCCAATTAAAATTGTATTTAGGAAGCAAGTAATCTTGGCTCCGGAGTCAAATTAGTTTTACTGAGCTGTATCAAATAGCTGTAATTACCTATACAACTATATATCATGTAACACATTTTAATTAGAGTTCCTTATTTGACCCTCGTAAGTTACAGTGGAGTTTTAAGCCACTCATTAGGAAAAGAAAAGAAAAGAAAAGAAAAGAAAAGAAAAAGTACTGTGATGGACTGTAGACCTGTTCAGGGTGTATTTTCTGCCTTCACCTCATATGCTCTGGGCTCCAGCATATCCTCAAATGGTTAGATGAAGGAAAGAATAGTAAAGAAAACTCAGAGTTTTGGTATTACTGAAATTGATGAGAAGTTGAAGATGAGAATTGATGATCACCACTAAATTATTAAAATGTGCAGGTTAGACACAGATAACACAATACAACAGCTTAAACAGGATGAAATTACAGTACATCTGTAGGAATCGGTGAACACGTTCAGACTTTTGATCACTAAATGGAATAAATCAGCAGCGTTGCATCTTAATTAAGGAACATTAGTTGGACACGTTCCTAATGTGTTTAAAGTTTACGTCGGCACATTGGGCCTGATATGCATAGACACTGACAAGATATTTGTGCGAAATGTGTTCTCGTCTCAGCTTGAGCCCCACGTGGGGATCATTTAAAATTCGCTGTGATCCCTGTGTTCAGACAGTGAGATACGCATACAATATCACCTGTAATGGTGTGATGAAGTGTGCATGTATCATGGAAAGAAACAGACAAACAATGCTCTTACCACACTGATATCGGTGAGAGGGGTCAGAAAGGTCAGCGGGGCGAGTGTGGGGTGGCTGCTTGTAAGCTTTTAAAAATTCCTGCTGCATTTAACTTGTCGCTTAACATTAGCGCAGGTCCAGTCTCTCACTCTGCCTTATCATGCATTTCAAATTTCTAACTGACTGAAGTGAAGTGGTGGAGTGTCAGAGGAGGAGATAGGAGTGAAGTATCCTTGGGGTGGAGGCGATTGGATATTGAGTCTGAAGTGCCGTGACAAGTGAGTGACATGTGCTGCACACACAGCGGGACGTGGCGGAAACAACATCAACAATGCATTACTTACAGAAATGGCCGCGCCGACGCCGTCTGACACTTCATTTTATATCCCGGATTAGAACATCTCCAGTTAATGACGCAAAGAATAAAGTGCTCTTATCATGCAACGCAGTAAATAATTGCTCTTCACATTAACCAAGAGCATGAAATTATGTTTTTTTTGCCCAAAAAAAAAGTTTGGAATATTGCAAAGTTATAAGATTAAGGGCTTTGGACAGCATCATCTATTATCCAGAGAGAGAGGGAGTTAAGTGAACAGAAAAATAAGTGCTGTTTCAAGCCCGTCTGAGCCAAGCCCAAATTAACTACTAACAGTTTGACCTACTTCATACCCAGTGGGGCTGATTTTTTTTCATATTTGCTGATGAGGCCAAAGAAGAAAGTCGCATTAAGTGCAGGGAAGAAGGCTAGCCTTTGAAAAACAAATATTTGAAAAAGCAAATAAACAGAGCTGAGCACAACTTACTTACTTGGCAGCTGCATACATAAATAACCTCAAATGGCTTCCTGACCTCAGCCTAATTGGCTTTAACCGATGAGCCAACACGCTCTACTTGACTCATTAAATGATATCAAATGGCTTGATGGTGAATTGTATCAATTACTACGCTGTATGTAGTGGCGCTGGCCTTGGTGTTTACACTGCTCATAATAGCCAATGTCGTGTCACTGCAAACATTACCTGAAATAAAAAGGCACAAACCTTGTCAGTTAGCCGCTGCGAGGATGATCTTTTTTTCATGGAGCGGTGGCAGACAGGGATTTAACTTTTATTACTGCCAGGAACCCAATTTTAGTCTGGGATCTGTGAAAAACTCATATAAACACAAATGTGCACACACGCACACATACGCACTCTGCAGAAAGTAAACAATGTTTAGGAGAAACAAACACCACCGCAAGCCCAGAGAGGAAATCGAGGCTCAGAACTAAATTCTTGGATGTGGCGGCGCTTTCCCTAACGGCAGCCCAATCTGCTGGAACCTATCCCTATGGAGGATTTCTCATGAGCCATGTGATCTCTCTCTCTCCCCCCTCTCTCTCTCTCTCTCTCTCTCTCTCTCTCTCTCTCACACACACGCACACCACATGCTATTACTGGATATGAATTCATCAGACCGTGGTGCTATTAGGACAAACTCAGGTTAGCTTTTTAGGGCCATCAGTGAGGGCAGACATCCATCAGCTGGTCACACACACCTCAGTGAAAGTTCCTGGAGGGAAAACGGCTGTTTAGCAATCACAGTACAATGTCTCACATCAAAGGATTTGTTTTACTCATCACCAGCGAGGCACCTTTGCAGTAAGTCACCCGATTTCCCTCAGATGTTAACTCGGGTGAATATCCCCCACATGCCGCCCTTTTTTTTGCTTTCCTTGTGATATTTCCCTGGAATAAATCCACCTAATGCATTAGCTCTGTTAACCCTAAAGCAGGCAGGACGAGCTGAGCCATAGCGTGTGTGTATAAAAGCATAGTTATGTTTTATCCCTTGCCATACATCACACAGGAGCTGATTTAGATAGAGACACAGAGTATGGCAGACAGCTTGTGTCACTAAGCAACCGCCATGTTTATCGACCGTTGGAGACCAGCAGTGTATCGACAGTACTTTTTTTTATCCTACATTGTATAACTTAAACACATCATGTTACATCTTGACAGATTCTCAAGTGAGCTTCACTGCTGTGTTAGAGGCACACAATACATCTGAGATGTTCTTTGTCTCTTTTCATCCCCATTGGTTTATGTCGCAGTCCTGGAATAATTTGCTTGAACAAAAATAATGGACAACCCTGAGACGTATTCACTCTTAAACCCAAACCTGAGTCCCACTGAGGCTTAGTCCACTTGTTTTCTCTCCTAATAAGCTGTCAGTGCTCTCTCCTTTGGTTTTCAAATAACCTGTAGTATTTTTGTTAAGCCTGTTTATTGCAACATAAAACAAATAAATTGCAGGGAACGTCTGACAAAAGGATTGCACCAGTTAGAGAAGAGTAAGAGCACAGGTTGTTTATTCTGACTGCATCTGTTCTAAATTACAAACAAGTCTTCAAATAAATTGAGGTTCACTATCATGCCTGACATATTGAGAGTGATAACAGTGTATTTATATAATGCAATTGTTATTCAATTCATGAAACAATTTGTATTTGGCATTTCCCCTTAATACGCTGAGATCGGATTATGTGGACCACAGATTTACTGATCCTTGGATGACTTTTAATTAGCAAATGAACTCAATTCATGTAACGGTTTTGTTGATTTCTGAGGTTTTCTCAAGATTGAAGGTTTGGGAGGCCCGTGTTCTGCAGATGATGAAGCAATCGTGTGGAGGGATCACAGGCAGCAAGAGACATCAAAAGGTGAAAGTGAATGAAAACAAGATGCTTAAGAAAGAGTGGAATCTGCTGGTCATAGTCTTGCTTGACTCTACCATGTTGCACCATCTCATAACTGTGGGTGTTAGACTAGCAGAGTCTGGTTGCGTTTCTCTCCACGGTGAAATAATGTTGTAAAATTTCAACGGTGTTTGATAAAAAGATGTGTTATGGTTTTATGAAATAAAGATGGTACATTATTCAGGTGGTTTTCATCCAGCAGACTGATTAGAGCTCATTTCATCTCCTGGAGCCATTGGCAGTCTGACCTGTTTAACAGCCTGGTGAGGAGAGGAGCTGCAGCTCAGTTTGCACCTATCTACACACAGCGAAGGCACTGATTATCTCACCATGATGACGTTACAGGACTCTCCCTTCATCTGAGGTGTTTATTGTTAGGTTGTGTATATGGACATTTTATACCTGCCTAATTTGGGCTGATTCTGCATACCCTGTTCAGACTTCTAATCTGCAAAGATGAAAGTCAGCCAAGAAATCAACATTAAAATCTCAGAAAGCTCAAATGTATCTTGGATTGATCTCTTGGTCTAAGGTGTTTGACTCCTGCACAACCTCGGCTTCAAGAAACCCAGAGTACTCACTTGCTCATTATCAGAACAATCATCCATTCTTCTGTTTCACAGGAGCAGCAGCTGACTTTATGGTGGTCCACATTTTATGGAGAAACCTGAACCCCATGAAAAACACAAAAACAAAGACTCTGCAGAAGTTCTGGGCTGCTGGGGATTTTGACTGTAACTCTCAGCAGTTCCAACATCAGACAAAACGAGTGACTTTTGATGTACTATGGATGAACGTTCCTGCTGTTCGACACAGTGGAGCTGCACAGCAGCAACATTTCAGCCTCCTACAGTGTGCTCCAATGTTGAACATGCCATCTGGAGCAGCAGGAAGATTCCAGGACACGTCCTGTCCAACCTGGACGGACACACAGCGGACCCCTGTTTGTCACTTGGCCCCGGTGAGGCAGCCGCTCTCACAGGTCAAAAACTGTGCTGAAAGCATGGTGGGAAATGTTCAAGCTCTATGTCTTCTTCATCCTAACCAGTCCTTGCTAAAAATAGTAATATAATGAATAATTAATTAATAGTCATATTTGATTAGGATTAATTTTGAGAGGGCTGTTGAATGAGTCAAAAAGCAAGCGACCCAAGTCTCATCTCCGGCCTGTCACTGAATTCTGGGTCAGTGTGTAAACAAGAAAAGTATGTCATCACAAAAGTCAAAAGGTCACACTGGGAAACAGGGGAATGGCCCCAGTGCATACAATGGAAGCAGATGGATGATTTCAGTTGCTTATTGATACAGAAGGCTGCAGGCCTGTACAGGTAACAGCCAAGGCCGAGGTTCATGTTACAAAAAAACACAAGACCAGCGTTGCAACTGGGACAAGCGGATAGAGGAACAAAGGATCTGTGCTGGTGTGTGCAGAGGGATTGAGGTGGTGGGGAAGCTGGAGGGGCCAGCAGGGAAAATGGGACTGGCAGGAGAAAAATTTGAGGGATTGTTGTGGATGTTGCTATCCTTGTATCTTTTCCTCCAGGTTTTCACCATCATAAAAATGTCATAATTACCAAACTGCTGAGCTTCACATAGCTCCCGTTTGCTGGCAGAGCTGCTCCCACCACTCATACCAACCGTGGCGGCCAGCACAACCAACAGCTGAACTCTGAAAAATGTGTCCTCTCAACTCAATATGTTGCACATTTCATACTTATTCTGCTGGACAGAAAAGCATTTGGTTGCTTTACCTTGGAAACGGTTTTGCATGTTTCCTGCCTGCAGGCTCACTGCAATAATATGACATTGTCCAATAACAAAGCACTGTAGACAATAAAAGTGAGGGAATGTCTATGTAGAAAATACCTAGAAATATAATTTCCAAAACTTAAACTGACACAACCCTCAAGCAAAATAAGTGATAAGCGGATGACCTTTGAAAACACCTTTAGCTTAATTCCTTACAACTAGTAACATTTACTGTCCGGGTATATTTTTCTGGGTGTGCAACATGTTTGGCATCTACAGATACTTCTGTCAAAGGAAAAAAAAACAGCACAGACAACCTCAACTTCACTGGTTGCTTCCCTTTCACTTGTCAGTCAATTTAGACTTGCACTATATGAAAGGAATGGAAATGGGACATAATCAGACAATTGTTTCTCTGTATTAGTGAAGTACTTGAGGAAAATAAAAGTGAATTTTACAAACACTGCCAAGTGTGCTTTGAAGGCTAAAGAGATCTTTCTGAGGGATTTTTGACCTTGTTTCTGTCTTCTCTCTTTTTCATATTGAGAGACTTTGGAGACATTTTACAACTCTATGGAATAGTTTCACCTTCTTTGTATTTGGCAAATGATCCTTGCTCCCTCTTTCATGCGAGCTGTATTCCAAGCAGAGCCTGATAAATCTGAATTCCAGGGCAGCCTCGCCACACCTGGGAATTCGGTTCTCACAGGACGCAGTATTTCAAATTCAGATGAGTTTTCCCACCTGAAATCCAGTGGCAGGGGAAGTGTAATGTTTTCAGCGAAGTACGGGTTCAGGAGGAGTCATGACTGTCTGGGGAATTTCCGATATGAAGGTAAAATGATTGGTCTGAAAAAAAAAAAAAGTCCAGGATCCCTGTACAGAAGGGCCTTGAAGTCATCACTGGGGGACTCATTAAAAACATCCCTCCTCAGGGAATCAACAAGAACATACAGCAGGTTATTTGCTCTCCTATCTGAATTCAGCATGTGCTGCAGCAGTTTGGAGCCTCTGCAATGCCGGTCATTGTTAGATGACTTCGGCAGCACAGCCAAGAAATACACTCTGTAACGCTTTTAAGGCTAATCAAGTCTGCCGTGCTTCATATCCACAATGAATGAGCTTAGAGTGAAGTGGCTGCCAGCAGACAAGATAGGTTTAGGCTCTGATGTGTTTTGCTGCGTGTTATATAAATGGTTCACCCGCAAACATGACCTGTGATATAAGGAGCACATTCTGTTTCTGGTTTGATTTGTTGTCCTGCTTAAGCGTCGTTATTACAACAGTAGTGCACTCAGAGTAAGAATGAGTATCTGCGATAAATCAACCCCTGTTGGCCTTTCTTCTGAGGTGAAGTACGGGCGAATTTGTCGGAGAGCTTCTGAACTGCGTGGGTTTGACAATTAGTTTGCAATGTATTACATTTTGCCACTGTGTTTGAGACCTGTGTTTGTTTTACATTATGGTGACCAGGTAACTGCTAACTTTGCCTGGTCTGCATCTAATCGACTGGTAGTGGTGGTGTCTTCTACTGTACATCCATCCAACCTCCCATCCATTATCTTTACCCACTTTGCAGCTTAACAGTGTCCTGGGAGTCTGCTGGAGTCTGTCTCCAGCTCACATATGGCGAGGCAGGGAATACATCCAGGACAGAGGTCTCCCCCATCACAGGAGACACAGACATTCACCCTCACACTCACAGTGTAAATGTCCAATCCATCTAAACATGCATGTTTTTGGATTGTGGGAGGAAACTGGTTACCCACATAATACCCATGCAAACACAGAGAGAATGTGCAAGCTTCATATAGAAAGGCCTGCGGTCTAACCAAAGACCTTCTTGCTATGAGACCACAGTGCTGACCACTCCCCACCATGCTGCAATACATTTTGCATAGAAATGGTACAATGTGCTCCGTCATTATCGGCTACAGAATCATCCCCCACACAGAATACATATTTTTTTAAAAAGCATTAAAACAATATGTTCCACTTGCAGTTTAATCTTTTTAAGGCTAAACTTGCTTCTCCCGGCCACAGACCTGGCTTCATATTCCACAGACAGGCGTGAGAGTTGAACCAGCCTCATTCAGCTCAAGGCAAGAATTCATATGACTGTTTTTCCCCAAATGTTGAACAATAAGCTCATAAACTATGTAACTTGAAGCATTTCATACAGAAGCTGTACTTTGTGAAGGAGGATTTCAGACCTGCAGCTGCCGGGCGGCCGCACAGCCGACTGTGTTGATACTGCAGGGAAAATAAAAGGAAAATAAAACTGAGTTTATGACCACAGAAACAGCACTATTGTCAAAGGTTCTGGATGCTTTTGAACTGGAGGAGCAGACTAAACTCTGTCATTAGGCCTGTGCTCAGTCTCTGATACTCAAGAGCTTGGAAGCTCAGAACAACAAACAGACACAGATCCATGTACTGTGGACGTGGTGTTACTCCTCTGCCTCTTTTGCAGCCAACCACCTGTTCCTTTGTTTACGTGCCAGACTCTTCATAGATGGAATAATCTTTGGAGACAAGAGGGCGTACAGTACCAGACATGATGCTCTAGCTAGCGCCTGCTGAAAATCAATTTCCAGCCAGATTATTACACCAAAGAGTCGGAGGAAATAAACAAATACTTATTTCCATAATTAATCAAGTGCACATGGAAGTGCTTCACTTTTTCCCTTGTAGACAAAGATAAGCTGCTGGTTGTTGTGTTTGCAACAGACTTTGAATTTTGGCTTGTATCTTACTGCATGCTGAAAGCTCTCTGCTGTTGCTTCAGGGGCTGTAATCGTCCTTGGCATTTCTAATATTTTATTGATTACATATGTTTTTTTAACTGATAATTCCCAGCTTTGCTGAATGAATCAAGCGACACATTGTTCTTGTTTTTCCTTATGGAGCTCTTGCTCTGCTGCGTTCACCTTCAGTTATTTTTCTAAAGCATCCCTCAGACATCACTTTGAGAAACGAACAGTGACTCAGTGACAGACTGGCACTTATTACTCCCGCGCCCTCTCCATCTCCTGCCGAGTCTCCGAGTTTCATTCAGTTTCTCACCTGCCATGCATGTGTGGCTTTTGGCACTGAATATTTTGGCTGTGATTTTCTGGCAAGCATGAATCAACACATCTCCATCTTTGGCGCTCTGACAGAGTCTCATGGACAGTGTGTGAGAGACCCCCCCTGCGCGGAAGCAACACCAGGGCAAATCTGCACAACCTCCCTCCTCCCTCCCAACGCGCCTCAAGTAGATCCTTCTGTGGTCTCCTCATCCAGCTCAGTCCAAATACCAACAGAATTGGTTGTAGAGAGATGCTGCACAACAATTTGACAGCAACACCTTCATTTATAGGCTGTATAGGTTGATCTGGAGATTGACTGCCTTGAAAAATACTTATTATCACTCACCCCTGTGCGTGTGAATGGAGGTGTGAACTTTCACATAATAACAAGAAGAATTCTACAGCAATTTTTAGGTTTTAATTATCACATGCACGATGAGTGGATTTTGTGTTACACCACAATGATTTGTCCTGATAATGACCTAAAAGGCACCTACTGCACAATGTATAATACAATAACGCACTGGCAAACAAGCAGATATGCTATTCCAAATTTCCATGCTGTTCAGCTTTTGAAGCATTGCGCTATTGATGTTCTATATTTTACTAATTGTTCATGAGACACAGGTGAATACATTTGTGCTACCTGTGCTAACACTGCACATTCACAATAACGTTGCTCTGGTTGAAATTAAGGAGAAGAACTTATTTTAATACATTGTAAATATGTGGTTCACTCTGGTGCCGGAAATAGCAATGTTTCCTAAAAAGATCAGCACCCTGCTGCTACCGTATGTTGGTGACCTGTTTACAGAGCCTGGTGCTGAGACACACACACACACACACACGCCCTCAGGACACAGGACAGGGATGTCAGAGAGTATATAAATTAAAGGAGAAATGCACTGACATTTTGTGCTTTGGATCCTTCTGAACAGTATTAAAAATATAGAAGGGTAGCTTGCCAGAGACTTGTTCAGTTTTGTGTTTATTTGAGACCACCACCATGGTATTTTCTTCTCATCTCGGTCCCCTCTGTGTTGATAACAGGCTGCGGTGTTTTTGTCAGCTTGTATTGAATTTGCCACCTGACGTGACAATTGGACCAGAAGACAGTGACACACAGGGACAGATTTTAGACTATAAACCTGTATGTGCTGCATTGTCAGCACAAACCACAGTTATATTGTACAGTTTATCATTACATGTTCCTTGTTGCTTTTGAGTCAGAATTCATGCATTGCATTGTTGACAGGTGGCTCCTTCTACATCCTTGCAGGAAAATAACTCATATGACCCCCTTGCTATGTTTATACAACAGTAAAGAATCACACATCTCCAGCTGCAGTGTACAGGAGATGCACACTGTTCATAACATACTCAGGTGTGCAGTTGTAGCCTTTGTAGCTACAAGAGGTAACGAGAAGTTGAAGGTCTCGGTGATATAACCACAAGCAAAAGTAGACCACGCACAGTGCTGAGTTCATGCAAAAAGCCTGACAAATGCTCACTCTGGCTGACACTATTTGCATGGATTCAGTGCAGACGAGTTGTGCTGATACAATTGCACCAAGTCACGGGAAAAAATGTTCTGTACATCCTTGACTTATATTTGGACCCAGGCAATCAATAGGAGCAGAATTATGAGGCAGTGAAGCGAGTGATTTTAATCTGGGACTAAATATCCAGTAGTGGATTAGTTTCAGACAATTTCATACCTCCAGAGCTCTTCATGAAATATGGATAAGGTAGGAGAGAGAGAGAGGGGGATTATGAAAAATAAAGGCATTTTCCCAAACCTCCTCCTTCGATGGAGGCCAGATGAAAAGTTTTGCAGATGGGCAGCTGGAGGATTTCTTGCCACTTTGCATAGCAGATGCATCGTCTCCCACAGCCTTGGATTGGGCACCAGTTTAATTAGAAGGCCCCCCCGGTAAGATACCTTTCAACACTGACAGTGGAGTTCCTAAACATGCCCAGATTTTTCCTCTCTGTGGGACGTCTCATGGTCATGGCTGCTGATGAGCATTGGGTGTTCGGAAAAACAAAGAGAGGAGATGCAAAGATGTGAAAGAGGTCATTTGCATAGGAGGATCATTAACACAAATCCGTCCTTTTCTGGAGTCATTTACTTTGAAATATTATTAGTGTTGTGATCCGTGGCAGCAGACATGAGTCAGTTAAGACAACCAAAGACATTAACACAATATTTAAAATTCACACATTTCAAACCAAGACAGAGCTCGTATTGGATCTGAATATCTTGTTCAGATGATTCCCGGCAAACCCATGAGATCTCATGTGCATGATGCAGGGAAAATATTCTCTCCAGGGCCTCTAGGAATTGGATTAATGTTATGCTGTAGTCGAGACTGGTGTTTTGTACTCCAGCCTCATAATGGACTGAGGATAAATTATTGCAAAACTACGGGCGGCTGAAAATTAAAACGTGAGCCAGAACATGAACACAATGTTGACTGGAATTTTACAAACATTTTGCTAAAAAGGAGCACCTTGATTTTCCTAAATTGGCGTTGATTGATTGAAATCGGTCCAGCACTGATTCAAACGAGAGCTGTTGGCTAAAGCTCAAACTGATGCAGCCACGTTTATTTACACCCTTACTGGAAAAGATTTCCTGGAAGATATTGTGCTTATTTCTTATCTTTTGTTTACTCGCGTCTCTTCCTTTTGGCTATTTTCTGCTATATGCTGTTAGAATAAAGTTTATTTTGGCATTATCTGTGGGCGGCCCTCCATCCATTTAATCTCAAACTGCCGGGTGCCAGTATATTTTCATGAACTGATTACACCCTGTCTGCTCAACTTCTTTTTTTTTATCATTGCAAAAGCTTTGGAGTAGAGTAGGTTCTGTGGAGACACAAGTCTCAAACCCAGCCTGAACTATTGTTCCTATCATATCATGCAATACTGCAGAGGTGAAAGTCTATGTGGCAGAGCTGAACCCCATTGGCCCTCAGGACCTCATCCACATGAAAGATTTTTCATGTCAAGCCCTGAACTGAGGATTAGATTGTGGTTTCATCTCTTCATTAAAAGAAAATCCCTGGTCTGTTCTTATTGTTTTTATCATTTGACAGTTTTTGAGCTCCTTAAAATGGTAATGGTGGTTTCACAAAAAATCTTTATCAACATTACAGCACTTGTAATGACTTTATTTCCTATAGTTTAGTTGTTATAATTAATGCTTCTGCAAACCTATTTTAAACAGCTGTTCGCTCTTTTTTTCAGCACATATAAATAAATAAGATGAATTGGACTCCATGTGTCGCATGTATCAAATACACAAATACATCACATCATAATGGTTGCAATAATAAATAATGTGCCTAAACAACAAAGAAGCCTGTTTATAAATATGCTGCAGCAGACTGTGCTATGTTGTTCGTAATAAATATCAACTGACTGTATTTTAATAAATCTGTGAGTAACACCAGCACAAAACATCCAGCAGCAGACTCTTCATATTTTTCAAGTGTGAATGCATTTTGGGGCAAAGCTCTTGATTCACAGTGAGTGAGTGCTGACTTTAGGAACTTAACCTTTCTAACAAAAACATTGGGTTTTAAGTGCTGTGGCAGCAAAGTATTGCCAAGCAACAACCAAAAAAACTGGTAAGCAAAATATTTAATTCATGTGTTGACTAAGTCACTGAGAAAAGCACTAAGCCACTTCCTGGTACAGTATGTGTACTGTATCTGCTGCAGCCAGCCACCACAGCTTGACATGTCAGTGCAGGTGTGTTTTCCTTTATTACAACTCGTCTCAGCACCACACATGGCTGCCTTGGAGTTAACCAATGCGCACATGAAGCCCGCTCTCCCTGAGCGCAGAATCGTGCTAAAAATCAGAAGTGACTGACATTCAAAGGATTACCAAAGACGGAGATCTTAACGGCTGATTTTAAAAAACATTCTGGCAGTGAAAATCTCCCAGATCTTCATCTTGCTTTGCTTCTTAGAGCGTGAGATAGACTGTAATACAAGCCTTGATTGTGAACATGAAAATCAGTCTCTGTGATACATATCACCAGGAGACTGAAGGCTACACGACTGCAAAAACATTATATCTGTGATAATCAGAGTGTTAAACAGACAAGTGTTGTAATACGTTTTACAGCAAATCTAGAGGGACAGCATGACTTATGTGTTGTTTTCTGTCTTCTCATCAGTGGATCAGCAGGTACTGCTGTTGCCTAACGGGGTTCTCCCTGTGTTTGCGTAGGTTTCCCTTGGCTGCCCTGCTCTCCACCGTCATTAAAAACATGAATGTTAGGTTAATTTTCCTGCCCTTGACCAAGGCCCTGGCTTACAAATGGATTCAGTCCCTCGGCGCTGCTCATTGGCTGCCCACTGCCGCTAATGCTATGGGCTGAATGCAGAGAATGAATTTCCCTTCAGGGATCAATAGAGGATAAACTTAGCATAAATCCATCAAATAATTAAGAGGACAGAAGCCTTCTTATATGATGAAACGCAGATACAATCCTGCCCATGCTACAGATGTTTCTGGCTGACAGTTTTTCACCGAGAAGCCGTTTTAAATTAATATTTGCACATTTTGTCAAATGCTACAGGCTTCATCTTCAATACCTGGTGAGTTTAGCTTAGCTAAACCGCAAACCGCCTGGTTATATCCACAGCTTATGAACTGCTCACATTTATTTCTTCTCACATTTAGCTTTTGTCAAACCTACAAAAAACCTGTGTGCTTGAGTATTGAGCACTGTTGCCTCACATTTCCCTGCTCTCCCCTCGTGTACATTTGTTCTGTATGGATACTCTGGTTTTGTCCCACAGTCTAAAAAACAAGGAAACTAAAAAAACAAAATAAACAAGGAAACTAAAAAAATAAAATAAAAAAACAAAAAACAAATATGGTTACGTTGACTGGAGAAAATAGCACCTAGGTGTGAATATGAGAGAGGGAGGTGTTTAAGAGATACACTGCTAATCTGTCCATGGTGTATTCCCTGTCTTTGTCCAGTAGACCTCAAGAGCACCATTTGGTAAAAAGCTACAAAGCAGGTAGGACAATGGATGGAAACAAAACTGACTATCAATCTGAAACATATGTGTGGCAACAGTCTGAGATAAAATATGATGACTGCAGGCTTCAGCTTCTTACTGTATGCACTGCACACACGCAGACACAAGAGTGAGGCTTATCTTCCCATCTCTCAAACTGAAAGGGAATACGCATGTTTTCTCAAAATGTCAACCTTTTGTTTTACAGTCATGTCAGTGAGCCGAATGCTGATTTGTCTGTGTGCAAACATGAATGGGTACGAGAGGCTCCGACTGTGTGCAACCCACCTTACACGGGCTCGGATATGAGGTGATTGAATTATGTAAATGGTAAACAAAAATTCCTATGTGGCATGCAACTGTGTGGCCGTGAAACAAATCTAATTTAATCAAAGTACGAGAAGCCTTTAAAAATCCCAGTTTCTAAAGTCAGTTTAAGTAGAGCTGACAACAGACTGCACTCTGTTTGCAAACGTTCAACTCGCAAAAGTAAAGATTTGTGATGGTTTGTCAAAACATTTAGCACAGCTGACCTTCAGGGATGTACAGACCAATTTCAACGTCGTCTTAAATATGACACTTTTATGTTTATGTGCAAATAAGCAGATATTTTTATTTCTTTAGACATACTGCCGCCCTTAACTACAACTTTCAGGATGCACAGTTTTAATGTGCTGTTGGCAAGTCTTTTGTTCATGAGTTTTTTCCCTGTTCAAATAATTAAAGGCAAGAAAGTAACTGCAGCATCTACATTTTTACATCGACATTAACCTCTCCCTTTTTCACTGGAAACCTTTGGAACACTCATTCAGGGATGGCGAGGTTGAGATGAGTCCAATCTTTTTACAGCCTCTGCAGTAATCTCTGGGGTCTTAAAACCTCATCTATCTGTTATTAAGGCAATCAGAAATTATAGATGCACAGTTTAATGTTTGCTAGTGTTAGTCGCTTGAACTATTAAGCATTTGAAGGGAGCGTTTTCCTGAATGACCAGTGAGCCATTTGTTAAGCTAATTACAGCCACTGTCTTTGTCTGGATAAACACACATTACAGATGAGCTCACAGGTTACCTGGGGACAGCATTGCTGCTCTGTAGAATCTGCAGCCCAGGCCACCCTCTGATTTGCCCACGAAAAAAATCATTTATTGCAGAAAATATAGTTGACAATGAAGACATTTAATCGTGCATTGTTGCTCTAGTCCAGGCAACATTTGGAATAAATTGGTAATGCTGTTGTTGGAAGATAATTATTCTGAGCATACAGGGGGCGACACCTTTTCCACACTCTGGTGAAGCAAGGCAGCCCGGCCCTCGTCAGAGCTGCATAATAAATGCCCTTGATAAAAACATACACAACCGTAGGACTGGCTGTGATGAGAACTCCCCTGACCTTAATTAGCTCTGTTCATGGCATTGCATGAACCCATTACGGAGACTTTAAAGCATATCCATTTCATTTCTCACCATTTGTCTTCACCTCTGCTCTGGCTAATGAGAGCCAGAAAGAAGTAGAGGAGGGCTGTTTGGGGGCTGGAGGGCTATCACCAGCCACAGAGGTAAGAAACTGGAATAACCTGGGATTACTTCCCAGCTTGATTTCTGGCCTGCAGTCGACCTCCCAGACTCTGGAAACTTGAAAACTGCAACAACAAACTGCACTAAAAATATGGATAAATGTGAGTTACACCTTTTAAACTTAAAAAAGCAGTGTTGAACCTGTGTTACTACACAGGTTAGTGTATTTCACTTACATTCTATGTTATGAATTACTAAAAATTACTCAATGTACAAGACATATTCAAAATACTTTGGACCACACTTAAAATGTCTCACGATGATACCTGTTTATTCTCATCTACTCTCCATAACTCAAAACATCATTTTGCCCTGATGTAATAATCACAGGATATAGACAAGATGAATCCTGCATGTCATCCTTTATTTTCAACAATGCCACTGTTTTTTGGTTACCATGAATTAAAGTTATTTTGGAATTAAAACTCTATTGGAATACATTTAATGGCATTTTGTATTTTAAACGCATACCTTTCTTGCATCCATTCATCCATCCATCCATTATTTTACCCACTTTGCACATTTCCAGGGTTGCTGAGGCTGTGGAGCCTATCTCCAGAGCACATAGGTCAAAGGCAGAAAACACACCCTGGCCAGGTCTCCAGTCCATCACAGGACACACACAAGCCATTTCAAGAGTCTCCAGTCAACCTAAACATGCTCGATTTTGGACTGTGGGAGGAAATAAGAATACCTGGAGAAAATCCCAAACTCTACACTGAAATGCCCTTGGTCCAGTCAGGTCAAACCTTCCTTTATTCTTTCTGGGAGAAAATTCTGCCACTTTTTGAAAGGAATGTGAAGGAAGTATGTAATAAATTACTTACAGACTGAGGATGGTGTCTGCAGATCAAGCAGAGTTCAATGTATTGGTTATTGAAAGATAAAGGTTTCAGGACTCCCATGACTCCCTTTCAGTCACGTATGATCCCTGTCCAGATCTCTCACTCTGCACCTACATTAAGTAGCTCATCTGTAAACTGTCACGCAATAATAACCTTGAAATCCTGTTCGCTGTGAGAGAACCAGCAGCCACCCTCCAGCTGTGAGGTGTCACCCATGTTGAAATGCATTTATTTTGTCGTATTTTGTCATTTTCATGTGCATACGTATGATTTTAATAATTCACCAAAAACAAAATCATCATTTTCATTATACAAGATATTTACAGCTGTAAAATACTATGTTTGCACTTACTGATCATTATTCTTGTGCAGAGCTGTTTAATGGTTATGGAGTCCCCCCTTGGACACAGTCTTTCATATTTTTGATGTACTGTACGTGTGTCAGAAGCTCTACGACCATCCTGATATCAAAGCAGGTGATACTTAAGCTGGAGATTTCTCCCCCAGTGGCGAAGTGAGCAGAGTTGACCCTAGAGTGGCCATCCATCGCATTCCTTTGAGTACTCTCAAGCCGTAATAACACTTCACCTCCTCTTTCATCTCTCAGCACAGAGCTGCGAGCCTGCTAACTTAGTTTCCTGCTCCACACTGTTGCCGGCCAGACTAATATTCTCAGCAGTTTCTTGTGAATTGTATCATATTTAGAAAAGGCTAAATTGAGAACCGGTGATACAATTTTTTTTATTTTTTTTTTAACTCAATCAGTAAAAACAATCTTGGCTCAGTATCTTGTCTCGCCATTGCTACAAATAAATTAACCGCTGTTGATGCCAGACAGACAAGTCAGGAAGTTTTCCTGTCTGCTCACACAAGGAAATGAGCGTCAAATGTTAAAAACCCACTTCTTGACAAAAATTGAGCTGCACTGACTGTAATGGAAAATGACTGACAGCACATGATTTTCTGATTACATGCCTGACAGCTTGCACTTATTGAAAATGATGGGGACAGATGTTTGCTCTGACTCACATGCAATTAGGTTTTGACTTCATGAAAACGAAAAATTAATCGAAAGTGAAATATGGAGAAAAGATTGTTTTCTTCTGATAAGCGCTGTTTGTGTGTTGGACGAGCACGGCGCAGTCTTTTGCACAGAAGGACTTTCATATGATTTGATTCAATGTTAAATCTCCTCTGTAAAGACTGTGCCGCATTCAACTTTTGCTCACCAAGATGTCACAGTGGTAATTATTAACATTAGTGCAACCACATGCTGCGCCACATCGAAAATGAAATTCATCATTTCAGAGTTCTTCCATTTTGCGTAGGTGTGTGTAACTGTTAATGAATTAATGACCCTGGAAAAGAAAAGTTTCATATACAAAACAAAAAAATTCATAGTTTGGTTCTATGAAGTTCAACCTGCATCCAATCATAGAGCAGCTTGTTCTTAAATCACCTAGTCAGGCCCTGCCTCTTTGATGCATGAAGCTGCTGCTGCTCAGTTTCAAGGTTTTCAAACCTCAAAGTCATCATGACTGACAGGTACAAATGTTGAGTCATTTCTGATCCTGTTGAAATCCCGTCCAATATCACCATGGAGAAAAAAATATGATTACTGCAGTTATTTTAAAATGTCGTGACACGTACTTTGACATGTGATGCCGCCACAGCAGTGATTATCTTTCATCTCTCACAAGTAAACAATGTTTACAGAAATTCAATGCAGCTTTTGTTATTGAATCCGTGTTTCTCCTCTGCACCGCAGATACATTCATCTGTAGCAGAAGAGTGTGAAGCTAAGGGGCGTCCAAATCATGCGACACCCTTCATCTTTCATGGCTTCACAACGATCTCCTCCCACTCCAAACACACACATTCAGTTTGTTAATGTCTATGTGGTGTCGACCCAGCTAACTTCATGTATATCAAATGATTTATGGAAATGTTATGCCACAGAAGTCATTTGCAAATGTTTTCAAAAAGTCTCCAAATTAAAATCATTGCACGATTTGTATACAAAAATGACAAGTAGTTGAATACTTTAGAGGTCTGCATCTAGAAAGAATCAAAAGTATGAAAACTATACAGCAGAGCACTGCAAGCACTGCGTGTGCTCAGAGAGGGGAGAAATGCGTACTTATTATGCCAGAGTTACAGAACAAGCCATGAAAGTCACAGAGATCGTTTGAGCTGCTGTCCGTGATGTAGGAATAAAACTGAACATTATGAGACATCATCAGTTATTTTATCCTTCCCCTGGGGAGATTTTTGTAAGAAAAGACTGCCTACCAACATCCCACAGCATTCGTTATCAGACAGTCGGCCGCAGCAGAAGTTAAAGTTAGCCAACAGGAACTCAGCAGCTCTGCAGAGGCAGCGGGGTTCCCTCCAGCACAGATTAAAAACCCACAGGTCTGCACCGGCCACAAACACACCGGAACAATTTCAAGGCGAGAAAGCCGACTGTTGTTTATGTCGGACTAACGTTCGCCGATGTGTTTCCGTGCTGGCAATGCAGCGGTAACTTCTTGTTGCGTGTGGGTTTTGGCAAGGCGGCTGCTGTCCCGATCTCTCTGGACCGAGCTCAACCAGGATGAGGAAATAAGATGTTTGGTGTCAGCCAGGTAATTTTGTTTACCTGTGAAGTCGTTGTGCACGCGGCGCTGCTGCGATGATTATGGTTATGATTGTTGTTATCCGCAGAGTCATTGTGCTCAACCTGCTGTCAGTTTCAATTACCACCGTCTGTGGCACCAAATCCTCACACACGCTGTACAGCCCCCCTGACAGCCTTATTACTGTTAAAAGAAAATCCATACACATCAGGCTCTCTTTGTGTCTTTGCTCTCCAAACAGAGCGTGACAGAGACGGGAGGGCAAATTCATGTTATGCCTCGTGGGTCATCAGGGTCCCCGTGTGCGGATCGACACTCACTCGCTTCAGTTTCTGAAAGACACAAATGTCTCTGGGGTTGAGGACGGGCAATCCACGTTTCGAGTCGAATGTTGCCCGTCTTTGATGTGCAGCTCGAGCCCTGGCGCAGCAGCGTGCAGGCCTGGAGTGGCAGGTGTGTGTAGGTGAGCTCGCTGACCCCTCAGCAGACATGAGATCTGCCCGCTATAATTGAGCTCTGTTCCATTTACTTTCTCGTCTGTTTGTCTGCCAGTATCTTGACAGCCAAAGACAAATTATTGATCCGCGCTTTGAGGATATAAAGAACATGTAATTTAGCAGCAGAAATTCAGCTCACTGTCTGAGCCGCACGCGTGGCGCACACTGTAAGGCGCGCAGGTGATTCTCGTTGTGCAGCACACTGGGCTCATCCCTAGGAGGAAACCGAGGAAATGCCTTGCATGCTAATTCATCCTGAAATAAAATACGAAACGAGATGGCCAAATGTTTCCATATGCTGCTGTAGATGAATCACAGTACAAACTCTATAAGCTAATAAGCTGCTCTCAGCTGGTTTACATCCCTCTCAGGAGGCTTGTAAGCACAGGTACATAATAAGATTCACGCTAATTAAAGTGAAGAGGATTTTCTCTTATTATTTGTAGAACAATAAACTTCACATCCTTCTGTAGAGGACAAGACCATTTTTTGTTCCCTCTGCAAAACTGTCTACTGTGGGTAAAAAATGTCTGTTCTTTCAACAAACTGAATTTAATTGCATTTGTGTATTTTGCCCCGAGGCAAGGTTCAGCCACAACGGTTCAATCCTCACACAGAGCGGAGTGAAACATACATATATAATGCATGCGCTTCGGATTGCACTTAATATGGAAAGTAATTAAAAAGAAATCATTTTAATTCAGCACGCTTATCACAGCAGGGTTTAGAAAGTAGCATAGACGGGGATGATGGAAGGTGTGTGTCTGTGTGTGTGTTTCTAGTGTGGGGGGTGTGGGGGGGTTGGGGGGGCTGAATGGGGAGGAGGTAAAGAAAGAGAGGGCAGATAAGGTGGGATTGGTACTGTCAGAGTGTCACGTAGGATGCAGGTGGAAACGCTCCTGCTCCAAAACAGAAAGACAATCCTGCATCCTCCACATTGTGGCTGTGTACAGTCTCATCTATACACACACACACATAGACACTCACACATATATATGCAGAGCGTCAAATTCTGCTCGTTTCACTGACTACATTTAACCATCTTAAATAAGTGAAATGCCATTTTAAACAAAACATTTTAATTGCTTTGTCTTGTTACAGGGACTGCAAATAGATGCATGCATTAGAAGATTCATTTCTGGCTTTCAGAACATGGTACTTCATGCAAATAAATGTTGCCGGTTCCCCCAAGCAGCTCTTAACCGTGCCATTATTTCTTCATCAGTTCTCTCAGATGGCTACCCTCAGCTTCCCTGAGAGCATTGCAATTATCAGGAGGTGCAGAGATTTGTATTCACACACTCTTTAGGACAATTAAGACTAGGCTATAACTCATACACGTGTTGGATATCAACGACAACAGCAAAAGCAGCAAAGAGGCAGCTCCCAAGTGAACATTGAAGAATGGTCTTTAATCTTGAATCAAGTTATTTAGAGAAGTTTACTTTGGCTTCAGTGATTGAACATTTAAGCGTATCAGAAACATACCAAATCATCCATTGTCTTACATGCTTTGTACCTTACTGGCAAAGGTATGGCATACACCATGAGCAGGTCTCCATCTGTAGGTCTATCCATCTACACACACACATACACGCACACACACACACACACTCACACATACGCACACACACACACCATTCATGCTCTCAGGCTCTCACACTTACATCTAGGGCAATTTAGAGTCTCCAATCGACCAAAACATGCATGTCTCTGTCCTGTGGGAGGAAACCAGCATACAAAGAGAAAAAAAACAGGCAGACACGGGGACAACATGCAAACTCTCAAAACCGAGAGCCAGGACCTATTTGCTGGGAGGCAAGAACTACTTGAACTACGTGTCATGAATATATGTGTAAATCCTAACAATAATCGCCTCCAGCTGTAAAGCACAGGTGATAAGAAATCCAGCTTCTCTTGTATTTCTTGCTAATATCATAAACTAGTTGCAACGGCTGAAGTGTTTTCTCAATTCACTTATTTATAAGAAGCTACACCCGCAATTTTAATCTTGATAATGGATATCCCTACCAGAGTCGTGGCCTCATTTTCTGGCAAAAAGTTGCTGGTGCACAAGCAACAGCGAAAGGGAATTACAAGTTCAGATCCCCTGGCAGCGTTACCTTGGCCCTGTTAGGGAAGAACATGCTCCACTCTACTGCCCATTTACTCCACAGATATGGGCTGCTCAGCTTTTACTGAATGTTTACTCCTCAGGGAATTGGCTCCATCCTGTTAAAGTTCAGGTCACTTCTTCTCCCCTGCACAGCTGCACAGCCGCTGCTACTCTCCCACCACTTCAGTCACCTCCCTTTTCCGCCGAGCGCATTTCCCAACCCGGATAACACCGGCATTAACCTTCACGTTTGCGCCCAACATTCAAAGTGTCTATATGGGCATGGTAGGTGTTTCTAAGCACTGTGTTTGCGCAAAGCTGAGGTGCCAAAAGCAGCACCAACACCTCACTTTAACCTTTCGCTCCGTAGCTTTTACGCAGTTCGTCCTTCAGTATGAAGGTCGTGAGACAATCACTTGAAATCTATTTCTTTCGCAGCGAGTGAGATGTGATGCTGATGAGGCGGTACAGTTTTGACAAAGTATTATCATATAATTTATCTAATCAGGACGAAAATTGCCTTATTTATTTCTCAATTACAACAGGTGCAGAGTGATTTTTGCGGAGTGATCTAAATGAGCTGCAGAGGGGAACACAGAAGTGAGGGACTGAGAAACATTGCAATCAAAGGGAGTAACCACCTTATTGTCTAAACAGTGAAATATCTGTCTTAGTCCACAAGAGACAGTGAATATAGCAGTAGGATCATCATCGTCTGCAAGGCATCATACAGTATCTACTCAGGGCTAAAATTGCTGCAACTTCATCTGCTTGTTTCTACAACAACCACAACAACCACAACAAAAAAACGTAATTTATATCCTGATTTGTGACAGTATGGCCTCTAAGGTTTCATTTTGCTGATTGAAGACATGACTTTAATGCTCCCTGCTCATCTGAAGTAAATCCTTGTTGGCAACACTCCCATAATTATAGAAATACAGCAGCAACGTGAATTGGTTGCATAATGAATTGGTTACAACTTGAATGGTTAAGATCAGACTTACGCTGAAACCTTGTCTTCACAAATGATGGAATTTCCTTTTAAATAACAGAAACAGCCCTTTGTGTGTGCTGTGTATCCTTCAGCTGTACGTCTGAGATACTTTCTAAGAGTTCAGAGGAGGCCTTCACCCTCATGTCAACCGATGATGTAGAAAGCAAACCAGAAGAGGAGCTTCAAGGATTTCACACTATGGCAACATTACAGATTTAACAGGTTCAGTCAGTCTGCAGGTTCAGGGTGAAGCGTGATGGGTGTCAGCTTGCATGGTTTTCCATCTCTGTAAATCTGAGCAGCCCAGCCCCTAATGCCTTGGTGGTTAGGAGCACAAAATGAAAAACAGCAATCAGCTGCATCCCGACAACAAAAGAGGCGGCAGCGGAATCATCATCATCAGCAACTATAGGTCCCTGCCCCCCCCCCCCACCCCACCCCACTCTGACCGTGGGCATGGACGTAAATTCATGGTGAATCTGCAGCTTTCCCTCTCAGCCCCATCAGGGAGCACATGTCACATGCAGGCTTTTCACACAGTCTGCTGGACAGGATAGTCAGGCACACAGCAAATCTGCTTAGTTACTTTATCATGCCATGAAGTGTTACCCACGAGACTGCAACACTTGTCAAAGTGCATATTGTAAGAAAAGCCAGCGCCACGAGGCCACGCTCCTATGATTTTGTGACCTTTCTAGAACGCGCCTCATTTAAGTAAAAGGCTCTTTTTACAGTGACCACAAACTTTGACTCCTTTTTATATGAACAGAAAACCAGTCAGAGAGTATCACCATCACTGTCCAGATATTCTTACAGCGTCCCTTTCCCTTAAACTGCAAATGTCGAGCGGAACATCATATTTTGTTTGGAGAATGTTAAATCTTCGGCTTTTGTGACAAGAGGGACCGGGAGTTTCTGAATCCATTTTCCATCATCCTTTATTCACATTTTAAAAAGAATAAATAGACACAGGCCGTGAACACACTGGGTCTGCGACTGCAGAATATAATGTTATTTGAGGTTTGACCATTGCTACATTTCTACTCGCTGTGTAGAAATCAATTAACTGATATGTGTTGACCATAGGGCAAGTGACTCAGAACAGATGGGGTCATGAATACCTCTGAAGACACGTTGGCCTCAATAAAGCTGGTGAATTAGGACCGACCTGTTTGTCTACCAGCCACACGGGTCAATTTTCGGGCCAGTGAGGCCAAAAAAAAAATCACAAATATCAGCTAATTTCTGAGGTCTGTTTGGTGCTAATACTCGGGTGAGGACTGTGGCGAACGCTAAAAACCATTTCCACCAGAGCTGAAATGACCTCCCAAGGACACAATGGCTCCCTATTACCTGCACTCCGGTGTTATAACTGCGGCTGCACACAATGAAAACACTGAGAGGGCCGCTCGGCTGCAATCAAGACTTGAAAGGTAGCCTATTCTGCTGTCCACCTTCCCATTTAAGTGTGATACAGTCAAAGAGCCTCATCTTTCACTGTATGAACCCAGTGATGGCAGCCATTACAGGTGTTACCTGGAGACAGATAGCAAATGACTCAAACCGCAATGCCCAGATATTAGAAAAATGAGGGTTTGATTGTCCTCAGGCAACATTATAAGGCCAATTGACAGATAATATTAATGAGTGGTTTATCAACACTTGATATTTCCATGTCTGGTTTAATCCCAGCGCTAGAAGAAGAAGAAGAAAAATGTGACTGTGGTTCTTCACTAGACGACAGATTTGAAATTATTCTGAGGAGAGATCAGCTTCTCCCTTACCTGAAGTCAAAAAGTCTCACATGAATGTCTTTATCCATACTTTTTGAATTTTCAGGTAAACTGTGCGGCTTCAGAAACCAGCTTTATCTGAATGCCTGCAGGTCCCCGAAATTTAAATTTGCTGTTTGTATCTCAGTGTTGTGTTGGTCCATGTCAGGTTATGTTAATTGACTTTCAGCAGGTGGTTTGTGCCATTTTCAAATTGGAATAAACACACTTTCAGCTTTCCTTTCAGTCGGGTGTCTTTTGCAGGTTTCACAGGTTTTTTCTTCCACCTCAGAAGTAAATCTGCTTGGAGATAGTTTCATCCAACTTGAAGGCACAGTGCATCATTAAAGTGGAAGCTTTCACAATTTAATTTCAAATTTTACTGCAGTCCTGCGGACTAATCATCAAACAAAACCATGTCAAGTATAATTATGGTGTGTAAAACATGGGTTAAACTGATCTTAACCTCCCCAAAGAGTCTGGTTATTTCAGGTCATTCAATTAAACAGAGATGCTGCTTTGCCAGAGAGAGCCAGAGGAGTAGAATGATTAATGTGAAGACAAACAACATGTGAATGCTCCTTGCAAAGAAGGGCTGAGACCAATTACTCATTCAAGATTCATACAAATAAGTCAACATGAGGGGTGACCTCAGCAGACTGATGTGGATATTAGAACGTGGATTATGTGCACTGTGATATGACCATCCATGAGAATCACCCAGCCAAATACAATGAGTGGATATCTGTTCTTCCCTGATCTGCTGCTGCAGCACATACAGTAAGGGCTACGGGATATTCATGAAAGGAGGTGTCCACTGCTCGACTGCTCTGCCACATCCAATGCATTATCTTAGTGTGAAGATGAAAAGGCAGGGCGCGGGGTTGGGAGTATTATAGAGACAGATAGTGCGTTGAGATCATCTGGACGGGCTGCGGGACCCTGCCTGTACACAGCTGTGCAGCCGATCAGTGGCACTGACGCAGGAGAGAGGCCGTGAAAGCGAGCCGAGAAAGGTCAGGATATAAAGTATGGCTCTCACTCTTATTGTACCACCAATCAGCTGAGCTCGGCTGCCCTTTCCTGCCTGTCAGTCGTAGATCCAGCCTTGTTTTGATACCGCCAGCTCTCATGTCGTGAATTACATCAACGTGCGCTTGATAATGGTGGACGCAGTGGCAATTAGCGCTAAATTACAAACGCGATTTGAGTCGAGTTAATGGAGCGCAACAAAAATTAGGATTAGGTGTGATTAAACGCCGTCCTGTCCCTGGATGGACATATGGCAGAAAGTATGCAAAAGGTAGAGGTTGCATTTGCGATACCAAGTGCAGCGTGTGATGGATTACATCTAGTAAAATGACATTACACAGCAGAGATGACATTTGGTGGGTTGTTGTGAGCCGTTCCTCCAAATGCATTATCTTGAATTAAATTTACATGCAGGGTTCCCAGTAATTACCTCACTGAACGAGAGGACGAGAGAGGCAGAGAGAGAGAGTGAGATGCAGAAAGAGAGAGAGAGAGAGAGTGATAGACTGTTTTAATTGGATATTTGGCCCCTCTGGATGTGGACTGAACCATGGAGCAGCATCATTATAATCCCTCATCAGGTTCTAATTTGAACCCTGAATGCCCACTCCCCACTGTGCTCCACGCACTTGAAAGTGCAGGCAGCCTGCTTAAATCTTTTTTTTATTTATTTTCAAAGATAATAGTAAAACTGATTTGTATGAGGATAGCTCATATTAAATTGATAAGGCTCAGCTTATTCATTCCTAAGGCAGTTTGCACACATTTCTTCTCCCGACATTAAATCTTGTTCTAACAGGTTAAAAGTGCTTTACAGTGCCATCATTTTGCCCTCAGATCATTTTGTCACATTAGCTCTCCCACGGTAGAAGATTTGTAAGCCAATGCTCATGCTGAATTTTGGCACCCACATGCAGTGTGCCCCACACCCACACCTCTCTTTCTCCGGTGCATAAACAATTGAATTTCACTCAGTAGTCATCCAACTTGCTAGCAAACCATCGAGCTGTGAGGATGTCTTTGGCTGCTGGTTGCAGACGATGCGGAATCGCTCAGGGCCCCTCGGGCTGTAAGAACATAGCTCAGATGAACCCTGTCAACTCCATTACCTGCTGATGTGAAACGACCTAATGACCTTTGAATGAGCAGGCAGGTTTAAATCCAGCATATCACTGTAAACCCTGTCAGGACTGGCATGAGCAGAGTCCTGCAGATCAGCAGCAAAGATGCAGCACTGAAAATAACAGATGAGACTCTATTAAGAGTCTAAACATTCTGGTCATATCTGACATTTCATATTTCCAGCGATTATTTTCCATATGCGCCCCCAGAGTATTTCAGCTTTATTCTGCATCCTCATTGCAAAATGAGTTTTTACCAACTTAGAGGACAAGGCAGAATGCAGACAGCTCTCTCGAATCAATATGCTATAGGTCAGCGGAGAGTCTTGTATCAGTACAATCGATACTTGCACATCAAAGGAGTATGCCATTGTACACACTTAGCAAGTGCAGAAAGGCCAAACCCTGGAGGATCAACCCAATAAGTAGGTCAGAAAAACATTCCAATTGGGTCACATGATAATGTTCTTCTGCATAAGTGTCCTTCTAGATATGCAGTGCACGTGTTTGTGAGTCTGTGGCCGTGAGTGTGTTCATTTATCTTCCACACATACTTGTTTTGATCAATGTTTGAATACTCCGTTAACATTCCTATCGATTGAAGGAAAGTTGCTGCGACACCTCTGCAAGGTAACCAACTCACGGCGTATTAAACATGTTTTTTTTCTCCACTGTTCAGCATTTCTTCTCGGGAATCCATGTGTAAATTAATCTACTCAGCTGAATGAGTGCTGTGTTATAAAGGCGCACATGTCTTTGCTGGCCAAGCAAGTCAAGAGAGCTGATGCAACAGCAGTAATTTCATTGGCCATAAAGCAGCGTGTTGTTCTGCTAAATGCAAGATGTTGCGCGGAGCCAGGGGGGCTCAGAGATGATTATGATACGGGTTTTGTCTGCTTGGACAGTCCAAACAGCTGATGATCAGTGACTGATAGGAGGTAATCACAATGAAATCTTATCATCCTGCTGTGCATCGCAGATACTGCGGCTGCCGTTATCTGCAGGCAGCACAGGTGAGCGATGCATTTGTTCCCCTGCGCCGTCTGTCTGAGCAGTCTGGCCACTGAGATAATTTCACCTCCCATTCACGATTCGAAAAACGCCGGAGTTTCAGACCCGTGTGGGTGTACATGTTAACATTCGAACTTAGATTGTAGCATTGGGTTCTCATGCCTGAGAGGCACAATGAGATAAGGATGCTCTTGAACATGCTGCGATACAAAATCTCTCAATGAGGGCAGCTGCATCGATCTGTTCATTTCAAACACCAAAAAAGATTAAAACAAGCTCAGTGGGGCCACCGACTCAAAGCCTGATGTGATGGAAAGAAGAAGAAATATGAAGCAGCTGCAACAAATTATTAATCAGCAGTGATGTATCCGCATTACCATCTACATCTTTAATTAACCATATCTACTTTATTGTGCAACACTTGAACAGGATTGAGTGTTATTTGTTAAAGTTCATCTTTTTTTCCCCACTCTAAATCTTGATGTTTCTCCAGGAGTTGAAAAGGTTAATTATATTTTTGACGCAAAAAAATCTTTTTCGGCATCAAGGGACAAGTCATTTTACATGATTTGAAAACATTATTTTAGATGTAACGGAGGCCTTGCTGAAAAGGTGCCGTTTATATAAATATAAAGCAGCTTAATGTTTTTGTCTCAACAATAATTTCATCAAAATGTCCGGCACGTCCAGACAGAGGGCAAAGCAAAGTTTGTCATTGCGTCATTTGCACAAATTTGACTTCTAGACTGTTTGTAAAGTCTGAGTTTATTCTTTCTGAGGAGCAAATGTGCCAACTGAACAAACACTGGCTGTAAGCAGGCAAGAAACGGACGCACTGATTCTGTGTGTGTATGTGTGTGTGGTGAACGTGTGTGTGTGCGTGTTGTGTGTGTGTGTGCGTGTGTGTGTTTGCATTCAGCCCAGCCTCTGAGTGATCTCCCAGCTCCCCTGAAACTCCAGTTCTGTCATTTTGCTTTCCTCCAGAGCTAAGTGCTAATGTCAGCATCCCCACACATTGCTATGAAGTTTAAGGCCACAATTCTGGACCCAAAGAAAAATAGTAAAACTCAGGGTTGATGGAAAAGTTGAAACAGAACCAGTTTATTGCAGATTTATGTGTTGTGGAAATCTTGAGCTGTGAAGCATGCCGGGCTGCATAGAGAACACTTGATCCCAGAGAAACAGCAGGGAGTAACAGAAAACAAATGAGGAGCAGGCCGCAGCAGAGGAAACGGGGAGGCAGCAGACAATGGCTACCTGAGGCACAGGTAAATGAAAGCAGTCTGTGGACTGTAAAGTGAAAAACTGAGGCTTATATGCTGCAGGCCTCAGCATGTGTGTGTATATATATATGCATGTGTGTGTGTGTATATATACTGTATATATATATATATATATATATATATTTTTTTTTTTTTTTTCCAAGTGCAGCGGTCACAAAGTGCAACAATAAATTAATAGTAAGGATGCAAAAAACAATGTAAAGGCTCATTTATAAGCACAGATGTACAATGATAATAAAAATGGTGGTGAACTAGATTTTTTTTACATTGGGATCACAAACCTGGTTAATTAGTTATTACAAATTATAACATCCATAAAAGGGAGGGTTATGTATGCACCCGAAGAGAGGGAGATACAATCTGCAATACTGTGTGTTCAGCCCAGATGCTTTGTGTGTGCATATGTGTGTGTGTTTGCATGTGCGGTGTTGCATCTTGAATTCTTTAGATGATTATTATACTTAAGTGCTTGCTCTTCATGTGGATTTCTGCACAAAGCGAGCAGCTGTGTGCTGGAATATTTACATTATGTTGCTCTGCGAATAAAATTCTCATATTTTCTTATATAATCTAGCTAATTATATTTGTGTGTTTATACCAGTGTTTGCGAACACTCATACCTTCCACTTTGCATTTTCTTCCACAACTAATCTCAGGCTGGAATTACTTTAACTTCCTCTCCCACATTATACAACGTATTTAACACAATTAGCAGCTCCCTTTTCCTGTTATTTTGCCTCTAAGCAGATGAATAAATGTCATGCATGAAGAGACAGAGTCTTGTGGAGGCTGAAGTTAAGTGGAGAATTTTTAATTCCGCAAGCTGATGGGCATTAAAGCAAAGCATTACAAACTAAAACAAATCCTCATGCAAAATATGTGTCTATCTGTAGGAGAAGGCCTCGACATTTTATTAGAGAGTCACATTTGATTCACTCTGCTCTCTATCTGTCCCTTTAAAAGTCTTTCAGTGTGCATTTGAGTGAGATGAAAGAAGAGTTCAGGGAACATCCATGCAGATTGGATTACACCAGAAGAGACAGAAATCTATAGAGTGACAAAGGAGTGATGCGTTGTTTATATTTCTTTTCTCCCTTTCATCTGTGATTGCAAAGTTAACTGTCCTTGGATCTCTTTGCTCAAAGACTCCAAATGGTTCTGCAAACACAAGGTTGCTTTACGCTCACACTCCATCAAATTCAATCAATCACGGTGCTCAAACATTCTGAGCAGGCAGGAAGGATGGAGTGTTAAAATGACGGGGCTGTGTCTGATCCACCGCAGATAAAAAAGCCAATAGATCGGGATTTTAGGATTTGGGCGGCACTGTGTCCAGGCTTGTGTCATAGATTCTTTATTAGGTTCGTGGCCATTGTGACTTTAGTGTATGGCTCCAGAGAATCATGCTGAAATGTCAGTCATGCAGTCTAGCTCCTGGATTCGCGCCTTTTGAGGTCCTATGGCAGATGGCAGCTAAGCATGCCATTGTCATGGCGGCGCATCCATGGCAACACCATAGCAATGGCATGTGGCTGTTATTTCAGGAGAAATTTTATAATTAGGGTATCCACACAAAACATTGATTCAGTAGCACCTGACATATGGTTGGCAGTGCTACCTGTTAGAGCTCTGCAAAGATTTTATAATGGACTCCCATCGCTCCCGAAGCTGCCCTGCAGGCTGTCTCCCCGCTTTATTAGCCTTTCCCCCAGCTAGTACAAGTCTTGTTAAAGCTTATAAAAAACAGAGACATTATGGGATAAAATGCATGCATCACTCTGCATACTGATCTGCAATTAATGTAATCTCCTTCTTGTTAATACATTACACCACTTGTTACACACTTCAGTCATTTAAACTCCATTAAATTTGAAAAACAAGGTGTTTGAGTGAGCAGTGTGCGGAGGGATGTGCTGTCAACCTGAGATGATCATTATCCTGCATTGTTTGATTGGTCCCTTAAAAATGTTACATGAGACAAAAAAATATGGTTACTGCCTGGTTTTAGAAGCACCTTAATAATGTGGAGTATGAGGCCCTGAGGATACCCCCCCCCACTCTCCTTTAATGGTGTTGTTAGCAGTCTGTTGAAATCCTTGGCCAATACTTGAGCTTGTGAATGGCTGGGGTATGTGCAATTTAATGTGCTAGATTTCTATTTTCATGGCAGCACGGCGCCTTTGGTTGCAGGAGGTCTCCGGACATCTAGATTGGCAGTTGCAGCCTGCAGCGTTGCCCAGGGGAATCATTGATTCCTTAAACTAACCCAAAGATAACTGAAAATTAACATATCTAGTTAATTACCCTAATCAGCCAGTGCTCATTTATCAACCCAATGTCTAAATTACTTTTTGTCAAGGTAAATTAATTTCAATTGCACTTTGACCTTTAATTCTGCACAAGTCTCTCCTCCTTAAATCCCAAATGCCTCAAATGAAATTAGCACAACAATCTCTGTTTGTTGCACATTTATCATATATCCTCAGGTTGATTTTCCCTTTATTCATTTTCTGTGTTACACTCTTTAATGCCAGTTCTCCTCATATGTTTACACTGTTGGTTTGTGTAATGAGATGATGACTTTTTAACAATGTTCCTCCAGTGTGAGCTTCCTCTCATGCCCGGCGGCGTTCTTGCCCGGCTGTTTCTGGCCGCTCCTCCACTGAGCTCTCAGGCGCCAAACCCTGAAGACGCTCTCAAGAAGGCTAATTAGTCCTTGAGTGCTGCTGGTGGTCTTGAAGGGTTTCATCACTGATGAGAAATGTTTACCCAATTTTCTATTAATTTCCTCATGCATTATCAATATTTATATTTGCAGAAACACAAGAGGAACATCAGAGGGAAACACGATGATGATGTTTTTAGTTCTCATTACCAGAGAAAGTGAATCCATCAGTCTGAGGAATCCATTGCATGAACTCGGCATATCTCATGTATCGGCTGAAGCAGTGAAGCTCAAAGTAACATGAAACACAGCCGGCCGACAGCTAAACAGAGCAAGCTTTTTATGAACAGATACTGGAGGAGCCTGTCCCTCAACCACGATAGCTCACAGCGATGAATACTGTCTGACCCTATAGTACGTGTAATCAGAGAGCTGATTTAGGCCAGCCATGAAATAAAGCTGCTATCTGACGATGAGAATGGTTTCTCACAGGCATTTACACTTGCATTACTGTTCTTCCCTTTCTAGATTCAAGGGTCATTGAGATTCGGCAAAAGAAAGTTAGTTTCACTTTTTTAAAGCGAGGGCATATGTGAAACGGAATCATCTCATGAATTAACGCTCCCTTTGAGCTGATAGCCACTCACCCACTCACCAGCTCATCCACTTGACTTGTTCAGAGAAAAAAAAAATCAACTGAGGCTCAAGAACAAAACTTTGAGATAACCCAACAATGAAAATGGTCTTATCTGCATTTGTTATTCTCTCAAAACTGTGCACTGAGTTATCGCTGCCATTTCTGTAGAACTCAGCTGATGAAAGCATGTGATTGTTGTACAAAGAAAGAAAGAAACAAGGGGAAATAATTCTGTAGATAAGAAGAGATGAGCTAGTGTAGCGTAATTTAATAGTACAGGCTTGCACGTCATTAAACATTTAAAATGTTATTTCTTAATTATTCAACATGAAGAAGTCTATATTTGACTGACATATATGCAGACTGAACATATGTTCTACTGTTATATTAGATAGTTACGCAATCAGTATACAGTGGAGTAGCAAAGACTGTAAGATCGTAAAAAAAAGAAGACTGCTAAGGAAAGAAAATCACCTGTCTACAGCTTCATTGGTTCTTATATTTTGACATCTTTGTTCCCAACTCGGCTCTGCCCATGTCCTGATTAAATAATGAATCTTCTTCCTTTTTAATGACAGCCACAGCAATGGAAAGACACAATCCAGTAGCATTGTGCTGTTGTGTCGCAGTGAATGTGCGTGAGCCAAGCTGCCGCTGCTCGTGCAGATTCTAAGGTCGAGGGGATGTCTGAGCGCGGTGTGGTGGTGTTGGCACAAAGAGGGCAGCGTCTTTCCTATTGACAAGGATTATTTCTGTCAAGAGCAGCACTCATGGGCCTATCTGAAAACCGTGCTAATAAATGTCCGTCACTGTGGCTATCCATCACCACTACCCGGCAACAAAGTGCTTACTGCACCGGCCCTGAATTGAAGTAAACAAGCTCGTCTAGCTGGGAGACGCATGTAAATAAGGGGCAATGAATAGTCTGTGCATATAAAGGGATTTATTAGAGAAGGTGTTGAGGAAGCCCAAGACCTTACCTCACAGACACACACACACAAACAGCCGCGCATGTTCCCATGTGCACAATCCTGCACTTTCTTGTAAATCTGCCAAACTCACACAGTTATCATTATTTTCTGTGAGCACTTTGATTGCGTTAATTACGGTTAATTGGCTGCCTCGCTCGGTCGATCTATCATCAACAGTTATTTGTTTGTAACCGGATTCAAAGTGCTTTCTGAAGTCGCTGTGGCTTGCCAGAGATTGTGCTCTCTCAGCAGGTTATCTGAAAAAGGCTTTGGAAAGTTTCTGCATTGTTCAGGCGGTAGAGTGGCTCCATGTAATCACAAATGGCTAGGTTATTGTTTTACTGACAGGAACGCTCAGATTTCGAGATTTGTGCATTAAACATGCAGCCTAATAAAATATTAAGGTGCACTGCAGATGGCATACCGTCTGAGCCGAAAAGAAATAGATTCATATTTTCTTTTCTTTGACGTTGCTGTTCAACCTCAGTGCTGGCAAAGGCTATACAAAATAAATACAAAAGATGTTAAAGGCTATAAAAGAAAAGCAGCTTGTGTTTGTTTATATTTTTTGTTTGTCTGTGCGGTTGACATTGTGGAAAAAACTGACTGGGATTGTTTGTTAATATTTGTGAATATGTGGCCAATGTCTGCGCAAAACCTGATTGATGACGGCTACGGTGCAATTGCTCCAACCGAGCGCCGTTCTCCCTCTGAGATATGTTAAGAGATAGACAGCTGGATACATTAGCAGAATGTACCCTGGAGTGACATTCGAGACAGAGTACCTTGCCCTATTTCACTCAATCAGTCAGCTAACACATCCCCTTGGCAGATCACTGTACGCAACTATAAATCCAAGCTCCAAGCTCTTGGATTTGTACACAATTTGATGCTAAAGGCATGCGAGTGTCTATTCAAAAATCAACAGTTTGTGGTAACAGCTTCTGGTCGCCTGCTCTGTGGAGGTGTGACAGTATGTTTCGCTGGCAGACACATTCTTTCACAGTGCAACACCAAATGCAACATGCACCCCCCTCGTGAGCCTTTCTTTGTGTTGGGAATCCAATAACTGTTTCCAGAGAGAATGTGACTTGTTTCCGTCAGACGCAGCGTGTTGTGTCCGTCCACCAGATGAACGTGGCTGTAACCCGCTGGAGTTGTTCTCAGTCCAAGTTTGTGCAGGAGCTCCTGTGCTGTTGGCGAAAGAGCGAGATCTCCACCCGGTGCAGCCCCTCATTCTGGATGAATGATCTACGCTCCCAACTGCCTGGCTCCCTCCATCAAACCTGGCCAACACTCATAATAAATGATAGTGGGGGACAATGCCCTATTTTCACAGCACAGTCATCCGTCATGCCAGGCCAGACAAAGCCCCCAGAGTTTCATCATTTTCAAGAATTGCTCACACTAAAGTAGCAGAAAAGAAACCCTCGTCTGTTCAGTTATGGCGACGTGGTGCTTCTAGAACATGTGTACATGTATTTTCTAAATGAAACACGTTTGTATCTCAGATTTATTTTTCTTTGTGAATAGCTATTTGTCCTCCCTCCTGGTCAACATCCTATTACATGGGTTGTACATTCAATTTCATGTGTTAAGTGCTTAATTAACCCCATGATTATATTAGGTAGCACGCCAAGACAGACTCTTGATGCTTAATGTCAATTTGCAGGTTAATCAGGTCACCTTCTATCATCTGCCGAAGCAGCAGAGGCTCCGTGGTCTTGTCATAATTGTACACGAGAGACCGCCTCGACAGATTGCTTCTAGAAACGCATCTCATCTGTAACTATATATTCATCGTCGAGCTGAGGTCAAATGACTTTCATTGAGGGTTGAGATTGGAGTAGACCAGAGGAAGCAGCAACTCTTCAAGCAAGAAGCTTGACTGTGCTGAAGCCGATGAGTGCACCCAAATGATTTACCCATTTGATGTAGATGCTTGTGAGCAAAGTTTGTTGCATTTTTAAATGTGACTTCAAACCAAAATCTGGTCTATTTTCTCAAAATAACACTCAGATGCACCCATGCATTAACATACTAAACACTATCTTGTGTTCTAAAATGAGACTTATTATAACTAAAACAACCCAGCTGGTGTGCTTTCTTTATATTTCTTTATAAGTTAAGATGGAAGTCTATAGTTCAACTGCGCGGTCAAATATTTTATATTGGTGAACAAAGAGAAATAATGGAATGCATCCAAATGGTTCAACAAGTTGCACAATCACAGATTCAGGCCTGATTGCACAGAGTGCAGCACGAAGTGGAGAGGGTAACTCGAACGCCCCGACTTAAAATTCAAGAACATTTTTCTTGCTTCAAACTACTGGAAACCACTCATCGATGCTGAACTGAATGTTTGTTGTATGGATATACTTAATCCCTGTCACCTCATGTGGCAACAACCCAAGGTCAACACCGTGAAAATAATGTTCTGCATTTCTTTTACCACAACCCCGATCATGTTTACAGTTGGTCTACAATGTTACGTGTAAACAAATATCATTGTGATTATATTTTGAAATTTAGATTTTATTTCCCTCATATGAAAGTGACGTGCTCTGAAGAATCAATGATTTCTCTATTACTTGATTCGATTTTCGGTCGAAGGTGAGCCATGACGACTGGACTGTTTTGTGGCAGCAGATCCTGGTTGAATCTAATAAACTGTTTTCCTTCTTGAGAACACAAAGGCTTTAATGGCTGACCGGTGTGCAGAGCCACGGAGCCTTAATGCATTTCACGGTCCATTTCCCTCACATGAGTCCATCCATTGACAACAGCAAACCATTTTTTATCAATATGATATTTCACGATGAATGTGACATTTGGTCCCAGACAAAAGTGCTCACACTCACACTCATATATGCATCCACTCACCCCCGCCACCCCACCCCGCCCATAACCACGCTTTAAAAAATCGTTTTCACACTGAATAATGCAAAACATGAATAATCACACAGCTCACAGTTGACAAAGCAGGTAAGTGCAATCTTTACGTGCAATCTGACAAAAGTCTGCCTCGTTCCCCCTTTCAGCCTCCGCCCTTCTCCCCCGCCCCCTGCTTCAACTTGCTCTCCAGGTGATAGATACTATTTACATGGCAGAGGAAGTGCCGTGAATGCTATGAGTAAGGCACCTGGGCGCTGGCAGGCAAAGACAAAGTGCCTTGAGATAGAAATGTAACAGCACTATCTATCTGGGTTATTAGAGTCCCCCCTTAGGATCCTTTTCAACAGAACACTGGCCATTATGTAGGCCACAGAGAAACAATGCGGAAAAAAAAAGCTTGGCTGTGGCAACATAGCAGAGGAATTAACTCCAGAGCCCTGAACCCTCTGCATCCCTCCTTCTTCCCCCGCCCTCACCAGATAGGATAATGAGAGAATGTGCAAAGAGCCGGAGTTGTTGGGAAGCGAGGCTAGAAGTGGCAAATCAATATATCAACACGTTTATACGGCAATGCCATTATGACCAGCACATTGCAAATGATTATTACTCTGTCTCTCTGGTGGGGCTCAGGTTTCTGAAAAGCCAGTAAACTTTAAATCAGTCATTTGTCTTCCTGCTTGGAGAAATGACACAAAATTGGATGCCGGCAAACCGTGCAGGTGAAAGTTTTTCTATACGGTATATATAAATGGTGCAGAATTATTGATGCTAAAAAAGAGGTCGACGAGAATTGAAAAGAGACAGTGGAAAAAATGAGGCAAGGAGCATCGGCAAAATGGATGTGTGTTTGTGCCAATGTTTGTATGACGTAGTGGACTGAGACAGCAGCCGAGGGTCTGTAATTGATCACGGTGCAGCCTTACCGGCTCTTGCTTTGAATGTTCAAACGGATTTGTCTTCAGGTTGATGGATTAAAGCAAGGTGGGAGGGAAAGGAGGGGCTTGTGAGGAACAGAAAGAAATGAAACATGTGCAGACTAATCCCCACTTGGTTTGCCTGTGCAATATAATAGCTCCAACCTAATGTAGGAGTGATTGTGTGCGTGCTCCCATGCCAGCCAGGCTTTGCCCCCCCGCCGGCGTTCTTGCCACTCCCAGGCCCCTTACTGTTTACATTTGACCATTGAATTAGTGTGCTAAAAATCTCATTAAGTAGCCTCCCTGTGCCCTGCTCTCCCAGCCTCACACACCTCCTTTTAATCAGATGGTTTTGCTGCTTCTTATAAAGAGGCTCCACAGTGACTTCAGCAGCCTTAGCTCATCTGCAATGCAATTACAGACATGCAGGTTAATGAAATAAAGTTGTAGAACAAGTCCGTGTGTGGCTAGTATTCTCACACACATACAGGAGACAGTTACTGGCACACACCTGATAAAGCAACATAATGCCATCAGGCTGTTACATACACATACCACATCACATTCAGCCACCTCCCACACATGCACACATACGAAATGTGCCCTCGCCGGCGCAGAATGTACAAAATTTGGTGCGTGGGTTCAGATGCACTCTTGAGCATGTGCACACAACAAGTCTGCAAAGCTATGCATAGACAGGAAAGTCATTAAGGGAGCATTTAATTAAGGCCGGGAATAAGGTCAGCGTTGGAAGGACAAACATATTCTAATAAAATGTGGGTGTGTGTTGCACCAGGATCCCGCAGCGCTCTCATACATCAGGCCGGGCTGCGAAGACCACGGCTCAATTTCGTAACCCAGCTATTTCTATGCAGATTAAAAGCTCATTCATCACGTCCCCTGCACTCAACTTTTGATTACATGTGCTTTCTCTTCTCCTCTGCTCTCCTCACTTCTCTTCTCCATTACCCACTCCTGCTGGTGTTCTCTTTGGGCTTCATGCTACCACAGAAACAAATGTGAAGCCATATCCTTAATTAAATCAATCTGCAGGGGGCCAGCAGGTGCATCCACTCACCTTTGCTGCGGCTCAGTCGGGTCGATGCACCCAGACTGACCTTGATCATGCTAATCTGTCGCAGCGTACTTGCTGGACCGACAGACAGACACTGGGCGACTGGAGTCAGGTGTCAGGTGATGACAAAGAGGGTCACAGAGGACCCCTCCGCCACGACCGGGTGCGAGAAGAGCTGACGGAGAGACAAACTCCTGATAAGTGCTCACCTCCAGGATCGAGGTGTTAAATAGATTGACTTTAAAAATCCGTGCAACTCCACACTTTTACAGACTCATTGTTAAATATTTTTCGGGCTTTAACTGCAAAGTAATTCCTCGTTTCCACTACGTGGCACCGGCTCAGCTCTACTCCACACGACTCAGCCTTGTGTGCGTTTGTGTAACCTGGTACTGTTTTTTTAGTTCCTACTCACCTGCCTGGCCAAACTGGGCCAAGTCGGGCTGGGTGTCATCAGAAACACCAGTGTATCAGCGCGAGTTAAAGCAAACAAACAAATAAATGAGTTAAAACAAACAAACAAGAAAACGTTCCTCCCACGGTGAATTTGGACTGGATACAGTAAAGTTCATACTTTGCGTTGAAATGCAACCCTCATCGTCTGATCTTGCAGTATTTGTACTTGTACTTGTAGTATTTCCCAAACTACCATTGTTTTTCCTCTGTATTTCATTTCATTGCCTCCAGCCTCTTCTGGAACAACACTTTTCTTCTTGCTGTGGCAGCCACATACCCAGGAACAAAATTATCATCCCTCAATTTTCTCCATTGTGTGCATATTGTGTTTATTGTTGTAGTCACGCGCATGTGTTGTTATGACGACCAAGTACTTTAAAGGCAGCACTAGAGTCAAGTACAGTCGAATTGAGTAGAGTTCAGTAGAGCCAGACCGGTACAAAGTAGTGGAAACGGGGCATAGTTGAGCTGAGCTAACTACTACAACATGATACATCAATAAAAAAAGAAATGGGAACACAAAGTGTTTGATAGAGTTTAGAGAAAAAAAAAGTCAAAATGCAGAAATGTCTACACCAACTCTCAAACTGTAACTATGTAGTTCACAAAACCTTGAGGACAAAAATGATTGACTTGAACCTTCAACAAGCTTATAAAAGATCAGTTCAGATAAAACAAAGCTGGTCAGACCATCCAAATGGACAAATCTGACTGACACATCTATGGGTTTTCAAGGCTCGTTAGATGTTAAGATGCAGCAGTAATATACATGCGTAGGAAAACCACAAATCACATTCAGGGCAATAGAATAACCACCCAGGAGTGTGTGTTGCGAACTGTCAGATGACATCACATGTTGTTTTAACAAAAGTTGAGCCAGGTCAACTTTTAATGAGGGAGCTGTATTTTTTCACACATCGCTGTTGTTGACACTTTCAGTCTGCCATGGGTATTTGTTCTCACTGGATTCCTCTCTAACTTACATCTATTAAAGTAAAGTGCAGTCTCTGTTTTTTATGTGATGAAATTACCAACTTTTCTCTTGCTCTTTGTATGTAGTTCCATATTGAAGTTCTCTAAATGAAAGCCACTCGCTACAGTTAGCAGTAATTACTCATCGATTGCAAGTAAGAAATGAAGTTGTCATCCTCAAACAAAATGCACAGTTCTGAAGTGCTCATTCAGAAAACTGAATTGCAACGTAATGATTTATTACTACAAAAGCGAAATGAATCTGTGACAGCAAACTGAAGCATTGTTTGTCTGGGTTAAACTCAGGCCAAAACAAACTGTGTCTTTCAAAATCTACTAAATATACTGTACGTCCTTGACATGCAGAGGAACAGAAAAAAAAATGCAAAAGTAGCTTTGGTGCAGTGTGTCTAGATTTACTGAGACTTGCTTCACAAGAGTTTGGGGGCTGTGGGCTAAGGTTCATGTCTCCGGATTACAGGAAACCTGGCATTTTAAATGTTATGTTGGGACCAGTCAACAGCCTCCACTCCCTGGGCTGAACCAGCCAGTCCAACCAGTCAAAATAAAGTGACACTTTCACACCAACACAGCCCCACACAACAGGGCAAAAAGAACAAGACACAGTTTGGAAAATATGCTCACAGTTGTCACAGTGGTTATTTTAGGCTGCTGTTAAAGAACACAACAAACCTGAGAAAATACAAATGAGACAAGCACAGAGAAATGGTCTGAGGAAGGTCCATTCCCTCAATGATTAGAGCGGGGATGATAAAAACACTGTTGTCCCTCAGACTGCTTAAATGTAACTAAATAAACTTGAGAATTGGCAAATTGTCCTTCCCACCATGTAGGACAACAGCTTCAATCTTCTGTCACACACACTTTAACTGAGGGCCTTGTTTCTGTTATAATTAAGTAAGCACAATGAAACAAGGAACAAATTAAGTTTCTTTTTCTGCTCAGTCTCTCTTCCTTTTGCCCAGTCTCTGCTACTCTCTCTGTGTCTCTCTGTCTCCCAGTCATGCACTATAGAAAAATCACAGTGTCAACACACATGATTTTTTAAACATGTGTACTGTATCTGCAAACAATGTGAATAATGTAATACTGTTCCATGAATTGCTGTATGTGATTTAATGCCATGGCAAATCCCCTGCCATGAAATTAAGAATTAAAGAAGCATTTGGCATTTCTCCATCCCATAGTCAATCCCTGGCTGGCTTGCATGCTCACTGCATTGTAAAGGCACTTTAAAGTTTATGGTTGGCAACTGTGGCATTACTTCTTGAGGCTGCAGAGTTTATCGCCATCTGTGGAGAGTCAACAAGCCTACTCATAGCACAAGAGGCTCTGTGAATGAGCGGTGTGCTGGCCAGCACACAGTGAAAGTCAAACAGATCGATCCTATTCATGTGATTTCTGTGTATATAGTCTAGAGCAGAGCCTTCACAGAGAATCTCAAAGTAGGATAAATCCATCCTTCGGTCAACTCCTTACTCTCTAACTATTCTCACTGGACTGTAAATAAAAAAGTCTCTTTGAAGAGCAATAAAGCTACTGTAGGAGACATAATGAAAAAGCACTTTTTGTTTGCTTCTGGTTCAGTTTTGTATGAAGGAGTGGTCAGTAATACAACTAGTTAGCCAGCCACCATTATTGGCTTATTGATTTAGTTCTTGGTTGCTCTGGCTGTCAACAACGCCCCCACAAAGATACATAACACCAAAGTCAGAGAGGCGAAATGCATCCCTCTGCAGTACAAAATGTCAGAGAAACAAAATTAAAGCGTGGGACCAGTGTACATCATTAGTTGGTATTTTCATCTGCCTCCTGATGGAAGTATGTTAATGCAGACAGTAGGGACCAGTGCTTTTACTGTGTTTGCATTGTTTTACAATTCCCTTAGTGCATACAGTGTCAACTTGATAGTGAAATATTCAAGGCATTGCTATGCTGCCTGCCTGTCATTTTCTCTATGTCCATGTCAGGTCTCATATTTGTGACTTTCGTAAAATCAGATTCTCAAGTCCAGTCACATGGAAGTTGGTGAAAGTGAAGAATCATAATGCTAAATCCAAAGAGTAGGCTTAGAGAAAGGGTTGAGCTAAATGCTAATGCCAGCAAGTTACTTACATGCTCACAATGTCAAGATAAGGTTGCCAGTTTTTATTTTTTCAATCATGTGCTTGTGGGCTTTCTTCAGGTACTCTGGTTTCTTCCCACAGTCCAACAATGTGCATGTTTAGGTCAATTGGAGAATCTAAAATTGCCCCAAAGTGTAAGTGTGAGAATAGGCTGTTAAGGGGGAATTCCCCATCTTCAGCCCATTTTGCAAAGACAGAGAGAGAGAGAGGCTGTTTACCATCTTTTCCGAGTGCACTAGGGTGCTAAAATGAGATTGGGAGGGTTGAAGGTTTTGTACTGTCTTCTTTACAATTACAGGGGTTGTGTTAATACATAATTAAGCTCATTTATATAATTGGATACACAACACATCCCAACTTGCAAAAAATCATATCAGGGAGGTCCATCCAGGGATTTTTGCGGATAAAGAAGACGTAAAACATTTGTTCAGTACAATAGTTACATCTAAATATGTAGAGCATTAACCCCCCAGGAGTATCACTTTAATTGTGTTACACTATCAATTCACAAGGATGATTAATTTATTGGTTCTAAACATTTGGATAACATTGAAATAGAAGAGAATTTACTATCACTTTTATGTGTTGTACAGTCATGGGGAAACTGTAAATTTAAAAATGTAGACAAAACTCAACGATTTGGGACTTAATAGATTCAGCTTTAAATAAGCAGGATGAGGGAAAATGTTAGTTATGTACATACCTTCTCTCCTCTCCTTGAAGTCGCTCCTCCTCTGGAACTGCTCCTGAGTCTTTGCACTGCGTTGCTGGTGCTTCTTCTCTCTGTGCTCTTGGTACCTCTCCACCAGCAGCTGAACACTCAGCCGTCTCTGCAACCCCTGGTGCATGGTCCGACCATCAGGCTCCTGGCTGGATCCAGCAGCAGAGGGGGAGCAGGTGCTGCTGTTGGGGTCCGACATCCCTTTGCCAGAGGAGCTTTGATTTGGTGTCTGCACCCCCACCCTGTTGTTGGCCAGGTGTGGTTGTCTGGACAACTCGTTCATCTCAGGGTCACAGTCAATCTCCTGTGAAGCCAGGTCTTGCCTTCAGCCTGATCTTCTCCTGCTTGTTTGACCTGAAGACATAAAAAACATGTTGAGTACAAATGTTCCTATTTGATAATGTACAACATCAAGCCCTGAAACGTCATAAGACCATAGGAGATAACACTGCAAACACTGGTTCTTTGTTTTGATGTTATAGAGTCATCATATGCTAATACTTATCAGCCGGGGCCTTGAGGATGTGCTTTGAGTAACATTTCAATTAAAGTTTTAGGAAAAACAGCCAAGTTTTAAATTATTTGTGAGTGTCATTGCTTAAGCTAGTAGAGCAGAAGCATGTTGTAAATTAATTTAGTAACAGTTTTTGAGCTTCCTTGCTTGCAGAGCTGAGTTAAGCAGATCTGCATGTGCCACATGCAATAAATAACAACTATTTTGAGGTGCTGAACAATTTGTGTTTCTACAGGTTAAGTATGAAATAAGATAGATGAAGGGAGGTGCTCTTAACACGCTACTTACCACCAGGCTCCTGGTTCGGCATCAGGTTTTCCATTCCGACCCAATTGTTGATTAGAAGTGGTTTTGGCCGCTCCCGTTTAGGGTCGCAGGTCAGGCACTCATGCAAAGGTTTGCAAAGTTTGAGCAAAGGTTTCTTCTGTGAGTGCAAAAGTTTTCCAAGCTTGCAAATATCTCGCGAGAGAGACCAGTCGAGTCTAATCTTCAAGAAAGTAAGATACATGACACTTTAGGCTGGAGAGTTCTGCCCCCTTACAGTGTTTGACAGTTCCGGAATCAGAACTTTCCGGGATCAGAACATTCTGGAATTTGAACATTCTGAGCAGATGTCATCACAGAATGTCGAGCACTGAATCCTACTGCCCTTTTGGGGGCATTCAGGTAAATGTAGAGTGCTTCTCCGTTTGTTGCCAGTTTCCTGTCAGTTGAAGTAAGTTTCACACCCCATTCATTTGCTATTTGCTGTAGTCAAAATGCACTATGACTTTAGCTATCCCTTTAGTCAGAGAATGCTACACTACCTGTTTGCACCTGTTTTAAGGATTCACCAGCTAACCAGCTGTTGACTGCAGCTTTCTAAATCATATGAGCTTGTTCCAGACAGTGCTAAACAAGCTTTTTGCACCTGTTTCCAGTCTATATTACCCCAAGAAACCTCTGTCTTCCAAACTTTTTTTTCTGTCTTCAAACTTCAGTGAGAAATGTTTGAGAGAGTGCTTGTGGAGTGACACTGATAAAAATGGCAAACTTGCAGGTGAAGCCAAGGGTCTTTCTTTGTGATGTTTGCATGTTTGCCGTACATGTGGGGGTTTTCAGTGGCTACCCTGATAAGTTAAGTAATTAGCAGATTGAATGATAATCGTGAGTGCAGATATGAGGCAGGCATCGATAAGTCAGCCCAAACCAATAACTCGGCCACCTCAGCATTAAAAACAAAATCAATAGTGCCTTGCCAATGCCTGGAGAATGTGCTGGTGCACTTCTGAAGAAGTGTAGTTATCACCGAGCAAAGCACAATTATCACTGAAGATGACATCATTTGTTTGTTTACCACTATCTGACCACAGTGTACGTCAATGTGTACAAACTTAATAATAAGAAAAGAGATAACTGTGTGTGTGCTTTGAGATTCAATCCATTATTACATTCATCTGAATGAACAGGAGTACTGTTGCAGAAAGGAGGTATCCTGGGAAAGGTTGCTCCCATCATGGTACAATAGACTGTGGCTCTGCCTGCAATAAAACTCAAGTAAACAAGCCTTATTAATTGAGATGAATTGAATTTTATACAAAGAGGATTCAGCTCCTAGTGCAAGAGAACCTGAATATTTTTGTTAATCCTGGTATCTATTGTGAGGATGGAAAGCCACATTTCCTTTCTGCAGAGACGAAAACAAGGTTTTCATTGCATTCACAATTGTTGAAGAATATTATTTTCCAGCAGCTTTATTCATCTAAAATAATTCAAATTCTCTCTTTCTATGTTTCTTTGACAGCAAAAACTTTCCCAATTTTGAAAAAACCTAATGGACTCGACATGTATAAGTATAAATAGTTCGGACAGCTTGCCTCTGGAATTCTATTTCACTTGTTTTGGGAATAATCTGACCTGAAACATTCAAGTAATATACTGTACTTTATCAGATATTGAGGCTTCCATAGTGTGGCATTAATATGATGTATTGCATAATTATTATTATCATTATTGTTATTCACGATTTATACTTTATTTTAAGTGCTGAAAATGAAACACAGGTAACAATGAATGACTCAACATAAACTCTCAGGTCTGGTGAGGATCATCATGCACTTTGGAATTGGCAGCATTCTTACAGCTACTAAACAAGGTTTTCACGGTGCAGTATTGTTAGTCTTTGAATTAGCAGCTCTGAAGCCGCTTTTGTGCGATGGCATGGCCTCCAGCCTGGAAGAAGTTGGAGGCATGTTAGACTCAGGTTGCCTGAGGCGATGGACATCAGTTTGACTGGCAGATGAGAGGCATCGCAGATACATATGAAACAAGCAAAAACAGCTAAATATGATCTGAAATATTTGCTGAAATAGTCCAAAAGAACAGGTTCTTGTGCTAAGACAGGACAAAGATGGAGAATTAATTGAATGTCCTCCATTTTAACCCAAAGATTATGGCATGTAACCACTTTGTAATCACCAGCCATGTGGTTGTGGGATCGCAGCATGAACAGGCCCTCTAATGAGGACCCTGACACTGATGTTAAATGTTTTCAACCATCAAAAGTGAAAATACATTTTCCCTCTAACAGCCTGGTTCTGTCTTTGAAACAGTGCACCACTCTGTATCTTTTTCATATTTAAGCCCTGACTTTATAATTGAGTGAAAGTTGAAAAGTTCATCATTTTAATGGAATGATTGTACAAGGTGAATTTTTTTCATTAGAGTATGAAATGCACATCTGCACATCCTGTCAAGATCTTGAAAATATTTATTTTGGGTCATCCATTTGAATAAAATTATTCTGCCTTCCACTTCTGTTTCCTTATTATACCACTCAGCTCTGCTGCTTTCAAATGACTGCAATGAATTAATCTATAAATATAAATAAAATAAACCCACAGCATAAACAAACCCTAGGTTCAATCTTTCGAAGAAAATTTGCCACAGACACTGCCAACAACATTAGCTGTATAGAGAGCTCAACTGAGTCTGCTGAGAAAGCATAATCCATGCTCCTTAAAAAGCTAATGTTTTTATAGTGGCGACAACAGTGTGGTTTTGTATTGCCTGTGCACACATATGAACCTTAAGAGGGGCAACATTATTTAGACAACCGTTGCTATTACTGGAAATAACATTCAATTATTAAATGTTCCACGCATTCATTTTTCACATTTTCAGTCTTCCATCTCCAATGTGCTGTTCCACCTGCTTCACTAGGGGGTTTTATTCTCCCCATACAGTTTGCAGAGAAGATGAAAGTGTCATTTGTTCACCTTACAAGAAAGAGTCAGGGTCATGGGTGGCTGTGGGTGAACATTCTGATGTGTATGACGTGTTTGATTTGTTTCTGTCTTCTTTCTGTTGAGTGTTGCTTGAGATGTGTCTCAGATAAAGAAGCTTCCCAGAAATGGATTAATCACATTCAGCCCTTGCTAATCACATAAATCCTTGAATAGACATAATGTGTACTCACAGTTCCCTTCAGCGCGCATACACAGACACACGTGAGTCAGTGTGAGTCGCTGGCACAAAGAAATACTCACATGCATATCTTATGTATGAATGTCATTAAAGTTTCACATAGGTATGTGGCACGTCTTATTTATTTGATACAAGGTTTTATATTTCTACAGTGTTGCCTCCACAGACCGAAGCTCCTAGTGAGTGGGATTTCAAGGTTATCATTGCAAAACAGTTTACACATGAGATACATAATGTAGGTACGGAATGGAGGGTCTGGACAGGTATCAAGCCCTGAAACATTAATCTTGAATCGACCAATAGATTGTACTCTGCTTGATCTGTATTCACCATCTGTAAGCTATGAGTAATTCAACACTCATTCACACATTCATGAAATAATGACAAAATTTCTTGCCCTGTGTTGACCAGGCTATTCTATGGTTTAACCGGGTCAGACATTTCTACATGGAGTTTGCGTGTTCTCTCTGTGTCTGTGTGTGTTTTATTCAAGTACTTAAGGTTCCTCCCACAGTCCAAAAACATACACTTTGGGTTGATTGTCTACTCTAAATTGCCCCTAGGTGTGAGCAGTGAATGTGAATGGTGTGTGTGCCATCTGATGATCTGGAGACCTGTCCAGGGTGTAATCCCTGCAATCGCCCACGCAACACTGGTCAGGTACATGATGAGTGAATGAATGAGAAGCAGTTGTGTCTTTTTGTGGAGTCATCCGGGCCTGGTTGGGTGTGTGGTGGCGTGGTGGAGTTTGCCTGCAGACGGTGTGTGGGATGTGAATGGCCTAGCAGGAGCCCCGGACAAAGATGCACCATTAGAGTTAATATGCACACTCCGACACTGCTTGAAAGGAGACATTTGGAAAACTGCACACTGCTGTGATAAGGGTGGATATGACAGTTCGTCCTCTCTCTCCTCCCTGCCTCCTTTGCCTCAATCCCTCCAGCTCGCTGACTGTCTGTTACTCCCTGCTCTGTGTCTGTTTCAACACCCCTCCTCCTCTGTTTTCTGCTCCTTCTATCTTTTCCTTCCTGCCTAGGCTCCTCTCCTGGTGATGGCTGTCCCCGACACCTCTGTTCAGTCAGCCAAATGTCACGTAACAGAAACTGAAATATCAACTTGGCAGTCGATATGGCAGAGAAATGATGGGGAGGGGGAAGGTGTGCCCGTCTTGTTGTCCTCATAGGTGCCCTGAGCATTACCAAGTATTGGACACTGCAGCACAGAGCGAAGTGATGACAGTCTACCAGCTGGGAAAAAGGGCAAACAGAGGCCTTTAGACTAATTATTCCAGTCCTTCTTTGTGCCGCGTCTCTTACAGTAATATCACATTCAAATGTACCACCCACTACTGAGCTGAAGATCACTTGCTTTACTCACATACTGTGGGGTCTGTGTGTATAGTGTTAGAGCATATGGAGGGGAGGGCAATAAGGAGGCAGAAGGTTACATTGAGGGTACAAGGGACAACATAGTATGGTTTGTGACTTACAAACTAAGCCTCATAAATTGTGAAGCTTAGTTTGTGCTATGAATAAAACAATCACAATGAAAATTATAACATGCAATCAAATATTCACAGTGGCTTTATTTCAGACATGTGACATAATAATAATCCTGCCTGTTTTGGGAGCTTTCATTTGCTCTGTCACTGCTAAATGGTATCTCAAAAAAAAAAGAGAATACATAAAATATGTACTGCACTGCTACAGTATGTTTGCTGTAAATTTGGAAGTTTCCAATTTCACCTTTGATGTGCACATTAGTGGAAATTGTGACAAATAGGAATTCCATTAATAAATTAGGATTTAAGGTTAATATTTGATTGTGTTCATGTTTTCATTGCTTTGCTTCCTGTATTTATCAATAGTGAATCTGCTTGCTCCAGCTGAGGGAGTCCAATGAAAGTTTCCTCTTGAAAAATGAAACGTCGAATTTAATCCCTGCTGCTGCCCCGATAATTCTAATTTAGTCCCCAATCAGCCAACTTCACTTATGTCTCTGCTAATAATGCATTATGTTTATGCTATGAAGAGCACATTCATACTTCATGTCATCAATATTAAACAGCATGTAGATCACATCGTATCTCCTCAGTGTGTGCATGCGGTTAATATTAAGAAGCAGAAAATAAAGTATTTACTGTCCTCCAGGAATTGAGGAACATCCTACTGTCATTCAAAGTGCAGGCACTATCTGTATGCTTCTATTCTCCCTCTGGCCCTCCATTATTTTGTAGATCTGGTTTGGAAATTTTATAACTTTCCCTGCAGCACACTTGACTTTTTCCACATGCAAGTATTTGAAGGCACGGTTCCACAGTGGTGACAACCATAACTACTGTTTGAAAGATGTTCAGAGTAATTTCCCTTTCACAGGAGACGGTCAGGGTGAATCCAAGTTTGCAAATGACAGGAATGTGAGATCAATTTGAAGAATTTGCATACACACTGTGGTTTCTTGTAGCCAACATGACAAAAGGTGAGGAAGGGATTGTGATTTTGTTGATTTTTCTTGTCCAGGATGTATTCCATGTCTTTGCCCGATGTGCACTGGGACAGAAACCAGCAGACGGCCACAACATGGCTGATATTATGATAATGGATGGATGAATGGGTGTAGTTCCTGGGACTGGATAGCACATAACAAGATTGTTTCTAATTTCTCTGGAGAATAAATTAACTAGTATCAGTGGGCATAATAACTGTAAACACCTTTTCATCTTAATCACTTCATCTTCTCTCAACACAACACAGAATACTGTGGGCATATTCTTTTCACTGAAAAAGTATTTACTTTTGTAAATAAGTTATGTATTCTCCAGTTCTATATGCAGCACCAATGTTTCACAGCAAAATAAAGAAAGATACATTAGTAGTCTTTGACTGCTACACATTCATAGTTTGTCTATGGGAGATCACCTGGGACAGGTTCAAATCAATACGTGGAGAAATCATTAATAATAATCAGAGCACTTATTGGCATCCTTACAGCAGCTATTAAAGAATCCTGCTTTTTTTCACACAGTCTTCATTTGAAGATCCAATTTCCTTTGACCTTTAATGACACAGCATGTAGCTGCTGGCTCTGGAGAGACACATTAATAGATGTTGAGAAAAAAAAAGACTATTACCAGCCTGCTCTACCTAACTGTTAATAGGAGAGAATAGAAAAAACTGCCTGGCCGCATGTCAGGCTGCAGCAGCTCGATTAAGCCTGTAGCACTGGCCCTGCTTACACTTTTTAGTCTGCACGGTTACCGTTTTCTCTATCTGAGATGATGCTACAAACATTTTAGAAGCCTTGTGACAAGACAGAGGACATCTAAGATCTTGCATGCTGGAAAGGAAATTGGAAGCACTCCTCTTGTGGTAGTAATTTAGCCTGGATAGTATTACAGAATGAATTATTGCACGCATACATAGTCCATTATGAGACATTATGAATACCCTTGTAAATATCAAATGTGCAAGAGAAATGCAGGGAGTCCATTTATAGTGGATGCATTTATCATACTGTATAGATTCAGAGCTGATGCAATCTGATGTGAAGTGCTTCGATTGTAGGAATTAAACACAGGGAAGGTTTGTCCTGACCCCTATCACAAGCATTGTTCGCCGAAAGATCCTCTACATGCTAATTATGGCCAAGTTGTTTGTCGCGGAGCAGCTCTTTCTCTTGTTTGCTAATGAATACCATGTGTGTTGCTGCTGTAGCCTTGATTAGAATGGATTAGGTGACCTCTCCTCTCTCTTCTGCTTGCATCCACCAGCAGAGGCCTGAATGCTCATCTATTCTCGCTATCGGCCAGTCACACCTTTAAAGTGTGCCTGAGCCACATCCAATGGGATCTGCCTGCTTCTGCGGGTGCACATGGCGGCTCTTGTTGCCTGCTGGGATGCATCTGTGATCACTGGGAGCCCAGTCCGTCTGATCTGCGAGGTGAGGAGTGGGCAGAGAGGATCCAGGCGCTTTAAAGTGCACCTCGGAGGGATACCTGCAGGGAGCGTGTGACCTCCAGGGTCCTCCAATCCGTGCACTATTTGTTTGGTTCTGCTAATTAAGAAGCAGTGTTCAGGCTGATTGGTTTCCACTGTGTAATTACTAAACCGTCTGCTAAGAGTGCTTTCCATCTGAGTGCCAGCCTCCCCCTCTCCACCATGAGGAAACGATGTGAGAGCCTGGTGATGCAGAAAGCCAGGGTCGTGAACCTCATTTACCAAAAACACACCCAAGGATTCCAAACAAAGATCAAGGACGAGGAGCTGTGATGGCCATACGCAAGACAGTGCAGCGGACAGGTGCGAGCGCGCTCACATCTCTTGTTGCTGTTTGCTTCAAAGAGCCCATTTTTATGAGGGGAAAGTATGACAGTTGCAGTGCTCCCTCTGAAGGAGGCTCAGACTACTGAACCCTGCACACCAGAAGGGAGGAAAAACTGTGGAATAAGGTTTTATCTGCCGCTATCTGGAAGTTTTTCAAAACTTGGAAAGAACCAAGCGGAGTGACTAAGGCGTCAGGCCCAGAATATCATATCAGAGGAGTCCAAAAAACAAGCACAACAACACGCCAGGCTCCTAGAATAGTAACACATTGAAAGTGACAACAGATTAAATAAAGAAGTTTGCTCTCACATTCAAATGTGAACGTGAGCACGACTATTACAAAACGTCTACATTAAAGAGTTCACGGTAGATTTTCATTTCAATAAACATTTACCCCGACCATCACCGTATAGTAATAATGACACAATTGCAAGTGTCAAAGTGTCAACTGCACTCCTCTCCAGCATGCAAGCCGGAACTGCACGTTCAGTCTGTTTGATCTTTACAATGCCGTTCAGTATTCATGAACCTGCTAAGCGGAGCAGAATATCTTTTTGCGAGGATGCTTGCCATGAGCCGCTTCCACAATATCACTGCTTAGAGGGACAAGCCAGCAAAGTCTGCCATCCAAATGAACAGTGAACAAAGAAAAGCTTGATTTTCAGCTCCGGGTTTTAAACCCACAGATGAGACAGAAAAGGGAAAATGGAAGGAACCGCAGTTATCAGTCTTCGGGAATAATGAACGTAATAAATGATAAAGCCGCAATGAAGAGCATCCTATAAGAAAAACCATTGTGTTACAAGGAAAATTAACAATTCAAGGCAGATGATTTGGTGTTTAATCTTCAAAGGCCTTATGTTCTAATTTACAGTTTCAAAATCATACAATGGCAGCATCTGCACAACTATTACATCATCAGCAAAAAAAAGAAGAAAATCCGTGTTTGTTATACAAAACTAATTATTTTCTTTCTGAATTTTTTAAGAGGTTATCATAGAGGAAACCTCGTATTAAAGCCTGTGGAGGGAGCTTTGCAAAATACAAGTAATTGCAAGTATTGTTTCACAGAAATCAAAAAAGAACAACTCAATGAGATGTAAAAGCAGATTTCCCCCTTGCAGCTGGTGGCTCTAAATGTGTGCACCTCTGAGGCTGAAAACGCTGCTTACCAAATGAAAACATCACGTACAGTGTAATGGTGTCCTGCACCGGTGCGATGTTATTGCCCTCGGAGGGAAAAGGGATGAAAAAAAGTCAGACCAAAGAAGAACTTCGAGGAAAACTATGACATTACAGACTTGCTGTCCATAAATGAGAGTCTCTAGCTCTCATGTTTACCTTCTTGGCCACATTGGCTTAAATAATGATGTCATCGCCGGGCATCATCAGCCTTGGTGTGAAAGATCTTGAAAATGAGGTGGAAATATGGACAACTTGCAGCACGAGCTGGAACAGTGACGAACGCTTAATGAGCCAACATGAGACTCATATAGGTGTGTGTGTGTGTGTGTGTGTGTGTGTGTGTGTGTGTGTGTGTGTGTGTGTGTGTGTGTGTGTGTGTGTGTGTGTGCGCGCATGTGTCTGTGCGTGTGAAAACGTCATGGGATGGCAGTGTTGAAATGAATTCTCCATCTACTCTAATAGAACTGAGCAGAGCTGTTTGGACTGATGTGTGTTTGACTTTACATAAAAGTCTAAATGATTTTCAAAGAGCCTTCAGTGCAGTCCTTGATTTCCAGCTGAAAACATCAAAAGTTTGTACCAAACTACAAGCAAGGCAACTTCTCCAAAGAGAGAGAAAGAGAGCACCCACTTGAGTGACCCATAATTCTGGCCATTTCGCAGCAGATGGCCACTCTCCGTATATTGTCTCAGGGTGGAAATGGATGATGGTGATAATTGACCGAAGCGAGGCCTTTATGACAGGTTCATCTGATGATAAATGCGGGAGAAGACGGCAGGTGGACAGCATAGTTTGATGTCTCGTTTCTCCCCTTTTATCTCAGCGTGAGTCCCCAGCACAACATCTTCTCAGTGCTCAGGGGAATGGAAAACACGGAAATCTTCTCTGTCTTTCACCAGTCTCTTTCTCTCCGTTCTCCCTTTGTGTGTGTGTGAGTGCGTGCGCTCTCAACACAACTGTTCCATTTCATCAGGTTTTAGTCCCTGCTACCCATTAAAAAAAGAAGCTCAAAACAGGATTTCGGCTTCCATTGTCCAGGAGACACACTGTGTTGACAGCAGACATTTTTCATGCGAGCTGCTCAAAAGCTCGGTACGCAATCTACAGTGCAACAGGAGAAGAGCAGACAAATCAGTGTGCTATGAAAACAACAAGAGTAAGAGCATTCAAAAATGAAATAAGCAGCTCCAATTTCGGGATGTGTTGCAGCACTAATGCGCGCAGCATTGTGTGTCATCTACATTTCACCAATTACTCTCACTTCAGTCATGCCACAATGCTCCCAGAGCCATCTGTAATTCAAATGAAACGTTTTCAACACTATCACCATAAACATGAAAATCTCACTATTTACTCCGCAGATTCCCAAGCCAGTATCATTCCTAATTCAGAGCAAGCATGTCAAGTGAGATAATTCAGACCTTAATGCTCGAGGAAATCCCCTCTGGCATATTCCAAAGATTTTAAAGAAGCAGTGTAATGCAAATACGAAGAGGGATACGTCGCTGATAGAAATGCATGTTTCTAATGGTCTCTAATTGCCATTCATCGCATGGAAGTAACTGGGGATACAAATTATGCCTGAGTATAAATCCCTGTGTCCCTGCACTGAGATGTATTGAATGGGATCCATATTGGATTGCATCGGCCCCAGTGACAGTGACAGCACAGCGATCTGGCCACTACTACTGAGGGAAGTCTTAACAGGGACAAAGGAGATGTCGATGTGATCTGAGCAGAAAGAAAGTTGGGCAGATGAAAGGAAGGAAGTTACAACCGCTTGTCCCTACTTAATTCACACAGCTGTTAAAGTCCAAATAAAAGCAAAACAGGCAGTTGGCAAAAGAATGTGAATTTTTTTTTTTTTCCTTTTCATTTGCTCTTGAAAAGAAGAAAATACATCAAGACCTAAAAGAACCTCCACAAACAACAGTCAGCTGCAAACTAAAGTCAAGTGCTACATTTCTTAGAAATGGCATTGGGAACACAGAGTGACAAAGTTTACATTTTTCTGAGTGTTTTTTTTTTTTTTTAGAAATCTAATACACTGGAACAAACTAGCAACAGACGGTGCAATACAAGCACAACATTATGAAATACTGAACACTTTGTGTCTTTTAAGTGGGCAGAAATAACAAAGCATATTCCTTTATTAGTCCCACAGTGAGTATATTTACAAAATGGCTAAAGGAGTGCTGGATGCCTCGCTTGTCCACGTCAAAGCAATACAGCAAGAGATACTGCAGAAATACAATGTTCGTGCTTCTGTTTGCTGCTCATCTCTGTCTGGTAACTCAATATGCTCAGTATTGTTTTAGAACATCTTTGGAAGAAGAATATGTGTTGTCTGTCCTCATGAGACGCGTGTTGCTGAGACACAGGCAGGTCTCAAACAAAGTTAATTTTCATCGGATTTGTCTGCCTGAGAAATGCTATTTTAGTGTCAGAGTGTTGGGAAGATAGGCTGCTTGTGAAAAATGAGCCCAATATTTACTTCAGTGACAATGGGGGTACATCTCCCCGACCTTAAACTGCACCGAGCAGGGATAGTTTTGCACACGCATAACTACCTCAACATGAAAACAAAATACTGTTTGAGAACTGGATTACATGATTTCATTGTGGAAGTTGTCATCAGAAGACAGAGAGTCTTTCATTATTTAAACAAGATGAGCAGAGCTGAGACAGAAAGAACCATTCTTGTCAAGCTAAGCGTTTGTGTCTATTGCAGTTTTTCCACTTGCAATATATTTAAAATTAGTATTATGCAAAGTGACGGCAGCATATACACCCTGGACAGGCCATCAGTCTATCACAGGACACATGCACACCGTTCACTGTCATACTCACACCTGTGGGTGATTTATTGTCTCCAATCAACCTAAACATGCATACGTTGGGAAACCTAGTACTCGGAGCAAACCCACACATAGACAAAGGGAGAACATGCAAATTATAGGGATATCAGTCTGACTGGGAGTCAAACTAAGGACCCTCTTGCTGTGAGGTGACAGGTGACTTACCACCCATTCACAAAACCAGAAAAATCAAAAGATTCAAACATGCTCCTCCTCTGGCCCAAGGTCATATTAGACATGGCAGGTAACTAAACTAAAATAAATAAATAAACAATTAATTTATGTTGGATTTCCAGGAGCTTGCAAGTAGAACAGTAGAGCGAGCATAGTTCCGGGATGACAGAGAGAAGAGGGGAGGGCACAGGAGAGAAAAAAGGACGGACAGGGAGAGAGCGAGGCCAACTGGTTGCTCTCTGACTCCTTCCGACGTGGAGGCTGCAGCAGCTGTCATTTTTCCATCAGGAGGGAACAAAGTCACCTTGGCCCTGCGTGAGGACAGGTGACAGGAGGAGTGGGAGGCTGCGGCGCTGGCGCCGGCCCCTGCTGACGGGCAGCGGCGTTAGTAGAGGTGACAGGAGCGAGGAGCTGCTCACCGGGGGCCCCTGACACCACGCTGCACCTGCCCCGAGAGATGCAGCGTCAGCATCTCCCTGCACAGGAAGTCGGAATGGGAAAGCAGGTAGGGTACAAAGTTATCTTCCCGTCCCACTGTTCTGTAACTTTACTTTGTTATTCCACTAACCCCCCACGTGAAAGACAGACACAGGCATCAAATATTGATACGACCTGGTGTGTCTCATATTGCTTTTTGCTGTAAGGGTGTAAGTGCCAGGGAGCTTTCCATCGATAGCCTTCAAGGTACGCAGGGATAGAAATTCCGGACCTGGGTGCTTTTGATCTCCTGTAGAAAGTGAAAATCCTCTTACTGTATTACTCACTGTCTTATTACCGTGTGAGCTCAGTGTTTTCAGAGCCAAAGAACAACATCGTGGGATCTTTGCTCATTTCCTGAATCCTCTACGCTCCTTTTCTCTCCCTCTCTCTTCTTCCTCCCAGGTCGGCATCCATCACCACGCAGGAGGCCACCTCTCCTCTGACAGCTTTGTCAATGTAAATTACTGCGGTCTGTCTGGAGTGGTCTCAGCCCAGGGGGAGCCGTACCTGCAGGGCTGCCCATTGCATGCTCAGAAGAACCCAGAATAACCAACTTATAGGTCTGCTTTGTTTAGATCCTCTATCCTCTCTCTCCTCCACTTCTTTGTTAATCTCTCTCAACCTCACACACTTCATCGTTTCTCCAAAACACACAGGCTTAAGTCTTTCTCACCTCCACCAATCTATGCTCAGGACTAGGAGCCGAGCTTTTCCTCTATTTCTCTTAATCTTTCCTTTTAACTTAGCCAACATTAGCTGCGTTTTGAAGACAAGCGATAGAGCTGTTGCCTGATTATCTCCCAGACTGACCAAGGAGTTGCACGCAGCCATCGCCTCAGTAAACAAGGCTGTGTGGTGCTTTGATTTCCTCCATTACATGACTGATTTGGTTACATATTTCCCCTATGGAACTTTGTTCACATGGTGGTTTCTTCACTTAGAAATATGCCCTATTTCCTGCTTCAAATGAGCTCCCTCGGGACTTATTTACTAAATTGCAAAGGACGAAAGATAATTCATATCTCAGTAATTAGGCATGCAAGAAGTACATCACAGAACCCAATACGCCTTGTTATTAAAAAAGAAAAAGCTACGGTTTGATATTATGTAGATTTAAAAGCCCTCCCTGAGGGTTTTTATTCATTAATTATTTCGGGGCTTTTTTTTCTTTATTTTGTCTGTGAATAGAACACCAGTGTGAGCTGGTTTACACCCACAATGCTGAGCAAATTAGGAACAAAGATGACAGAGGGAAGAGGTGAATGCATTGTTCTTCCCATCCACATTTCTTTGAAGCAACATGATGTTCAAGGACTCATTTGTACGATATTAGCACGCAACAGAGGAAGAAAGTGCGAGTGTTAACTGTCTGGGCAGAACAGGTAGGATGATAGTGATGAAACGTTTTGCTCATGGTGTGTTTTTCCTCCCAGGTAGCTGAATCTCCCAGAGGTACAGAGAAGCCACAGCAACCTGGATGCAGAGTCAGACTCCTGCTCTGTCTGGCTGGAAAAAATGAGTATCACTGCTGAGGCGGTGTGTATGTTTGTGTTTGTGCCAGGTTGTGAGTGTGTGGTCGTCTCCATTCGGTTGCTCCCCTTAATGCACACCTCAGCATGCACACAGGTCTGTGATGTTCCTGTAGAGATGGATTCCAAGTGATGGAAAACATGTCTGCCTCAGCTTTGGAATGATTTCCCCGGGAAACGGGTGCGTTTTCTGCTTTGAAAGTTATAGCGCTATCAATACGAGACTCACTTGGATGTGAAACTTCAGGCAAATATTGTATGAGTACACAAAGTCAGTCTCCCATACATGGTCAATGAAGCAGCTCCGAGCTGTACATCAGCATGTCATCACAGATTAGAGTCTCGAGTCGTTTTTTTCTTGTCTTGCTCATGACTACGCCGCAGAGGAATTTATACATTACAACCTGGACGACTTTGAAAAAGCTGATATCTCTCAGCTGAATTTGAAGTGAAACTTATCAAAACTTGGGAACCAAGGACCAGGCATGGCATGCCATTAATAACAGAAATAAACACATAAATAAACATAATGCCTGAAAGTGCAGCATCAGTGCCCCATATATTTCAATGAAGAACTATTTGGAGTTCACATGGCACATATGATTGCATTTTTATCAAATCTCTCTCGCAAATTAGAGCAGTGGAATGCACATATTGCAACATCTCAGATGTCCAGCGAGATTGAAATACAGCTCTTCATATCTGGCCATAAATAAGTGATGACGCTGTGAGATGTTTCCCCGATCACAGCGGAGACAGGGTGGACCAGTGGATGGAAGCAGTCAGGGACTGGATCGAGTGGGCCGACTCTCCTTCAGGCATGGGAGCACAGCCACCTGTCACTCCTCCTCAGCCCCTGCAAGAAATCATCCAATTTCATCCACGCACCAGCAGAAGGTCACTGCCATGGTGGTCCGTACTTTGAGCCAGCAGAGAGAATCGCTCTTACTTAGAGCGCCGTCTCCGGGGACCCTTGTTCCCCTCAATCACTTCCCAGACCCCAGACACGCCGGGACACTTGGCTGAGACACCGGCCATTACGTCTTTAAATATTAGAGAACATCTCATCTTGAACCCCGATATGATCTCGTTGTTTAACTTCCCCTTAATTTGCTGCAAAGTTACAGCTGAAGTCACACTGTTGTATCCCACTTTGCATATGTTCCCAGGCCTCGCTGCAGCCAGGACACAATGCATGCATTAAGTGAATATTTAAATACAAGACTCTTTTATGAAAGCTTTTAATTAAACACGATGCCCGAGAGAGATCTGCACGCAACAATAACTGCATATAGAGAATATGAGTGTAAGCATAAACAAGCACACATTAAAGGCATATGAAAGCCTTAGTTAAATAATTTCACGTGGTTACAAAGCAGTTTACTGTTAAAATAACTGCACTGAAACAGCTTTTTAAACTTTACTGCCAAGCAGACAACAGATACATCAACAAGGCATTTGGTCCGTGCGTTCAACCCACCATGATTTAGTGCAGACATACTGTAAACACGCCGAGAGCAAAGGCTGTCGTTGCTGGAACAGTTGAGGCTTGGTGCCTTGCCCAAGGATACTTCAGCCACACCTGCACCCGGTACACAGGATCGATCCTCACGACCTTCTGGTTACAGGTCCCTTACTGTGATTAATGTCTACAGACCTGCTCAGAGGGCAGTAAGTTAGCCAATCAAACCTCGGAGATGAATAATGCAGAGCGCGACTCCCTCCCGCTGCTCATGGACGACACAACTCCTCATTGACACACAGATGTGAGTGAGGTACACAGCTCACACTGCGTCAGGGCCGCAGGGTGGGGGGCCACAGGCTGCACAGTTCTAGTAACATCCCGATCGGATTAGAAATCAGAAGCAATGGAAAAGCTCGTGTGAGAGAAACACAATGTGTTAGAGGTATGTTCCACTTGCTTTGCTCTATCTCAGTTCATCATTTCAATTAGAACAAAGTGGAAAGTTTGGAGTCAGCTACAATGACCCGCTGTTAAACTCTGAGTGCTCTGCTGCAGATGTGACCAAAAACAGAGTATGCTCAGTTTGGCTTGGAGGAATTTAGTTCTTTGTGGTGCATCACAACTAACAGAAGTTGATTGGCATCTGGTGAAATACAGATACGGCTCATTTCTGCTCCCTGTAGCTCAGCCGCACACATGCACACAATCCAAATGACTTCTCCCACATGCATACAGCTGTACTAATTCAATAACTCTGCTATGTTCCACTGCTTCTGCTTTTGTACTGCACATTCTCTTGTCTCTGTTTGTTCATTTTGTGTCACCATAGCTGTGTCACATTGCAGGAAAAAAAAACAGAAAATCAATTCTTCAGGGGGAGCAGCTCTGTGAGGTGAATCTGGACTCATGACCTCGGTGTCTCTAAAATTCTCACAACGCCTCTGAACACAACTCCTTTGAACAGACAACACGGCAGAATAGTGCATCTGCTCGGTTTATCTTTAATCCCAATTCAAATATTTGTGGAGCAATCCTCACCGGTTCCAAAACATAAATTTCTTGAACCTTTGCCTTTTTAGTTATTTGTCAGTGTTGCAGAGAAACATCTAAAAATCGAAGTCTGTTTTTCCCCCTCACAATAAAATGACGCTATTTTATGTTCAAAGACTCATTTTTGCAGTGCCGGTGTCATTTTAATCCCCCTGTCTGACTCTAATTCTGTGCAAACAGCTTGCCTCACAATGCGCGGCTTAATTTGCCTGTGTGGAGCCCTTCCTCTCTGTGGGTCCATTGACTGGTGTCACAAATCAGAGCTGGTGTCCCAGTGTCAACAGGAGTGCACCCTCTCGGAGTGACACGCAGCGTGAGGCGGGCTAATAAATAAATTAATGAGGTCCATGCAGCACCCTGAATTTTAAGGAGTCATCATTGTTGCAGATAAGCAGAACAAGGCAAATGTGAGTTCTGGGGGGGAGAAACTCTGGCCCGAAACACATGTTGCTGCGTGCTTTGATCTGCTCTGACAGAGGCACAGTAGTGCAGAAGACAGGCAAGCCGACAGTGATCAAAGTCAACAGCAACATACCTCTGCTTTCAATATTTCATGGGGCAGCACCGGATTACTAAAACATGTCATCATGAAGTATCTGGCTCGTTTTTGATTGATATTTGTCGAATACGTGTCGTCTAAAGCTGTTGTGGGCTTCTGAATCTTTCAGATCGCATCGATAGCGAATGGATTTTTTCCCCCCGTCACTCACCGCGCCGAAAAACTGAGGAGAGGTTGATGAGAAAGCGTGTTCGCTCTCACCCCAAAGTGATGCAACGAAGGCCCGCGATAAGTGCTTTACAGCAGGGCGAACACTCCACCTCACTGTTTTATTTATCACGTCTGCTTCACCTGCTAGACAAAGCATCTGTGACAGATGCGCAGAACAAAATGCTGAATGAGGAGACGTTTTCTTCCCCCTTCGCTGTATTTTGTAATGCTTTGTCAGGGCTTCGCGCAAACTCGACACCTCTGATATGCAAACCTGATAGGACAGAAATATGAATAGAGCATAAACCGTCGAAGTTATTTTACTCATCCTCTCTTATTCCCGCAGTAAGAAGGTAATTTAACTCTCAACATTACATCAATACTGTTTTTTTATTTAAATGCCTGAACTGTTTTTGGAAGGAAAGCTAACCTTGAAATTTGATCAAATTCTGATGTTGCAAGATGTATGAACGTAGAAAATGTGGCTAGTTATACATTCAATCTGTCTATTAATCCATTATCTCATCTGCTTTGTATCCGTTGGTGTCTCCCGGGATCTCCAGCAGACATAGATTGAATTCAGAGAATAGACAGCACACACACACACACACCACTCACTTTATCACTCGTATCTGCAATAAGTGCAATTTAGATATCCAATCAGCCTAAACATGCATGCTTTGGGACACAGAAAGGTTCTTTGTCCATTCAGAATATGAGCCAGGGGTCTTCTTGCTATGAGGTGACAGCACTAGTTTCACTGTGTCGCCCATGATATAATTTCACTGCTTCTCAAATGATCAGCAGCTGCAAAGACAATAGACAGAGGGAAACAGTGAAATCCAGAGGGATATCTCCAGGTAAACGAAGCAGTCATGTCTTGCCAGCTCCTTCATGCCACACAAAGCACTCATTGCTTGAGGTGCTTAAAGAAAAACACTCTTTTGTGCAGGGAGAATTTCAGATGAATGTTACGTGAGAAAATGTGTTCCAACATATTGTCACATAATGTTACTGGCTTAACCAGAACAAAGCAGAGGTCAGGGGAGGAGACAGCGAGACACTTAGTATTAGTTACAGTGAAGGCTTTATGGCATCAGTGTGTTTTCCTCCATGGCTCGCTATGCCCAAGATGTGCAGAGATATTTCAGAATAAATTTACACCTTTCCCATTGTGTTGTGTAACAACAGTTTCTCTGCATATTGTTTTTTTTGATGGCAGCATTTGAACTTGAGAGGAGAATGGCAGCAGCAGTCGCCTTACAGTGCTACTCATACTTGTTTTAGGCACAATATTAGCCCCCAAAATATTATTATTATATACATATTGTACTTCATATACTAATATGCATTAGTATATGGGGAAATACTCTGCCTGTCATTATGGAACCTTCCAGTTTGCAGGTTTGTTATGGAGCATACGGCTTCACTGTCCTCTGCACGGCCCCCTGTCTGTGCCTCTCTCTTGCAGAGTTTATTTATGTTTTCTTGGGTTTAATCATGCGTATGTCACAGTGTAAATCAGTGTCTAGAGCAATTTGTACCGTAACACAGCTATGATGTCAGCCGGACACACATACTTGGGGCCTGATATTCTTACAGTATGAAACCACCTGTGCACCAGGGCTCTAATTTCACGGCTGATTGTACTGTTGCACATCTCTTTCGCAAACAGAAAATGAAAAAAATGAAATGTCGGTTGCCAAGTAATTTCCCCGCTGTCTGTCTATCTGTTCACCTGCTCATCTTTGTGCGCAAATGCCGCAGTGTATTTATTGACTAGCTTTTGTGTTGTTTCGATTTCACCTGGTCTGTCGGACCCCTGGATGGATTAGTTTTACATCGGGACTGTCTTCAAATTTCCCAGTCATGACTGAAGTGGATTTAATGGGAAAAACCAATCGAGATTTTCCCTTCACGTTGGCTTATATCACACACACAGCGGGGTGTCTGTGGTGTTTCCCATCTTCTTTGTGGATTCAAGCCCCAAGGAAAGATATATCAGATTTTGATGCCTTTTACTACAATGTATTGGAATGTATGATAAATGTTGTGTTCCATTTCGACCTGTGAAGGTGTGACGATTGTAATCTTCATCGAGCATCTAATTAAACTCTTCCAAGCATGAATATAATTTCTCCAAAGAAGCAGATGCATTGTCTCATGGCAGCTCCATCATATCCTATGGTATATTTTCTTTACAGAGATACAAAATGGATATATAATGGCATTTCATTAAGTTAGAAGTCGCTGATGAGCAAACACAGCAAGCGTAACATTTTGCAGTTGGTGCAACATAACCGGGCTCTGGTTGCCAAAAGTTCTTCTAATTAACACCAAAATAAAAGGTCACATGAAGTACAACAGTTCCACTCATTTCCTAACAGTTGATATAAATTAGAATTAGTTTCTCTGAAACAACTTCCTTCTCTTTAGCCATCTGAGATTTGCTTCTGCAGAGACAATTAGGAAGACAGTGAAATCCCACTTTGCAGCACTGTAACAGATACAACCTATAATAGATTAAAAAGTAGGAGCAATTGAATATTTTCAATGGTGGTATAAGCCTCTTTATAGCGTTTAAATGCTAGTCTGATGCTGGATTCACAGCGTCATTCAATACTTAAGCACGCCAACAACGGTTAAGTGGATTCAAACAAATTATTCACTACATCTGCAGAGACCATAATGAACAATAAAAGGAAACGGTGTACTGTTGTCATAATAGCCTCCCTCTCATTCTTTTTTTGTTGCCTTCCATCTTGATTTACAGGCTCATGTTAATACTCGACAAAGGTCAACGGAGGAACATGGAGGAGTCCACACAGACAGTTTGTCACAAGTAACTGCTATAATCTCCCATTGTCTTAATGACGCTGTCAGCGGCCCCTAATGACCCAGCTCCAGACGCCGCCTGCTGCACTGTATTAATTTGAGCAGGCCCCACACTGGGAAGGTTATTTTTTATTGTGTCTGTCAGACTCTGATAAACCCCTGCACGTCATCCATCCTTCTGAGAGAAAGCGAGGAGGAGGACAGAGATCCAGAGCCATCTAAGCGTTCTCCTCTTCCCACTCCTTTTCTTCCTCTCTGTATCTGTGCTCTTTGTCTTTATTCCTTATTTCTCTCACCTCCTGCCACCAGTTTACCTCCCCTTTTCACCCCCCTCGCACCAACACCCATTGCATTTATTCTTTTTATTTTATTTTTTTTTTCTGCTCCACACGGAGGCCCTAATATTTTCCCGCAGGGCACCCACTTCTCTCAAACGGTGATGAATGGCTCCGGCTCCCGTATCGATTTCCAAACTGAAACAATTTAGGGACAAAACAAGTAGCAGTTTATCATATTGATTTTCCTCTGAATTCAGTTTCTCCCTTTAAGGTGACACTGTGTATCTGAATGAATACATGAATGAATGCGCAGATGAATGCTTAACACTTCCTGGCTGAGCAGTGGCTGAGATTTAAAGCCGGTTTCACATGCGCAGGCATGACCGACTTCTCTCAAAGTGCGTTTAAAGTGAGCAGTCAGTGGAGCAGCAGCAAGACAGGCTGTTAAATCTAGAGCAAAGCCTTGCCTATACAGCACTTATAGATATAGATAGATAGATAGATAGATAGATAGATAGATAGATAGATAGATAGATAGATAGATAGATAGATAGATAGATAGATAGATAGATAGATAGATAGATAGATAGATAGATAGATAGATAGATAGATAGATAGATAGATAGATAGATAGATAGATAGATAGATAGATAGATAGATAGATAGATAGATAGATAGATAGATAGATAGACCTACATTGGTATTGTCACCACGTAATGTAGGTGTGAGCTCTTGTGTATTTTATTCACATCCAACCAACGGCGGGAGCCAAGCACCCGTGCTGCTCCACCGTGCGGATCAAAGGATTATTATCGACTCCATTCAAAGAGGGTGAATTCACTGTGCAATCCATTAAGTTTTATAAGGTGACCAGAGGCAGGAAGATCATCGCGGACTTGTCTACAATCACATTATACACGCTAACTTTCCCTGTTTTCTTTTTGATGGAGTCAAGTGTCAAGATCGTCTTTTAATACCAGATTGGATTTGATTACAATCTGCTGACGCTGCAGCCCGCGACACACCTGAAAAGGCATGTAGCGCTGCCCTGAATGCATTAGTGCTGACAGCGGAGTCACAGGCGGGCGGGCGGACGTGACCTTGGCCACGGCGATCTCAGCCTCGCCCCGATCGGCGAGCGGGAATAGAAAGGCCCCGCTAGAAAACTTAAAGCACAACAAATGGAAGAACAAAAGTAGAGAGGCTGTGGATGACAGCTTGGTATTGCGAGCACATTATCTGCTTAACCTTGTGTCCTTTCCTCATGCTGACTTCTCTCCCTCCAGCTGGTTAAATTAGCTCGGCTCCTAGGATGCCTGAAATAGAAATTGCTTTTACATGAAACATCTGCAGGGTGGTGACACCAGCGGGGAGCCCATGCATTCAGATGCACACGTAGCTCCAACAAAAATTGTTTTCTTTTTTAAAGAAATGATACTAATGGCAAAACACATTATCGCCCTTATGATAGAAGTCATGCAGAAATCAATATCGAGGAAATGAGAAGAGGGTATGGCTAAAATTGGACTTTAAAGCGGCAGCATAATTTAAAATCGAATATGCATTTTATCTACAATACTTAATATACTGCACAAAGGGATGAATTAAAAATGCACTCCCACTCATCTCATCTTTAGATACATAATGTGACATATATAAAGGCTATAAATGATAAAACTAATAACACTTAGGAAGTAATAATAAGTCAAATCCAGGGAGTTGCTTTCATTCTACTTTAGAGCCGGCAATAAATGAAGAGAAATTTTTGCGAGGAAAAGATGTGTTTTTTTGACGTGTAACATAAATGAATCCCACACAGGTGTAATGGCAGCAATAATCCATTGCCAGACGACATCTGTCTTGATGATTAAAAATATTACACCCACTGCTGGCAAGAACAGCAGCATCATTTTCTCAGCGTAGCGGTGAGCAATGAGTGATGAAATACAAATTGAAATTCAGCTCTGCATCATCATAAACCATCACACAGTAAAGAGAAGGAGTAAACTTTCACTGTCCTGAACTCACCAATATGTTCCTGCAACAACATGGATCAACAGTTTGGTAGCAGGGCTGAACGGTTTTGATTTGCATTGATTTAGATGCTGGTGCCCAGAGAATACTTCATCACCAACAGTTCCTGCAGGGACACAACAGAGTCTCTGCTTACCTTCTATCAGCACTTTGGTCAATGTGATGCCACCTTGAAATCTAACGTGTAAATTTCTAAACCATTTCCAAGCATATTTATCCTCCACAAGTGATAGATTCTGATGCTTTTTCTTAATCCCCCCCTGCTACATCAGCACTGGGCCTAATCAATCTGTATTCAAGGCATGACACTTAGTGCTCAAGCACAATTCCGCTTTCAACCCCGAGGTGACATCACTGGATAATATCTAGTTGAAATTTGTTGGATTGGTGGTTGCTTCATTATTATATTTTATTCATGGAACAGAGAGGTTGGATTGATTGCAGCTAACCGTCCAGCCATCCGTCATGTGGGGGAGGTCTTCTGGAGCCTCCAGCTCATATAAGGTGAAGACAGCGAACACACCCTGGACACATCTCCAGTCCATTACAATGACTACACCCACAATGTCCATTTTAATCATCAAAACCATCATGCTGTTTTCTTTTAATGGACATTGTCCCCTTGAGAGACCACTACAAAGCAGCTGTAATTGTAATCATGTCACGTAATGTCAGATGACAGAGAATATAATTAGTCTCATGTTGAAAGTGTCCAAACTGCCTTTGTTGCCCATTCCATGCCCCAGCCTGATCCGTATGTCACATTGTTATTTCTCTAACAGGTGTTGGTTGCTGCTGAACAAAGTAATTTATGGTTATTTGGTTTAGTGTGCACCATCAGCTCTAAATCAGCCATATAGACAGAGAGTGAAGCATCATTTCCTCAGAAGGTCTGCATAGCTCGTGGTCCATTTAGTGTGTCACAATGGCCTCAAAGTACAGTATGTCATAGTTAGAGCTGCGTCCTATAGGTGGCAATCTAATCTGTGGAGGACACTATGCTCCTTTTACAGCCTTGGACGTTATTAATCGGTAATAGTCAAAGGAGTTATTTACCATCGCAGTTTACTTTTATGCTGCCCTTATTTGCCCCCCTTCAACATACCATCAGCATCATCAACAGGTCCTTCCCAGCGCAGTGCATTTTCCTTGAACGCTTTTTGACAACCCTTAGCAGATGAGGATATCTTTGCAGAATAGAAATAGCATTGTATATCACAGTAATTTCCCTTCTCTAGAAAAGTGCACAGAGGGAGAACAAATGCTATGCCGTGCCCTGTTAGCAAAAGAGCTGCGGCTGGAAGTGGTGGCTGCAGTTGGTCTGAACTCAGGGTCGACTGATGGAATTAAAATTGGTATCTCTAGTGCTTTTGTTATGGATTTTCTCCCCATATATGTAACAGAGCTGCCCACCGGAGATTGTAGACAAAAGCCCTTTCTTGAGAGTGATGTCAGATGTCTGGATGGGTGAAAAGTCAATCTTTGAAAGCCCACTGCAGCAGCACCGGAGATGTGCGACCGCACCGTATCCAGGTTTGGTTCGTCATTAACTGAAATGAACAGAAAAAGAGAAAAGAAGAGAGTGGCCAAACGGAAGAAATATTGACAATGGACTGTTTTCGCAACCGGAACTTATAGAGAGTGTATAGATAGCGGTGACATAGGTTGCTTTAAGGATTAAAAAAGGGCAACATCACATCAGTTTATGGGCAAAGTGTTCGGTGATGGAGTTTGATGAGCCGCACGGTCGGGCTGGGGTGACCTTTCGAGGCGGCCTGCAGCTGTGCCCACAGGCTGCTGTCAGGCTAATGCTGGCACAGACTGACCTCTCAGCCGTCTGCGGCACCTTCCCACACCAATATCTCCAGGCTGTCACACCTTCCGCAAGTCAAAGACACAACTAGATATTCCTGTCATCACGAGATCGAACTGCACAGCATGAATGAGGCATGAGAGCGAGGGGAAATGGAACAGTTAGTCTTCTTCTAGGTGACTTGTGAATGATGAACAGTACTTTTTGAACAAGAGCTCAATTAAGTGCTTATTTCCAGGCTAAGGGTTCTTATTTTTCACACTGAATGTCATGAATTGGTGTGTCATCTGTCTCTGCATTTCAGATGATTGCTCATATGGTGGAAATTAGCAAGTGATAGACAGTGGAGAAGTGCTCTGTTTTGGGGCTGCAGGAACAAGCACTAAAAGGAAAAATGTTGCAAAAACAGTATTTGGTGCGAAAGGACACATACCACCCTGAAATTATGGGCAATGATTGATTGATCAAACGGTCATTATGTTCAAATCTTGTGAACAGATGAGGAATCAGCATGCAAATCAGGCCGGAGAGGCTCCCGACTGCTTCCAGAGCACAATGGCTGAGGGTTGGCGGTCTGAAATTTGGTGTAGGCCTCCTGCCTGCCCAAAAACACACAGTGCACAACATGTCTATTACTGGGCTGACAAGCTTGTCTTTGATCAGCCCATTGTGTTTAAAGTGCTTTAGAAATCTATGTGACTATGTGCTTTTGTCTGGTTTTAATTTAGTTCGGTTGGAGGCAAAGTGCTAACTGCAACTTCACAATTTCACATATTGGACTGCTACGAGCAAAGCTGACGGGAAAGGACTGTAAAATGCAAGAGTTGTCTGTCTCCATGAGCATCAAGCAGACATGTACAGTATGTAGCCACTGCAGCGGGGGCTGTATAATGATCTCGGGCCAAGCTCTGGTGTCTAACTAGCTGCTTCACTGGTCTACTTAATGTCAGTCCGCCGACCAGTTGGAATCGATCTGGAGTGTGATTATTACCCAACTGTAAACAACCGTGCTCAGACAAAAGCTTTTTGTTTTCTTTCCTCTGTTTCTCTCCCATGTGCTCCTCTCAAGAGTTAACAGAGTAACATGAGCTACAAGAGTAAGATGGGCAATGCTCTTTGGTTCAGAACTACACTAAACTTTCTCAGTCTGCCTAATCAAGAGTCATTCATAGACAGCACCCTATGGTGAAGGTTGAATTTACTTTAATTGATTTGATGGCTTGAAAAGAGTTTGATTAAATATTAATGAGAGAAATTTACCATGCATACAATGTTGCATACAAAATTTATAACAAGGTTACAAGCAGTAAAACACACACACTAATGGTCTTTCCATCACACATGATATTTCCTAGTTGTTTTTAATGTGGTTCATGGTTAAAAATACGTTTTGGAGCTAGAAAAATAAATTATAAACCAATGAAACTGAAACCTCATGGGACCTGTATAGCTAAAACAAAAAGTGCACCAGTCACAAACAATGTGACTAAATGCCTCTCCTTGACAGTTTTCAATCTTGATCCACATGCACATCAGCAACACCAAAAAGCCCTGGGTAAGAAGTCCCTTTTCATTTGGCTCTTGATGGATTTACCTGAGGTTTTACCCACGGGATTCCTCCTTCTCACCTGTTTATTATAATCCATTTAGACGACTGAAAGTATTTCAAGTAGTTGCACATCAGCAGCATGTTCTCAGTGCAGTGTCCCTCACAAAGACAGAGATTAATTCCCCACGCATGCAGAGCTCAACCTGTGCGTGTCAGCCGGTGCTCAGCTCCCCCAGCTCCCTGCAGGCAGCACATACATCCTGCTGGCCTCTGTGGCCATGGGTCTGAGGTGCAGCACTGAGCTTTAAACTGAAACAATAGATTATTGTCACCTCGGCCATGTTAGAGCCAACTGTGAGGAGAGCCTTCTGAAAAGGACAATAGGGTATGAATTGATTTATGAGGGTTCAGGGGGCCATAATGTGCAGTAGTAACAAGGAATCAATGGGCTAGAAAAATGCTAACAGCAGCCCTTTATGTCCTGAGTCTTTGTCCCATCCAGAATTTAATTAATTTCGCTCCTTTTTGGGAGCGGGTGGAGTCGTGATGGAGAGGCGCATCAGTCTCTCCTCACACTGCCGCTTCATTGCAGTTTATAAACCAGAGCAAGCCGGTCCTCACCAAAAGACCGATATGACAGATGTGATGGCTCATCTCATAAGGACCCAATAGATTTTTTTTTTCTTTTAACTGTGAAGACAAAGTGCAAAGGTGAGAGAAGCTTCCACTGCTGTTGTTAACAGGAGCTGAAGGACCAGGCTGGAAAATCGTTTACAGCTTCCTCACCTGAAATGGTGTTTCGCATTACCTGACTTCTTTCATTTTTAATGCAGGTCACCTATCAATGAGTCAGTAGGAAGAACCTGCTTTAATGTTTTATCAGACACTGAAGGAATAAAAGGCATTTAAACCTAAATTAGGTCTGTGATGGTTTATTTATCAAAAGATATACAGAGTATGACTCAAAATTATAATTTAGACATGCTTTCAAATGCAAAGCTCCTTACCATTCTTTGTTGTCATCTCTTCAAGACCTCGCTAATATCTCTGTTTCAGACATCATGCTGTTTATGTTATGTTTATGTTTTGTGCTGTTTCAAGTGATTGTATTTGTGCCTTTTTAACTGTTGGAAAATTGACTGCAACATATCTTATTTTTTACTCCAACAGCCAACTGATTTTTACTAGCCTTGTCCATATGTCTATATGATGTTCCACGTGCTGTATGAAGTATCATAGATGAATGAAGCAGCTGTTGCCTTGGAAATGCAGTGGCACAGTGACTCAGATTTAGACTCAAGGGATAAATCAGAGCGACATGGTGAATAAGTGGACTTTCTCACAGTGTGAAGATCCTGGTTCAACTCCCAGAGTTTCTCTGTGTGGAGGCTGCGTGTGTGTGTGTTGGTACTCTGTTTTTCTCTTACAGTACAAAAACATACATTAAGGTCAGTTGGAGACTCCAATTTGCCCCTAGGAGCAAGAGTGTGAGTAAGATCATGAATGGATGGAGACGGTTTGAATGGAGCTATGGAGAAATGATGAGTAGTAGTGGAGAGGTAGAACTTAAGTTTTACAATTTTAGAAAGTAATAGCTGATATTTTCTGGTCTTAGAAAATGGAGAAATTGTGAGTCTTACCACATCAAAACATATCTAAAAAATAAAAATTGTTTGCCAAACTGTATCCTGCAGGCGTCTTTTTCTAGAGCACTTTATTTTCCGTTCCACCCAATTATCCTGAGGACACGGGGGAGTACAAGCCAGTGTATTTGTTTATTTTATTCCTTCGTCTTTTGTCTGTTAGCTGTGTCCAAACAAATCTTCTCCATATCCTGCCAAGTTACATGAGGATTAATCTCAAGTGCTGACGGGATATTTTACATGTGTGGCGTTGATGAGACGAGCTGCTGAAATGAGGACTTGTTGAAACAGCAGGATGAAGTAACTGGATTACATGTACCTGCCTCAAAGACAGGGACAGATTGTAAGATTATGAAATGTGGTATTGGAACAGCTTTATCGTCCGCGTGTGTTCAGCGGTACTGACATGCAGGCTATGTGAAAACTTCTGTTTCCATCAACAAAACAAAACTCTGTCCTCGTGCTTAACACCAAACGGTGGCTGATGTATTGGCTTTCCGTCTGGAGGTGTTAGAGTCAGGATGATGTGCTGTACATTAGATGATGTCTTATTTATTGAATTAGCCGCTGAGCTGTCTCTGAATATTACATTCACATACGTCCCGCTTCATCCCCTGGGTAAAGCTGTGATTTCGTGATCGCTCTCCGTTTCACAAGGGGAAATGGGATTCAAAGGGCTCGAAGCGGGCTGGGCCTTCACTGCAGCGGCCCATCAGTTAATTACTCATTTGAGCCCGCTGTCATTGAGATTTCACAACATAGTTAATCATGTCTGGATATTCAATAACGCGCTGCCCCGAATGTATCTCGATACACAGGCGCGGGCAGCACAGCTCATGCAGTCAGTTGTCACCTGCTTGAACCTGCCATGTATGTGCAGTTAGTCAAACCAACGATGCTATTCATCTCCCTAGTTACCAACTTACTTTCTCACTGTCTGGTGGCAGGAATGATGTTTGTTCAAATTATACTCAAGTGACGATTATTCCACATTTTGGTTTAGCTGGTTTGGTGTGATCAGGTTCATGTGGTCTGTTTATTCTCTTAAAAGAAAGCAGACCTGGGGTAGCAAGGTGACATGGTGCATAGTGACATTGGATCATAGCATAAAGGACTAGGAGTCTCCCAGTTGGACTGAGGGCCTTTCTGGATGTAGTTTGCATGCTCTCCATGTGTCTGCATAGGTTTTGTTCAGTTCTCCATAGTTTTGGTCTGAGGTATGAGCATGCTCTATGTACTCTGGAATTGACTCCAACAGACCTCCACAACATTGATATTGACACAAAGCAAGTCAAGTCAAATGAATAAATGAATGACACCACCGCTGATGTACTCTCTTGTACCAAGACACAGTGGTAGTAATGTCGCTAGCAGTAATGAGAAACCTATCAAGGAACGTTCATGGTACAGGAATGGAGATGTTGTCTCTAACCTTTAAAATGGCTCTGGTATTCCATCAAATACACTAGATACAATGAATTGTCCTGATACTCTGAAGCCTCATAGTCAAAGTTTGATTGATTGTTAGTATGTCTGAAGGGCTGATTCCTCTCTTGTTTGTTAATTAAAGAAACAACGCAGTATAAGAACCATATGACTTACAATGACTTGAAGAAGGAGGGTGGTGTGAAGATTCATTTTTCCTCATCTCTTTTAACTTCCCTCAGAAGTCAAACCTCAGAAATCCAGATGACCTGCATCGCACAGAAAACAGCGCCCCCCCGCTGTGCTATGTAAATCCTCAACTACACAAAAAAGATGATAAAACATTCCCAAAACCTCCAAGGGAAATAATTGCACAATAATCCTCTGTTATTTTCAAAGACTCTGGCACCAGCAATACAAACCACATGCCTCTGGTGTTCTGGATGGTTACCAGGAGGCTTTAACTGTGTTTTTTTTTTCTTTTGGATGATCACATCACTGTGTTGCAACAGCATAAGGTTAAAAACAATTGAATCTGTAGAAAATATGCCAAGCAAAGTGATAAGCCTGCATCAAATGAATTCCCCTGTGTTATTTTCTACACCAGCACCATGTCCATGTAAAAACTACACATGCATTGGTTTTCATCACAATGTGTTCTGGCTCATCCTCTATTTTTTTATTCTCTGGGTGAATTTTGGCTGCTATGACACATTTTGGGAGTTTCACACAAATTCAGGTTGAGCCCCTCAAACCCTAACTTGAAAAGTCACAACTATTGCTCCAACATGTCGGGGGAAAATGTGGAAGATGCGGGAAAGTGGGAGCATATTTTTGGTACTGTTGCCAAGAGATTGGCACACGTTCAATCAGATACTGTAAGGATGTGCGAGGGTATTTTGCAAAATGAAATTCATAGCCAGTGATTATTTGCAGACACAAATTCATTTGTTTATTACCCAAGGTAATGTGTGAACATCATCATGTCTCTGTATACAATAAAAGCATCTTTAGTGCGACCCCCCCCATCTGTGATACTGTCAATGCACCTTAGCACGTCCACTCTCTTTTTTCCTTGTTACAACAAGCTCAGTTTCCATGGAAACCTTTATATTTATATGTATTAGAGGAATAGGAGGACGCATTAAAATCTTTAACCAAGAATCAGACTCTGAATGCATAAATTCATATCTGGAATAACTGCTAATGCTTCCAGCGTCGGCACCAGCTTTAAGTCAAGTACACTGGGAAGCCGGCCCAGTATTACATATTACAGGAGAGGCTTTCTTTATCTTATTTAATTTTTGTGGCCAATTTTCAAATTGTTATGCGTTCAATGTCTTACAGTATGTCATTGTAATTATTTTGGATAAGCCTGCGTCATCCATCTCTCACCATGTGTTATTTATATGATCATTGGCTGCCAGCACTTTGTCAACACACAGGCGAGGTGATGGGTGATGAGGCAGCTGTACTTTAAAAAAGCGGGAAGGGGTAGACGAGCTGCTCAACTTGGGCTGGATGATGAATATGGTTCATTTTTTTTACCTAACAGGATATGGTGACAGTTATCGCCAATAACAACACTGTAACTTGTTTCTATCGGGATGTGACTCAAAGGGAATCAGGCTTGGATTGTGGAAAATGTCTCTCTTGGAGGGATGATGAATCAGGATGAAATGCAGATTGCCCTTGAAGTATGTGGCACTTCACCGAGTCATCTCAGTTGAACATCCATTGATTACTTCCTGTCTGACAGCCATTACGTCAGTGTGCGTATCCAGGTGGTTATATGAACATCGATTGGGCAACTGTTTTGCGTGTGTGTATGTGTGTGTGATTTGCACCACCTGGCCTCTGTCTTGCCAAAAGCATCACCCCCCCAACAGTGTTTAGACATGAGCGGACGAGTAAGAGCAGCACGACGAAACTCAACTCAAAGTGCTGCTTTGGGAGAGTGTTATTGTACTGGCCAGCAAAATGATAGCTGTAGTTTAATGAGGCAAATGTCTGGAAGGGACACACAACCAAATTAAATCTACAAATTCAATTAGTTTACTAATTTAAATGCGCTTAAAATTGCAAACACTGACTGCAGTAGTGCTTTTAAGTTAACAGTAAACTGACTGAAACACTGTGTCTGCAACAAGAGCTCAACACATTGTTATCAGTGATGAAGTGAATGTGCTCTCCCTAACCAGAGGTGCCGGGTGAAGGCGTGCCGCTTGAAATGGCAAGTGGTGCAAACACGGGATGAATTAAAACGAATAAAGGCTGCACTGGTTATTACCCAGCAAAAGTGATAACAGAGGTGTGTGTGCGTATGTGTATGTGTGTGTGTGTGGAGCCTCAATGCAGACAGGACTTGTTGAAGGCAGAGAGACACTGTGTGACCCGACTCTCCCACCCTCCTGCTCCCCGTCACCCATCCTCAGGGGAATCCCAGCAGGATCCCTCGAATCAAAACAAGTGAGGGTAAACAACCTGCCCAAGCAGTGTTTTTTTTAAGATGAGACTGAGATGAACCTCAATTTAACACAGCCACAATCACCCAGACAGGCAGACACACACACACACACACACACACACACAGGCGGGGCTATGTAAACTTTCGCTCTAGGTACCAGGTAACCATGTGCCAGGCAGCCGGCTGAATCAGCCAGGCGTGTGGACAAGGAAGCGGTGCGGTGAAACCGGAGATATTTCCACTCTATTTTAGGCTGCTCCCTAACAAGCGTCCTCAGACAGGGCTGTAGGGGAGCGGGGTAACTGCTGAGCCTGGCACCACTCAAAGCCCAGAACAGAGCAGCCAGCGGGTCTAACAACCATCAGCAGCCCAACCAGCTGCTGCTGAGTGCCCCAGTCCAGGCACCAGCACCCCCCGGGACGACAGCGATCAATAAAACCCACAGCACTGGAAGATATGCGGGAAGAAATGTGTTGAGGCAAAACAGGCTCATTTAAACCTAAACTGTCCTATCAGTGGGGTTGGAGAAGCATGCTGAATATCTCTCCAGAGAGCAGCAGAGGAGGGGATGTTACGTTCACCGTGAGAGGCTTTTGGATGGTCTCTGCAATTTGGAAGGTCAGAGTAATTGGTCAAATGAGGGTTCGGGCAAAACCCAGAGCGCATTCACATTTGGGTGTACATGCATACTGTATTCTGTCTGTATCAGGGAAAGAGAGGCAGAGAAGAAAAGGCAGTGAAGAATTGAAAAAGGTGCAAACAGCTGTTCAGTCACATGGGTAATTTGACAGCAAATATGATAAGCTTCACTCCCTGATGTCAAAACATGTTGGATGTTTTAAATGTTTCAACAGGAGGTGCCCATTTGATGAGCAGACCATAGATGCTTTGCACACAACTCATTTCCTTATTCATGTGCTTTTCTTTTTTATAAAACCCTTGTATTATTGTGTACTGTCCTCTCACCTATAGGTTATTCAATTAAACTTCATTAAATTCAATGTAATAAGATGAATTCAATTAAATTAAACTTTGCAATCCTCTATATACAGAGAAGGTTCATCTCTTATTCATTTTTGCTGCTCCCTAACTGTGCAGATAGATTAGGTTTTGTGTTGAGACTAAACTTTTCTTTCTCAACTCAATTCCAGGATAGTGGAACTGAATTTTGTTTGTGGGGTTGAAGCTATTTTGTAGTGTTTATGCTATTAAATGAACACTTGCTTATGGATAGAATTCAAAAGAACTTATGAAAAAAAAATAATGTCTGTATTTGTAGATAACCTAAGGACCTCACAAAGGACCACTTTGCCTTGGACTACTTTGTAATGGTACGGGTAGAAATTGTTGTTGCTGTGCTCTGCCGACCATACGTTCAAGAGTGAGCTACCTTGTTCATGGAAAGGTTGCTTTTGAGTTCCATTTTTCATTTGTGTCTGCGGTTTCTGCAAAAACCCCTCTGATGTTCAGTAATAATAATCTTTATGTCTAGTAGCAAAAACATGTCCCCCAGAATCTGGAAGCACCATGCCGCTTTCTAATAAAAACAACATGCATACACATCTCTTGTTTGCTGCATGATGAATTCTCCCTGTATGTCGGGGGCATCAACACTGCCATGTAAATCACAGCTGGAGTGAACAATCATTCAGTGTGGAAATAGTCAGAAAGCGGACTTCAGCTGCAGTCCTCCGAGCACATAAAACCAGAGCTAACTGCATGGAATACAGCACTCGGGGGAAGTGAAAAACTATGTTCTTTTGTGATTTGGGTGAGGCGACCCTTTAAAAAATGCCTTTCTTTGTACAAGCCTCTTGTTTTGACACTTCTCGGTGTCTGCCCAGAAAAGTTGAGCAGCAGTCTGCTGGAACAAAGCCAAAGGAGTCAAGCATCCCGTGAGTTGTGAGTATAATAAGAGGACATGTACGCTTTTGCTCGGGGTAAAAATCGGTACGTTTCCGAGTGTGCGGAGCAGCTCAGCGCTCGTGCGTGTGTGTGTGTCTGTGTGCGTGCAAGGAGTGCGTGCGAGATGCGACGCACTCTTCGGCGTGTCTGGCAGACCACAGACCTTGTGCTGTCATCCTCTGTTGAGGAGGCGCGACTGAGGTGACATTCACGTCCCCGGTAATTATCAGGACTATGATGTGGGAACATTAATGATGTATGAGGGCCCAGTGAGGGGTGAGAGCTGCGGCTTCACAGGGCCTCATTACTAGGAGATACCACCAGCGAGAGAGAGACTGTGCCGCCACACCCAGCCCAGACTCTGCCGAGCATTAAGACGGCAACACTTCACTCTCAGTTTGCCTCTGTTACTTTCAGCTTTTTCATGTTGTTGTCACACGGCAAAATCACTCCCAAACACTAACGCCAGTGTGATCGTGCGAACGCAGCCCACTTCTCCGTTTTGCCTGGTGTCGATGTAAGGTTCGTAATAATGAGGGAAAGAGTTGCGGATTAACAGTGTTGTCAAATTCTCGAAACTGAAGTCAGAATGTCAACTTGAGAACTTTGATCCTTGCAGGCCTCGATTCTGCCCTCTTGTAACTAGCATGGACAAGATGTCTGATTATCTCTAATTAAAAATGATTAAGCACCTACTTGCTGTAGTCAATGACCATTGATTGAGGGGAATGCTGATGTGGTGAGTGTGGCCCGGGTTTGGGCTTCTTCCAGCAGGCCTTCAAATTTCTCATTTCAAATCAGAGAAGGTGCTCATTGACAAGATTTAAATCATTAAAGCCATCCACTTCTCTGCTGTAGGGGGATTATGGATCTCTGGGCTCCTGTGTGCTGTCCACTTCATGCATGCTGAGCAGAGGGAATAGGGAACGGAGCCAGCGAATGTGAAAAGTGAATAAAGGATTTAAATAGGGAGTGCAGACAGAGGGAGGAAAGTCGATTATTTTTCTAGATTGTCAAACATTTGATTGTGCACCAAAGTGGGAGACGAAGGGAAAGAAAAGAAAGTCAACATCTCAGTGTGTAACTGGGCGGTTCGTAGAATTAGCCAGGATAAAGGGCGATTACATGTTTACAGGCTGATAAACAGTGGTGTTGTGCTGCTGCCGGTCCTGCTGATGCTTTCAGAGTCGTGAGGCTTCTTGGAGAGATGTCATCTGGCTCGTCTCACTGTCACAATCCAGAGGGCACGTGCATGACTTCATGCCTAATCAGGTGGCGGTATCCATGGAAACTGAGGTAGCGGCATGTCATGTACGGCATCTCGTCTCGCAGCGCTCACGGCAAACAGCACGGCTGAGGGGCTCGTGGCCCACATAGAGTACGCTCGCTATGTTCAGAGCAACAGAGCTTCCTCTTGTAGCCCTGACAGTGATGCACGAGACGCACCAAAAAGACTTTGGGTGAACATGCTCGCAATGGCGATGCTCATGTTCAGTGGGTGGGACGTCTACTGCCCTCGCCGTCTGATTCTGATCCTGATGCTGGGTTTAATATGCAAACTAAAGCAATAATTACAGACAAGAGTCATTGTTTCTGAGATATTATACCTGAAATACCTGGCAATTGATGGTGGCTCTGGACGAAAATTCTGGGAATTACACAATCGATCTATACCTTTTTCTTTTCTTGGCCTTTTTCATTTATTAATTTATTGAGCTGTGCGGATGCCCCGAGCCACTAATGCCTGTACAAAATAACATTCAGGAATCAATGTGATATTTCACTTTGAGTGGTGGACTGACTGACACCCTCAAGATCCCCTCGCGATGATGAACATAATTTAACAGAACAGGGAACTGAGCATGAACTGAGCTCTGAACATAAAAATCCAAACAACAAATATTTGGAGATCTTCTGGCCGGACTGTTCCTTGGGGGCTCTGGAGTGACCTCGGGATAGGACTGAAATCCTAAGCCCTGTGCAGACCAGAGTGTGAGATGCTCCAGCCCAGTCCAGCGTGCCAGCATTGAGTCCTCTGGGCATGAAAACAACACCTTCTGGTTCAGCAGTTCGCAATGATAAGTGTACAAATGCTCGGTTAGACTTTCAAAGAAAAGTTTGCTAAGAAACATTTCAGGTGTTGTGTCCTCACAAGAGGAACAGGAACCACCAGTGTCAACAAAACTGAAGTTGGTCGACACTCAAGGCACTCAAACGTAACGGTAGAAAAGGCTTTAGGCACATCTACCTGATGCATTTATATCCAAAGAGTGTTTCGACTGTTTTTTCTCTGTTTGCTGACCTCACAGTGGTCAGGAATTTGTCAGTAACTGTGAACACAGATGGAAATTTCCATGCTTTTATCAAGTTTTATCTGCAAGGGCCCCATGCAGTTTTGCATATTCATATTTGTAAAATATGGCCATTGTTCAAAAAACACACATTACAAAAGTGGCAACACTTTGGTGGAGTAGCTTGAATCTGAATGTGAACAATGGCCAAAACAAATTTATTCCCAGAAAGGTCCAATTGTTTCGCTCCACAGCCAAGTACAATTGCTTTCTGATTGTTCCTATGTGCCCAAATGAGCCAAACTAAGGCGGAAACCACCGCAGGGTTTCTTATGCGTTCAAAGTAATTCACTCTATGCGCACACACATACACGCACTCCACACTTCCAGTACTAGTAACAAACTACCATTTAGCATCAGACTAAACGGTGAAGGAAATGGCTTTGAGGTGGAAAACTAGGTTTTATCCATGTTATTCTGAACAAAAATAAAATACAAACTTCACTCTGAGGTCTATGGACACTTCTCTCAATGACAAAGAAACAAGCTTGAGAAGAATCTGAAGGTCTTTTTGTCGGCTGATAAAGTTGCGTAGGACTGAACTGAAATTTTCATCAGTTACTATAGTTTTAATTCTAAAATGGATATATTGTATACATGGCAAACACACAGAACGAGTCCAAATCCCCCCCCCGATTTGCCAAGATGATGAGAAGATTCAAGAGTGTTCATTTGAATGCACTCCATGCTGGGAAATACCAGTGAGAAAAATGTAGATGTACTTTCAAGTTATAAGGTTAAAGCTGATAACCGGCAAGGTGAGGCTGACAAAAGGATGAATAAGGCCTGAGTCACTGATGAAAGATGAATCATTTCTGCTATGTTGTTTGAATAGCGCGCATTCTGAGCTGGGCACAAGAAAGAAACACATTAATTCAATTACGTCTTCAACAGGCATTGTGAGAGATTACTAAGAGAGCCCTCTCTGTCAGTGTGTTGATTTGAGCGAACACCTTGAGAGGTTCCTGCGGTTAATAATCATGACAGACCCACGGCAAACATAAAAAAGAAAAACGACTCAATTTTTAACCTGTGAGCAGAAAACAAAATTTACGACTGTGCATAGATTGTGCACAGATGGATTATAGGCGGAGTTAATAAGCCATGATGGTATCATATCTATAAGTTCAAGTAGTATGTAAGTATTCATATCTGACTCTTCAGCACATGTGTGTTTGTTAAGAAAGGCTGAGTGCAGTCATTGTTGCTAAACTATCTGTTCATATTTAAGCAAAGAAACTGTGAGTTTATGCTTGCAGCGTCTGTGGACTCTCACGTTCTAAAAAGCTTGATCAGCAGTGATTTTTTCATTTGAGAGGAAAATCCACAACTTTCTTAAACAGCTGTGCAGGATGAGTAACAGTGCAGTGCAATCAGCAATGTGCCACAAGAAACAGCTTTTGCTATTGAGTGATCTTGTCAAATCTGATATCTGTCATATCTGAACCATCCCAGTCTCCTAATAAATGGAATTCAGCCTTGAGTAATTTTCTCATTTATCCCGGCTCGTCACCATCTGTGACAGATTAAAATGTTTACTTCAGTTTCCTTCACTCGACAGTGCAACACTATCCTGCTGACAAACTTAGAAATGATCTTTTTCACGTGTTCTTCAGCTCCTGGTAATAATCTCAGAGCAAAAGCTGACATGGTCGCTCTGTCCTGTAATTGAATGTGGCTGCCTCTTATATTCCTATTCCAACTTCTCAGATTGATGTAGATGCACACTGGCTGAGCAATGCTGATTTCCACTTAAAATCATTACTTTCTTAATATCTCATGCGGGTATAATTTGGAATAATGACTCTCTCCGTCTACTTTACTTCACAGGGATCTGTTTTTGCGCTCATCTCTACCCTGCTGCTTGTGGTGTTATTCCCTCCCCTGCTCTGATCTGCACTGTTACCAGGCGTCTCCCCCCTCCCGCTGCAGGTTCAGAGTCTGTGGTTAAATATTCTGCTCTGGAGCAAATGTAAATGACCAAGACAAAAGCGTGGAGAGATGGGAAGATTGAACTAAACGAGTCTTAGCCCACATCCTGTCTGCCTTCCGTGTGTGCGTACAGTATGTAAAGCCAACTCTGGTAATATTCCCAACGCTAATATCAATTAGCGTGCAATATCAATTAGTTACCAATCTCACAGCACATTAGGAGGGATAATGGGTTGACCCCCTGTGCGACCCATCCACTTCAATTCAGTGTATCCTTCTAGAATATGCCATCTAAACACTGCTGGCTTGAAAGGCTAAGACTGTTTGCAAAAACAGTGGAATAAAGTCCATTAATTATTTAAATCACCTTCTTCCGAGGTGAGAATTTTAAAATCCAGGTATCTTTTATCCCACGCTCACTGCCGGAGCAGGCCTCAGCCTGTATAGCGACTGAGGGCTCTATAAATGTTCTATGCTCTGCGTCCCATGAGTTACAATGCTCAGGGCAGGCAATAACTCACACCATTAAACATAACGAGGGCTTAGACAGGGCTTAGGCAACAGCAACAACCAAAAAATAATGTCTAATCCTGCAATGATGTGGTATAATATTCCTTTCCTTGGTGTTGTCAACCAGCAATAGATCCAGACAAACTCAGACGGTGGCTCGTATCTGGCACCTGACAGGTACCTGCAAGGACAATCCATCCTACAAGGTCAATTAATCTGATTTGTATCGAAAACAAATACTGTTATCTTGAGTGGCGAGCATTAGACTATCACCATGTCGCCGTGCCAATAAAATGCTTGAAAGATGTAAAACTGCAACAGAAGACAAGAGACAATCGAAACTTGAAAACTTGAAAACTTGAGCGATTTTGTCCTTTTATTAAAGTTTAGGAAGCTTTAGAAACGGCACAGTGCTTGAAATAAGTGGTTATGATGGCCAAAATGGACAAGGAAAATCAATGTTGACCTTGGAAATAGCAGAGAATTCTTTCAGATGGACAAACAGTGGAAGATGTCCACACAGCGCAGGCTTGTCTTCAATATTTGTTGGGATTTTAAAGGTCCAAAAGGAGTAATTTGTTGATGTTGTGCAAATTATTTGTCGTGATTGTGCGTGTATGTGGGTATTTTAAATCTCTGAGTCACATTTTAGAGTGGGCGCTTACAAATTTAGGGATATGGGAGCTGGTTTAAAGTTAACTTCACGAGATGAGGATGATGCAGTTCATTGACATGCACAGTACATGCAGGTTATTTGTTCAGCTTAAGGGGGTTCATTTATTATTTTTACTCGTCCATGCTATGTAGACGTATGTCATTACGTGCCTCTGAATAAAATCTCTGCGCTCTGACACCATTAAGCCACGGAAGACTGCTGCGAGCAAAAGATAGCAATCTGTTATCTATCCGTTGGCGCCATAGTTTCCCCTCCACGTTCATCCGTTAAGGCACGACAATCAAAATTCAGCAATTAACCTGCTCTGTCACCCCACACTGAGAGGGACTGCTGGACTGGAGCTGAACTTCAGAGGTGGCAAATGAATTTAAAAGGAACAAGGGGGTGGCGGCTGAGCTTGCAAATGAGAGCCGACACGCTGAGCTCAACAGTGACGGTAAATATTTTATCAGTAAGTAAAAGATATTTCAAAGATGCTTTTAGGTAACAAAGATCACATTTACTTCTCGTGCAAAACACTCGCAGCGTGTGTCAGAATTGAACAGAATATTAATTATCTTGAACAAACAAGGTATTAATTGGCTACTAAGTATTACATTTCATGTGATTTGCCTGCCCTTTTTATGAGTGGAAATAAAGTTGGTGTCAGAGTCACTTGGATATAGCATCCCTTCACAAAATCATAGTCAGGTAGTCACATAATCTGTTCCAATGGCAGTTACAGGATGGATTGGGGAACAGCACAACAAGAAGGTGCATGGTTCATATCCCATTTTAACCAATGTCTTTCTATGTGGAATTTGCATGTTCTCCAAAACATTCTCGTCCAAAACATGCATGTTTAAACATGCATGTTGAGTAAATTGCCCCTTGGTCCTTGAAAGGCTTTCACCCTACGAGTCCTGGAGACACTCACCAGCAGAGCCTTGCAACACTATTGGCTACAGAGCAAATAAGATAATGGGAGGATGGAGACTATTGTCTATATAAAACACACAAAGTTACATTTGAAACACAATAATAGCTTTTGTCTCAAAACTTTTCATTCTTTTCTCTATTCATTTCAGGCCGATAATTATACTTTCATAATGCTTCATCTATTTGTTTTTTAGATACTGACAAAAAAATCTTAAAACTAAAAATTGTAAATTGAGCAAAAAAGTGATCTATTTCCATTTTGTGCAAGGCTACACTTGCAGACCTCCAACATGGTAACTCTGGATTGCAGATAAAGCCAGGTGTTTATATCAGTAACAAGCAGATCATAACTATAACGAAATGTGAGGTTCTTCAAGAGAAGCTTATAGATTGTGGTTAACACATTTAAAGCACTTAAACAGAAGATCACATTAAAATATTGTATTATATTGTAACTAAATATTGTAAGTCCATGCTGCGATGCAGCAGTTGTTTTTCTCTCTGTGTGTGTTTACACCCCTCAATGGACTGCCGACCTGTCCAGGCTGCATTCCTTGCTTTCGACAGATATACACAGGCACAATAATGGACGGATGGAATGCGAGCACGTCCCACCACAACTATCCTTACTGTGGTAAGGACACTTGTGGTTTCTCATATAAAATAATTCTAACAAGACGGAATCAAACAGTGCTGATTGAGACTTTGTTCATAAAACCAAAACAATGAGCTGAAACACAAAAGAACTGTTGAGTTGAGTGCGAGTTGGCTCATAATTCTTTGAGGGTTCATAACTTCAAGCGAACACTTTAAAACCCACAAAGTCACTTGATCTATTGGTGATAAAAAAAGTATTGATTAGAGCGGTCTTAAGGCTTTATAGTAGCACATTTTAGCAATACTTTGATGGTCGTAGCGCACTCCTTCATCCAAGTTCAGTGAGTAAGCCTTTGTCATCGTCCGCTCAGAGACTCTTATAGGTGTCGTAGGTCACAGTGTTCAGCTGTGTTGTTACAGCAGCTCCTGTGTCTGACACAGCACGCTTAAGTTGTGGCCTCTTCATAACCCTACTGGGTGGAGGGAAGTCAAGGAGGAACCTGAGACTCAGCCTTGTTCTCCAAGCAGCGTTTGAATTACATAATGTGGGTGAAATCCAATTGTCTCCAGTCATCTCAGGCTCCTATGTTATCCATCATTTTTATTAGTGCGGCAGTGAGATAAGACTTTGTTATGTTTCTCAGAGAATCCATTTTCACATGACAAAGAAGGGCGATTAAATATGTTTCAGCTGTGATGTTACTTCAAACACCGAGCCTGTGGAGATCTGTCCAGGTTGGTACGCCTTGAAGCGGATGTGTGGATCAAATAGACAAGATAATTCTGATTACAGGAAGTTTGTGTTTTCAAATAACAGATTCCCCTACAAAAGAGGAATTGGGATGATATAAAGTGCAGTGCAGCCCTGGCAAAGAAGCTGTTGTTCAGCACAGGGATTTATGAAATTGAATTTCAATGGCACATTGAGCAGTTCATTGAGAGCGTGCCAAAAGTGAGAATCCTATGACGGATTGAGACAAATCACTGCCCAAATGAGCTGACAACAAGATGCCTGAGGCATTGCATTACTATTCAATTAGCATTTAAGAGGGCTTTGGGGAAAATTGTTTTGTTCTATTTTGCAGATAAAATATGAGCATCTCCCACAGATTTCTCATTAGGGCCACTTTGAGGGTAACTCTCACCCCATTTATCTTCTCCAGTGTGGACCCCTGGTGAATTGAAAGCGTCAGAACGAGAACAGAGGAGACACACTATTGAGTTATGCTCATTGAACTGCTGTGTGATGAGTAGTTAACTGCCTTCCCTTCAGTTCCTATCTGGATTTGTTGATGCCGAATGCGTCGCGGACGTCTGCGGACATGATTGGAGTGATAACAACATCCTTCCATATTCAATTCGTTCACGTTTTGATGAGTAATCACACTGGTGTCTCATGTCTCTTCTCCACTGACTGAAATTCTCTTTCTGACATCCCAGGCTCTGCCGTACTGTCACTTTCAATCCTAAAAACTGTCTGTCATGTGTTACTGAATAACACAGTTTACTCACAGCCATGTGTGGCCTTGAAAACAACAACTGAGTACTGCAAAAAAAGAGAAAAAAACACCCACTTTTACATTAAAAATGTTGCCTTATCTCAGTCATCAGCCCATGCTATATTCATTTTGTTTTTCATAAATCCATTATGAAGAGTAATATGCGTGAGAAACCTTTCCTTCAGTCTCATGGTGCATTAATCACCAGGCCGCTAATAAGCTTTTGTTCTGATTATGGCAGTGGCTAGCCCAGAGCTGATAAACACCTATGACGTCTGGTTAGTGTCCCTCCTGGGCTTCTGTGTGACTAAGAAGCCAAATTGCAAAAGAAAATCGACAGAGAAAAGGCCAGTTATAGCCCTGGACACAGCTACAAAGAACACACAGCCCTATTCAGTCCCTACCTGCATGCACTTTTTCCACCCACAATCAATTTGATTTTCTCTTTTTAATTATGGCAGGATGATGATGTATGCTCCACTAATAAGACATGAATGGGAAATGAAAGGTCGGTGAGACCTAGATAAATGACTCCCATTATTTCACCAATCGGATAGAAGCCCCTCTATATGTTCTAATTTGAATGATAATAAAATTCTGAATTGCTTTGTCCAAGCAGGCCACTTTCTCCATGATAAGCAGCCTGGCAAGGTAACCTTGTCCTGTAACCCAGACTCCTATTGCCTTCTGAGAATGTAATTGCTGTAAATGAATGCACAGAAACACACACAGCTCGGGGCTGCATCTGATCCGGAGATAATGTAAACTAAATGCTGTGTTGATTTCGCATTTCTGTGTCAAACTGTTGCAAAATTGAGGTTTTTGGCTAAACCGCATTTTCCCTCAAGCAGTAAGGGGGATAGATCAGCAGCTCTCAAACAGTGTTAATATAGTTGGGTTTATTATTAAATAATGCAAATGCTCTGTACTTCAGAGCTCATCATGTCTTGGATGACAATGTCAAACTGCATAAAGCACAAGGCATCCATTATCTGTGCTTAGAAGTCCTAAATGAATTGTTTATTTTTAGCCTGCCCATTGGCAGAGAAGGATAAGGTGGCTTTGGGAGGTATAAATAATAAATCACATTGTCCTTGTCTTGGAATACGTTTGAAAAGCAATGAAATGTGATAAAGTGTCTCATCCGGATTGTCTGATATTTGTGGCAGTCACTTGTGCGTTGACATGCGGTGCTGTATAGGTTACTTATGGCACAAGTCTCAGCGGGTCTATAGCACAGGAAAGGAGAAGGCAAAACAAGTCGATGTCAGTCTGTGACTGCGGGGCAGGGCCGCATGAGCTGTAGCTATCAGGGTTTAACACATCAAGGGCTAAGTGACACTCTTCAGAATAATGTTGGAAGTCTGATGCTTTGGCAGTCTGGATGAAAACACATATAAAGCAAAGGAATCCATTTGTAATTTTCTAATTCAGCCTAGTGCATGCACAAGTTTGAGGTAGTTTGTTAATCTTTATTCGTGCCACACCTATTTGACTACATTTATTAGATAGCTGTGGTTACCAGGAACTGTGCTAATGCTCTTGGGGGATTGGGAGAGGAGGTAAATGTTTAATAAACCAGTCACATAGGATGAAATAGAAAAGAAGAAAAAGAGAGACAAAGCACCCACCAAAAAAAGACAGACAAGGCCCATGCCCCCTGCTTTGAATCGCTGTAGAGGAGAGCGCCAGCCAGCTGCACAAAGAGGGCGAAGCAGGTGGAGGAAAAGGAAGATGGACAAAATGAAATGCTGAACTCTGAACAAACAGAGGAGCTGAGGGACAGAGCAGGGAGCCAAAACAGCCAAACAAACACCCAAACACAAACCTGCATTAAAATACGCACAAACGTAACGAGAGAGTGAGACACAGGTGTTGGAGCTCAGGTGATCAGCACAGGAAAGCAGCTGATTGGCTGAGGGAGCCTAGCGAGGCTGATGCAAGACAGGTGTGTGGGGAAACTATATAGCACTGAGTTCAAACGGAAATATCAAGTTAGGTCAGCATCATTTATCATTTGAATCATCATGATCGGTATGGCTTATTTTTGACACTTTTATGATTTTGATATGATGAAAATAATTTGATTTTGAGTGTTGGTAATATTACTGGATTTACCAACGGGAACCTCCCAGAGGGATCAATAAAGTCTCTATCTATAAATAATGTGTACAGGGTATGTTGAGTAAATAGCTGAATGAATGAGAACAAATTCAGAGGGAGTTGCCATAGCAACATCCTCATTGAGATTGACGCTCTGCACATCTTCAGCATGACATAAAGATTTTACAGTGCATATCTGGGTGGTTTGCTGTACTACAATTCTCCACTGACTATGTTCTACAAAGGTTTCCTCGGATGCCTTTAGTGCATGCTCGGAAAATTAAATGTACGCATTATTAACCATCTTTTAACAACGCTCTGGTGCTTTTGATAAAGACCTGTGTAGTTAAACATAATGTGGTTTAAGTGGCTCCTTTATGGTATCTAAGGTAAGAAGCATAGGTGCAGCCAGACTTGAATCAGGGCTGTTTAACTGCTTTAACTTTGAGATATGCCTGAGCTAAAGTGGGGAAATAAGTTGAGCAGAGCTGCGTATGTCTTTTAATTAACCAGGAATAACAGGTCAACCCATGGATATTGGAAAGCATCATACCAAATTGGAGGAATGTGTTTTTGTAATAAATGGCAATGATGTGGTTTTGTGGATTCATTTATTTTGATTAGGCCCATTATTGTTCCACTTTATGAAATTAATTGAAGTCCTCATGCGTTTCAGTAAACGGACAAACGAATTAATCAAAAATTGGCAAATGGGTCTCTATTCAGCTGTGCTAGGAATTTTTCCATTGTCCGTGTGTATGTGTGCAAATGCACAATGCATCCTGTTTGTGTGTGTGTGTGTGTGTGTGTGTGTGTGTGTGTGTGTGTGTGTGTGTGTGTGAGCTGTGTGTGTGTGTGAGCGAGTTGTGGGTGGCCGGAGCATGTATGGTTTTATAATGACGTGCTTGGATGTGCGACCCTGTCTGAATGCTGAAATGAGTTCACTGACAGCGACATCAGGAAAGATTATCACGCAGCGAAATGTCATTGTTTGCTTCCACACGTCTGCTCAAAGGCTTTCAATCAGCTCCCTGTTGGCGCATGGTCACTGTTAACTGTTGACAATAAGCAGTGTTTGACATGTTATATAACCTCTCTTCTCTTCTCATTTTTGCTTCGGCAAAATACAGCAATTGTTAATATTGTGCAAGTCTTGTCTTGTTTACAACGACAAGCGAGTCACATTCATTGTGGTAAACGCTTTGTTTAGAGCTGGAGTAGCATACGGTGGCCTTGAGAGCCCGGAGCTCTGCACTGAAGGAAAAAGTCGAAAAAAGAAAGGAATGAACAAAATAGCTTTAATATGTCGACAAAGGGAAATTTATTTTCTATAGAAAATACAAACAAATCTAGAGCTCACGACTAGCAACCACAACCTCCAACAAGATGCATTCAAAGTAATAACAACACAACCATTTGGTATAAAAAAAAGAATATAATACAGCCAAATTCATGGTACACAGCATGTTTCTGCTTAGCAAAAATCTGGAGGACACAAACACTTGTATTTTTGTCTATCAAAAACAATGGGCATAATCACTGTACTCAGATTAGTCAATCTGATAGAATTCAGTGATTGTGATCTTAACCAGCCCTGATTTAACATTCACAGAGCATCGCCTACTATCATTACAGGCCCCGGCGAAAAAAGGGAAAAGTGCTGTCAGAGACATCAATGGATTTTTTAGAACATATCAAAGCACAGTTGCTCTGAGGACATGATAGGGTGGTATACCTGTTTTTATCTCTGAATGCTGCCCTGATGTTTTCTGAAGCCTGCCTACCACTGACACAGTCTTCAAACTATTATCTCTCTGCTTCCTTCCTCCTCCTCCTCGTCCTCCTCCTCCTCCTCCTCTTGCACCCCTCCACCACCCCCATTCCCCAGAACATAAAAACACTCTCTGCAAGTCCCTGTCTCAGCAGAAAATATTGTGAGATATAATGATGATGCGACACAGGGAGCAGAAAGCGGCAGAAGAAAAAAAAAAAAAAACGCCTCCTACTTTGAACTCCACTGTACGCAATTTGTTTTTGTTGTTGTTGTTTTTTAAAGCAATTTAAAGAAAAGCTGCCATTTTTAACTTTTCACGCAATACAAACGCATATTCGAGGCAGCGTTATCGCCATCACAGCTAAAGTTGAGAGGAAGTGAGAGGTGTGTTTTAATGGAAGCAAATTTAATCCAAGTAAAGTAGCGATTATGTAAATTCCTTCACACAACAATGGGATCATCAATAAGAGCGGGATGTTCATTGGGCTCAGCAAGCTTTAATATATGGATGTTTTGGCTAATACACAGAGCAGATTGGTAAGCAAGCCCGCTCATGCGTGATTTCTCTGTTAATCGCTTGACTTTATTCAAATGTGTCAGGCGCAATGGGATGTTACATCTTATGCTCCTCTTACAAATCACATTAGGGGCCAGAGCTACAGCGGCGGCGGCTAATGCAGTCGCTGCAAAATGCATAGGCACTTCCTTATGCTGTTTTAAGACAAGATTGTGATGACAAGTTTTAATTTTCATGGATCACGTCAGCACAGAGAGAGGAAAAGCTTCATCTGTCTGTGGAGGGGGAAAAAAAACACCTGCTATGCATCGAGAGCGCCGAGAAGTAATTGGGCTAAAATGACATGTCAGTTTGTAGATAAATGTGTGATGAGACAAATGTTTTTAAGCGATCAATGAACACTGAAATTGCAGAAACTTGTCTAAAGTAGTTTTTGCTGGCAGAGTAATGAGAGTTTTCTTTTTTTTTTACCTGCTTCCCTCCATCTCACATCTCACTCACCAGCTCACACACACATACACACACATGCAAAGAGATGCCATAAGCTTCATTAGTGATGGTGCTGATTCAGAGGTCAGACAGCCTTTATCTTTGATTATATTGTAATAAGTCTAATGCAACAAAATGTTAAATAATATACAGAAAAGCGTTACTTACTGGACCCATCGTGTTTCATCAGCGGGGATGTGATGTTTCATGACAGATAATTCTGTGTTTACATCTTCACAAAGAGCACTTTGATGTTCAGGTCTTTCTGGGATAATTTTAACTGTAGAAACATGGATTAGAGGTTGTTTTTTTTTAACCCAGCAAGCATACAGAGGAAGCGAAACCTGGTGCTTGTTCCAGCCTTGAGTGGTGACTGCAGTCTTTTTCCCAGCCATCATGTGGCCTCAACAACTTCTACCAATAAGACCAAGTGGACTGAAAAGGACGTGACAGGTTGAATTCAGGGATAAAAACTCCATACTGGCATTCTCTCTTTCATGCTTTCTGTGTCTCTCTCCGTGTGTGTGGGAAGCAGTATGCGTGTGCTATTATGATTTTTTTTCATATCCCAGTGGTGGCTTTAACCTGACTGCACACCAACCCTTAGGGACTTCCTGTCCCCATGGGCACAAAATTGAGGTCCCCTGAGGTCCATACTGCTTTTTCAGGAATGAAAAATACAGCAGACGTGTCCAGAATTACAATTTTAAAACATTCAAATATCACCCAAAATAACTGACTGGATGTGAGGAACTAGCGTTGCCGGCATTATGTCAAAGACTTTAATCGGCCAGTACCACTTCCTACCATAGGGGCTGACAGCCTGATAGCTGTGCTCAGGCCCCCATAAGTCTAGGACATATTTAGGTTTCTCAAGATCTGTTGGTTCTTTAAAACAAACTCACAAAATGTCAACCTGCAGCTTTCATCTAGTATCACATTCGAATGAAGTAAGATTAAAAACGACAAATTCCACTACCTTATGGCCTCCAGTGTTGTAGGACCAGATTACTTTCAATTGATCGCAGATTTGTTTATATCAAAATATATGTACCCCCCAACCCCTCGCACACACAAATTAGAAAAATCTAGAAGATGGCGGAAATGTTAAGGATCAAAACAGCTGATGTCACTGTGGTTAAATAACTGGGTCAACTTTGAAACTTTGACGTGATTTGTGGCTTTTAAGTCTGCACCGTCGCCTGGTTACTGCCTTCTTCATCGCTACAGTGGAAAATAGCAGAAGCGGTGCCACGTCAGTCTGAAGTCACTCTAAATGCAGAAGTGACGACTGACGTGGTCACACAAAAAAAAAAGGAAATTACTCCCTATGTAGCACTGAGACTCTGCAGAGGGTTTTTCCGTCTATTTTTATTGGCTTTACTTACAAAGTCAATAACTTTTTAGTAGTGCAAAGGAGTGTGCTGTGGATGCCTCTGAGCTCTGGATGCATTCTGTACACACTGAGCTCTGCTTTATTGAAGAGTTAGTCATTTACCTTGTTTATTTCCAACGCTGTCTGTCCTCGTCCTCGTTAAACATGGTTTAATACACAGTTACAGAACAGTTTCAGTGTTGTTGAATAAGGACTTAAACTTCTGTAATCAAAGGCAAACTCTGAATGACCACTGCCTACAACAGCAACTCAGCCCGAGTCATCTATACTCATCCTGTCTTAACTCCTCGTCCCAGTCCCACTAACTACTGGCTAATGAGACAGCTGACCCCGCTGGCTCAGGCAGCCCACTCAGCAGTGTGGTAATTCAGAAATGAGACAGTAATCAGTTAATGGAAGAAAAATCAATGTGAATGCTTTAGCAGGCTTAAAGAAGTATGAAGGAAACATATTTTCTCTCCTTGGGTTTCTCTAAGTTTGATCGTCGTTTGCCATGGGGGACATTTTATCCTTCACTCTGGAAATGATCAGCTGCGCTTTCGCAAAATGACCCCTTTGCAGTGTCTCACGCCCCGCAGCGACCCAACCCTCTCCCTCCTCTCTGCGCTCGCCGGCAAAGGCGGCGCGTCATCTCTGCATTTATTGTCACAAACTGCAACAGATCTCTCTGTCTCGGCCAGCGTTGTGGATGCATCTCTTAAGGAAAAAAGGGATGAAAGAGACAAAATTCAAGCAAAGGCCCTCAGCATCCGGCAGCGTTCCTGCTGCTGTCTCACTTCTGACCGCTGTCTGACAGCCGTGTGTGCAAATAGGCGCAGAGGAAAAGAGGAGTACAGTGCAAGGTTGTGAACTTTCTCTCTGCGTTTTTGAGTGGCAGAATGTTCCCCCTCCCATGAATACCAAGGGCAACCTGCCTCCATTATTCATAACCCAGCTGTTCTAAGGTGCCCATATTTACACTTATATTGCAGAACCAGCAAGTGGCTTCCCCTTTTTAATATTGTGGCTGCCAGCCCTCTCTCCACTCGGGCCGCTGAAGGACCGGCCTCAGTTGCTCTGGGGCAAAAAGTGTGCACTGATGGGTGGCAGCCTGGCGAATTTATAAACAAGGCCTGGTAATATCATATTTGCTTTTTGAATTATTGAGTAGAGTTTTATGACGCTTTTTAAACTCCATGAGAATTTGATTATAATTCGATTATAACCCTGCCATAGTTCCTGAGGATGTCTACTTGATTAGGTTATTTATGTGGTTTAAACCGCAGCTCTGCGCTCCGCTTAGGGATGTCTGAGGAATAATGAACAGCAGAATTTACCAGGGCGAAAATCTCAATCCAGTACACAATTGCCGTGATCAACAGTCATTACATGGCCACAGGCCAGCAGCCCAAGCAAATGAATAACACATGAATCCCTGTTGATGAAACATTGGAGAGTAGTTACCAGTACCCAGCTGTCTCACTCAGATAGTATTCATCGCCAAGTGGAGCAGATCTGGTCAGAATACAAGCCAAGCAGGTGGTATGCGAGCCTCGTGGCACCACGGGGGCGACTGCAAACAGGTTGGAAAATGACCTGGTCCGGCAGCCACCGGCAGATTGTTTCGCTGTCTCCATTTCCCTAATAATCCCTCACAAGGACAGAGGCAGTTTGCCGGTGTCTCTTACACAGACAGAGCCAGCCGATCACAGATCAGAGTCCGATCTGTTCTCACTCGCTCACCAAAGATACTGTTGCAGAGCTGTCCCTGATGGCTACAGGAAAAATCTATGGCCAGTGGCTGCAGTTTGAGCCGGTTTATCCTCTGCACCGGTCAGCCCGCCGCTGACTTGGGTTATGCTCCCAAATCCTGTTCAGCCCCTCTGGGATTCAAGATGAGAACGCAGTGGAGAGCTGTGACAGGATAGAGTTACAGAACGAGACACATATCTTATTTATTGGATGTGGTCAGACTGCACGGGAGGTCTGGGCTTAGCTGGAAATAGCCATGTGTTGCTGTTGTTTTTCATCATTTTCCACAAGGGACACCTTCAGCTGACACTGTCTGAGACACTGTAAACACATTTTGATGTGAATTATACACCTATAACACATGGATGGGTGTCTGGACATCCTGTGCTCCTAGTTGCGTTACATGGAAGCACTTTCTGCAGCACAAAGTGAAATTTGACACATTTGATGAATAAATGAGCACCACGCAGGTTTCTGATAAGGCGCCATTATGGTGGTTTATATGTTGCATCTAATGGATTGTTGAAAGTTAATGAATCACTTACAAATACTTTGTAGATCATTTAGTTGCCAGAACAACATTCCGATTGTGTAAACAGTATTTGACTGGCTCGGGCTATTTTTGTGAAAATTAATTACAGAGCCATACTTAATTATCAAAACCACAACTTATTGCGTTTGTAATTGCAGATTAATGCCTTATCAGGAAGAGGGAAAGAATCCTTCAGAGCTTCTAAATGGATTACCACCGGTCCAACAGTGTTTTGACAATGTAGCGCCAAAAACATGAACTCTCTACTGGCAACTATTCCTGCCTTTCAAATGTTTTTTTTTTTCCTTAGGCTAATTCATTACATTCATTTAACCTATTTATCATTTATTAATGCACTGGTGGAGTTTTCTCATCAATTGAAAGAAGAATTAATCAACACCATATTCTTCCAGACAAAATCAGGCCACAGGCTTGTATCCTAAATCTGCCCCTATTATTAAGTATGGAAGGAGACCTAAAATTAATATTGCTGATCAAAGACATCCTTCAGGCTATCATGTCCATTTTCATACACAGATTTCTGATACTAAACAAAGATAAAATGTGATGGAAAATGTGAATATGACACAGATCATCGCTCCCAAATCAAAAACAGTTTCACCTTCCCAGGTTCCCAGGTGAATGAAGGCACATGAAATGTCAATAAACACGCCCTTGGTTCTTCCTCAGTATCTGATTTCTCCTCTGATCCTGCCTCATATATATATAAGGCAGTTATATATTAATTCAGGGAAAAAAATCTCAGCTCCATTGTTTATCCGGGACCGTAAACTGACATGATCATTCATGTGATCATTCAAGTGGCAAAAAGCAGCACAAAGCCAACATGTGGTTGCCAGACAAACGCAACAGATCCCAGATCTGTGTAGAAACTTTAAAATATCATCTGTGGCATTTCTAATTACACCAAAGTCCTATAGCGTCTATGTTAACACCACAGTGCATGGATTGATACAACAATTCTAGGTCACCTTGAAGAAAGCCACTAAATTGTGAAATATTAATTTTTAATGTCAAACAACATAATAAAAGCACGTTTTGTTGTCAACAACCTCTTTTAAAAAAAAAGAGGCTGCCGCAGTGCTAATGGAACTCCTGTGCATCAACATGTCTGCACAGGTACAATCGAGATACCACAGAGATAAATGGGTCACGGGCGCACACGGGGAGACGGAGGAGCAGACAAAGATGCAGAGGTGGGGGACGGCGAGGTGGAGGCGTTAGACAGGTGCACTGCATCATTTGCGTGGCCGCGGCTTAAGTTTTGCCGCTGTAATTGTTGTTGTCAGTGTTGTTGAGTCACAGGAGAGCGGCGGAGGTGATGATGTCACGGGGACTGCCTGGCATGTAGGGCAGCAGCTGCCTCATTTCTGAACCGTTCCACATTTTTGCGCATCGTCGTGAAGGAGATGTCGTCTGAGCAGAAACCTATCTGACAGCTGAGAGTGAAATGAGGTGAGAAATCAAAGTCACATTCTATTTGGGAACGTCTCCGTGGGTGCCTATCCTGCAGGCTGAGATCACCAACAGCCGCTACCCACCCCCTCGCCACACCCCCCACCCCCCCACTCCCACCCCCCCACCCTCCCAGGATGGGCCCTAGTCCCTGCTCTCTGAAATAAAACATTATTACTGAGCGCAAAAGAACACACATAAACATCCAACAGGCACCCAAGCGCAGGCACTCCCTCCTACATATGTATGGAAATACATATCAATTTTCCAATTCCTGATGAAATTGTTTTTCTGGGCACTGCGGCGAAGGTGTTTGAAAAACAATGACATCCGTATTTAAAAAGGCTGCAGGACGCTGGTAGCAGTTAAACAGCATCATTTCCTTCACCTCAGGCTGCCTTGCTCCTGCATGTTAAATAGATAGTAAACCCATATTTAACACCAGCTGTGATCTACGTGTATATTTAGTTGACGTTAATAGTTAGAGAAGCCTCGTTTGTGCTTGTTTACTTTTGAGATAACTTTTCCCCGGAGAAACTTCCATGTAAACACTTTAAAGCTTTAACTCCCCACCAACAGCAGAGTAACCCGTTATTGGGCGGGGAAACTAGCAGGATGGATGGCTCCTTTCACAGCCTGTCTATTAGTTTTCATTAGGCGGCCCAGGGAAACCTGGAGATTTATAGGGCACATTTGCTTTAAATTCAGCCCTTCAGGGTTTCACCTGATTGCTGCATGGGACAGACAATGATCATCCCCCATCCGTCTCAACACTCCGCTTCCATTTCCATAAATTCTTCCTGTCTGCCTGAGAACAGGAGGCTGTCATAGTCTACAATGTCACAGCGAAGACATCCACCTCGACTGGACTTCTAGTTGCTCCAATCCCCATCTTATTCTGCCGGGGCTTAGCGTGGATCAGTGCAGACAGATCCGCACCTTGAGTTGTTCACGTCTGAAGACGTGTCAATCATGGCTGTTCAGGGACACTTCCTCATGAAATAAAAAATTGCTTTTTTCCACCCTCCTCCTCTAGTAGAAGCAATATCCTGGAAATTTTCTAGCTTGAATGTTGCAACCCATTGATTTGCTGGATGACCCAGCAGAGCCAGCGGGTCGTTCAAAGATGTTTGTCACTGAGAAAAAAGGGGTGATTTGCTCAGAATGAAAATAATCAAGCCACTCACTGCAGTCGCTGGAACATATTATTCCAGCCACCATTGACACGGATTGCCTATTATTCACCAGACAAATGTGAGCCAGATGAAATAGAGGTGAGAAACTTTTCCGATCATTTGATTAGATTTCACTTCTCTGAAGTGACCTGTTAACACGTTTCCATTTATATGTGTTGCGCTTGTTTTCTGACATTGAGTAATCATTCCGCCATCATTATTCCAAAACTTCTACCCGACAGGGTGTGATCACCTCCATTATGCAAAGCAATGTCATACAGCGCATCCAGTGATTAATACGAACTGGCAACGTGATATAGGATTTCCTCCCCACAGCTGGATCAATAGCCTCTTCCTCAGCTGGGTAAAGTCTGAGATTTCATTAACCCATTTAGAAAGACTTGACCATCTTTTGTGAGTTATTATGAAAAGGTAAGAGGGCCAAACACATTCTTTAGCCAAGATGACGCCCTCTGGGGTTTGGCATTTTTCCCCCAGCGACTGTGAGCCAGAATAGGAATGATGATGATGATTTATATGCATTTCAGTCAATGGCAGATAAATCCCAGTGTTTAACCAATCAATAGTGCTGTGATCCATCAATTGTATTTCACCATTCCTGTCAGAGGCGCTCTCCTCCTTTAAACAATATTTTGTATTCACTGTGTTGGCCATGAATAAATGTTTTGCTTAGAAATTCCAAACCTCCCATTTGGTTGGCAGCCATGTTGCTTCAGACGTCCGGCATGTATTATTCATATTTCCTCCGTCCAGGCGGCCAAACTTAAAAGCAGCGGACCTGATGTATTTGATCCCTCTGATGTTTTGATGAGATCACTCACACTCTGAAGCATGTTTTCCTCCTCTACCGTCTACTGTTTCATTCAGCCCTGATGACTGAGCTCCATCTGTTTCCACAACATTAGGCGACAACACATTAGCATCGGAGGAGTCTATCCGTTCGAGCCCAGCAGCCTGGTGCAGCGGTGAAAAAGGCAGGCTGCAGCCATCATCGTGTGCGTCTGAATGGCCCTGTCTGTGAGTCATTCCGCCCAGTGAGCTGCTTCTGACTGCCTGTTCTCAGGGCGAGCAGCTCTCCTTCCCTGTCTGATTGTTGCTCCTGTGGAGCTGAACCGCCTGCTGTTATCAGGCCTGGGGGACAGCCTGCCTCTTTCCCAGCAACAAAAAAAAAAGAAAAGAGGAGTGAAAATCAATTCCTCATTAAACAAATTTGTAGAGGCTGCATCAAAAGGTGTTCAACATTTGCTTTGGCACAGCTGTCAGTTTGATGCGACCTTGAGAGCACGACGCGTCGCCTGACAAATAGCATGCATGCCTGTTGAGGAAGAAGGTGTTGCTTTTGTCTTACGCCTTGATTGATAGTTCGGTCATCACTCCCTTCACTTTCCACCGTGGAGCAACAATGGCTTGGCGACACCCAAATCAGAATGCAAATCAATAGGACGGCGTGTGTATCCATGTGTGTGCATCCGTCTGACTGTCAGGGCCCAGGGTCCCGGTGTTTGAGAGAGTGGGAATGAAATCCAAAGAGCAAATAAGGCAGAGGAAGGAAGAGACAAGGAAGTGACGGAGGGTGGGGGAAGCCTCGAAGAAAGTCTGTCAAAAGTCCCGTCACAGGCCAGAGGAGGGAATGTCATCTTCTCCACGTCCTCTCCTGGCGGAGGAGTGGAATTACCCACCCTTATGTGCTCATACATCTTTTCTTTTACAGACGACCAGCTTTCCCCTTTGGAATTGACACCCACAATTTATACTCATTTCACTTCTCTCCACGGGCCACACCAGGGCTCCGTGCTGAGGTGTACCTGCCATGGCTATCAATAGAGTGAGTCGTCATGGGCTAGCTAATGCAGCCCACTCCCACTGTGGTAATCCTTCAGAGGCGTCCCGCGGCCTGAGAGAAATGTCAGAGCGCTGCTGCGAGGATCAGTCTATCCCCGCTTCCAGAGATGGAGATATATCTTATTTAAGCCTGATTTAATTTGGGTTGCTTGGCACTGCTGACGGGAAGTGTTGTGTGGAGAACAGAGGGTGGGAGCTGGGGATGCAAAGAGTCTGTCTTTATTTCCAGAAACTGGCACTGGTACAATGCAGGCCAGATGCACCACAAACCGAACTGACAGATGTAGTGGTCACAGATATTTCTCTGCTCAGATTACCACCTGTACGGCCATATGAATATTTACTGGATGCCAGAGTGTCTGTTGAAATGCTCTTCCACAATCCACTGTATCCTGCCATATTGTATATAGGGAATGCTGGCAGTGTTTGAAAGTGTGGCATTGATAATTCATTACCCTCAGTGGGGGATTGGCTCTAAACTTGTGAAAAAAAACTTTGTGAAATGTCGAGATTCACCGGGTTATACCTCTGCTTTTGGCTCCATGCAGAGAACAGGTTCCACTGGGATCCTATGCTGGTTCTCATTAGATTCTTCTCTTGGTTGCACAAGCTAACATTCAGAGCCCCGGAATGGCCGCAGAGAGAAAAAAATCTATATATCGAGGCCAAGATTTACTACACTGAATGTTCAAAATACATGCATATATGATAGGTTGTTCCCTTGTTTTGTTCAGTTCCTGCAAAGCGGGACACATTTTTTCAGCCTTTTTCAGAAGAAACCTTACCCATTCCTACGAACAAAGCCTTATTTGACAGAAAATGGAACAGCGAACATTTATGAATTTATTGTGAGTAAGTGTGACTGGACAGTAATAGAAAAGAAAGAAAAAGAAAAAGAAAAAGAAAAAGAAGAACGCAGCCGGTGCAGAGTGTTTCTGGGGGTCGACCTTCACATACTTGAAACCAGATACCACACAAGTGTGCGATCATTGCTCTCTCATTTTCATGTGGGTCTGAGGTTGCGAGCCGGCACCAATTTTAGCAACTCTCCTTGGTGCTGCATTGAAGGAAGAAAAATCAATCACCACTGGCTGCCAAAAAATGACTGAGTACCTGTCGGCCTCTGTATTGTCTTTAAATCATATATATATATATATATTAAAACACAGCAAGGGGGATCATGTAGATCTGCTTGTCCCCACCACAGAGGCAACAGCATCTTTACTGTACATGCTTGCATAATTATGCGCATTTTGCATTTTAATTTTTTTCCTGACCGTTTAATTTTTAGCATATTTCCGAATATTGAATGCTTGACTTGTTTAGTGGTGCAGCAACACTATGTATTTGTGAGTCTTCCCATGGCTCAAATGTACTCAAAAGGTCGATAAATGGATGTGAGTATTTGTCTCGCACTCTCTCTCTCTCTCCCAGTTCAATCAGATCAGTACTCACCTTTGCTGTCGGTCTAACTAATACAGAACATAAAAAATGCATCTCTTTCATGCTATGTATGTTTTAAAAATATCTGTCGTAGGCATGGCTGCAGAGTCAAAGCAGCATTGGGAGGTGTTGCTCCGTTTCTGAAGTTTTCCGGCTCACCACTCTATAATCCATACTGACAGAGGAGGCTCTACAGGAAGGCAGCTCGCAGAGGCTCAGCTTCCACTCCTCTGTACTCTGCTGGGAGAGCAAGGTTCCTCCTTTGTACGAGGGTTGTATTTATTATGCCTCAATAAAGAATACAGTTATTTCCTGCCGAATGAATAAATCAATACAATGAATTCGGTTGGAAAAGGAAATTCTTTGCTTGCTGTGAAAATCCTTGTGGCCCGGTCGGATTATATCCGTCCATTTCTTTTGTTATTTTTCTCTTTTTTTTTTTAGATAGCAGGAAATGTACTGTTAATGCTCAGTGGACACTAAGCTTGATTCATCGGTCTCCTTTTAATGAACTTTCAAAGGCATTCACCTTCCATATTGACCTCTGTCTGGCAGATGGCTTCATGGGTTCACACACACGAGGCTGCTGAGAGCAGAGAGGGAGATGATGACTCGATGCAAACAATGCTCACAATCAGACCTTTAATAGCTCCATTTCCCCCCACTGAGTCAGCCATAGTAACACTCCTTTGTAATAACTATCGACTCAGGGGGGCGAGGAAGAGTTTCAGCAAAACAAAGACACCCGGGTGGCTCGAGCGGTCATTTACAGGAGGAAGGATGGGTCAGTGGCAGGCGGAGGGATGAACTGTTGGATCTGAGCTATAGGGATGAGCATTCGCAGTGAGGTTTTCGATATGTGGGCCCATCTCGAACCAAAACAGGATTTGTGTCACGCAGAGAGCATTGTTTTGGTGATAAAATGGATGCAGCTGGCAGATACCTTACTTTGAAAGGATCATAGTTAAGAGGTTAGAGCGAGCAAAGCCCGGACTAAAGAGATAATTCTGTCACTCTGTTGCATCAGCGCAGACTGAGTGTTATATACAGTGCAGTAAATAGATTCAATCAACACATAAGGCCATGGTCACAGAGTGCAGTAGGAGAAAAAAATGTCATGCACACCATGGTTTCTCTCATTTCTTCTCACTTCTCTATCTCACCCTCACTCTCGCTTTCTTTCTCTCTATCTCACACAAACACACACACTGAGATATTTGAGGTCTTTTCAGACCTGTTGTCCGGGAGACCGTTCCTTGTTTAGATGCGTTGTCAAGGAAACAAAGATGGGGGAGAAAAAGCTGTTTGGTGAAATTTTTAGAAAATCCATCTGCTGGGTTGGAACAAGGAAAAAGTAATGCAGGAGCCTAGTGGGATGAGTGCTTCCAATAAAATATATCTTCCAAAGGGAAAAGGGGTTTTTATTGATTTTGCGATTGTGTTATTAATATAAAAATGGATCCCGGTTGTTGTAAATAAGCCCAGTGATTTCTTTTTATTGCAGTCCAGCTGAACCTTTCACCTATTGAGCTGAAAATTGTGTGGGACAAAAATCTACCACATAAGTCGAGTAACCATGTGCAGTATAATAACTACCTCGCTAGCCACCCCTCTCTATAATTCTAAATAACAGGATGTCCAAATGCCTATAATCACCTATGATTGTTGGTGAAAGGTTAAGCTGATTCAATCCCTCAGCCCAATTTGCAGCAAAATCCAGGAAAATACTACAAAGATTGGGGGATTTGTGAGGCTGCTCATTAGGGAAGCTGAATGATCAGATTGTTGCTTTGGGAGACTAATGGCATGTTCTGCATAAGGAGCCGCTGCATAATTTCATTGTAGTTGTGTTACCCAGGAGAACACCAGCAGCTGGACATCCAAGGTAACAGACACGCCGCATATTGTGCAAGTGATTAAAAAAACCCAGTGTGGCCTAAATATCTTCCCACAGCCTGGTTTCCTCCCTTTTCGCACATCCCCTGATTCTGTCACATCCTCCCTCTTCTACTCCACCGCCTCCCCTCCCTCCTCTGTATCGCCTCCTTTCACATTGTATGTTAAGAAATGTGTGATGCACTCATTCAATAATCATATCCTCTTGTCCTGCCGCACGCCGATAAACCTTGCAAACACAATTTCCCATCTTCCACCGACAATCAGCAGCTTTTTTTGGAGGGTGGCTCAGTTATTCAGCATGAAGATTGCCTCCGGATGGGACGGACTGCGAGGTTCAGCCGGATACATGTTTGGGATTCGGTCTGTGCTGCATCCCCCTGGTGTTGCCAGGTGCTGATCTGTGGCAATCAGGACTGACAGCAGCAATCAGGAGTGGGACCGAGAGCACGCAAAGGACCGCGGTCTTAACCACAGTGCTGCGACACAAACACATCACAAGTCATCAACACTGCAGGCATAATTGTCTGGGAAATCTTCTAGGAGCCTCCCTGCTCTTTTTTTTGTGTGTTTTCTCTCCACATCTGGCACTCCTGTGGATTCTGCTAAGAGCAGAGGCTGAGGTGCCATCACATGCCGTGATGCTTCTGTGCAGCCCGGGACACATCAGCTTCCCTCTGGCTGCATCCGAGTGAGAAAGCCCTGTCAACACACCCCGAGCAAGGGGCTCGTCTTAAGGAGCACGGGGGAGACAGAGGAGGGAGGTGCAGGATGACAGTGGGAGGGGGGCGGGGGGGCGGGGTGGGGGGGTAGGAAGTAAGAGGAAGTGGAGGTCATTGCGGGATCTGACAGTGGAGGGCAACGCCAAGGCGCATTTAGTATTCACTCCCTGAGAAGCAGCTGTTACATCTTTTATTGGAGGAACAAAAGAATGGCGTGCTATTTTCATGTGAGAGCAATTTCCCTGAGAGTAGCATCTAAAGAGACAAGGGGGAAACAGGAGCGTGTGTGGGAAAAAACAAAACTCTTCCTTCAGGAACACAGAGACAGCCAGCGTGCAGCTCATTGCTCGCTGCTTGGTGCTTGTTGTCTGCAGAGCAGGTTCTCACCCTGTCACTGCGTGGGTCAAAAGCCACCTCAGATGGATAGCCAGGAGAGCTGTCTCCAACACGTCCAGACGAATCAATACCTAAGATCCTATTTTATGTCCGCTGTGGCCCCCGTCCCTTAAAAAAAATACACTTTTGACACGTTTGCCCAGTGTGACTTTCATTCTAATTGAAACGAGGAGCTGCTCAAGCGTACAGTCTAATTACTGTAAAACAATATCTTAGATGAACACGCGTAGGGAAAAAAAGACACATTGCACATTAGCGTGCAGCAGAGAAGGCATTTCTCTCAGTGTCTGGAAATAAAAATGGAAATTGCAGTTGCAGCCTCCCACTTTTGGTCAGCAACCGTGATTCAAAAACTCATTATGATTTCGTCGCTCGGCATTTTAATACACTGTGGGGGTAAATAACAGGATGGCCCACTACTGTTTGGAAGCTGGTGTCATGTTGTTAAGAGTTGGACAGCTGCACAGAGAATGAAGTTTCCAAACGGCAAGTGAGCAGAAGAAAGCAAATGAAGGGGCCCGCCTGTTTCTATATCCAGCTACGAGCTGTGATAAATTACTGAGCTGATGTCGGTAATAACAACACTTTTAGCAATTTTAAAGAGGCGGCATGTTCAGACAGAAGTTGATTTAAGCAAGCACTGGTCAGTCTGCATGGCCCAGTTCTCTGGCTGGATGAGGCCCAGAAGCTGAGACGCGTCGGCTAGATGTTCTGCTGTACCTCTTTGAATGTGATATTTAATGGAGGCTTTTAAATCCCGTCGCTGTGACTTGGCTCCACACTTCCCTTGGCTCAAGCGTCTCGGTTGACAGCGAACGTTTCATCCCCACACCAAAGACCGCTCGTGCACAACACTCGCCACATATGTTTTAATTATTTAAAGACAATATTTTCAAACATGAACACACTCCAATAAAGAGGAAGTATGCACACTTCTTGAGTTGATGAGGGGGAGGGACGAGGACAAAAGTGGCATGACCTTCAGCACTCACTCCGCTGTTGCTGTCGAGACATAGTTCTAAGCATTCCTCCTCCCTCTCGAAGCCAAGCGCATTAGTGACAATGCAACAAGGCCACCAATTGCTTGAAGATTCAGGTGTGCTTTGCTTGTTTAAGGTATTTCTTAAGGGACATTCCTCTGTTAAAACAGATTTAACACATGTACACTGATGTAAAAAATGCCCAAAAATTATCACATTTATCTTTTCGGAGGCTTTTATGATAAATGGTCGCTGTTAGTGCCTCTCGAGGTGACAAATGTGTTAAATTTCCTTTGTGTCTCTTTCCAATAAAAGCACCTTGAGTTTTCTCAGCGGAATGTCTTTAATGTGAAACAGAAGCAGAATGAAAAGTCCAGGTTGCAGTAACTTAATGGTAGGGCTGAAGGAGAGCAAGGCTAACATCAAACAGATCAAATAAAACAAGATTACATGCATGCATCATTTCCTGTGAGGCCCTTTGGGACGTGGATTCACAGGAAGAATGTTATGTGTGAATGAACACCATGATGAATATTGTAAAGGGACTGAATGTGTAGTGCATAAACGTTGCAGATGATAATTAAAAACGGGGTATCATTTCCTGCTAACCGTGTGTGTTTTAATCTCAAAGTCAAGACATTCTGGCGTCTGCTGCACTCATTTTAACCACTGTTCAAAACACTCCACGAGTCCACGAATGCTACAGAAATGGGCTACTCCGTCATTGCCAGTTTTACAAGGATAACAAAAAGTAGCCGGTTTGCTCTGGGAGTAGTTCATTAGTGGAGTGAAGAAGAGAAATAAGTTTTTTATTGCTTGATTTGTAAAAAGAACGAGCCCCAAAGGTTCCTTGGTCTGGTGCGCAACATGGCCAAACACACACACTCACACGTTCGCACACACACAAACACACACTTAATTAGATATTTTCTTGTCGGCTGGGTCTTTGCCGAATGGTGAAGCCTGAGGATGTCCACAGGTTCAAAGGCAAAGCTGGTTAGCCTTTATCATTTGCTGCTCACAGCAGGACGGGCGAGATCAATCAGGAGTAATCTGAGAAATGTCAACCTTTCATTTTGTTTTGCCCCAACAAAGGCTAAGCGAGGGAAGAGGAGCCATCACAATTAATTATGAAGCCCATTAAGTTTTGATGTGTGTGAAAGACCCGTCAATAGGAAGATGCTATTGCTAATTCACCCGGAACTGCTTCTCCTGATATGAACTCTTTTCATAAGGACGCACTGAAATCTGTTTTCAAATATCTGTCTTATTCACATCAGTCTGTGAATAAGAATGACTGCGGGTTTCTCATGGTGGGGTCCTCACAGCCAATATGGCAGTAAAATAAAGTACTATGGTTCGCATGGAAGACACTTAGATGGTTGTGTGGTAGCTGATAATACTGTAGAGAAGCAATAGCTGCTTGTCAGAGTTTGTGATTACAGTGGACTGTCATGCAAGCATTTCCAGTGGGCACATCCAACACATGTTTCATGTTTAATTTCAACTGTAAATCACAATTTAGAGGTAAGCAGCATCATTGGCACCATATAGCTTTCTTTAGCTGTGCTGAGGGATGAAATATGTTGCCGAAAATGGAACAGAAAAGAAATTATTCATGGAAAATGGAAATCAAGTGTTAATGTGATAATATTTCTTTGCCTCTCACAACAAAAAGGCATAGCGATACATCATCCACATCTGCAAAGCACCTTGACTCTTCTGCTGGATCTGAATCAGACAGGAGAGTGATGATTTTCTTTGTTTGTGAGACACATTAGAAGGATTTACATTTGTCACCTGCCGGGATAACAAGATTATGCTTTATAATTAAATTTCACTCAAGTGGTGTCAACTTCCTCCATGATCATGATGAGAAATAAGTGAATTAGCACACTCGGACTCGGGAGAGGTGGTGCGTTGGCCAAGAGGTAAAGAGGCCACCCAATTACCAGTGTTGTCAGCTTGATCCCTGCCACTCGGAGCTGGGAGTGCTCCAGCTGCCAGCTTGTTACTGGAGGTTAGCTGGAGTCACATCTGCTGCAACAGTGCACTCACCCCATCATGATGGCTGAAAGGTCCTTGAACAAGGCACCAGAGTCCTTGGTGTCCTCCGGAGCAGAGTTGACATCGCCTGGTTACTGTACAGTAAATGCATCCAGAGGAGGTATGCAACACTACAGTGAGATGCTGCTGAATTATTTGGCACGGTGGTCACATTTTGCTGCAATGAAGAACAATGCCAAGGCTTAAGATTGAAAATAACTAGGAAAAGTATGAGCACATTATTTGGATTCGGATGACAATGGAACAAAGTTAGAAAAACCTGTCTGCACCCTGGAAGACAACTTCAAACGTTGTTTTTATGTTGCTGCTTAGCTCGAGGATAGCTCCAGGATCGCTCAGCTTCCTTATTTTTGATAGGACTAAAATACCTCAACCTTTGAATGTCATCATTTTGGTATTCCCTGCAGAATTATGACATTCAGCTTGTGCCTTACATTATGTTCATTGCAAACTGGCAAATGACTGTGTTGAACATTATACCTGTTAAGCATAAGTTGTGGCTCATGGATGGAAACTCCATGCATGTTGTATTATTTCTCAGGTTGGGTTAACTTGAATGAACTCACCTGAATCAATATCTTGAGAAAAAATAAATCTGAACGAAAAGGCCGTCCTCCATCCCAATATTTTTTTTTAGGCTTGATTGATTCATAAAGCTGTAAACTGTATTTTGGGCTTTGCTTAATAGGATAAGACCTAATATCAAGTTTTTTTTTTATCACATTTACATATGCTGATATGACATTTTCATGGTTTGTGTTTACATTTTTCTATTTTATATATAAAATTTTTTTAAAAGCCTGCGAATCATACAAAAATATATGATGAAAAGCTTCTGCAGCAGAATACAGAAAAACAATCCGGAGCAGTGCTCACAACTTTACTGATAACGGTTTTAATCCATAAACATGTAACAACACATGGCGGAGCTTTGTCAAATCCTCTTGTTGGGGGTCTCTCTCACACCTGACTGCTCAGTCTCGTCCCAAATGAGCAGATGACAACATCTGGAGTGGTACAGGAAGGAAAAGCTCTGAGGACACCAAGGGAGGTAGAACACACCCTTCTCCTCACACACATGCACACACTCAGGAATAAAGCACCTCTGAGGTCATTAAAAGGTCTGAAATAATGTGCGGGCCACAACACATCACCATCACTGTCTGATTCTTCTTTTTTTTTTCCTGCTGCCATATTGAACTGATGTTCAGCGCTCAGAACTAATGTGAAATCCTTTAAAAAGAATCACTTTCAGACAGACAGGATATTATGCGGCATGACTACTCAGACAGTATTATGCAAAGGCGGAGGGCTGGAATGGCACTCCATTATTCTTTCGGTCTCAGCAAACTGTTGAGAAACACAAATGTTGTTGATGGTTCAAAGCACAGGCAAATAGGAGGGGAGACAGAGCTCTTTGTCTTTTAAGTGCATTGCAATTGGAAGGACATGCTGTTGAAGAGAAAGGGTCCGTAAAAAGGCTACCCATTCATTGTGCTGTATACAAAGAAGCTATATAAAAAGTGCTTATCCTCTCTTCTGTATCGACCTAGTCTGTACTCCCCGTTTGAGTAAGATGAGTAAATGTATTTGATCATATCAGAGTGTGCTCTAAAGTGTATGGAATAGTTTACCTAAATGAAATATTGACATGAACAGATTGAGATAATTTCAAAGGCGTTATTTGAACTGCATCGGCTGTACCCAATTTTCAGGTGTAAAACAAGCCAAAAGTAATTCACTTAAGCTTGTTAGTGCTGTAGAAACAAGACTAAAGTGGGAATAATTGGAAATTTTCCACTCCTTCCCACTCGCCCAACAATACAACTAAGTAAACAGGACATGAAGTGATTAACTTAGTTGAGCGTAGTCTGTTCACATGCCAACATTTCTAAAGCTCATATATACACATATTTTACATATTTCTCTTGAATTCAGTCACACTGAAAAGTTGAAATAACAATTGAATGGGAGGATCCATGCATTGTTCTGAGCTTTGAGAGCAGCGATTGTCATTTTGTATGTGTTTCTATTAATAAAACATGTGACATAATGAGCATCCAAGATATTTGCCAGGTTTAAACAAATCAACATCGTCTATCCAGACTTGGCTTTGCGAGTTTGTTTGATTTGAATCACCTGGCAGGTTTGCCGGGTAGTGCATGAAATATCTCAAGTATATAAATAAAAGTAAATAATAATCTTCACATGTACAACATGTACAACATCTGTTCTTTTCTAGAACTGTGAGAGCTGCCCAGTGCTGTCGTCAATTTTATGAGATGTTGCACATTTCTTTTTACTGCTCTTCACACACTGTCAGTCCAGGCCTGGATGTGTCTGCACTGCTCTCACCCAATACATTAAGTGAATATTTGGTGAGTTTCAACCAAGTGCAGATTGTCTCGTCTCTTGACCTGCGACTGTCTGGAGCTCTGCCCTTCTGCAGCTGCAGACACATCAGCGGAGTCGTCACTGTTGCATCAGACACACTAAAACACACCATTTTTCAATTTTGTCCTAACTGTGTGGCACATGGACCTCTGAATCTAGCAAAATACTGTAATACCCATATCCCATGAATGGATATGAAAAGGCTTGTAAAGACCAGTCTTTTAAAACATTACTCCAAAACAACTTGTATTGTTACAGTATGTTACAGTAAAAGGAGTACATGCCATTACAGTGTGTTCTGATGGAATATTGGAGATAAGGTAAAGGCACAATCCAAGATATGTTCTCAATATTTATCTCTCCTCACTAACTGTTTGTGACCACAACCAGCATTCAGTGCAGAAAAGATGTGCGGCCTCCGGTCAAGACAACTCCTCCAGGTGAAACACCTATGTCATATGTAAGATAAATCAAATGACAGACACATGGTATTGATTGTCTTGCTCTTTCTAAGAAACCCAGCATGCATATTTCCCAAAATGCCAAAGTATACCTTTGGCATCAAACCTCCCAAGTGATGCAAACACTCCATCCTTGTGGTTCTCTGGTAGACCTAAAACAAGGGCCCGCTGCTCAATGTTGCACCAAGTCTTTATGGTTGCCTGTCACTTAAAGGCCACGTTGGCTAAGATTATTTATATCTTGATCACTCCATGTGTGTGTGTGTTTGTGCGTAAGAGTGAGAGCTACCATGATGACAGCCAATTAATTCAGCTCTTGGGGACTAGGCGAGGAGAAACAGTGACTCGCGGGCTGCATTAGTCATGCAGCATGGCAGCACTGGCATCAGGGAGCTCTCATACACTTTAAAGGTGACTCTGTGTGTGTGTGTGTGTGTGTGTGTGTGTGTGTGTGTGTGTGTGTGTGTGTGTGTGTGCCCACATTTGTTGTTTGCCTCCCCTGCTATCCTGTCATCCCTCCCTCACCCATGGGGGCCCAGCATGAAACAGCCTCACGACTTAAGGGTAGCGGCGGCGGCGTTGAGTGCAGCCTGAGAAGCTGAGTGTCAAACTTCCAACAAAGCATTTAACAAGCACAACAGAGCACAGTGCTAACAGCTCGTTCAAAGACTATCGCCGAGTTTACCCCCTACAAGCTCACAAACAAACAACTTTATTATAGTTGATGTAATGCCTGGTCCGAAGGGATGTGAGGGAGGTTCGGAACAAAAAATAAGGTGCTCTGCCAAACAGTGAGCGGATATAATGATCGCTGTGAAATGGGTCATAGGGCCATGTACAAGTAATTAGAGGCTCAACTGTATGTTTACTGGTGTTGAATTGGACCACGCAGAACAATGAGGATGTTCAGAGGGTTGAAGGACACGCATACACACAGAGGCATTACTCTGCTCAATGAATATATTTTACCGTCATTATCTGTCAATGCTGGCCATGAATGGCCTGTGGAACAGCTTGAAATGTTAAATTTTAATGCCGCAACCGATCACAGGTTATATATGAGCCATTCGTTTCACTCTGCAAACTTCATAGCACCACGCGTGACAGAGCTTCGTCTCGAAGTCACAAGCGAGGTGTGCGAGACGCGTGCATTGGTTTTGCTTGCAAGTAATGTGTAATCCGTGCAAAGAGCGAGTGGGTTACATCTGTCTGTTTGCTGTATCTACAGAAATGATTTCTCACAGCTAAAGTACAATAATAATGATCTGAAGGTGGTTTTAGTTGGAGAGGCGATAATTGTAGGGTGAGATAATTCCAATATATTATTTCAGGTTACTCCCAAGTTATGTTCTATCGTCAATGCTCCAGTAATTATCATTTAACTTGCTTAATTATTGTTGTAAGTGTTGCTTACAGTGTTGCTCATTCGTGCAGCTTTGCTCCAGAGTAACGTTTGTTCCTGCCTGTTGTTGTTTTAAAGGAACAGCAGTGACTGTAACAACCAGCAGGGCGAGTAGGAAGGGCTGTGTTTACTGTCCTGCTGTGTCTGCATTATGAAAGATTTATTCTTACAGAAACTGTAGCTTGCTTATTAACCAGACTGGCAGGACAATGCTCATAGTTCTATAAATAAAACTCACTTCATCAATGGTTTATAACCTGAGACTCATAACTTCTTCTTGGTTAATACTTGATTTATTCATCTTTTTTGCATATCCATTAGCAACTGACAAGGACAATCTTTGCTTGTAAGCATAAACCAACAATAACAAAAATCGACTGTTTATCCTCCTTCTGCATAATATTAACATAACCACAGATGCGCTGCTCTGAAAATTAGGTCAAAAAGACGTCACAAGTTTCTCATTTCCCAATTAGCCATGATGTATACAATTTAAAAAAAGGTGTTATGTTGATTAATGAACTGTTAGTCCATGATAATAATCCATCAGGTTGACTGCACTACTACTCAGTTGGTATTAAATGGATCAAGCTGAATTAATGTTTTTTGTGAGCGGCTTGGTTGTGCAACCTGAAATTACATTTATCTGTAGACTATAATCCAGATATACTGTATGTATATAATATATATTATATTGATCAACACTGCATGCATTGACACAAACTGTACATCTCATCTCAGAGCAGGAAGATGTATTTTGTTTACTGCTAACTAAGTGTCTGGCATGGCGTTTTCCTACTAAGACTTTCAGAATGCAGACACGATGTTTCCCCAACTTAAGTGTCAACTCATTGAATGTTCTCCATGACCTACTGTTCCCAGGTAGTTATCAGGCTGGGGGCGGCGCTGGGCCTCGTCTCACTTCAGTGAGAGGGGCCACGCTGTCGGAGACCCGGTCAAGCACCGACCGATTCGGTGGACGGGTCTTTTAATGAACTGATTCTAATGAGTCATTACACTGAAAAGCACTGCTTCTCCCATCACTAAGGTGAATCGTAAGAGGTCCATTTGGAGGGTCTATCTCAAGAATTAAATTGCCAGATTAAAAAAAAAAAAAAAAGATAAGCACCTCCCAAGGAGACCTGACTGGCAGCCCAAGGTGCTTCTTAATTCTGACTTTACTGAACTACTGTGTAAAGCCCTCTAAAATGACATGGTTGTCATTAATGGAGGCAATGTTTTAGAAGGAACGCTTCACTAGCACACAGTACAGAGCAGGGCAGAGTAAAGACGCGGATGCTGAGAATGATGATTTTGACGGTCTTACACCGCTGTCTTCCTGCCTGCAGCTCGGAGGCGGGACGTCTCCGTGAGAAACAAATGATGAACTGCGTTGGTAGGTGGCTGGTGTGCTGCCTCAGCCAGTGCTCTGCTTACAAAGGGCCATTAGCCAAGGTCTGTAGCTGACAGATGAAGGCCCCCTAATGGCGCGGGATCACGCTGTGATTTACAATCTTTATATTTAACCAGAGAGAGATTAATTATCGCCGGCAAATTGACAGGTCCAAGGGGGCGAGGGAGGCTCCTGACTGACACCGCCATTGCTCACAGCGCTTTCTGCCAGAGGGCATTGCTCTTGACCTTGCCATGCCAGGCATGTTGGGCACCCTGCCTCCTTTCAGCAGCGCCTCCCCGGTCTTTCCCTTTAATAACCATCCTTTATTCTTTGCAGGGATGCCTCTCACCCCTGGGTGTGCTAAAACCCCAACAATGGCTGTCAACGTGAGGCAAAGAATTTACTGTCAGCCGGAATTCGCTTATGCTTTTGATCATGGACGCTTTTGGAGACATGTTCAAGCATGTGTGTGAAAATGAGAGAGCAAGGATGTGTGTGTGTGTGTTTGGGTGTATGTGTGAGGGAAAACAAGTTTTGCCCAAAGCAACAAAACAAGAGAGCCGTGATTCCTGCCTGTGTTTTCACTCTCCTGTTTTACTGATACCCTGCAGATGTCCTTAGCTACATTTTACACCTAAACTATTGCTTCTTTTTTTCTTGTCATGTTCTTTGCTTTGTTTGGGTTTCTACCTAGAGTGCGATCCTTCATTTGGCTGACAGGCATTGCCCGGTTCTTTTGTTTGCAGTGCACATTTTACAATAAAATGCAAAATCTATTTGCCACTGTGGGGACAATAAAAAGCCATAACATTTTGTGTTTTTGGCTGTAAAGCAATAAAATCAGTCACTATCGTGGGATCCGGAGACTGTAAACGCCTTCATGTTGGCATTTGCACTGCCATAGTTAAAATCATTTTCATTTTCTGAATTTGATTTGAGTTTAAATTGTCTACTGGGATGAATTCAGTGAAAATTATTTAAAGGACTTGCCCAATGCTGCTTTCTTGCCAAGACGTAGATGAGATGATCAGCACTACTATCATATTTGGTTTGCCAAATGTGATCATCATCATCACCATCAGCTGCTGCTGCCTCTACTCAAGAATTTCCCAAAGCATGAATCCATTCATCTGCTTATCAATAATTTGGATTCAGCAACACAAACCACAGTGCTTCCACCTTCACTCTTCACTTTGTGGTTTTTCCAGGGTTGTACTGCAAAGTCTTTTCTTCTCTGGGCAACAAATGTGCCTTTTGTTGTGGTTGAAAATACTTTTTCCAAGGATCTACAGGCTACTCTGAATTTTCTTTGGCAAACTTCAACAACTTTTTCTCCGATAATGGAGTCATCTGGGGTGATTGTGCATGGAAAGTGCAGCAGCAAAGTGCATTGCCTATAATTTTCTTTGTGGCAGCTGAACCTGCTGTTTCCTGGTCTTTGTGGTGCTCTCTCTGAGTGGTCCTCTGCTCTTGGACTAATAATTTGAGTGCACAGCTGGAAATCTTGCACAGGGCTTCTATGTGAGGTTGGTTGCTGATGGAGTGATGTTTCTCCCACTTGTGGATAATGGCACCGTTGGTCCGTACAGGAGCATTTAGGGACAGAGCAATAGTAGGTAACCATGGCCACTGCTGTTATACTGGTAGTGAACAAAACATGTAACAAGACGAGACACTTGGAGTTTTTCAGAACTTCAGACAAACATGTGAGAAGAATCTAGGGCATTTCATTGTATGAATAAAAAAACAGCTGACTACACTAATGAATGGTGTGTGTTACTTGAAGAACAAATCAATGACAAATCAAAGCCTCAACAGAGCAAGAAATAGTACAGTGTGATGAGAGCTAAACATTCAGGAAATCCAGTTTGTTTTTTCATCAGGATGTTTAGTCCACGCTCAGACACGTTGGTCTGCACTCAATACCAGCGCTGCCTGTCAGTTTACCATCCATTTCCAACTGAATAAATCATACAAACACAATTTAAAGTGTCATCTAGTGCAGATGAAAACAGAGCAGGACTCAGATATTCTCTTTTGAGGATGAATAAAACACAAACTACTTTGTGGAGTCTTTGTGGCGGCAGGAGAGTAAAGGCACAGCACACAGTACAACGCCTAGGCAGGTGATTTGATTCGCAGCTGTTAACAAGCTGCGATTCAAACTATAGGGAAGGGTTGTTTGTGTTTATAAATGATTTGAGCGGTACGGAAATAACACTTCCTTTACACCTCTCATCCTAACAGCTTCCACTTCCCTTCAAGTAGACACCTCCTCCTACCGGTCTCTGTCTCACTCCCTCTTTTCACCCCCCCCTCACTCTGCTCATCCATCTCTGTTCACTGCTTCCCATTGCCAGGAGGCTCACCTGTGACACTCTGCCCCAACACCTTCACTTACACTTTGCAGACTTCGGATCACAACGAAGGACAAGGAGCTAATGATTTCCATTCACTTTAGCCTCTGTGCTCAGGAATATACGTCCCGGATAAATCCTGAGATTTATGACATCAATGTTTCATCGTCTTCCAAGCAAAAAACGGCGGAGAAGAAATCAGCAGGGATGGACAGAGAGAGCCACGTAGGAGCCTCGACTACCTCTGCTAATCCTTTGGCACCCCTACCAGCCCACATTACAGATAGAAATCACTGCAGGGATTACAGCAGCGAATCATCTGTGCTCCGTTTAAAATGCCGTTCAGCATCAGTCTCATCCCCGCTGTACCTGTTTTTACGTGTCTCTCCCTACCTACCCGATGTGACACCCCACCCCTCTGTATGAAGTTGGTGCCTTAAAAGGAGCGATCACACCAATCCGAAGTGCCAGCATGAGGATAATTAGCAGGCAGGTGCAGAAAATTGCTCTTTTCATAATGAAGGTTATTTATACATGCCCCCCTTGCAGAGCTGGACATGCTGTCTCATTGTCACCTAGTAAACGCTCAAGGCTCTTTCCCTTTCCTTTTTTTTTGCTTTCTGGCTGTTTCTCCTCTGCACACACACACACACACACACAAGCATGCCACGTATGCGTAACACCAATGCTTAGATACAGCTACTGCCACAAAATATGAAGCCCAAGCCTGTTGCTGCAAAAATCTGACATCAGCTCAGATGTCAGATCCAACTGAGACATCAGTGATTCTCAATCCAATTACATTAATCGACCATAGAAAATCCATACTGAAGGTTGATGAACAATCTTTACTGCCAAATTATAGGGATGGCACCATTATAATTGAAGTTGGTTGTGGCTGTCACTTTCCTTTTAATGAAATAATCTTGTTGAGCTAACCCTCTGACCGTGATCATGACAGACATAATTATCAGTCTTTTTTTTTTTTCAGGAATACTATGCTTCACCCCCTACATACATTGTGCCACTCTCTTATCAGTGAAGAGAAACTCTCAAAGTTTCCAAACATTTGTATGTCAGACAGACAGGCAGCAGAGATCAAGTCAGAGAGCTTGACAAGAGGGAGATGTGATGAGTTCACCATCATTTCCAGGGCACTTCATTGACTTCACAGGCACTGAAGACACTGAAGGTCATGCACTTTCAAAGGATCACTTATGGAGAGCGGCCTTGCATGATTCGGTGGTGTCCACATGACTTCATAACCACTCTTGCTTTGCGCAGCACGTTTAATTCAGTCTGCAAGGTCACAGAGGTCAGTGGACAAAGTGTTGCTCATCGTCTTTGACCAGCAGCCACATGGCGGCCTGGCTGCAGCCCGGCAGCCAACACAGAGCGCTACTGCTCTCTACTGACAGCCGCCTGACACTGTCTGCTGAGACGCCGCTCCTCATCCAGGCTGACTTCATCAAATGAATTGAAGGTGACGTGAAACGACTGGTGAAATATTCCTGTGGTCACACTTGAGAAAGTTTTGAGACTGTGGGGGGTCTTTTTTTTTATCTCCGAGACAGAAGGTCTGGAGAGAGGGCTGCTGCGCTGAGGATACTATCTCATCTTGGCTCGTATCATGAGGGATTTAATCCCCAGTGAACTGAGCAAGGCCTTATTATGATAAGATACACATCTTCATCCTCACAGTAAATAGCTTTCTGATTGTTGACCAATCGCTAAGGCCTTAAAGATATCTCACAGTCAGACAACTGCCTATCTCCGCCAGGATTTACGTCTGGTAGATAGCTGCTCAATAAGCCTATCAGCAATTGAAGGATCATTTAGCTGCTTGGAGCGCAATATACCATTTATATATTTGTGTTTTCCTATTTGATTAAAAAAAAACTCGATTTTTCTTGGATTTTTCCCAATACCATGACCATGTCTGCTATGTTGTGTTGTCTCCCTCTAGAGGTGTCTGATAACATTACATGACTGTGTTTTTGGTGTGGCTTTTAAGACAGTTCAGGCAGGACCACAAATATTCGTTAATTTTGGTAAGTTTAAGCTAGCTTCAAACTGAGCTCCGAGTATGTTTTCAACCCGTGCTCAGCAAGCCAAAATGAATTATTCAGATACCGTAGAAATACCAACAAGCCGGTGAGACATCACTGATCACAAAGGTTATTCTCTTTTATATTTCAGCAGCAAATGGGATCTATATAAAATGTTCCAAGAACTGCATGATAAAAAATTAAGTTGCCTGAAGAAGAAATCCCCACAATGCAATGCCATGCAATACAAGACCCCTGTGATGACTGAGATCTGTGATGTACTATTGGTGTTTTTTTGTGTGTTTGTTGATTCAGATCTGTGGTACCTTTGGAAGTTGGTGTTTCTCATGTAATGAACTCTCCAAATGCGTTTATCATGTTTATCATGTGCACACGATTTGCATTGGAAGCAAAAATATTGGAAACACCTCAGGATTCCATCTAATTCATTTCAGCAACACCATTAAGTATGACTCTGATCACCAGATGGCATCATCACATCTCTGACACAGTGTGAACTACAATTAGAAATTATTTTTCTAAAAGGTTTATTGCAGGACTGTTCCTGGGTTGCAGCATGAAGTATAGAGGTTTTTCATTTCCTCCTTCCTCTGTGTAAAGGGTTTTATCTCAATCCTTTTTTTAATGTGTAGAGTGATATCAAGCATCTAGGGACGAGGACCACAAGTTTGGTAACCACCACTGTCCCCTGTGATGAACATGGACAGGCCTTGTAGATATTTATGGATCGCTCATGTGCTTGTCTGTGCATCAAACCATCATGTAAGGGCATTATTATGAGCACAATAGCCTCAGGAGCCATTACACATTGTAAGTGTTTATCCACCGCTGACAGCTCCCAGAGTCCCTGATGCTCAAGTGTCTTGAAGCCTTTCTTCTTCTTTTGATGGACTGGGTCTATACAGCCCACTCCACGTTTGCCTATCTGCCATATGGTGTGCTGGTTCAAGGCTTGAAACTTCATGTTAGGCTTGTCATATGTGAAGGAAGCCCGACAAAGGAACCATTAAAGCCAACCTCTCCTTTTTTTTCAGAGTGATAAAGCACTTAAAAGAAGTTTTATCCATAAGGGTATATAACTGCAACAAATGTTTATCCCAACAGATAACAGACAACAGGAACATTAATAATGAAATGTTGTGCTGGAGGAAGCATTCACATCACATTATAACAAAATATACCATTAACATAGCGCACATTCAATGTGTTTACAAGTTTAATTCCAATATTTATCATGTGTAATTGGTGATTAGCAACATCATTTACTTCATGTGTCAGAAGTAAAAGAACTTATTAGGTAAGCAAATGACCCAACAATTACATTTTAACTGTTGTTTATATATCGTTGTTGTTGTTGTTTTGTCTTTTAGAGCCAGAACATGATAGAAATAAGACAATTATTACATCAATTAATTAGACAATTAGAAAATAATGACATCAGTTAATTAGAAAACATTCTGTGACTTTTCAACTAAAATTGGTTTAAAAAAAACATTCTCCTTTGAAATGCGAGGCAGAGGTCTTAAGTTGCTCGAACATACCTTAGCCTAAAATAGGATTTTCTTTTTTTTTGGACAATTAAAGTGAACTTTGTAGTGTGGGGGAGTATTATGACACAAGATTCAAAATTGTTTTATTCATCATGTGGAAATGTACACGATACTGACAGTGAAAAGTTGATGTGATGGACCCAACTGTAGACAACAAGAAAGAAAAATATGAAATAAAATATAAAGATATGCATAAATAACTAAGACACGTTGTATACACTCCTATCAGTTATTATATCATGTGTGTGTGTTATTTGCACTTATTGTCTATAAATATTACCACCAATTTTCATCTATAAACATCTTATCAATTATTATGCAGGATAAATTACTACCAGTTACTAACAGTTTACCACTAAAATTACCTTTGCTTTTATGTACTTTGTACAAAATATTTCAAATTTAGTATATAATGTCATGTTGAATCACAGTAGGCTGTATTTTTTTTTTTGAATGACACGCTCACTTAACATGACTTAAATTGCCAGTGTCTGTAGGACACGTGTCTGACCGAGGTATCTGGTGACAGCTGTGATCAGTGGTCCAGGTCTTCAAAGATCAGACCTGCTTTGTTGTTGCGGTCATACTGAGTAAACCTGGCGACCGCCCGGGGGGCTCGGTCTATCACCTGCATCACGGGTTCAAAAGAAAGAGGGAGACAAAGTCCTGCGCCCCCCGCGGAGCTCAAACATCGCGATATATCCTTCCGCTGTGAAGCAGAGCGAGTCGTTGCGCATTCTCGCGATGACAGCCGTGTTGCGTTTACGGTCGTGTAAATCTGTGTGTCCTGCGCTCAGGTCGATGCGCCGAGTCAGCACAGTCCGCCGAAGTCACCCCGCAGTATTACTGTCCTCAGAGTTCATCAATTAGCCTTCCACCACAGATAACAGCGGCTTAATGAAGCGCTACTTTAACTACAATATTACTTCCCCTTTCCTAAATTAATGAGGCCGCTAATTGTCCTAATTTGCGTCTGAACCCGGGCATTAAGAGCCAGCCCTCTCTTCCAGTGGCTCCGGGTGAGGGGGATAATTACAGAGCACACTGCTCACGACGTCAAGAGCTTCACTGTTCTCCGCGAACGGTTTAAAAAGAAATGGAAACGCTCTATTGTCACGAAATGAAGCGGTCTGTAATTAGAAAAAAACACAAGAGAGTCACAAGGAAAAATGGAGGAGCACTGTGGAGGACCTGGGATGGAGAAGCATCAGGCCATGTCCACCTGTTGCAGACTGGGCTAGAGGCTTGTATGGACAAACCAGCTTGTGAATCCATCCATCCATCCATCCATCCATCCATCCATCCATCCATCCATCCATCCATCCATCCATCCATCCATCCATCCATCCATCCATCTATCCATCCATAATCTTGCCCTGCTGTCTATCTCCAGCACTCGCTGGGCAAAGGCAGGAAATACAGCCTCGCCAGGACGCCAGTCCATAATAGCAAATATCATAAATAGGCTACACATTATATGATATGAGTATCTAATATCTCAATGAACACATGGGAGTTTTCCTGAAAATATTGCAACTGATTATAACGAAAGTTGAGAGCAACACACCTGCAATCAATACATTTTCAATTAACTCCCGGAGAGCAATCAACAGGGCTAGCAGCAGGTCAAGTCAACTTGAAAAATAATAAACTTTTTCAAAAAGCAAGCCTACAGCGCAATAAGCAAACAATAAATTAATCATAAATAAATTGCCACTTGAGCTGCTGTTTTGGGAAATGGCCAATTTCCTTTGTAAATTGTAACCTAATCAACATATTTTTCCCAGAGGGGAACGTACTAAAATAATGATTATAAAATTACAGGCCCGTGAAGTTACCATCGTTTCTGTCATTGGTGTGGTTTGTATGGACGTGCCGCAGTTCTTGTAAGGGGTCGAGAACAGGTGCACGATGACACCGAGACGTGACGCTCTGAAGTAAAGCCTCAAAAATAGAAGTGAATTAATTATAGATTGCTTGGGGCCCTTGTTCCACGACTGTGGCCCCCCGGGGATCACTGAGGAGGTTTAGAGGCGTCCCCGGCGAAATGAAGGCTGCTTTAATTTCACTATTAGGGCTGCTTCATTTACTAGAAATTAGAACAATGAGACGATGCATTATTACTGGGAGTGCTCTGCATCACACATCGGAGCGTGCACACTCCAGCTCCTGCGAGTGGTGTCACAGCTCAAACTGCAGCTATGGAGCATGTGTTGACATAAGTGGGTGCTGCTGTGGTTGGCTGCTTGGCTTTAGGTTTAAGGGTCAGGATAAACTGCTGGGACACTTGCCAGCTTCCATCACCACCGTCATCTGGCAGCTGCACTTGTCTGTGCAGCGCTGATTGCCAAGTTGGTAACCACTGTGAAATCATTGGGCTTTAAACCGACTTTGTGAGGCTGCTGAGGCATTTTGTGTTCGCTGCCATCGAGACAGTTTGCTGGGTTCAGGTCAAATTGTGTTTGACACTGCAGCTCTGCTACAGAAACGCATGGACATTTGCATGTGAGTCATGCAGATGTTGTTTATTCCTTACAACCCATTTAAACAGTGAGTTTAAATGCAACGCTTGGAAAGCAAAGAGTCTGTACACTCTGGCTGTGAACAAATTGGTCTGAATTGTTTACATCCTGCTCTAGTCAGCCATGTCTAAAGTCTGGGTGTCCTGTTTCAGCAGATGCAGAAATCTTTCCAAATTTGTCACTGTAGTTCCAAACACACATTAAAACATGTATTTCATGCTAAGTTACAGACACTCAATGCAACTGAACCTCAGGTGCTGTATTTCAGTGAATCACCTTGCTGCTATCACTTATCCACAGACAGGGAAAGTATCTTTTCCCTGGAGTGGCACATTTTCTAAAGTATTTCCTTCTCATGTCAAATCATAGCTACTGCATTCCTGAGGGAAAACATTATACTTCTTATTCCACTGCAATTGTTCGAAAGCCTGGCAGTCAAGTCATTTTGATGGTACGGGAGCATCTTTCTACTTCTTTAACTTATGCTGTTTTATACTATTGTGCACTTTTGAAATAATCATTGTGGTCACATATAATACTTGATGTCAGTGAGGTCCCTGGTAATTTCCTCCCAAAAACACAACAGTAAAATTTTGTATGAGTTGCCTGTGTTTTAATCCTTATTAGCATCAGTGGATAGTTTGTTTTTGTGTCATTTTATATGCTCTAAAATTTCTTAAACTGATTACATTAAGTGAAACGTAAACATTTCAAATGCCCAAACCCTGATAACAGCCAAGCTTATAGTTGTCTCCTTAACTTCTGATTGTGGAAGTGTGTCTGTGTTTATCTGTGTTTATATGTGTGTGTGTGAGGGGAGGGGAGGGGGGGGGGGGGGGGGGGTAGCTGGCATAACTCTCTTGTTGACAGCCATGTTGTGTCCCCCTCCCTCCCTGCCTGGTGGGACACATCAGTCTCCCTGTCTCTCTCGCAGGGGGTCACTAAAGTTGACCTCAGAAATGTTCCTCACACCTCCGACGGCCTCCCCCGCTCCCGCCCCACAGCAGATGGGAAGTGTGGCCGTGGTTTTAGAGCCTGCACGCAGGGTTACAGGCTGTTGCGCTGGCAGTGGGGCTGAAGGAATGAAATATTCATGTAGCCAAAAAATGAATGGACACCCCGGGACGGAGAGTGTGCCGATTTATTCAACTACGACCAGGCCTCATTAAACTGCTGGCGGCCAGGCAGGTCACGGTGATTTTCTTTACCGGTGCTCGACCCCGACTGTCTCTCTCCCTCCCTCTCACACACACATACACACACACACATACACACACACATACAGGCACAGAGACAGACAGAGAGAAAGATGCTGTGAATGCCAAATCTAACCCCGTCTCCATCATCACAACATTTCCGTGGTCCCAGTGGACACAGGGATCCAGAGATGGCTCCTCTCAGGTGGTTCCTGCTGTAATTGATGACCTGATGAGTGATTAACTCCTATGTCCAAGCAGCAGCGTCAGGCACTTTGAGCGTTGAGCTGTTGCTGTGCATGGCATATGGGAGACGTGGGTGATTGTGGTTGTGACACAGAGGTCCGTGCATGTGTGTCTGTGTGTGCGTGTGTGTTTGAGGTGTCAGGGGACAGCAGCTGATAGGCACAGACGCCACGTGACCAATTAAAAATAATTTATCTGACTTGATTTGATCTCACTTAAGAGATGCAGTTTTAATCCTTTTAAGAGCAAACACAGTTTTTGATGTTTAATTTGATTCGTATGGAAGAGGGAAGAGGGGAATAACGATCGACAGCAGTTGCTGAAGCATGCAGATAATAATAAAAACAATAAGGGAATGCAGGGGAAGTGACTTTCATGAGTCATGCATGTTTTGATCCTTGTCCCCGCTAAATTATTGACAAATCAGACAAGTAATCTGTTATCAGGGCTTTGCCATAGACAGGTGTGTCTCCAGGCCGCTGGCTTCCACCTGTTCCTTTATTATTCCTCTGCAAATAATCCGCAAAAGATTGTCCACCGTTTACTGTTTGTTTGAGAACAAACCCCAACGTTGCCAGGTCTCTCCAGTGTCAGACCCAGGCCAGCAGACAGTTCATTTGCTCATGAGAAAAAAGGTGAAAAATTAATTTTTCATGAACTTGAAGCAGTGGTGGGGTCCAAAAAAAAGAATGTCCTTCAGAAAACTGACACAATATCTTATGGGCTTTACTTTTAGATAAGCATTAAAGTTTGGAGTAACCTCTGTAAAAGTCACTTGAAATGTGCAATAAGATTAATTCAGGTGGAAACATCAGAGGACAAAAGAATACTCATTATTTATGGAAAACCTGCAACAGACATTTTGCCCAGACATCACTAAGAAGTTTACAGGATCAAATTGTTCTTAACACATGCACGCTCCTGAATGATTAATACTTACGGCTCCCCTCTGTGTGAGGACAAAAACAGTGTCGTGATTGAGTTACAATACACAAAGGCAGTCAAAAAGTGGGGCTTTGTCTAATTGTTCCCTGACAGGGTCAGAGGGGAAGGTGGGATTGGCTGCAGGGCTGTCAGAGCTGCTGGAGCCTTGGGAGTGACACAGAGCTGGATGAGGGGAGGATGTATATAAGTCCTACTCAGAGGAAACCTCTCCAGAGACCAGGACATCCCCTCAGCCAGTGTCACCACAGGCCATCACAGCCATGACCGCAAAGGCAGAGCTCTCCACCTGGCAGGACTACCCTGAGGACTTCAGCCTGCTGCAGCAGAGGAACCTGGCGCACATCAGTCCCAAGACCTGGATCTCCTCCAGCTCTCTCCACACGCTCTCTAGGAGGGACGGAGGCGTGGATGCGGGGATCCCCCTGGAGAAGCTGGTGGGGAAACTACCGGATTGCATGTCCAACGCGGGCATTACAACAGAGGCGGACAAGGCTCGCGCAGATGCGGGGAAGACGAGCCACTGCGGGCCGCAGAGACACCGACGCGTCGCGGCCAACGCGCGGGAGAGGAGGAGGATGCACGGCCTGAACAAGGCGTTTGACGAGCTGCGCAGCGTCATCCCCTCACTGGAAAACGAAAGAAAGTTGTCCAAGTACGACACCCTGCAGATGGCGCAGATCTACATCACCGAGCTGTCGGAGCTGCTGGCCGGGGTGGTGCACACGGAGAAGAGCTCCAGGAGGAGCCTGGTGCCGCAGACAGGAGAGCGCCTCATCATAATGGGATCTGACTTGGGCTCTAATAACTCTGCCTCCGCCTGCAGCAGCAGCAGCAGCAGCAGCGATGGAGAGTCCTCGCTCCTGAGTGACATGGAGGAGAGTCAGGGTGGCAGACAGTGACACTGCTGTAGAAAACCAGGTTGTTGTTTCATAGCTTAGATGTTGCACTGCCAAAATGACAACAAAAAATAGCAGGGAAAACACGACTGAGATTTTGATTCGTTTTATTATTGTTATTATTTACTTCCTACACTCATGGTGAACTGTCAGGAAATGTTTATATGCACTTTATGTCGTGAACCATCACTTAAGACATGCCCAGTGTCATTAGTGACCTTTGTCTAAATTAAAAACAGTTATTTTCATATTTATGTATAGCTATTTTATGAGGATTGTTTTGCTACAATAAAGATATACTTCAAGCAAGAGTGTGCATTTTTATATTTTCATATACAGACCGGTATCCTGAGGAAGTTACGTTTCTAACATACAAATCAGACTGAAGGTTCCATGTCCACAATGCAGCATTCATACCCTGTCAAAAACAGCTAACATGGGTTCTTAGTCCCTTTGGGTTCTTAACCCTTTCTGTAAAAACAGGCAACAGTATCATCAGAAAGAAGTGATTCAAATGCATCCCACTTTATATATTATGTCCCTCCTCTGTGGAGTTTGCATGTTCTCCCCATGCATACTCTAGTTTCCCCCACAGACCAAAGAATCCATAAAGTTTGACCGAACAATGGTCCCTATGCGGTGAGTTGTTGCCCAGTCTTTGACTGGCAACCTGTACTAGGTGTTACTCCCTTTATCGGATGTACATGGGAAACAGACTCCAGCAGAATCCCCAAAGTACAGTACAAAACAGGCGAGATGAGGGAGGGATTGATGAGCATCTCATGGACGCAGAGTGTTGATGACTCAACTCCTTGGATGACAATGACCTGGATGAATGAGTCTGCAGACATCATAATTTCATAATTTCTCATAATTTCTGCAAATACACAGCCCAGAATATCACATTCAATATGCTAACACGTGATTTAAACATCCATCAACTATTTATCATTTTGCCAAACCAGTACAGAGCAGTGTTTTTCATTATGTATACTTTCATACAACAGGCTAGAGACACAGTGGTGGAAAAAGCTCTGTCACTGAGGTGAAAGTTGCAATACTACGATGAGGAAATACTTACAAGTAAAAGAAGTACATTCACTTACAACATGATTAGCACTGAAATACGTTAAACATGCCGAAATTAAAAACAGCAGCAGTCATTTTTTAGAGAGATTGCATTAAGACTGATCATATTATTGAATTAGAATTATTGATGCATTAATGTATATAAATCACTAATGCTGCAGCTCATAAAGGTGGGATTCATTTTGGGATTCATTCATCTACTTAATGTACCACTGAGTGAGCCGATCCATAAAAGATACACCTGAATTTATTGGCCGATCATATTCCATATTAATAATGTGACTGCGCAGTAGCTGAAGCTGTCAGAATGAATGTCTACTAAAAGGAGAACATTTGCCTCCAGTCGATGTGGCGCAAAAGCAGAAAGTAACACAAAATGGAAATACTCAAATAAGTTGAATTAATTTGAAAATGCACTTGGGCAGAGTAGTTTGGTAAATAAATGCATTCCACAGAAGAAGAATGGAAAAAAAAACATCTGCATGCCAAGATCTGATGCCTAATGTTCCCAGCAGAGGGGATTAAAAAGAAGTTAAAAAACTAATTATGCTTTATGACAGTCTACTGTGGTTCAAATTGCTCCGGAGGAAATGTGGCAGTGCACAGTGCGGGAGGAAGAGGTGGCTGGAGCCTGGCCAGGTCCTTGGAAATGATTTCTGCCAGACGCTGTTTAAAGCTGCTGGGGGTCTCTGCGGGGGGAGCATGGGCGGAGGAGCTGTTGGCCTCTTCGATCCCTTTCATGTCATCCCCCGCCTGCGGCTGAGCGCTGCACCCTGGCTGGATGCAGCTACTCGCAGGGGCCTGGCGCTGGGCTCGGAGCCTGAGTAGAGGGGAGGAATCGGGTTTCTTCGCCTCTGAGTAGATGCACTCTGGATCATCTGTCTCGGGTCTGAACAGATCTTTTCTGCAAACGGGAGGCGTGTCTCTTCTAACGTTGTGATACTTGTCGTCCTCCAGGAGATCATCAAGGGTTATGGCCTCCAGAGAATGATAGACTTCGTCCTCACTCTCGGACTCCTTTAGTAGAGTCTCCTTGCTGCTTGAGAGGTAAGGTTTGCACAGCAGAGAGGTGTCATTGATCGTGGAGTAAGTGGAGTCGTCCTCTGCGTCAGGAGGAACGCCTGCAGGATTGTGGACGGGAGGAAGAGCAGGCAACTGATTGATGAATGATCTTCTGTTGGTGCTTAGATGATGGGGCTGGGACTGCCTCTCGACAGAGCATTGTCTTTTTATAGTCTGGAAGATCTGGGAACCGTGGCCGGACAGGAAGATGAACACGCCTTCTCCTGACTCACAGCGGCGGCCGGCCTCAATGCTGAATCCACCCTGCGATCACAAACATCAAACGAGGGTTTAAAAACAGGCAGATCTGCTGTGCTGCTGCTTCCTCCTCAGTATCTGATTCCTCCATTGATTCTGGCCCAAACACCCCAGTAACTTCTTAGTTTGAGAAAGCTGATAAGCTGTGGTAGCTGTGTTAGCAATGTGTTGGATAGTAGTAGACAGACAGGGGCTGCCAGATTAGCATGAAAGGGTGACAGAACTGTGAGGAAACTGATCATAATTTCCCAGCTCCTACAACGGCATTGTTAAATAGCATCTGAGGTTTTCCTGACTAAACCGATGTTTCAAAGCTTCTGAATTAGCACCAGAGAGCAAGGATAGATACTCCTTTCAACCATTCTAGGTCACCTTGGAAGATATGTGCTAATTGGCTTTCCTGCCGAGAGTTGGGTGAAAAGATTAATACCACTATTGTGTCTCATGGTCGGCTTTATAGGACCTTACTTTATACCTGCAAGATAGTTGTGAGGCTCAATCTTAGATGAGCACAGGAAATGGAAACAGGAAACTAGCTCATCTCTTCAAAAGTTACAAAATCCATTCAGTCATTTGATCTTGATCCATTCAAAGGTAACGCCATCAAATGCTCGATGAGCTTCACACACAATATAGAATAAGCTGACACAATGCACGTGTGTACGAATTAGTGAGTTTAACAGGCGCTCCTCCACAGAGAATATAAATGATCTATGGGCTATGTGTCAGGTTGGTAGTGATTTGGGAGTGTGATTCTTTACCTCAACTCGTCCAAATTTACGCAAGAGGTTGTACGGCCAGTGATAGATGATGTGACCGGTGTTGAACGCACACAGCGTCAAAGTTTGATCATCCGTGGAGACCAGATACTTCCCAGACAACTGGCATCTCTGTGAGGCCTCCGTGCACTGGATGGTCACTGGGTACTGGTTTGCGGCATGGGTCAGATCTGAACATGAGGTGACAGGGAAATATTGGCCGCACTTAGATACATCAGCATGAGGTCAAAGCAGCATTAGCAAATAAACGAACACTCTCATTCAGAAAAATGCTGATTTAAAAATACTTGTGTTCTACTAATCTCTCCATTTGAGTGGGCTGCTTGCATTTTTCAACGGAAGTGTGATCCATTAGGAAATGAAAAGAAATACATTTATTTAAGCCAGCGCTTGCTGACACTAATGCATTCAGGCATTCATGTATGAATAAATTAGTGGCTATAGCTCATGCTCACACACATTCAAGGTTTCTGCTGATGTCCTGAATTTATGATGTTATGACATCTAAATCTCTCAGTTTGCTTTCTCTTGGTATTTTCCTCTCATTATTCACCATTTAACTCTTGCAACCTAATTGCAGAAAAATTACCATCCATAACTCTACTTTTTGTGATCCTGACTATTATTTGAAATACCACTGATCAGATGTCCTCATATAAACCAAAAAGCACCACTAAAAAGCCTTGTTTTTTTAATGTTTCCTTTTAATCCTTTTACTAAACCTCCACACAGTTTGTCAAAACACTGAAACGATGTTTAATTGCATTCATTCCTCCAATCCTGGGGGCAACACAGACAGTTGGTGAATTGTACTGTGGCTTCACTGCAGGGAGGACCAACTTTCAGTCTCACTCAGGGACCTAGTTTAGTGTGTAGTGTGCATGTCTGCATGGGCTTCTCCAAGTTTTCTCCAGGTATACTGGTTCCCTCCACAGTCTAAAATCTTGCATTTACACAGATTGGAGACTATTATTTGTGTGTGAGAGTGAATGGTGTGCATGTGTGTGTGTGTGTTGTCTTTTTCATGCCCTGAATTGAACCGATAGTCTGTCAAGGGTGTGTTCCCTGCCTTTCTCTTTTCAATATGGAAAAGATAATGGATGGAGGTAAAATCCTGTCCTCTTCTAACATTGAGTTAACCCCTAAAACTTTCCTGTTTATCAAATCTAGATATTTCAAAGTTTCCCCGTACTGTCAAAAAGCAACCTTTCACTCTGGTGTAGATCTGATTAGTCTCCACGTACAGCAGTTTTTGTGAGTCAGGAAACCACATCCACTGTTGGCTTGCAGCATCACCTCTCATCTTAAAACACATGTGTCAATAGCAGTGCAGTTATCTGGAAAACTGTTTGGGCCTGTAATTGTAATGGCTAACCTCCATCAGCTATATAAAATGGTTTGTTTGGACACAGTCAACAGGAAGAAAAAACACTTTCCTGACTCCCAGTATCCTAGTACATACTGTGTCCACAGGTTAAATTAGGGTTGGATTATATGTGTCAATACAATGCTCTGTTTCCTGTGTCTTCAATATATCAGGTGGAGGATATAAGACAACTCCATGCAGAGACCTATTAATGTTTAGATAACTCAAATTCTGACATTCATCAACATCATTCAATGTTTCCTCACCAAATGCAATGCTATTATTACTTAAAGGGGAAAGATATTCTTGAAATTAACCTCTTGGTATGATAAAAATGGCCTCAGCTGGAATTAAAATTAAAACCAAACCTGGAAATTAATGTTAATCTCTTGTACACGCATCCATCACCATCTGCTAACCAATTCGCATTACCAGTTTTCCAAGATGAGTAAAGGTCATTGTCCGACATTGCCAAACTGTTCTCTCCTTCGAAACCCCCTTTGTCTGATTCTCCAGGATCCTTCTGTAAACACAGTAGCAAGGTAAACATCACATGGAGTGTACACTCCTCTTATCATTGTTTTATGAGTTCAAAGAGGCAAGACTCAAGCAAGAACATAGCTTGTGCAAGGACAAGAATTGGAGAAGTGAAGGGGTAGAAGTTACAGATACTGTATTCACTTCCCCATTGTGCTATCTCTGATTGTGGGTAGGGTATGAGGCAACGATTCCCAAAGAATAAAACGGCCCCCCGCTGGAAAAGGGAAATGGGTAAGCGACAGCGGCCACAAAGAGAGAAGCGGGATACCTGGAAGGCCAGAAGACACAGGGCGCTCTGCCAGTCCTGGCTGGTGCTGGAGGCCAGGGTGTAGTTGCACTGTATGGTGTTTAAGTAGAAAGCCATGCATCCGGACGGGCACGATTCCTTTGGGGCTGGGGTGACGCTGAGGCAGTCGCTCAGACGCACCACCTTCCTCTCCGGCGTTTTCTGCTTCCCGCTCCTCCTCTGCTCGCCAACAGAGTTGTTGTCGACGGCCGCGGTGTAGAGCTCCAAGCGGCCGACCCCCGTGGAGCTGGGTTTAAATAGAACCATCCACATTTTCCGCCAGGTTTTCTGGTGTGGAAACGCACACGTGTGTTAGACCTGACTGGAATAGCAAGAGTGGCGTGAGCCTCTAAATTGGTACACAGATGACACACCGCTCTGCATCTCGGCCTCTCGCCCACTGTCATTGTGATTGCTTTGGGTGGCTCAGACTGTTTGACGGTTCAGGAATAAGGGACATACAATGTCCTCACACTTACATCTAAGGTAAATTACTATGGCATTCATTTTAGGGTCTGTTCATCATGGTTGCTATAAAAAGTATAGCACTAGTGTAGTGTGCATGAGTTAGAAAATAATTTTAAGGGAGATGCCATCTTCACATGCCCACCCATATGCCTACGATGGTGTTAGATCTCTCATGAAAGACCATTCAGAAGCAGATTGTTTATTTGTAAGTGCTGAGAAACTGTCCTTGACCCAATCTGAGGTTTGTGAGAGGCCATTAAGAAGTACACAAAAGCAGTCAGTCAGTCACACCTTACGTGCCTCCTCTGAGTGCAGCATTTTGCGCACTTTCAGACTCTGACCAGTATTTCTTACTGACGTGCCAGTTTGCTGGTAACTTGTTGGTGAAGATATGTGAGTTAAAATGATATTAAGGACTTGATGTCATATTGAGTGAAAATAGAGTGTAAGAAGATTCAATTCCAAAGAGCTTTAACGTGAATTTATGCAGTATGTCTTAATTCAAGTGCCAGTGAGTGTTAGGATTGCTTACTTGCATTACTTTGCAGTTTCCAAGCACTCTAGAGATCTTGGAGAATATTTGTATGAGACGAAAAGCTTACAAGACGTCTTGAATAATGTATTTTTTCCAGTTCTGCTGTAACTTTTTAAATCTATATCACCTAGAGTGCTGTGGCAATGGCAATACCAAACACTGAGGAATGTTAACATTCATCAATATCCGTAGCTTCTGTGACCTACAACAACGAAAATATTGTTCAGGGAAGCATCCCTGGCTCAGTGCCTGCATGGGCTTTCACTAAATGCTCAAAGGTCTTTCAGCTGTGCCCTGTTATTTATTGAAGATTCTGAGGCAAAGTCTTCTTTGCAGTGGGTGCAGTAACTGTGGTTGCATTACTGTGTTAACACTCACAGCTTAACTGTATTTTTGGCTAAGTGTCTTAACACCGTATGAAACAAAGAGTCTCATGCTAGGTCGGTCAAGCTGTCCGGTCACTTAAGGTAATTTAAGGTGTTAGTTTTCGACAAATGTATTAAACTTACTTTTCCAAACTTGACTCCCTGGAGGTGCACCGGCCCTTCCTTGAAGATAACATCCATACTTGAAAAAAACAAAACACTGTAAAACTCGCACTCGAAAACTTGTTGCCGTTCTGTGTTCAAATGTCATGACACGCTTAATTAAGATTTTAAAACCACCACAGCCTTTTCCATTACGTCAGCTCTCATTCTCTGGTCCCTTCCTCTACATCTGACTAGGCTTAAAGTCAAGACACCTCTGAAGTGCCTAAAAGGTTTCAAAAGACACACTCTGTGGGCTGCTGGGTGTTTTTTTCTTTAGACAAGCTTCCGTTTGCATTATTCTCTGATTGTTTGGTAACTTCCTCATCAGACAAAACCAGGGGCATGCTGCTACTTTTTCAGGAAGAGCACACAAGATCAGGGCAGAAATAGCAGTTTTATTTACAATTACAAGTATCAAAAACTTATTTTACCAAAGCTTTACAGAAAAACATAGTACATCAATCTGGAGAAATGGTAAAAACACAACAAAAAAAAGTTTTTATCCAGCAGAGGTACAAACTATATTAAGTGACGAAAACACACTTCCTTAGTTCAGTGCCACAGCACAAGAGCAATTTCCTCAATAACCTTTCTGATCTCAGTTCCTTTTCACATTTGACTCAGTGAGAAGAACGGCTCTTAGAAGTCCATTGAACTATGAGCCAGGTAGTCTTTGCGGCCGATGTTGGTGACCTGCTTGGTCTGCATGGCCTCCAGCTTTGGACAGTCTGTGATACGATGACCCAAGCCACCGCAAAACGTACAGCCCCGCTCTCCTGTGGAAACATGAGAGTCACATGCGTGAGAAAAGGTTTGAAAACACTCCACGTTTTGGTGTAACGAACGCGGGACGAGTCGACGACGGTGACGACGGGTCCCGGGAACTAACCTCCGATGTCCAGCATGGTCTCGTCTCCTGTCTGGAGCACCTGGAGGACTGGGGGAACCTTCTGCTTGGCTTCAACCAGCAGAGCTTTGAGATCCATCAGGACCGACTCATCTGTGGGGAGAGACGCGTACTTTCAATGTGCCGCTATTCAACCAGGAAAAATGAACACGCACTACTGTGCATTTTCCTTACCACAGCCCTTATTGATGAACGTAGTGGCAATACCAGTCTTGCCCGATCGTCCAGTTCTTCCAATCCTATGGACTAAAACAGACAACAGAGACACATGCAGTGTTGAGTGTGCTTATAAGTAAGCAGTTATAAACTGTGGACTCCGCTACAAACCACATCCACGGTTACACAGCTATAATAAGCACAAAACAGGCCGCTCACAACCCTGCAGTTGGACACACACACACACACACACACACACACACACACACACACACACACACACACACACACACACACACACACACACACACACACACACACACACACACACACACACACACACACACACACACACACACACACACACACACACACACACACACACACACACACACACACACACACACACACACACACACACACTCTCTTACCATAGTTTTCAATCTCTTCCGGCATGTCATAATTCACTACATGCTGTATAGCAGGGAAGTCCAGACCCTTAGAGGCAACGTCTGTGGCGACCAAAACATCCTTCTTTCCCTCTTTAAACGCCTCGATGGCTTTTGTTCTCTCCTCCTGATCTAAAATGGAAAAAAAACAAAAAAACACATATATTACGCAACTGGTGTTTCACAAGGCAGAATGACAAACGTTCACATAGGGGAAAGGCCACAGTGCTGTCTGAGCCTTGGACATGCTGCGCTAAATACATGCTGCCACTGTGAGATTTGAAGCAGGGCGCCCTCAAGTGACGAGGACGAGCAACTGCAAGAATTCAGTCTCAGGCGCGTGAATGCTCTTTCCCTCGCACCTTTTCCTCCATGGATGGCCACCGCCTCCACTCCCTTCAGCAGCAAGTATTCGTGGATGGCATCCACATCGGCCTTCTTCTCCGCAAATATCAACACCTGGGAAGAAGAAGACAAACTTCCCTTCAACATCTCACGAGCCTGAGTCATCGTTTGGATATCATCTTCCACCCATCTGAAAGTACTAACGGGAGGTGGCGTTTTCTGGAGACACTCCAGCAGGTACACCATCTTGGCCTCCTCTTTCACATATTCCACTTCCTGCACACACACACACATACACAAAACAAGGGCACTCAGCATTTACTGTGAATCATTTTTATAAATCCATGGGTTTAGAAGTATAATCTAGTGCGTTTCCAAAGGCAGAATGTTTCTGAACCAACCTGGATGACATCCAAGCTGGCAGCACCAGCTCTGCCTACATTGATGGTGATGGGTTTGACCAGTGCGCTTTTGGCGAAGTTCTGGATCTTCTTGGGCATAGTGGCACTGAAGAGCAGGGTTTGTCTTTGTCCCTAGAAAACAAAATGATCCCCACTTATAGGCCTTGTCATGCCTTAGCAGCCTCAGGCTGCATCTCACCAGATGAAGTCTCAACTGTGTGAAGTGCGAACAAAGTAGTGCACTGTATAATGAAGTCTTTTTCTGTGACTGAGCAGCTAAGAAATTGAGGAGGAGGCTTTGCAAAACTGCAAACATTCCAATTCAGTGTGTAAATCTGAGGAAAAATCCAATTACAGCCTCAAGAGTGGTGAAATTGTTCAAGCAGAAGAGTGAAAAGTTAACGTTCATGCCTTTTAAGTGCATCTTCTGAGTGTCAAAGTGCCCATTTTGTGAAAAAACCCACATCAAAATGGGGAGAAAAAGGATCTATATTGGTTATACTTTTCTGCCATCCAGCTGTCACTGTGACAGAGTGAGAGCTCACCTTGAAATAGGAGAAGATGGTTCTGATGTCTTCCTCAAAGCCCATGTCAATCATCCTGTCAGCCTCGTCCAGAGCCAGGTAGCGGCAGATGTCCAGACTCACCATCTTCTTCTGCAGCAGGTCCATCAATCTGCCAGGCGTAGCAACCATCATGTGGACGCCGCTATCACCAAGAGGAAAAGCACATTCGGATCAAAAAATCAACCAAAACAAGCATTTCTTCACAAAATGAATCAATAATTCCCGTAATGTCTATTCCTTGTAGCCATAAACCGTTGCCATTTTGCTCTTTGAGATGCAAACTGATGAAAAGAGAGATGCAAAGTGATTTTGACCCATGCCTTCACTCTGACTTACTGTTTAACCACCTCCATCTGCTCCTTGACTGACATTCCTCCGATGCAGAGGGCAGAGCGCATCTGAGGAGCGCCCTCCTCCTCCAGCAGCTTGCAGTAGTACTCGATGATGCCGTGGGTCTGCCTCGCCAACTCTCGCTGGAGTGAGGGGAGAGGTATGAAAAAATTAAAAATCCAAAGCGCTTACTTGCAGAAATCGCAAGGTTGCTCGCAGTAAAAGCCATCTGTCTAAAGTGCGAGCGGTGAGAAATGCCGCGTAATTATTTGCGCCTTTGATGGCCGCGCACGGTTTCAAGATTGATTCAGAGTCGGGAGCGATCTGCAGAATGTGCAGATTAAATCCAATTTAAATGCAGTCTGATGCTCCTCGTTATAGAGAGGAATGTATTTGCGGCCACAAAGCGGACTTTATACAGCGTTCCACCGCGTGCCATCGATTAACACAGGTCTGTCGCGGGCGTCTCACCGAGGGACAGATGATGAGTCCGTACGGCCCCTCTCTCTTGAAGAAGGGCAGCCTCTTCTCCTGCTCCAGGGAAAACATGATGATGGGCAGGGTGAAGACCAGGGTCTTGCCGGAACCGGTGAAGGCGATGCCGATCATGTCCCGACCCGACAGGCTACGGACGAAACACCGTCAGTTCAAGGGTACTCCACACACGCCGCATGTGTCACAGTTCGCACACTGTACTCACACTGTAGGGATGCCTTGGATCTGAATCGGCGTGGGATGCACGATGCCCTTCTTTTTCAGGCCCTTTAGAATTGCTGTAAAAAAAACAAAACAACAAACAGATGTGTTAAACAGCCCGATTCACCTGAATCCTGGTACACTGTGTGTTTATACAGGGTATATACAGGAACCATCCAGCAAATTCCAGCAACTTTAATTACTCCTTACTCCTTACTCGGAGCAGTTGGGAAGGAACAAAGGAATAAACTGAACCAAAGGTAAAGTTTATTCAAATATAACTTTGGTCACAACAAGTGAGACTCTCACTTATTCTCCATAAAGACTTTTTACAGTCAACTCAATGCTGACAAAACTGAAAGCCTTGTAAAAAAAAAATGTATCAACTTTTAATACTGTTTTAGATCCTGTGGACACCCTGTTGTAATGTGTGGAAGAAGGAGTGTGTTTCAACCTGGAGGAAACTTCATCTCTCTGAAGCTTTTGATAGGAGGAGGGATGCCATCTCCATCCACTAGGATGTGAAACTTCTTCCTGACGCGCTCATGACGCGTATCGGGCATGTTCAGGATGTAGCGTGGCGCCTTCCAGCTGCGAAGGACATCCGGGTTGAATGAAAAATGCACATGCCGATCGAGAGAAGTCACAGATTCAAGACTTACTATGTTTTTATGGGGTCGTCGTATATGATGCCTTTGGCCATTTCCTTCACAGACATCAGAGCTGATAGAGGACAGAGAATAGTGGTTTAGTAACTTATGACAGGGGGACAGAGATAACTTCATCAAAGCAAATCTGAGGTTCATCATGACATAATTTTACCTCTGCCCTCAGCAACACTCTCAAGAATCTTCTCTTCCTCTTTCAGCTGTTTCTCCTTGGCTGATTCCTTACGGGCTGTAGACACAAACGCATGAAGATAAGTCTGATTTATTTTGTAGGTTGACATTTATAATCACCATCATGTTGAGTGGTAACTTCATAAATACCTTCTGCCTTTTCCTTGAGGTGCTGATGCTGGTCCAGGAGACTGACATTGGACCGTGGACCAAGTCCCTCCTCCTCATCCCGCTGCTCCTCCCCGCTGTCCTTCTGCTCCTCGTCCACTGCCTTCCCTCGCAGTCGCAGCATCTTCTGTAGCTGTTTTAAAGACGCGTTTTAAAGACATGCATCAAATATGACCCTCTGGATGATTCAATGATGTACATATTATAGGTATAAATGTGGAACAACACAAGTCGAACACATTCTAAACCTACTCTAGACAGATGCCATTAATGCAATTAACACACTTTTAAAACTGATTTCTGGTCCAAGTGCATGAGAACTTACCATTTGCTGCTTTCTGATTTTGACTGGAACATAAGGAACATAATCATCATCCTCGGATCCCTCGGAGCCGGACCTTTCGTCCTCGCCATGGGATCTCTGTGCAAAAACACAATTGAGAGTAGAACCATCTCACATTTCTTCTTTACAAGTACAATTTCTTTGTAATAATGTTTTATTAGAGAAAGTCATAACAGCTAGAGCATCAGAAAGGTAAACATAGATTTTATTAGGAAGGGAAATGCAGTCATTAATTTAAAGTGATCTCGCTTCCTAACTTTTCGTGTTTAAGGGTAAACACTGTTTACACAATGAAATGCTCTATAATACGTCTTTCTGGAATGTGTCTTACACTTCACGTGTGGAGTCTCATCCATCATTGCTATTACCATAAACCTTGTGCATTGGAAGCACAAACCGATATCCGTTGATATCCATGAACTAAATTCAATACATTACTTCGCCATTTACCAGAATGAGATATTTTACAACACTTGGGGCGAGATGTTTTTTTTCTGTTGCTTTAAACGTCGTAACTACGTATCGATGCTACGGAGCTGCTAACTGGTCGCGCGACCTTGTATTTACCACATTTAATTTAAGCATGGACTTAATTTAAAATGGCTTTAAGTTCAACATTATTCGATGTTCTCACCAAACACATTGAACCGTTTCGTGTCTTGAAAGCGCTGAAGCAAGGCGGACACTGGCCGATCTTGCTAACTTTAGCTTGGCTTAGCTTCCGTAGGCTAACCATAACACGGACCATTTAAAACGTATAACGTACCTTTTTGGGTCGGGTTTCGGTCTCCATTGCAGTTCTGAATGCAGTGAGGCTCTCTATGCAGTGAAGTCACACAGTAAATTCCCAACAAACCCTTCGCACGATTCAATAAATGAAACTACTCCGCATGTTTACAGCTGGACAGTGTAGCCGGGGTTGCGGTACGGGTCGCCGGCAGGGTCAAACATCTCAAACCGCGCGCAGGAGGAAAGCAAAGAAAAAGCTCGACGTAGAAAGCAAACACCACACTTTATTTTGTCAAAACTGTAATGCTTTTAATCTTTCTGGACGAAAGATTGTTCACAGTATCAAAAGTGAATTTTTAAAAAAAGAAACAAGCCAACATACACTTGGCTATTGATATAGTATAAATCTACATTCGAAACATTAAGATATTTTTCTCTAATTGAATATAACCTGGAAAGCATCAAGAGATGTTATATGAAAACAAAATCTCAGCACAGATTCAAGAAAGAAATGATCCACGATCTCATTGAAAGCCATCACCTTTAACACAGGTACTGGTGGAAATCTCAAGGCCCTTGTCCCAAAGGTATTCACTTTTCACCGCTACTTCTCGTCAAAAGATAATCAAGACTTGAGCTTTAGATAGGCTAGCTGAGGTACGATGGGCCACACCAAGGTCACAGTACAGGGAAAATAAAGAGTAGTATGGTTGGGAAGTAGGTCTCTCACTCTCTCACACACACGCAACCCCCAGAAATGCATGACAAAAGGCTCAAAAGGGCCCAAAATAATCACTCAGTATGTACAAGCATTGAAAGGAACTGCGTCAAACAATGCGTGATGGTTCAAACGTCAAAATGAACTTTACACACTGGCGGACCTTCTGCTCCTGGGATAGTTAAAAGAACGAGTAAAGAGTGAGAAAACCATGGTCAAGCACTTTCTACTGCAGAGTGGATACTGGATATCACTACAATAGCAGGATTAACACCGAGGGAGGTTCGGACATTAAAGCAACAGATACATTTAGCTTCGCCAAATACAGCACTGGGGGACAGTACTCAAGATTTGTCTGCTCTACACGTCATGCATGGGGGAGTACTAGCATGGGTACTTTATTGGAGTCAGATTTTCTCAAAATGCATCCGTGAGCAAAGTGTTATACACCATAATTGATAGAATTTCATGATCTCATACAAAAAGTTTACAGTGAAGCGCCAAGCGTTTGTCGTTTCAGTTTCCGATCACCGACTGCTGAAGAATTTCATGAGCACAAATAAATAACATACTCAGACGGAGAAGTGTCACAATCACCGAATACACTGCAGTCTACTTAGTGAAGTCAGTGCAGTTGGTGGGTGCAAATGTTTTTGTTTTTTTTTTTCTTCCATAAATTAGGTCAATATTAGGTTATAATTAGTCTTCTTGTCCTTTTTTTGACAAATGTACATTATAAGACAAGTGGTCTGTGGGCAGGAAACTAGCTGTGCAGAATGTGACAGAGGATGAGCACCAAATTGAACCGATTGGAATTCAGAAGTTTAACAACGTTAAAATGTCAGATTTGTGGTAAAAACGTTTATTTGTTGTAAGGTAACTGTTTACAGACTACATATGTAAGAACATTGTTGCAGTGGATTCAACAGACGTTTTCTTTTTTTTTCTTCCATTTTTGCATCTCTCATTTAGTGAACAATGCAATAAAAGCAAAGGGTAGAGTTGGCCTTGACAGTGATCCCTGGCTTGTGAAGCCACAAGTTATGCGTCAGTCTTCTGAATGGAGAGGATGATTTTGAACAAGGTCCCTTGGCTTAGTGAGGAGGAGAATAGAACAGGGAATGAGAGAAGGCCTCAGGCCAAATCGGGCTCTACTGAAAGAGTTTATGGTGTGGAGTCATTCCATTTTTCCGGCACTCATCCGAGTTATTGAGCTGCATTGGAAGGAACCTTTTTGAAGGTGAAGTTGGACCAATTCACTGCTACCTTCTGGCGAGTTTGTTTCGCAGAGTCGAGGCAAAACCTAGAGAAAGCAGAGAGGACGAGGGAGGAGGACACAAGGTGTAAGTGACGGATTGTTCACAATACAGTATAATCCCACACAAATCACAGGTTGCGCGGCCTACCTTTTGAAGTATTCCACTTCCCGATCAATCTCATCCATTTCTGTCGGATCCACGTCTTTAGGGAGAAATACGTCATCTGGGGGACAGTACAGATAAAAACATTAGAGACTGAACCAGTGAGGCCACCGAGATGTTGCACAGAGAGTTAATGATTCTATATACCAATAGCACTGCTGGATTTTTCACCCTTGTTCTTGTTCTTCTTGTTCTTCCCCTTGGACTGCTGCTGCTGCTGCTGTTGTTGTAGTTGCTGATGCTGATGGTGATGCTGATGCTGCTGGCCGTTGGCTGAAATGTTGGGGTGAGCTTTGCTCTCGGACTCCTGTTCAGACCGTCCACCTCGTGTTTCAGTGTCACCTTTCCCCCTTTGTGCATTCGGGAGGCCACCGTTCGGCCCGTTTCCCGGATGTCTGGACGCCCTGCCCTCCTCGGCCTTCTTGGGCCCGTTTCTCTGGGCGTCCGCACAGTGCTGGTGTTGCTTGTTCCCAGATTTGGAGCCGTTCAAGGCCGGTTCTTTCGACTCATTGGTTCTCTGCGTTTCATTCACCGAGGCAGCTTTGGTTGGTTTGTGGGAACTCTGCTCCGACACGGCCTGCTCCTGTCTCTGCTGCTGCTTCTTATTCTTCTTTGACTTTGCGCCGTTGTTCCCGGCCGTAGTGTTTTTGGGATCCGAGGCGTCCTCCTTTGATTTAGCAGCGGCTTGGGGTGGCTCCGGCGGCAAACTGTCGGGGGAGTCTGGGGACCGAACCCTCACCACCTTGGAGAGATTCGGGGCAGTGTGCAACCGCTGGATGTCGATGGTGGCTCCCGACGCCGTGACGGTGGGGTTGGGACATGACACTGGGATCGTGTCATCCCATCCGTTGACCAGGTCCAGGTGGCTCTTAAAGGTTCCCAGCGAAAGAGGGGCCAGGTCGAGGTCTATCTGCTGGAGGTCAGAGGAGCCATTGAGATGGGACAGTAAGTGGTTCCCCTCCAACGTGGCGGCCTTCTTTGGGAAGTCATTGACGTCCAGGTTGAGGTCGTACATGCTAAACGAGGCCCGGATCGAGTCTTTGATCGTGTTCTTAATCTCTTCCAGACGACTGGTGAGGAAACTGTTGACGCGCTCCAGCTCCAGCTCGGGCCAGTCGAGCAACCGACTGGTGTCCGAGTCGTCAGGGAGGGGCTCGTCCACAGGCTCAGATGGATTGGAGTGAGGGTCACTGCCTGCAGCACCCGTGTTGCCCTGCTGAGCTTTTTCCTGGAACACAGAGGAGGTTGAGAGAGTGAGGAGGAGAGCAAATAAAATGTGACGCTGAAGTAAAATACATGATGGTCGGTTTGCCCCTATGTCTGTGGCAGCCTCCTTAAAACAGCAGTCCAAACTCTAATGTAAAATTATAAGGACAAGGACAATCTTAAGAGGATTTTGAGTCATTTTCAGAGAGAAAAAAAAATCTGCTGTCCTTGTTAGTTTGGCTGTCATGGAACTGGGGAAAATGAAAGTAAAGCATTGCCACACACCTTCTTCTTCTGTTTGTGTCGCGCCCTTTTGGCAGCCTTGGCACTGTTGACGGGCTTGGGCTCGGAGCTGTTGATGAAGTCCAGCAGCTCGTCTACATCCCTGTTGTCGATGGCCCCGGTCGCCGTCAGCTCGGCGTCTTGGCGCTGAGGCAGCTCCTCTTTGCGGCGGGTCAGGCGCGAGCGTAGCTTCTCTCTGATCTCGGCGTAGTTGCGGCTCGTCGGTGCAGCCGGAGGCTGTGACAGAAAATGCAGGACGCTCTCATTAGGACCGCTCTCATGAATACAGAGATTTCTGCCCGTGACAGGGAATCGTAAAAAGACGGCAGCAACGAAGGGTCTCTGCGTACCGCGTTGTGTCCAAAGAACTCGCAGTAGCAGCAGTCGCAGTACTTCCCGTCCTTCTGGTTGGTGGAGGACGAGGCGCAGGAGCTCCTCTCCGAGCTGCTGTCTTCATCCTCCCCCTCCTCCAGCTCTGACGAGGGGTGGCATAACGTCCCATTTGTCATTTTGTGCCCCTTACATGCCTGGTCCCTGCAAACAAGCCGACAGAGAACGGTGACTAATCACAAGGCATTGGACTTTTGAAGGAGTGTGGCCGGTGCGGGATGCTCTCACTAACCTGCAGGCCCCCGGTGTCAGATGGCCTACGTTTGAAGTGCCCACCGTCCCGGCGCTGTGCCCGTTACACGGGTGGTTACAGCCCATGATAGAAGTGCCGAGTTTGCTGTGCTGTGTGTTCACGGCAGGAATGTGGGAGTTTTTACACGGGCTGGGCTTGTGGACCGTGGTGGGGCTGTCCGGGCTGGGGGAGCTGAGTTTGGCTGCGGGGCCGTGGAGGTTTGGTACCAGCGGGGAGAAGGGCGCGTGGGCCGCCGCGCCCCCGCCCGACGACGAGGTGACGTGGCCGTGCTGGCCGGAGTTGGGCTTCGGGGGCAGGAGTGAGGAATGCTGCGAGGACAGGCCGGTGGGACTGTTGGGAGGTACCGACAAGTCTGTGTGTTGGTGGTGGTCACTGGGGTGGAAGGCTTCACCTGGAGGAGGACGGCAAACAGGAGGAGAGGGGACTTCAGCACTGGACCATCTTCCACAGAGAGCAGCAAATGAACACCATGTCTCCAATTACTATTCACATGATGACAGCTGTGCTGCTGCCTCAGGTGCCTTACTCAAAGTCCAATCAGACCGAGGGATTTTCTGGGTGGATTTTACATGTTTTCCCCGTGTCTGTTTATCTCAAGGTACTCCTGTACCCATTAGTTCAAATACATGTATGCTTAGGCTGATTGGAGACTGCCCCTAAGAACTGCCCCTAGATGTGAATGTGAGAATGAATACTGAGTGTATCCTGTGATCGACTGGAGACAGGGATTTTGGGCCTCACACAAAAAGAAATTGGGCCGTTTCCAGCAAAAAAACTGCTGTTTTACTTAAAACTACATTTCAATAATATTTCTATCTATCATGGCCCTATTAGTCTCTGTGCACTCTCACTTGGTGTATCCTCATCATCTGAATCTGCACTCTCCTCCATCTCTTCCTCCACTCTCCTGCCTGACAAACCTGAAGATGATCCTGGACCTGGCTGTGCAGACGGGATGTCATGATGTACACAGTACTTATCATATGTATTATGATTACATACCATTAGTAGTAGCATTGTGATCATTGTTTTAAGTGGTCTCCTACCAATTTGATTACTTCAAGGTGCTTTCGGTGACCAAAAAGTGATTTATACTACGAATCAATCACTGCTCATGGTCTCTCCTCTTACAGCCCTTTGAATCGGAAGCCTTACAGGGGGTATTGGATTTTCTTAAGCAGGATACTGTATATGAAATGTAAAATATCCTTTCCTATCCATACATTTTCCTTGCTGCGGTGGACGGCGGAGGTACCTGGTGGTGTTGGTCGACGGCACATGGTCTTGAAGTGCTTGGGAGTGGTCTTACAGAGGTCTGCTGAGGTAGACAGCGTGCTGCCAGCGGACGAGCCGCTGGAGTTCTGGGATGACGGGTGACTGTAGGGACACACTTTGGCCCCCGGCGTTTTAGCAGATTTCCCAGGTGCTTCATGAAGCCCTCTTTTCTCATGACAGGCTGGTCCTGCTTGTACCCCTGAGAAACACAACAGAGAGTTGAATTTTTGGAGACACGTAACGACGCATTTACTAAATTGTAGAGGAATAAACTGAGCAAAAAGGCAACAAAACAGACTTTGCTGGTACATCTAGTTGAAATATCTTTGAGGCTCATCTTTCTTTGGGTGAGAGGACTGAGATAAATAACTGGAAAGATGTTTACTGTACAGGTGCCAGAATCACTACAACACCTGAGAGACACTGCGGCCTTGGTTCGATTTTGAGGTGCTGAGGTTTTGGCAGCTCAACACGCTCTTCTTGGACAGCGCTTGACTGTAACTTGAACTGGCCACGCAGGAGGGGCACAACTACGCATGCCATTACTTGCTTGCCCTTGGTTCACGTGTGTGTTTTGCTGAGCTAGAAAGGCAGTTATGCACCAGGTGACATCTACAGTGGTTTGATGAGGGCCAGGAAACGGGAAGAAAACAGACAAAAGCCAAAGCCCAGCTTCCCACCATATAAACAGCGGTCTTCCTCAGGTCAGAAGCAACACGGTTCACTTTTACAATTCATTCCTCGGCTTATGCCCCATTCCAGTATACAGTGCATCTCAATATGTAAAATAATTATACTCATAGAAACTTCTGATTTTGCTAAATTATTTTACATTGGCAAAGAGCGACAAAATTGTGTCATACTAAAAAAAAGCACTTTTCAAAGGAAATATTACACAAACCACTGTGTCTCCTATGTAGTATACAGCATTATTTAGATACAAAAAAGGTATCAGAACATAGACAAAAAAACCAAGACCAAGCAAGACTAGAATCCAAAGTCAAAGATAAGTGTGAAATAATAAATATTACTACGAAAGCGAGCAACAAGGTGCTCACAATACGACAAAGCCATGCTTTTCAGATTTCATATGGAGCCGCTAATATTGTTTATTATTAATGTATTCCTCAAGACGTCCTAACTTTCCACAAGTATTAATGTAACTGCTCCAGTGTAACGTGCAGAACAAATACAGTTCCATTTCTGGAGGACATGGAGCTTGAATAAATCTTCAACTTCACATATGTTCACTGTGATTTTGACTCTTTTGTCAGTGTCTGACTCGGTATTATTTTGGAACGCGTCATGTCCACACATGCAATGAAGACTTAGTAGTCTAATGCAGTGCGTCTGTTGCTCTGAGGAGAGCAGCTCAGCTGATTGGTTTCATGGGATAATTGAATCTCAGGCATGTATATTTTCTCAGAATAATTCTGAACGCTTTGGACAAGAGGCTTGTTTTGAAACATTATTCAACCTTTGGTAATGCTGAGTAATAAGGACGTTAGAAAGCAGAGCAGCGAGAATCTTTGTTCTTTGTTCTTCTAAAAGAAAAGTCAAACTAACACCAGAACAAAGTGGCTAAAAATGCATCACACACTTATTGCTGAGTACAAAGACTAACGAGGCAGGCATCCAGCCGATTCCAGGGGAAAAAAACGCCATCTTACTGAACTGAAAGAAGTGTAAAATTCAGGTTTTTGATGCTGGTGAGTGCTGTCGGTGTGGTGAACTGTTTACTGCAGCTGTCTTTTGCCCTGCGATGACGAACCTTGTTGCGAGTGTGCAGACGTGTTGTGGTTGCAGTGCTCCCCTCCGTTGGTGTGGGCTGAGTTCCAGAGACCTGACAGTTTGTGGGCTGACAGGAAGGAACTCGGGTCCCAATCCACAGTACTTTGCTCCGGGTAACCGTTCCCACAGCTCTGAGACTTACAGGAGGAAGTGTGTGACAATGGTACCTGCATTGAAAAGAAAAGAAAAGCCAAATGGTTAATTAAAGAGGTGTCTCCTGTATATAGGCCTACACTATAGTACCAAGTGGCACCAAACCTACCCTTTAAATTAACTCATAATTCATTCAGACGAGTGTGAGAAACAGTCCAAGTTTGAGGCAAATATAAATGGGACATTGCTTGAATTACCTGTGCATATAGATGGCAATCTATGTGAAATAAGTCACAATAAAAAATAAAAACGAATAGGTGTTTCATATGTCTGCCACTGTGAGAATCCAGTGACATGTAGAGTCCTGGCAAACAGCCTTTTCTGAAGATGCTTTGATGAGAGATGAAACATCTTTGAGAATCAATAATTAACCCCTCTACAACCTTGATGACCTGGACAAACAAGAATCCACACATATTGTGAACTGAAATGTAGTAACACTGTATTACCACTGTGAACACAACATTGAGATCAGATTGACATGTCCAGCTTCTTCCAGTTGCTTTATGCTGCCGTTTTTATTTCATCTCACTCGTGTTAGGTCCAGAGGTGGTTGGGCCGATCGATCACAATCCATGCTTCTTATGTGCATTTACACCTGTGTTTCCAAGCATCTCATCATGCAATATGTATTTCAATGCAAGAAGCAAAGGGTGGATGCAGAATTGTTCAAATGCAAAACAGTGTATGATGAATATGGATGAGGTTACCTTAGTCATCAGAAATGATCAGTTTCACAAAGTAGTTAAAAATGGTTATAAAACAGTTCTAAATATAGAACCTGGATCAGTCCTTTCTTATTTACCGGTGTTGGCTGCTCCTGGGTGCTCCGTCTCTCTTCCTCTTCCACACTTTTGCAGCAGCTCTGACAGATCCACAGAGGCACCTCGCCTAGCAGGGACTGGGAGAGTGACGGCACCGCATCGGCAAGCTTGCGCCCCGGTGCCTCCACCAATAAGGCTTGAGAGAGTGCAGGAACGGCATCGGCAAGCTTGGTCACATGGCCCCCAGGGTGGCCGTTCACGGAGCCTGCTCCCCAGTCCTTAAATTCACGGTGGCACAGGAGGCAGCACGTGTGCATAGGCTGGAGAGAAAGAGAGAGAGAGAGGGAGGGGTTAGACACGTCCTGTATTAGCTTGAAATTGACCTACGACCCATTCTTTTGTTTCACTCTAGACAGAATATAGCATAATAAACAAGCATGATCAGACAAATTACCTAATTTTGACAACAATATTAATAAAAATAGATGCTGGGGAAAATCAGTGGGTGGAATGATACAGCAGGCAAACCCCTGAGTCTCCACTCTACAGTTGTCCCCACTTCCGAAAAAACATGCATGGCGAGTATGAATGCGAGAGTGAATGAATTGTGTGCGACCTGTGATGGCCTGGCAACCTGTCCAGTGTGTATTCCCTGCCTTCACCTATGTGCAAAGGGATAGGCTGCAGTAGATCGATGACACTGTTATCTTCATCAGCTGGTAGGATATTGTATGGTTGGATAATAATCAGTGCACAGGCATCGGAGTGCCGGTTTATCAGGAAGACTAAACCAGCTACTTCCATTCATTATCGTACCCGCTTTGTACCATAACAGTGTTACACAGGTCTACTGGAGTCTACACCAAAACACATTGGGCAAAGGCAGGGAATGCACAGGGAATGCACAGGGAATGAACAGGTCACCTGTCCATCACAGGATGCACACACACAATTAACTCGCACAGTCACAATTGAAGGGGCAGTTTTGAAAACAATCTCAACAGGCATGTTTTGGGACTGTGGGAAGGAATCAGAGCACTGACAGAAAAGCCACCTAGACGTCTATACAGTGTTTACATACTACATCACTAGACAAAATACACTCCAATAGGTGCGACAGACAACCATCTTCAAAATATCGCATGGTCGAAGAACATAACCGAGTCAACGTGAAAGACCTGCAGAGATTATTTACACCTGCTGGGGAACAGTGCAAATATGTCAAAGCATACGTTTCAAGACGTGTCTAGACGAGCATCTTGCACACGTAATATGAAAATCTGAGAACGTAACCCAAACAGTAACCAGGCAGGTTGTAAGACACCGATCACTGCTGCAACCTTGTCTGTTTGGTGAGGAGACACATCTGTGTACCTGGACGGTGCTGGCTAAGTGGCTAACTGGGACTGAGCTTGGCATCCTTGACTGATCTAAGCATGCATTGAAACTTTCTAGCTCCGCCGTGAAAGCGTGGTACACGCACGGGGCCAATTGTGCATTTTTTGAGACAGATACCCAACCCTAGTTGTGCACCCGATGTGTAGACATCTGCCTGTCTGCTAGCGAGCTAATTAGCCAGTAGCTGAGGAGGTGGATCGGCTACAGATGCAGGCAGGGAGCACGCTTGCTGCACGCTAGCCGGCTAGGCTAAGGTTAGCTGGGCGGATGAAGAGTTGTAAACGCTGGAAATGGGACGACCTGGCCGAGGCACAATGTCACCTGTCCGGCAGAGGCGATGGACGAGCCATCCCCTGGCCCAAAGCCATCGACTGTGTCTGCCCTCGAAGTTGAGCGTTTATTTATTTATTTAATTACACATTTCAAATCGACGTGAGAGCTTTACGTACAGTGCTGCCTGCTTCGCTACATTAATATCAAAATAGCTTGCATGTAACTTCACCTCTGCAGGATGTGGGAACGAATATGTAGAAAGCAGCACAACAGACGGGGGGCTGGTATAGCTGCGAGGCTAACTAGCCTGCTTTGATTACAGCGTTTTACTGTGCTGCTAGCTAACCTACCTGGTTCGCCCTGGTGGTGGCCAGCCGATCCAGCCCAGCATCTCCTCCGCCTCCGCCGGCTGCATCGCCCGGAGAGACCGGGCTCTTCGGTGCGCTTTGCTGTCCAGGCACAAGCTCCTTCTGGGCGACCCCTTGCTGCTTGCTTTTCTTCCTCGCCATTTCAAGGGTCTTAATAAAACGCTTTGGCCAAGTTTGCACCAGTTTCGGTGTTTTGGAGAGCACACTTTCGTTTCTTCTCGGACCTCAAAATGTTCTCTATCTCCTCCAGTCAAGACAACAGTCAATATGGCGGAGGGCTGGCACACTCGGGAGTTCATAGGTTAAAGATACTACTGGCAAGTGAGCGTCAGTGGTGCACGTAGGCTGCTACTGAAACCTGATACGTGCGATGACGCCACATGGCGACATATTTAGTGAGGGCAGATCCATAGCTTCCCACTTTCTTGTCCGTATGAAAGGAATAGCAGTTCATCTGGCATATTTTACGATGTAACGGGTGTATATCGTTATAAAAATGTATCTTTTATAGACCAAACATCACTCCGTGGGCTGAGGTTGACTTTCAGTTGCCACTGTACTCGTGTTGTAATGGAGGAAAATCTAAATGTAATAATCATATTTTTGGCAACACATGCCTAGAAAGAGCTTTCCTCCGAAACACGATCTAAGTCTATATCGATGTAAACTAATATAATAACTGATGTTTGAATAGGTGCCGTGGGATGGGGGCTTGACAAATACGTTTTACGTTTCCTGTGGATGCCTTCACATGTTGTCGGAAATATAAGTTTTAGGTTGCGACGCACCATTATATCTATTGGGGAAGGTGGGTGACAGATGATATAAATGATATCTAAAAATATATATTTGGAAGGAAAATTTGCTTATGTACTTAAGAAAATAAATAGCACTTTTAGGTATCGCTAACATTGCTTTTATTCAAGTTTTATTAAACAGATTATATTGTCATCCTGTATTGTAAATGTCTGGAGGGTTAGTTAAATTTAGGGGCTGGAATAAATGACCGAGGGTTACATTACCGAAATATTTGTACATCTATATTTTTATTTGAATCGAAATGAACCCAGAGAAACAGTTTTTTTTTATCATCATATTTGCCCAAAGTGGCGACTGTCGTCTCTCACAGAACTAGAATTTCCGAGCTTAACGTGGAACACGTGAAGGCAGCGCCAGTGTTTCGACTTGGAGGGTTTGAGGACGTAGCACAGACGCAGCTTCATCCACTTCAGGCTCGGTCGGTAGGTTGTTTACTCGCAGTTTGTTATTACCAACAAACAACAAAAGGAAAAACTACAATGGAAGGACACATCTGCAACATCCAGGTGCTTCTTCGAGCTGCTGAGTTTCTGGAGAGGAGGGAGCGGGGTGAGTGTTTATGACAACTGAACCAGGGAGGAAGTTGCTTATTGTTAAAACAACCAGATACACAAAGAAAGCCACAGTAACTATGCATGCATAACGCAACACTGAGGCATAACACGATGCATGCGGCTGGGAAAACCATCGAGACTGTGGCTGGGAGGCTATTTTGGGCGAGCTTTCCCATTTGACTCAGTGACCTACATATCGGTGCATCATTGTACTCGAAGGCGCGAATCTGCCGCTGTTTGAAAATGAGCCCCAGCCCTAATGAATGAAAGTGAAGCTCGGCGGGCGCAAAACTGACAATTTCATACGTTGCTCTCACAATGTGGACAATGTATGAAGGATTTAGCGCTCAGGGGCTGCTTGAGAGTGGTTGTATAATCTTGAAAGGGCTGTGTGCGAAGGCGCGAAAAGCCGAACACTGGGTCCAGCTGATGATGCCTCTGACAGCACAGAAAGGGGGGGGGGGCTCTCTCCCCCCTCGTTTTACTCCCTTGGGGGATGTAGATGGATAGAGACCCGGGGAGAGCCCCGTTAGAGCAAGCCAGTTCTGAGGTTCCGACATCTTACGTTGGAGGAAAAAAAGTAAGTTAGCAAGTAATCGTTGCGTGTGTGCAAACACAATGGATCTATGTGCAGTGGCGCAAAAATGTTCCAGACTATGTGTAGGAGGTAGCGCCAGTTGTGACAGCAAGAGTGCAAAAACCACATTGTGCAAAGTAACAGACAATAAATGTACAAAGATCGCAGCAGTAGTAATCTGTGTAATGAATAATAAATCTGTGTAGTTTGCTAAGGATTGTGGATGGCAATTGGATGCTGCTCATCAGGCATTGGTCGTCGCAGGGAAGCATAAGGGGGACCTTCCTCCTCTTTTTACATTTTAGGAAGGAGGAAATTGGCAATATGTGCAGAAATGGGCTCACAAGTAGTAATTATGGTATATTTTCACCCTGTATGCCACTGAATCAGTCATCTTCATGGATACGACCAGAGGAAAGTAGGATGTTTGTCAGCTGCAGTGAAACTTTGCCAAACGGTAATAATTATGCTATAAAAGACTTTACAACTGCTTTACAACTCAGCTGTATCGTTTTCTTTCCATAGAAGCCGAACATGGATACGCTTCAGTCCCGCCTCTCAGCCCGGATCAATCTGACAAGAGGAGCAAGCAGAAAAACAAGAAGATTTCGGCCGGCGGCAATAGGTGAATACATTACATAAACCACAACTGACTGCAGGGCGTGGGTGTGCTTTCAGTTTTGATAAAGCGGCGCGTTAAACACTTATACCTCCCAGTCTTGTCATTACTGAGCAGCAGCTGTGTCAAGGAATGCGTTTCGCAGCTAAGCACGTCTTCTTTCTGTCCATGCCTGCAGGTCAGTTCACAACGAGCTGGAAAAAAACAGGTGAGTAATCACAGACACGCTTGTTTATGGTGAGGGTGAAGCGAAACCGCAAATGAACCCTGTTCACGCGTGCATACATTAACCGGCCACGGTCACTGCTTCTCCCTGTGCTCTGCAGACGAGCTCAGCTACGGCACTGCCTGGAGCAGCTCAAGAAGCAAGTTCCCCTGTCGTCCGACTCGATGAGGAACACCACCCTCAACCTGCTGCGACGGGCCCAGCTGCACATAAAGGTACACACGGCCACCAGTAGTGGTAGTAGAAGTGGTAGTAGTAGTACTATATGTGACAACACATTAGTTATTTGTAAATACACTCGATCTGTGTCACGACCTGACATGCTGGGCTTCAGAGGTCAGTATCTGGACCCTTTGCGACCTGTGAAAACTCTGTATGTTTTATTCATTTTCGTTGCCTCCGTCTTGCAGAAGCTGCAGGAGCAGGACGAGCGTGCGGAGCAGCTGAAGGGCCGCCTGCGCTGGGAGCAGAGGGAGCTCCGGGTTCGGCTGGAGCAGCTGCAGCGAGGCTCGGAGAGGATGAGGAACGACAGCCAGGGCTCCACCATGTCGTCCGAGAGGTCCGACTCTGACAGAGGTGCGTTTGTGGAGAGCAGTGGCCGAGCTGTGATTATGGCCATCGCAGGAATCATTTTGTGACAGGCCTTTAGGATTTAGGACCAGGGCGTAGAAATGAAAAAGAGGGGCGAGAAAGCTCATGTTTCTCTGGGTTAATGCCGTGATCTTTGCTCTGCCACCATCACAGAGGACGTGGAGGTTGACGTGGAGAGCATCGTGTTTGAGTGCTTGGACTCCGACGGACTGAGCATCACACACACCGATGCGGACCACTGTTACTCCAGCATGGACAAACCCTGGCTATGACGGCTGCAAAGCTGCACACACGGTAATGCATTTAATGTCACCAGGTGGACGGGAGGAGGAGGACGAGGACGAGGAGGAGGAGGAGAAAACATTCCAAAAAAACAAAACAAAAAAAGACAAAAAAAAAAACCAGCAAGCAGACGGAGGAAGAGAGAGAATGGAGACAGATGTTACTGTACAACTGAACACATTGTTTGAACAGAGTAACCTTTGACATCCTCTTTTCATAATGTCAGACTACAAGCTAAATGTTCTGAATGAGCTGTGTCCATTTGCACTGAATAGCAGTTAAAGTCACTGGGCTGGGAGGGGTGTAACATTACGCATACATATTGTTAAAGCATCCGCTGTTCATGGTGTTTCTTTCCAAAGCCATGAGGTGTCTGTCACTTCCACCGATTCAAACTGATCAAAATCCTTCATGTTTCAGGGCTTTTTAAAACAAACAAAAGAAAACAACTCCAAATAAGGGCTTTTTGTTCAAAACTCTTAACTTATTCTTTACTACAGTCTGTCTATTCTGAATTCTGCCTTAAGATCAGATTTGGTTGTTTCCATACAGATTCCCTTTAGCACTAAGTTCATATTTCATTAGAGGCATGTGAATCATGCACTTAAAATTATTCACTTATTATTTGTCCTGTTGTGTTAAGCTCAGTCACGTCGAGATACTTTACTTCTCTGTTGCACAAAACGTCCACACGTTGCACTTGTTTAGTCTGGAAAGGGTGGTGGAGGGGGGCAGCTCGGGGGATAGGTGGTTAGCACCGGCGGCTCGCTGCAAGAAGGCCCCGGGTTGGACTCCGGAGTCCAACCCGGGGCCCCTCTGTGTAAGAGCGCATGGTCCCACCTGCGTCCGAGTTTTTTTTTTTTTTAATACACAGATCCTCTGGTGTCCTGCCACACGCTAATTCATCTCCGTTTCAGTGGATAGGAGACTAGACTCCCCCAGGTGTGTGTGTGTGTGTGTGTGTGTGAGTGTGTTTCCTACGAGCACTGGGACAGACTCCAGCAGACCACACAACACCGACGGGTCATGAAAACGGACGAACGGGTTGTGGGCACAGCACAGTAAAAAAAAAAAAAAACAGACATCAACCGGTCACATTTGCACATTTATGTCTGGCAGTTAAGGAGCTGTGCCAAATGTCCATTCGGTCTAATTTGTGCACGGTCCGTTCTGTAATTATGTGGAAGATGTTTTTTTTTTCCTTTCATGCCCGCATGAGGACATGGGAGCGCATACAGGGCGAGATGCGACGGCAGTTCCAGTTTAATTCACTGCTACTATTAACTGGTCTCGATTTCCTAGAAGTGTTCTTCACCGTGGCTGTACACTTCGTTGCTTCTGCATTTGTCAATATAAATGTCAATTATGCATGCGACAAATTCACCAGTCAGACAGGTAATGTCTACTTGTAATTATGCAATTTTTGCTGTATTTGCAAGTATGTATCATAGTCATTACTATGTATTTAATAACCGGGGGTGCTATTTACCCCTCACTTTTGTATATGCAAGATGCCTTATTCTCTTTTAATATTATGTATGCATTCATCTGTCTCTCCGCCCAGTAATATTATGTAGCATTTTTGTAAGCTTTTTTTTAATGAATAAATATTTTCTATATTTATGTGGTGTTTCAGAGTGTTTTGTCAACGTTTTTAACCCATTTCCCAGCTCAGGACCAATAGAGAGAATTCATATCTTTGCATGTGTTATATATTATCTTGGTATAGGTTTGGCAGTGATTGACACGGGTTTGCCTTGTCGTCCGGGCAACTGGAGAGAAGTGGACAGATGCTGAATGACACGACAGCGGGATGGTTAGAAAGAACAGTCATTTATTGACAAGCTGGATGCTCGATCACATACAATAAGAGCACGCTGTTGTAAGGGTCATACGTTCAGATTCGAGACGAGTGCACAATCGAAAGCCTTGTGCACTCGGCTGAAATCGAGGCAAGGACACAATCAGACTGCGATCGGAATTGCCAGCGTAACGTGATCATCTGTTAACAAGCGGTGACTGCGAGCAGCGCGAATTCAGTCAATAAACTTCAACTTGAAGCGATCCGTTCTTGGTCGGATGATTACGGTGTAGCTGCGCGAGCTGAGCTGAAATGCGAGCTGCTACGGCTGATGTGCATCACAACCCGAGTATTTCAATCAATCGGATGATCGGCTGGTAATTTTAGCCTCTAGACGAGAAGCTGTTAACACAAGGCTGTAAAAAAAAAAAGACAAGGTGACAGGACTCAGGAACAGAGTAAAGAGCAAACAATGATGGGCACAGAGGGTAAGCAAAAGGTCTGAGGGACAGTGTCGAGGCTGGCAACGTTTATATTGTTTTATGGCGTGTGGAGGCCATAACCAGCCTCCCCTTCCTGGGATCCCTATCTGTGGCAAATACTGAGACGCTGTGCTATCAAAAGGTACAGTATATTCAGCGGGGACACGAGCAGGGAGGCTGGAACAGGCTCTTGAAGCCAGCTCAGGCCTTTTATGGTCCGCCCACCATTTCAGCTGAATGCTTCCTCACAGAGGTGACGCCGCATGACCGGGATCAGTTGGTCTTGCCCCCGCTCGGGCAAGGCGGAAGAAATCTGTCCCGGTGTCAGTGCCAAAGTAACTGCTGATCTCTGGGGCTCACACGTACTGCTTCTTCTGGGCGTGCGAGGCCAGGCCTTTGGCCTTCTCCTTAGCTGCCAGCGCCGTCTCTCTTGCTCGCTCTGTAGCCGTTTCTGCCAAGGTTCTTGACGGCGTTTCACCTACGAAACACACATTTGCACAAACATCTGTAGGCTTGCACATATGCAATAAATGTAAATTTACAGCCCCAAATGAACAATATAATCAGTACAGAGTCACAAGCAAAGTGGACTTTATGCTCAACATAATGACACAAATATGCAAAGTTACACTAAATTAACCAAAAATATGTTATTTTCCTAAAATATATATGTATATATATACTCCACTATTTTCATTTCCTACCCCCATCTGGAACCCAGAGTTCAACAGTTCTACACTATGGAAGCACAAAGCATGTTGAGAGAGCTGAACAAACTGTAGTCAGCCCTGAGGTTAAAAGCAAAGTTCTGGGTGTATATGGCACCAGTGACAACACTAGTCTGAACACTTCAGGGAAACATTTGAGAAACTTTGATAAAGTAAGCAAAAATGTTACACGTTCTGCCTTGGAGCGACAGAGAAGCTCTGCAGCTTTGTTGTCAGTGAACAAGAGAGCAAGACAGAACTAACTTGACTCATATATTTCACTGATTCTGTGCATTTTGTCTTATTCCTTGGAGGAATTCCCTGTCTTACTCCTTGTTCCCGTTGTGACAGTAGAAGCACAGATTTCAGGTTAAAAGTGCATTTTCCAGAAATAACAGAACATATATATAACACATATATATATATATATACCTTGCATTTTGGCCAGCACGTATTCAAAGCCTTTCATGGTCTTCGTAACACTGGTCTTGAACCTTGCAAGACCAAATTCCTAGAAAGAGAGAGCAGAAAAGACAGAAACATCAACAACACATAAATCACATCATCAGATATTTACTAACGTGCCATACCGGGTGCCCACAACAATAAAAACGCCACTCAGGCCCTATCATGAATCACTCAGCGCCCGTAGACCTGGCAGGCGGGTCTGGCTTTTCAGCTGCTGCATCTTAACGCGGCGTATAGTGTTACCGATCGCAGAGTGACAGATGACGGGCAGGTGAGTGAGCCCCTTTTCCCCAGTGATACCCATCACTTTCCCCCGCGGCGCTCCGCCGGACCGACCTGAATAGCTCTGGTGAGGCCGTAGACGTTGGAGGAGATCCAGGCTTCTCTTTTAATCTCTGTCCAGCCGCCGTTCTCGGGGTTGATGCCGTACTCGCACCGCTCTTCCACAGACTGGGGGGGGGGGGGGGGGGGGGGGGCAAAGCACAGCGCTTGTGAGATGTGGTTACCCCGTTGGTAGCCGTGGAAACACGGACGGGTGGCGCACCATCAGGCGAGCGTGGCTGATGTTCCACGTCAGCGTGGTCATGGTCCGTTTCTGGGGGTCCACGATGGAGTCCTCGATGATGTACGCCGAGCTCGCCATCTGCTTGGGGAGGTAGCGCTCCATCCAGCGGGGCGCTCGGCTGGTTTTGGTCAACAGGCGTCTGGAAACGAGGCAGTTGGTCGGAGTCACCTCCCGGAAAATGATGTCCTCCGTCAAGACATGGTTACTGCGGGAAAGACAAGAAAAGAAAAGCACAGATAAATAATACTGTACTCGTCAAATGAGTTGTTTTCAATGTTTTGATCCGCTTCCTTCGATTACATAAAGACAAATTTGTAAGTAGCTGAAATGATCAATTGTTTCTACATGCATCCCGTGACTCAGTCATAAAAGTCATGTGACTAAATCATTGACCTGAGAGACGAGCATTGGACGAATGTAGTGAAAGTAGCATCATCATCAAAGCAGGTTAATATTCTTTAATAATAACAGAAAAATGTACATTTAAGAGTTAGTAAGACAAAACGGCATCATCGCCACGCAGTAGGGAAGTTTGTGGCAGGTTGTTTTCATTTCTTGAGATAAGATAATGGATGGAAGGAAAGATAAATCCCTTATTATGTGATGGACTATAATAGTGTCATGTGTTGACTGATTTTATACACATTAGATAAGTAGGGCACATTACATAAGTCATAGAAAAGTAGGGCAGTGAGCAATGATTAATGATTAATTGGACAGTTGCCTAATCCATTTATTATTTTTTAATACATTGGTTGTCTGGTCTGTATAAAATGCATTATGTTGAATGTTTGCCGGTTTATATAACATTTAAAGGCTAAGATGAAGACCTCAAACATTACAGACAGTTACAGGAGGATTATTCCACTTTGAAAAGTGGATGTCAGAGAATTTTGGCTTCACTTATTGACAATGTGCTGAAAAATATTTTCTAAATGTTTAAATTGAACGATTACTAAACAGTAGCACTTGTCGATTACTTCATGTCTATTATTAGTGAATTAATCAATTGGTCGTTGCAGATCTAGTAAGAAAGTGCAGCACTGATGTCAAATGAGTTGATGACCTGTGCATAAGTTCTTCTTAACTGCTGTCCCTCTCCACCACAGTTTAACCTTCACGCTGTCCTAGTGTTGAGACTTAACCTCAGTAAGGCACATGCTCCTCACCTGTAAGGGTTGGGATAGCGTTGCCAGAAGGCAATGCAGACTTGGTCCCAGCTGCTTTTGAGCAAACCCGTGCAGCAGAAGTATTTCACCATTCTTCCTGATGTTTACTGTGACAATAAACCTGTGGAGGCAGAACAAACAGGAGGTGTGAGCTTAGTATGCGCATAGATGGATGAATGTATGCGCCCAGAACAACAGCGACAGGCCGTGGCTTATTGTGAACACACAAATACAACAAGATATAACACCGAGTTAACTTTTGTGGTGATAATGGACACACATTTTACCTGAACTACACAGTAAGATGACAGCTGTCAGCCAGCTACAACCATCAAAAGTTATATACAGCCTTCAGATTTGGGCTAAAACAGGCGCCGGGCCGACACTAGGTTGACAGGTTGATGAATCCTGAAGCAGCTAGAAGCTTCACATCATCGCACAAAGCTACAGCCAAGTGGTCACGTCCGCACTCCTCTCGCTTCCTCTTAGCATGCGCTAGCCTAGCCTGCAGCCCCCCCACATGAATGAATGGCGGAGTGTATCCCCGAGAAACCTTTGACCGACATCTTATGGAACCAAATACTCTGCGCTTAACTTGAGTAGATACTGTTACCTGTATGGCGACGACATTCAAGAGATGATTATATTCATTATATGGTCCTGTCGCGACGAACTTCACCATAAGGCTCCTGCCCATGAATCATGTCAGACGTGAGGGAGAAGGTCAAACATTGACGTCACATCCGGTAGCGCGTACTTGTAATACGTGTCACGGACACTTGGGGGCAGCAAGCGACTGTGCAGTAATGCAAGCCGTTTTTAGGCGCAATTCTGCACACAGTTTGTGCAGGGGGGGGGGGGGTCTGTACACATATATTCTTTTCTTTCAAATGAACATTCAATGAACATTTCTTGTGGCGGTGTAAGTTGTCAGACCTGACCTGATTGTGATTCTGACACTATGTACTTGAAATACAGCATACAATATTCACTTTCTCACTTTCTTCAACGTTCACTTCCTTGGAATATATACTGAGTAGTACAATCCAGTGTAATCTGCCAACAACCTGCAATCTGTCCTACACTTCACTGTCCATGTTTCCCTGGACTCTCACAAGGACACTTTCTCTGCTTGCTTTGCAGATAAGAGTCTCATACATTCCCTTACTGTTATATAATATTACCATATTATACAATATTGCAAAATATTGTACTACTTCCACCTGTGTTTATGGATTCATTCTTATTTAAGTTAGTTTCCTACTTGTATTTTTTATATACTTCTGTTTCTATCTTTCATTATATATAAGATGTTTGTCTGATAGAATGACATATTGATTTTTCTGCATAAAGTCTGTCAATCTCACAGCGTTACTCATGCATTCACACTAACCTGCATGCATGCTGTTGTCTCATGTTGCTAACTTATGTCATCCACCTATGCCTGTTTTCTGTACCAATCACCTACGCAAATTCCTTGTAACTGTGTAAGTAAGTTGTATAACTACCTGGCAATAAATATGATTCTGATCCTTCTGTTTTTTTTTTGGTTTTGTTTTGTTTTCCAGGGATTGTGTTTCTGCAAATGAACCGTGAAGGAACGGTGAATTTAAATCGGGAAAATATGGATTAACTGTTGTTGCTGTTGTAAAAACCAATGATAGTGGCAGCTATACGATTCCTTGAAAAGTATTATGGTAAATCTGACCGTGTCCATCTATTTTTAAAGATGTGTACCCTTTAGCTTCAGCACACCATTCTGGAGGACAGTTGGGTAATCTATTCTACATACTAAAATTATCCCTGAAAACACCTCTACTCTGCATTAACATCTTCACACATTAGCTCTAATGCCCAATGGGTCTAATGCCATGGGTCTCAGCTCAGTGTTTGTGCACTGGTAGTCCTGATAAAGGTTTCTATAATAATCCTCTGCATATAAAGCGATATAGACCAAGCCAAGAAATAAGTAATGTGGGTGTCAAAAGCCAGCTATAACCTAATTCATCATTTCTCTGCTGAAAAATGAGCGACACCATATAGACCACATGTTCAGTAAATGCTTTATTGGATGGTATTTGAACCACTGGTTTTGCCTGTATGAAAGTTCATGTGCAATGCTTTAATCACCTTCAGTTTGCAATGCTTGCTTCCACCCCCTTTTAAGTAGACTCTCTTCCTATCCATAAGTGGATTTTCCAGCTGTCAGGGTCAGAGTTAAAGTTTATCCTTCCTGTATTATGTATGTGCTGAGGTTACATGCACCACAGCTGACTGCTGCAAATTGTGCCAGCGTAGTGCATTTTGTAATATGCCACTATTTTGAGTTTTAGACCCTGACAGGATCTGAGAGACATTTACCATACCCCTACTTTACCTCAGTGCACAAGCATTCTGTGAGCCAAGGTTGTGTTTATTTAACATGGAGGCACAAAACATGTTTTGTGCTGATGGTGAAATCAACTCTGGGAGTTGGGTGCTCATTGTTGGCTCAATAGGCATGCCCAGAGGCCCAGTGGTTGATTAATGATCTTCTGTTCATTTCTGAAAGACCCACAAACAAAGGACACTTTAGCAGCTGAGTGTAGAAACGCATGATACAACCTCTTCTAAATCCACTGTTTTTTTGTTTTTTTACATATCCACAAAGCAGCTGCCCACATTCTTTAATGAAGGTTTGAGGAACTTGTTGCTCTCAAGTCATGCAGTTCAGTGGTTTTCAAACCCGTTACTGCTGGTCCTCCTAATCAGGGCCAGCTGGTTGCCAGGTGAGCACAATTCATTTCCTGGTTGGGCAGAAAATCAGCGATAGTCTCCTCTTGATTCCTTGGACGAGGATTGAATGTCACTCTGTGAGAATGTTGGAATTAGTTCAAGACGCAGCATTTGGATTAATTAAGTGACAACCATCCAATTTTTTTTTTCAATAGCCGACGAGTAGAAAAACAAGGGTGAAAAATGGAACGTGCTATCACAGTCACAATAATCACCCACTTGCCTCCAGCAGGTACACACACATTAATACCCTTAGACAGGCAAAGGTTGCCATGGAGTGCATAATTCAGTGGACGTTACTGACCAACAAGAGTTCCGCATGTACAGAAAACACATTATACATTATACAGAGTTAATTAACACTCTAGTAAACATTGGAAACACATACTTGAATAGGTTTAACACATGTATTTTCACAAGTACCATTCACATAGGAAAGAAGAGCCTTACACAGAGCGTTTTGCATGCAAAGCTTCGAGGCCTCTCCAGTGACATAGCTACTCAAGCTCGGCCCATTCAAGTCACGAGGCTACTTTTGAACCACCAGCAGGAAGTGCCTTTAGTGTGCTCAGTCGTATTCTACACTTTTTTTTTTGAATATCTTTAATTCGGTCTCATACGGCAGTGGGAGGGTGCCCGCCATTGCGACCGTTCAGCGTCAACCCTCTGACGGAGCGTGTCCTGAACGAGCCCTCGGGGTGGAACGAGTCTGGCTTGTCCTCACAGCGAAACACCATGAGGAAGCCGTTCCTGTAGTTCTTATTCATCCAGCCGTACAGCAGGGGGTTGGCAAATGTGGAGCACATGGCGACGATGTGGAACACCGTGTAAATCAGTTTGTACTCACTCAGCCTGAGCGCCAGGTCCAGGTCGCTGGCCAGCTGGATCACATGGAAAGGCAGCCAGCAGATGGCAAACACCACCACTACAAGTGCCAGCATCTTGGTGGTTTTCTTACGCCGTTTGATGCTGTCGTTACGGCTGGAGGGACTGACGTGGTTCTTGAGCTTGACCCATATGCAGATGTATGCGTAGCTGATAATCGCCAAGGGGATGATGTACTGCAGGAGCAGCATGGAGAGGCTGTAGATGACGCCGTCCCGGCCGGCCCCCTGCGGCCAGTTTTCAGAGCAGACAGCGATGCGCAGGTTGATGGAGGGAATCTCCTCGTGGCGATACTCCCTGAAGATGGCCAGGGGGGCGGCCAGGATGGCAGAGGTGGTCCAGGTGAGTGCCATGATAAGGAAGCTGGAGTGCCAGGTGAGGCGCCGGCCGAGGTGGAAGACGATGCAGCGGTAGCGCTCCAGGGCGATGACGGTCAGGGTGAGGATGGAGACGTGTACGCTCAGGGCTTGGGCGAAGGGCACCATGTGGCACAGCACTGCCCCGAACTTCCACTCGTCCAGGAGAGTGTAAACCAGGGTGAAGGGAAGGCAGAGGGTGTCCACCAGCAAGTCGGCCAGTGCCAGGTTAGCAATGAAGAAGTTTGTAACCGTCCGCATGTTCCTGTAGCGGATGATCATGTAGATGACGAGCGCGTTGCCCAGCAGCCCCAGCAGGATGATTAAGGAGTAGGCCGTTATCAGAGTGATCTGCACTCCCACATGCTTGGTGATGTCCGTGTGGAAACTGGGCGGGTGCAACCCCGCGCTGTCGTTGAGCAGGATCCAGGGATTGGTTTCTCCTGCCTCCCCCTCACCTGTGCTGTTGGACATGTCTGGTGGACTCATTTTAACAGTGGATGCCAAATCGAGGCTGTGCTGAAAACATAGAGCAAAAATTATTATCAGTCACAAGCAAGGCATAAAAACATGCACTACAAACAAGGCTAAGAAAACAACAAAGGTAATCAATGTGAAGAAGACACACTTAATTTATTCATCTCTAACTTTTCTCTCCCATTTAGAATTCCCAACATCTGCCGCCAGCAGCGATGCCACATTCAAAGGCACGTCGAGAGACAAAGTGGCAGTATTAATGGTGGACGTGATTGTCAGGTTGTTCGTCATTCACAACACAGACAGACCTGGAGGGGCTTTGACTAAATTCAACTTTTAATCTGATTAAACATGACTGACAAACAACATCTTCATTATTCCTTTCATATCACATAGACAGGCTGGTTTGCATAGTAAATGTCACGCTATTATTAAAGCCATTTAGTGTTGATCTTGAGCAAATGAAACAGTGCAATTTCGAAGATAAGATCATTTCCTAATGAATACAGCCTAATTCTTAGAATAACGGAGCAAGATTGCATAGAGGGACTGGAGCTAAGACAACAAAAAAACCATTCCAGAAACAAATGACAATCAATAGTGAATCAGCTTTCTTTGTGTACACTTTCTCCTCCTTTTCAGAGTGAACACGTCTTCGCCCGCACCCTTGGTACAAGCATCCATTTGGTTGCCGCATACAGGCGACATGAGCACCTGTGCCATTAAAAGGGCTAAAAGAAAATGATGGAGGAAGCCTATTCAAAGCTACATCATTAGAGCTGAAGACGGCTCCCATACAGTCTTCATCTCATAAAAAGAATATTGTGTGATGTGCATAAATTCTGCCAAGAAAACAGTGCATGTCGCATAAAGAAAAAAGGATGAAGAATCTCTCTTTTCTGTATACTTTCTGTCATTCATTACCTTGTAATTTCCGTCAATTTACTTGAGAGCTACGGCGCCTCCGCTGAATAAAGACTCAAAATTTTGTCATGCTACGCAAAAACATTACTGTCAATGTTTGACTCTCATACAACTCTCCATCCCCATTTAGGCAGATTCATGCTAATGGCATTAAGAGACATTAGACTCTGCTGGAGGCTTTCAGCAAATCCACAGTACTCCGATGTTTGGCAAAAAGCTGGACACTGCAGGGTTTTTTTTTAATGTGGTCATAGGCCTGAATCGAGGCTGACACTCAATTCCTCCGGATTTCTTTCTAGAATTACTTAGACAAACAGGACACCGTTTAGTGAGAGGTCATCTCTTTGGTGACAGACACTCTGTGGTTGCTCTGGGGATGCTGAAGCCTGTTTTTTTGACAGACCATTGAACAGAATACTGTCCCCCAACGTATTCACTTTCATTTTTCTGTTCATGACCCTGCTGTCTATAATAGAAAATCTGCAGTAAATGCTTTTTTTATTATCATTTAATCTATATCCTACATACATTATATCCTGTTCTGTGAAGCGGTGCATTGCAAGAGGTTAAAACCTCTAGCTTTCAATAAATAAAACAAAATGAGGCCTATGGGAGAGAGGAGAGATTAAGAACAAAACACACACTCACACTTACACATGCATACAAAAATCACTTGGAAAATAGATGAAATTGTGGTCATGACAACTACAGTGTGGCACAGTCCATAAACCAAAAAGCATGTAGAGGCTGTTCCTCTGTGAGCAGAGCACACAGGCTCACAGGAGCATTAGGATCCATCAGGCAGCCTGCAGGCGACATGTGCACTTTGCAAAGCATCAGTAATTTGTCAAAGCACCTTTTTTCTGATCAGCGATGTTAATCCTTGATTTAAGGCAATTTTTGTGCCACTGAGGACTGTGTGCCCGTGCACACCTGCTGGAACAAATTGCCACCATCTAAAATCTTCACTGCGTAGTGAAATCATGAAGAGCCTCCTGATTCCGCCAATCAAATATGCATTGATGCGTAATTTCTCGCCGCGTCTGTAACTTACAGTAGAGTGCGCTTTCAGACATCTCCAGCTCTCACAGCTCCCTCAGCCCCTGCAGACAGGTGCAAAGCGTTTTGCGCAAATAGTCTCCGGTGCTGGACACTTGCTCATCCTCCTTTTTTCCCTTCCAAATTACGCACATATATCACTCTTAGCAACTACAAGTTGCGCAGTGCCATAAGAATAAAGGTTTCTATATCCTTCACACCGTGGGGAGAGTTTCCCCCGGAGCCTGGAAATATTCATTTAAAGTCTAGAAATCAACGCACTCACCTTTTCCCCTTATATCTTCTTTTGCAGATGGGTCCTCAGCCGAGAATGGTGTGAAACAAGGGGGGAAATCCCGAAGCTCCTCCCAAGCTGATGCGCCCCGTGCGCATCCTGTGGCTGGGCTGCGCGCTCCTGAGCCAGGTCCACGGGATCCAGGATCCACAGGATTCAGGATCCACGCTAGAGCCGGACAGCGTCCCTGCAGACCAGCACAGGGACTGAGCTGTCTGCATCACACTCAGCAGCCAGAAACCTGTGTTGTCTCATTTCTACCGCCTCACAGAGGAGAGAAAAACCCACAGCCAGTCATTTTAAAGCGCTAAGTCACCTCCCTGTGTGTGATTCACCTGTTATTTTCACAGGTAGGATCTCCACTTAAACGCCTGTTAATTTCAGCTTTGAGTGAACTTTGGAACAATACAGGCTTGTAAATCCAATCCTCATGTATTGCTTGTGTATGCACAACCCCGTCATCGCACTGATCTAATTCCAGCAATCAAATCAACAGTAAAACCAAAGTGTGACACAGTTTTGCTGTTTGATGTGAAACCACTTTGTGGTGGAATTGAATCCTTGAGAAGACAATAAAGACACAAGTCTCTCACAGTGAGCTCCCATGAATGCCGAAAATAGATGAAAGTTAATGGCAAATACATTGTTATTTTTACTCGAAGCCACAGTCACACTTGACATGACATTTTTTAGATAGTGATTCATTAGTAAAGGGGTGGAATGACTGTTTTAATTGCAGTGTGGTTGAATAGGGTGTGGTTTGGAATTTCAATCGATATTTTGGTATTCTGAACATGTTATTGACCTGAATGATTTCAGTTCGCAGAGGGTTTGAACAAATGGCATTATGTGCCTGGAGTTATTGTCCTTCAGATAATGCATCAATGCTCAGAGGAGGTTGTGAAGAGACAAGACAGTGGTCAGGGTATTTCTCAAGGCTTTTTTTGAATAGTACTCTACTGTATAGAAAAAGAATGAAAAATAACCTGAAAAATCAGAGTAAAGGTTACCTTGAAACTTGCAGAAAATGCTTAAACAAGAGGAAATGAATAAGCATTTGAAATACACCTGGAGCAATCAGAAAGCTGTTTGAAGTGAGTTCACATCATCAGACATTGTCACGATTGAAAATGCAGTCGTTAAAGATCCCTTGTATGTTGTTGTGCAGCAGGGGGTGTTTGTAGGGCAGGTGTATTTTATAGCATTTTCTGAGGGGGCAATATACTGAACTGACTCAAGCATACATATATCACCAGAAAGTAATAAGGAAGGATCTGAACCTGGTGTCACTTGAAATCATCCATAAACAACTAGGAGCTTTGGCTGAGTTTTAAAGCATGGTGACCTATAAATGAAGTGTTTTGTGGTTTTGATAACTCAAGACTGTCTGTCTCCCTTGTGCCTAGTTATCATCATTTCCGTGGAGCTATTGAGTGTCTCATTTCAGTGTTCCAGCTCATCTTTATCTTCCATGGAACAACATCTTACAAGATTCTTGGACCCCCTTGGTGGAATTGTACTTGATGATGCAATAATTACTGTGGTGATTGACTCAGCAGTGCAGATTACCCTTATTGATCGGGGCGGCTGCACCTCAACCTCAATTTATTCTTTCCATTATGGAGCCTGTCCACCTGCCTCTATGCGCTGTGGGTCAGTTGCCAGTCAAGGTTGACAGTCCTCTCAGCATGACTTGCATACAAGTGGTAAAGGATTTTAAGTCCTTGGCACAAACTTACTTATAGGTTCCGGCTGGAACCTGGTGAGGAGCTTTTAACAGAGTGGCCGTGAGGAAAGTGTTTTGTCGCTCAGTGTATTTACCTGTGCTCGTCCTATCAATCTACATGTGCTTAATCAGAGAGCTCTGTGGGAGTCTGCTATCCTCCTCTCCTGTGTTCTTTTTCCATCTGATTGTTGTTTCTGTCAGGCTCCCCTGAAAGCACCAGTGATGGCACCATCAGAGACTGCAGCTTCCTTATTGCACAGCAGTGTTAACATTACCAGTGTTATTCGTCACCACTCTCCCACTCTCTCTCTCTCTGTCTTTCTCAAACTCTCTCTCTCGCTGTTGTCTGTCAACTGTGTGAGTTAATGAGACCCTTTTTTTGCCATTCTCCTCAAGATCTTGTTTGTTATTTTTTTCACATCTCAACAGGTAGAGACTATAGCCTTATGCGGATAACAGCCTTTAATTCTACATTGATCTGAAATATTGATTCTGAGGGATGGACACTCTTTGAAGTCCGCAAATTGGATTTCAGGGCTAAACATTTGTGTAGGATGCTGCAGTTTCACTCACAACTGTACTTTTCTTGATTCTCAGACCAGTCTAATGTGTCTGGGAAAACAAATCTCATCTTGACCCCGATCGAGTTGTGTGTTCATCTAAACACAACCTCATTAAGTATGCAATTAAACCTACATGTTATAAGGAGAGCCATACCTTCCACTGCCAACATAAGGTCATCGCTTATCCATCCATCAATTATGTTATACCTGCTTAGTGCCCAATGGTGTCACTGGGGTCTAACAGTACCTATCTCCACAGATCAAAGGCACTAAATGCACCTCAATATAGACATGTGAATAACGTGTAAACTCCATACAGAAAGACCAAGATTTAGTCAGGACAATTTCTTGCTGTGAGGGGATAGTGCTATTCACCCGTCTACATACACGCCACATTGAGGTCATGTTCCCACTGTTGTTTCCAGTAAGTTGAAGGTTTTGATAAAAATGTGAGGAAGTTTCCATTCCAGTTTTGCTGTGCCAACACATTTGGTTACAAGCTTGCCATTAGTAGGCATAGAGGAAAACCCTTGTTTTGCATTTTGCAGGCGTCAGTCAGAATAAAACTTGTACTTCAATTTTACTGCTATGATTTTGACCTCTTTCTGAACATCTCTCCACGTACTTTATGGTCGTGCAGCACTAAATTACTGCTATAATCCTTCAAATTGTATTGCGACAAAGGCCATTCATCTACAATTGTTTCCTTAAAACATTGGTGTGGTAAAGGATTTATGTCACCCTGTAGAGGGATAACAAAATGTAACAGACAAAATAATTTTCCAGACTCTGAGAAAGAGGTAGTAACATTTGTGAGAACATTGCAGATGGTGTTTGGACTGTACAAAGATAGCAGCAGTTGTATCAATAAGTTGTATCAATAGTGGTCCAGTTGAAGTCCTTGAGTGAGTTAGAAAATGTCTAAAAAGTAATGAGTCGATCTAGTCAGCTACAGTAGGTGTTGTGGATGGTCACCAGGTGTTATTTCTCTTCCCCTGTCATCAGGTCAACAGGCATGACCTATGGTAGTATTTACAGTGGTAAAAGCCCAGTTCTGCTTAAATGGTTGATCATGCTGTAGATGGATAACAAAATACAAGATACGTTAAACTGACTGCCAGAATGAGATATTCCATAGTTAATTAGTTGTTGCGAATTGCCAAAACTTTATTTAGGAGCTGTTTTCGTAATTTATAAATAAAACATTCCCGAGGGCTGATCTTTTGCTGTTCTATTTGGACCAGTAGGTAATGATATTCATATCTGCCAAAGCGCAGTTGCATGGAAATAAGGCTTTTGTTCACGGCACTGTTGAGCCCAAAGTGAAACTGAAAACAAGTTAAACGCAGATGAGAAAACGAGCAGACGACTGCATTAATTCACATCTTGCGGCTGTTTCGTGATTCGCGCAGACCAATCAAAGCGGCGTTTGTAGTCTGCGCATGCGCACTGCCTACTGTACGTCCTGTTCCCGACTGCAGCCCCGGAGATCAGAGAGCGGACGGAGGGACTTTGAAGTGATTATCTACGCGCTGTTTCTCCCCAAAACGGACAAAGTAGGTGCTTCAAAGAGCCGACTGAAAGTGGAGTACGCTCACAAGGTGTCAGCGTTTGATTTGATTTTGTTTTATGCGCTTTCTTGCTCTCGGGGCTGGCTAAATGCTAGCAGGCTAAAAAAAAAACAACAACAAACATCTGAGCAGAAGCTGCTTCACTAACCACTGGCTTTAAGAGTCCCGTGATGTTTCAGCTGACTCCTACTCCTGATCAGCCTGATTAACTCTAACACTTGGACTTGTTGTCGTGTACACTTGCTGTAAAGTCTTTAAGGAGTAGGAGGGGTAGGAGTCACCCACTCAGATTTGTTATTAGAAGAGGTGGATGGGAGGTACTCTGCTGCCTCCAGAGGAAGCCAATAGTTAACTTGTTGCCTGAGAACTTGAATCTGATCTGTTAATAATTTACACATATTTGTCCATCACACCAAACATGTCGTGTGTTCATGTGATCTCTATGAAGAAATACGGGGATCATGTCTTCTGTGTATCTTCCAGACTTTTTCTTTCACTTCCCCTGTGTGGACAGTCTTCGGACTGGAAACCACCCTCTCGCCATGGCCGCTGCCGCCACCGTGGCCACGTCCTCCAAAGTCAGCCTGAGGGAGGACCTGACGTGCGCCATATGCTGTGACCTCTTCCGGGAGCCGGTCATGCTGGCCTGCATGCACCACTTCTGCAAACCCTGCATCTCCCGGTACTGGAGAGGAACGCAGGGTCCCGTCAGCTGCCCGCAGTGCCGCAAAGAGTTCAGCTCCAAGCACTTCCAGACCAACTACCTGGTGACAGCCATGGTGGAGAAGGTCAGGGCCACCACCTCGGACTCCTACGCCAGGAACCTGGAGGTGAGTCGGAGCGTCCGCCGGCCCGAGCTCGGCTTGGCTGCGTTCCATGTCTCAACTCATGCCTGTCTTTAACAAAGGGTTATTAAGTATTAGTCAGTCTTGGGCAAATAATCTTGTCGTCCAAAGTCAACAGATCGATTCAAAAACCAGTGTTCCGCATCGACCGCGTTGAACGCGGTTATAGTGTGCGTTTCAGTCCACATCTGTGTTTATTTCACCGTAGTTCCACCTTGAACATATCTCACTCGATTTGCTCAGGGCAAGGTTCACTGTCCACTCCCTTTTTATAATGTTGCACAGTTGGCTATGCAGATCTAGCACGGGAACCAAGTCACACTGTTAGCCTGCCAGAACCTCTTGAACATTTTCACTTCCTGTAGACGTCTACGTAACTTAATCCTTGTTTCTGCCAGAAAAGTGGAAAATCTGGGGAAGTAACTTAATTGATTTCATCGATATCACAGTGGGTTAATGAAAAACCGAAACGGGTGGAGGGAAATTGTGTTTGTTACATTTATTCCTACAAGCATGGAAATAATAGAATAACAGTAAAATAATAGAAAGGAGAATAACAGAATTAGATTATTCAACCATTTTCATAAACCACATAGGAAAAATATGAAAATACAGATCAAGAAGTCTGTATTGTGCAGTACATTTGACCGAGATATGCACTGCTGTCTGGCTTAAAGTGCATCCAGGGGTTTGTCTATTATTGACCAGAGGCAGAACAGACAACGCATGAAGACTGAAAATAGCAAGGAAATAAGTCTCGTCTTGTCAGTGTTGTCAAAGGCAACAAAGTCCACCTGGTGGGTATTGACACATGATGTCATCCTGTTTATTCAAGCTGCACGAAAACTGAAGTACATAAACAAGAAGCCGTTTTACGGGGCTTTGTGTTCGGGACCGTCTCTTGGTGTGGCAGTGTCACTTCCTGTTGACTGATGGAAGCCTAGCAACGGACATAACAAGACTGACAGGCACCAAACTGCTTCGGAATAACATGATACGCAGCTATTGCCTCATGGCTGGCCTGCGTGGCCAGTTACCTATTTCCAAAAAACAGAACAACAAAAATCGAACATTTTGAGGGAGTTGCATCTGATGCAGGATTTGTTCCTTCTCTCCCAGACACAAACGCGCTGACAGCTTGTGAATTCATTGTTTCTCGCGTCAGAGTCTTTGTGTTTGACATTGGCTATGTTTGCACTGATCTGACATGCATATTGCTGCACAGAAACAACTGAAAGAGACTTTGGAGAGTCACAGAGGGAGGAAGGAGGACCTTGTCAACAGTATTCGCAGAGACAAGGACAAGATGGAAACCATAAAGGTACACTTGTGTGTGTGTGTGTGTGTGTGTGGGGGGGGGGGGGGGGGGGGGGGGGTGTCGAGAGGTGGGGGCACTTAACAGATAAGGCTGCACATATTCCTCTTTAATGGTTGTTTGCAGTATGTCACTGTGCATATTTAGTGGTGTTTGCACATGTGCTAAATGACAGCCTGTGCTTTGATATGTAAAACACCACAGTGTTGCGCTGGTGTGAGTAGATGTGTTTCTAACCTCTGGCTTAATTATGTGTTAGCTATGCAGCCTTACTCCTATGCAGCCTTTCTATTGTGGGACAATAGCTCTGGCAGATTTGCTCATGCAGGGACATCCACCGCCTAAAAACTGAGCAGTTCTGCTCTATGATGCTTTAACAAATATATCAAGACTGTGTAATGGCGTGTGACAACCTTTGCGCAAGCAGACACAACAGAAACAAAAACAGACTTAATGTGTGTGAGACAGATGAGCGATAAAGGCTCGTATTTAGCCGCGCCGGCTTTGCTGAGATGATCAACATGAAAGCCGTCACCGCCTGAACAGCCCGTCGTGAAGTGAAGATGGATCTTTGATGCGTGTGAACTGTAGCTTCATTACCACTTGCCTCCCTCGAGAGACATGCATTTTGCAGAAGTTCTGTAGAGCTTAATATAATGAGCCATCCGGCCGCGATATAGCTCCTTCTTGGATCTGGTGAATGAGAAATACAAACATAGCGAGGTGCCGCGTGGTGACTGTCCGTCTGCGTCACCGTCTGCCCCCCCTCGCGCCAGAGAGTCGGGGCCGACCTGCAGGCTCGCGTCAAGGGGGAGTTCAGGGCCCTCCATCAGATCCTGCACGACGAGGAGACCTGCGTGCTGGAGCAGCTGCGGAGAGAGCAGGAGGAGGAGCTGGAGGCGGTGCAGCGCCACCTGGAGGCGGCCGAGCGGGCCACGAGGGAGCTGGAGGACAACGTGCGGGCGCTGCGGCAGGCCACCAGCGCCGCCGCGGAGAGCGTCGTGCTGGCCGAGGTGAGATCTCAGCCCGAGGCGGGCGTCAAGCGGCGAACATGCAGGTCGGGTATGAACCCAGAATGAACTGAACAAACAACATTTGCATCAGTTTGAAAACAACCGTTAATTTTTTTTTTTTGTCTTTCATTAATTCCAGCTCCCACAGCTGAGGTGAGTGTCTGGGGCCACGTCCTGAAAGAGATGCACCGCTCCGTGTTCTCATTATCAGTTGTTCGTGTTCACCTCGACCCTCGATTGTAAGTTTGCTGTGTTTGTGACAGGCCGTGCATGCAGGTGGACGTCTCCCCGGAGTTTGATATCAACGCTTTCAGCAACAAATACATGGCTCCATTACAGTACATCACATGGAGAAAGATGTTCAAGTCTTTGAAGCCAGGTAATTATTTTCTCTGATCTGTCCTCAAGGCAGAAAAACTGACTTGAGTCGGAAAGCGATTCCGCTCCAGCGGTGAGAGAAATAATGGAAAAAAATAACAGACTGAGGCAGAATGAGAGTGGCTGTGATGGCAGCGTCGGCATACATTCTCTTTGTAGTCTCACTGCGTGGATGCCATTGTTGTCACTCATTAAATTCCTCCACCCCGAAGGCCCCTCTCCGATCACGTTCGACGTGGACACGGCGCACCCGTGCATCCACCTCTCCAGGGACAAGACCGTGGCGGTGGAGTGCGACGCCATCGCCCTGCACGTGGACCACAGCAGGCGCTTCCTGCAGTGCGTCAACATCCTGGGCGCCCAGGCCTTCCAGTCGGGCCGCCACTACTGGGAGGTGGAAGTGGGCTCCAAGCCCAAGTGGGACGTGGGTGTGGCCTCGGAGGGCGTGGACCGGCACGCTCGGATCAAGCTGAGCCCGGAGAGCGGCTTCTGGACCCTGCGGCTGCGCAACGCCAGCGAGTACTCGGCCGGCACGCAGCCCTGGACGCGGCTGCAGCTCAGCTCCCCGCCGCAGAGGCTGGGGGTCTTCCTGGACTGCGACGAGAGGAGGGTTTCCTTCTACGACGCCGACGACATGAGTCTGCTCTACTCGTTCACCAACGGGCCCCGGGGCAAGGTGTTCCCCTTCTTCAGCCCGTGCATCAGTGGCAGGAGCCAGAAACCTCAGCCTATCAAGCTCCTCCACCACCCTGCTGTCGCTCTGTCCGGCTAATGCAGGTGCAATCAATACAAGGATTTCAGAGCTGCCCGTTCACTTATTGACCAATCGCACACCGCTGCTATTTTTAGCGCTGTCACCTCAGCATTTCTGACTGCTCTTTGATTTTCGTGCTTCAGGTGATGGCGAATGCTTCTACTTTCCATCTGAAATAAACCTTGAAAGCCTTGAGATGTATTGAGAATTGCCATATCCGGCATTACAAACTGGCCTTGTGCTATTCTTGTTCTTTTTCATTGTGCAAGGTTATAAAATAAATATTCATTTTGGTGTGAATATAGTGAAGCTTAGATGTGTAAAATTAAGTTTCAATTGTCCTTCATGATTAAAGATAGATCCGGTTACCCTTTCATGTGATAATCTGAATGATTACTAAGGTTGAAACAATCAAGCTTTCTTCTTAAACTACAATGTTTTATCAGTATGAATTCTGCACTTTACTGTATATATCTGTATATTGCTGTGACAGATTTGATTCTGCAGTTTTTGGTTTTGTTGAGCTGGCAACCAAATGCAACACATGGCACCTTCTGAGATCTTGAGTGGACCTCTAGCACTTACTGTAAATTTTTCATTTTTTGTACATTCATTTATATTCATCAGTCATGCCTACATCTGAGCACTTACGGACGTAATGCAAACGTATTTTTGAAATCGTGAAGGAAACAATGAAAATATGGCTCTCTGTAGTATATTCTACTTGTATGCTGGTCTTGCATATCTGTTGAACTTCCTGTTGCAGAACCAAACAAGTCTTGTAAAATCTGCTGATGCAAGTAATAAACCAAATCACTTTTTTTCTGTCTGAAAATAAACCGTCTTTGATCCTTTTCTGCAGCTGTGGTACTGCACACTCTAATGACCCCTCTTGAAATAATCAAGGATGTTATTAAGCCTCATCAAAGCAGAACGCAGAACTACGAGCAACTGCAAAAAACTCGAGCCATCCCTGACACTTGCAGAGCCCGAGCAGGCGGGGACCAGGGTTATCTCCGCAAACACACTTGAGCACCGACGTCCTGTTTCCTCTGGCCAGGTGAAAGGTCAGATAAACAGAGTGACAGTGGGGATGCTTCTGGGCCACTGGACGGGCCTCGTGGGGATGCCGGAGCAGGATGCTGCTGCCTTCTCTGCAGACTGGGCACGGGGCACAATGAACCACACCAGAGGGGGACGAAAGCCCTTCCTACATGGGTGCTTTTACAGCCCACTTGGGGCACACTGATCTGTTAGTCTGACCTCTAAATGCAGACTAACTAACTCGAGCTCTAACAACAGCCTGTGTTGACATGCTGCTCTCAAGCCAATTGTGCCTTTTGTGAAAGATAATACATCAGCACAACAACAGACAACAGCATAATGTGTTTCTGGTAAAACTGCTTATGAATTTTTTATATTTGTCAATAAAGAGCCAAAATTTTATGCAAATGGAGTAACTCTGAAATCCACAGGGAACTATTATGACATTGCCGCCTCACTGAGCTCTATAGTGTGGTTTAGTATCCTTTGGCCAATTATTTTGTTTCTCTGAGCTGGAATGGTTGTGTGCTAATGAACTCCATTTTCAACAGCAGGCACAAAGCAGGAGAGACAGCAAGTACACACAGCTACTATTTGCGCTTGCCCTTACAGGAAAAGAAGTCTCCCAGTGATATCTGGCCAACCCCAAACAGCAGACAACTGTGGCCAGTCGCTAGCGAACACATGGAGAAGATAAGGAGCCAGAGATTTCCCACAGGAGCTGGTGGAAACCAACACAGCGCATGCCACGCATTCGCCTTATCAAACATTTGTGTTGGCCTTAATGCGCACTGCTCTCAAACTTTACCTAGCATTAGCGACAGCTTTGAAGCCAATGGGTTAATATTTCATCTCGCTGTTTTTCCTGACTGGCAGTGACCCACAACCACTGAAAAATTTTGGCTACTTCAGTCCAAACAATCCCACAAAAACACTTTTAACAGTCGCACCAGGGCCGACACGCTTGGAGCCCTGCGAGTGTGTCAGTGGGCTGCGTGTGTGCACCACATCCTTCCTATGATAGTAGCTGTGGCTCCATAATGTGCTTCCTGACCCGAGGATGGGCCGGATGGAGTGCTGGCACTTCAAGGACGGGTCCTTGAATCCTCAGTTGTCTCTCAGGAGCCGTCAGTTATGAACCGAGCTTTTTCATGTGACGCAGCAGGGGCCATCATACCAGCCTGCTGGAGGGCCATTGTTTGTTATCCCTGTTGTCTGAAGGGCTCATCTGAACGCCTATGTGTGCCGTTTATTATTTTATTGGCCACTCAAGTGTTTTCATGTGTTTATGGCCTTATCTGTTTTATATTGGTAATGAGATTTGGTAACTCCCTGGATGTAGCTTTGTTAGACCATCGACACGATTTAGTATGTTTATTTCCCTCCGAAGCCCACGGCGCTGTGGGGCTGAAACCAGGAGAACATTTTAATTACAACCATTCAATCACAACATTGTGTTTTAAGGTCAAAGAGGTGGGTTGCCACAAGGGATCTGAGGGGAAACACATGCCCACAATAACATGCAAAGATCCTTTGCCTCCCTGTTATTCCACACACTCCTGATGTCCGGTTCTCCGTGACTCAGAAATCATTGAAAATAACATAATCGTGTTAAGAAAAAAAATATTTCTTCTCATACATCTAATCAACAGCTGTTGTTGGCTGGCTTTCAACAGCTGGGAAGAGGTTTTGAGTGCGCTAGTGTTATTACACTGTTGTGATGGATTTCCAAGTACAGATACAGCATAGTATTGATTTTACTGCATACTCATGGCGTTGGAAAGAAGTCAAGTCTGGAATTGATTACATTGGTGTGACTGAGCATGCTGGTTCTTATAGCAGTTAGCCCAGACCTGAAACCTGCTTTGACGTCAGATGCATAAGGAATGAAACACAACTACACCGAAGAATGTGCGCGCGTTCGCTCGATCCTCTAAGTGCACGACTCTTGTAACCTCTGACTTTTTATATCTCAGTGTATATGGTACATGGATTTTCAATTTTCAAAATCCCTCCCTGAAAAATAAAACTCGGCTGATAGCGGCTCACTATGGACATCTTGCCCTCTTAGTACATGATTTTCATTCACACTATGGAGACTCCCTGAGGAAGATGGATGAGTGGGCGGACGGGGTTAAGAAGAACTCTGCTCACTCTACTTTCAGTGAAGGCATCTTTGTATCTAACCCCTTGGCTGCCTAATTGCAAAGTTGTAATGGGGAGCTTCTCCCAAGGCACCTCTGCTCTGCTTTAGTTTGTTGAATATAGAGAAGAAATGTGCACTCAAGAGCATAAAAGATAACTCCCCCCCCCCCCAAATTGATGGCAAGCATTTGACCCGAACAGATAAAATTGCTCAGGCATTACAGACCAGTCAGAGATATATTGTTTTTCAGATTAAAAGCAGCTGACCAAAGGGAAATATCGTGTAATATTCTTCTAATATTCCTCCTGAGGTTATGTCTATCTCGCTGTGGTATGTATTCACTTCCTCTGTAATGCTGCCCTGTTCCTGTGGTGGCTTCATAAGTTTCTGATGGTATTAGGATTACCTGCAGAGCTTTGTGGATGTCAGAGGGGATTTAAATGCCTGGAAAAAAAATCCATGAAATTAAAATTGATATCAAGCTGTTTGGCACCAAAGCAGCAAATGGAAGTCTACAGCTGCTCATGAATTCTCTCATCATTGAGTTTAAAGATGGGAATTCATGGTTTCTGATCATGCCTCTAAAAGAAATCACCTCATTACCTCATTATCAATGTTCCTGGAGCCAGTAGGATCTTGCAGGAGGGAAATTTGCCGTAGACGTTGGGGAGGCACCCCCTACACAAACACACACATACACCCACACCCACACCCCCACTCCCACTAACACACACCCCTTCAGTTTTATGAACTGGGTGGGTGGGTGTGCATGCGCTCCAGTCACGAGCAAAGGAAAGGGAAATCATTGTAAATCCCATTCAGTTCGCCTTGTGCATCCTTTAGACAAAACGAGGAAAAAATAACTTTTTTTCCCCCATTCTCTCCCCTCGGCATTTCGGCTCTGTCCTCCCTGTGCACAGTACAGTCCAGGCATCGATTGGCTGAGGTTCACCTGAGTGCGGTGTGTAGTTTTTTTTTCTTTTATTGGGTCACCCCACCTCCTCCTCTACCTCCACCACCTCCACCTCCACCCAAACCTCGGACAGTTCATTCAAACCAACCTCTGCACTCACCTCTTCTCCACATTTCTTTTTTTTTAAATCACGAGATCTAATAAGAATCACCGCTCAAGCTCCCTGCACATCTGGACCGGAGATCTGGAGATGAAGACAGATTTCACGTTTTTCTGTCGGACTTGGATTGGAATAGCGTATGCCTCAGGTGAGAGAGACACTTCTGCGAGTCAAAGTTTTGCAACTCTTTTTTTTAAACATAGGGAGTGAAAGGTCGTGCAGACTGTTTGCACTGACTTCTCATAAATAAATGATCCGCTACTTATTGAACTTATATTTGCGCAGGCTCAACGTTTTATTGATTTGTAGCTTCTCTGTGCAATCCCCGCTTTATTAATTATACGCAGAGCTGGATGTGTCCACATTATTTAACAGCTGATCCATCATCAAACCCGTACGCGTTAAGCTCCTTTGAGTCCCTCCTGTTTGCACACTTTCCGCAGCTTCTTCTGAAACATTTATCACTCCTTACATGCCTCTCGCACCTTGGTGTGCTCGCCTCTCAGAGCGGGGCTGCAGAGGCTCGGTGCAGCCTGGCACTAGGGGGAGGCACGCTGATGTTGTCTTTGATAAAGATGCGGCTGCTAATTGCTGATGCCTAACTCGGGGAGGGAGAACAAAAGAGCAGAGGAGTTTGAATGACACCACGGTTTGTGTATGTAGGTCACATCGGTGGGAGGAGAAGCTGACTGATGGAGACTGGACGGAATGACGAGGTGGTAGTGGAGGTGGTGGTGCGATCTTACTTTTGTAACTCAGGTGAAAGGCTATTAAAAGCCACTTGGATTCTGAAGAGACCTTCTTGTTGCCAGGATATCCGGGTTGTTTCAATCTGATACGGGTCTCCTTTCCCCCTCAGCCCTCAGCTCGCTCATGTGTGGCATCTGCTGGGCTCTGTTGATGTATCGACCCATACCTCCACAGTGTCACGGGGTTCTCCTGGAGCTTATCTGAGGACACATAAGGCCACAGCAAAAGCAGTGCACTAGTCTATCACACACACCATGCGCTCTCACATTCTCCCTGAGGGGCGAGAGTCTAACTCCTGATCCAAACACAGGCTGAACATGGAGCTTAAGGACAGGGGCCTTTGGTCCAACTGGGAGTAGAAGCAAGGCGCTTCTTGTTGTGAAGTGGCATGCAAACGACCCACCACCATGCCACCTCAATAAGGGGTATGATTATGTTAAGTGTCTTGCCATAACATTGTCTTGAACTGGCACTTTAATTGGTGGCTAGAGAGGGTCACAGATGTGAGCTTGTCGGAAGGTCGGCGGTTTGGTCCCAGCCTCCTGCAGTCTACTGAACCCCAAACTGCCCCTGATGCTGTGTCAGCAGTGTGTGTGTGTGTGTGATTGGTTAAAGATGATGAGCAGATGGACAATGTAGAGCAGCCTCTGCCAACAGTGTAGGAAAAGTTCTGTAGGAGTTGTCATGAAGGGTAGAAAAGCTCTCTCTATAAGAACCAGCCCATTTACCATTTCAGTAAAGATGGACTGAATTGAAATCCACACAACTGAGACCTAAAGCTTTCCCTGCTCTGACTTTGTGCACGGCTCCTGAAACCGTGCCATGATTGACTGTGTTATCTGGGCGTGTGGCTTAGGATGTTTGCAGTTTTTCCCAGTGACTGAATGTGTACATTTGAGTTGTTCGTGGCAGCTATTGAGCAGCTGTTCATAAAGAACAGAGAATACTTTTGTGAGGGGCCGTCGCCATATGTCTGTCCTGATCCTGAGCCCAGGCTGGAGGGATGGCTCCAGCTCCATTTGTGAATCTCTCTGGGCTGCTCTGGCTGGGTCACTGTACAATTGGAGGCGAAGATAAGCAGAGTGCCTGCTCTCTCTTTTTTTCCCACAGAAAGGAATGAGAACTAATGGCATCACAAAATCAATTTCACTGGAATCACTGGCTTCAGTAAACATCATCAACTCTCTCTAATGGAAGATTTTATAATGTGTGACACATTGTGTGTCTGAACTCTGTCTCCTCTTTTCGCTGGTTTCTTTGTTCTTGTAAGGCTGTGCCCAAACTTTTACAGCCTTCAAAACAGAAAGGAAGCTCAGATGACAGTTTCCTATTAATCCACAATGTGTATCTTAGAATTATAAAGCTTTGTCTGACACTCCTGTCATCGCACAAACCTGATGTGCCTATTAGCTATTGTGGAGTTATCTGTTGAAAGACTAATTTGCAGCCCTGTTAGTCCAACCATGCAGCCACCTCACACACTCTCTATCTCTCTTAATATGGTGCTGGGCTGAAGCACAGTATCTCAGAACTCTGCCAGAGGCACAATGCAGCACAAACTTCATATCAGAGATCCGCAATTTTCAATTACTGCCTCCCAGTATCTACCTGCGAGATGGAGTATCACATTAAGGTAGATAATGTGAGAGGAAGAGACCAGTGTCCGGGGTCAATAATGCAGCTCTTATCACCATTTCACATTGAAATAAATGTGAAGTTTGTATTCACATTAAATGTATTTTCCCAATAATATGGTGGGGTTAGTATAATATTGACATAATGGAAAGGTTGAATTTACATGAAATGTTCACCTTCTGTCTTCCTTCCTTTCTGCCGATAAGGTCATATCTCCATAAGCCAAATGCAGCACTTAACATCTCTGCCTTTTCTTCTGAACCCATTTAATAACTTTTCACTTGATAGTGAAACACCCTGAATTGACTTCACTCTGAAGGGTTTTCTTGACCCTCTCAGCCCTCAAAGCCATCTTTCATCAAAGTACAAATGTGTGATTCTAAAACGACACTTGTCTGTGCCTGATGCAAGCATGATGAGACCACGAGCCTGACGTTATTACGATGGCAGGGGGAGATTAAGGAGGAGTGATAGCAGACCTGCCAGCTCACAAGTCGTCGTCATTTTGGGGTGAGAGGATATAATTTACTCAGCAGCCACTTTTATGGAGCTTTAGGTTTTTACCCCAAGCTATTTTCTCCCATCTTCCTGTCACGCGCTGGCCCTGGTTTGAATTATGCTTGTTCCAAAACATCTATTATACAGCTACAAGCAGTCAGTCTTGTTTTTAAAAAGAATCCTGTGCAGCGTGGCATCCGTGGAGAGAGATACTACTGAAATGAAAAAGGAATCCCAGATTGATTAATCTCTTCTTAATTTTTTAGCTTTTCTTTTTTGAGTCATAATTGAGAAGCTTCCCAGTCAAAGAAGTCTCATGTGTGAGCCGTGAATCATTTCTTTTTCTAAAGCCGAGCTCCACAGCCGAATGATCTTTGGCTTGCTCTGTGTCATGGGTGCACCGTGTTGATATTGCTTTTAGCGGAGTGTTTTCTGTACGCATACCTCCGCTTGATCAGATCATCCCAGAAATCTGACTCTCGACTCGGGGTATTATTCTAGTCGTCCACTTATAGGGGTCGAGTTGTTTTAGCCAACAGTATCCCCCTATTCTCAGCGCTGATCTCAGGATTCAACCTCAGGACTCCGAGGAGCGGACCCTCGGTGTCTGTCCTTGAATATCTTGTTCTATCAGCTGGAGAGCGGCTCGGATGAGAGAGGAATGCCGCTGCCGCTGCTCCATGTGGAAGGCGCTCCGCAGCAAAGTCCAAATAAATACGGAGTCCGGTGCCTCACTCATCACTGGCACGGAGAACAGCGAGGCCCCTTCAGCATTCGTAGGCTACGCTTGGTCACTCACTTTCTCACCGAGCCGATGCACCGGCACCCCCTCAGATGACTAGAGCTGAGAGATAAGCTCTTTCAACACCAGGAATCCGCAGCCAAAGCCAAATATGTGTCAAGTTGGTCTTAGATAGTTGATGAAAACCATCTGTGGTATTTTTGTTTTCATATTTCCATCCATTTTGTCTGTGCCCACTTTTTGGCCAGGTTAGCTCCATTGCTTTGGTCCCGACTGAAATATCTCTATTACTATTGGACTGTTTGCCATGAAATTTGACACAGGCATTAACATGACTGTCAGCATCAGTTGTAATACCTCTGGTGATTCCTATCAAAACTGTGGTTTGGAACACTTAAATGTAATTCCTACCCAACATTATTCCTGCCCAGCGCCAACATGAATATTGTGAGCACCTATGAACCAACTTATCTACAACTATTTGTACAGCCTCACTTTACACAGGACGTTCTGCTCTGCCGCACACAAAGAAAGCTGGACACAAACGTTCAACCCCCATCCACTGCTCAGACCCTCTATCTGTCTCATCTCCGCACATCCTGCCTATCGTGGTGGAAAGTGTCGGCTTGGGAAAGTTACACAACCCCACCCAGCCGTTTTCAGCGTCACAAAGGTGTGTGTGTGGGGCGGGGGTGGGGGGGGGGTGGAGGTCTTCCATCGCTGTTCAGCCCTCCCACAGTCCGTTCTGATGAGGCACAGTGGGAGCTTTAGTCCTGTCTTCTGAAAGGTCTTCTCACTGTGCTACAAACAGAACAGTCAGTTTGTTCAAGTTACAAGTGGGGAACTATTTGCGCGCTTAGGACCACCTCCGATGTGGCTCTTAAATTTGAGCACAAACAGAGATGTTGTCAGAGTCGGATTTTCCCGCGAAGAATATGACGTGCGTTGTGCAATAAAACTCAACACTTTTTATAGATGTTGTTTCATAGTTGTGCCTTCACGGTCATTCTCAGTGTCCCCACTGTGCAAATAAAAGGTTGGCCACAGCAGGCTGCCTTCTGCTACAGCGATGTGCTTTTTTTTTTTTGCCCTCCCACATATACAATAATTACCATGCAGAGGAGATTGAACCTATTGATTTTCTTCCTCCATATGTGTCCTCTCTATTATGTTCACCAGCCTGGGTTTGGTACTGCTGCCAGCGAAGCACAAAGACAAGCAGAAATTAATTTCGGTGATGATTTGCAGCCGCACACTTACCACCTGAGTTATAGCTCAATGACTGTATTAACCCACACACGAATGAGTAAATGCTTTTAGCCAGAAGATTAGATTAATTATTCAACATTAATTGTGGCCAAAAGAAAAAAAAAAGATCACAAAGCCTGCATAATAAATGAATTCACAGCCGACACAGTTTCTCTCAACATGCTAATTGATGGCTAATAACATGAAATATGGCACATTTAACAACCAGCGAGAAGACAATTATTGTAAGCAGTGTTGACAGACAAGGTGGGGGGGGTTGTTGCGTGGCATCTGTTGCCTTTGTTGGTTTCTCGCTCTACACGGGCTCTGAAGACGGAAACACAATGCAGGTGGACGTGACGGCTGTTAACACAGATATTACAACACACCGAACTGCTTATGTTGCTTAGAAACAAGCATCAGGTAGAGCCCTTACGTGTTTAACCGCCGCACTCAAATTTCCTTCTCAGTCCCCGGCAGCATTGCGAGTGACTTGTGAAGTCCGCGGAGCATTTCATTGGTCACTTGTACCTCTTACTTTGTCATTGGAGGTCGCTGGAGGTTCATGGGAAAGAGTACACTGGCAAAGTCTGAGGAAATGTTCCGTTTCCTTCCCCCGTGGCATTCAGTGCCATAATTGTCGATCCGGCACTCCTTATTTTGCACTTGATTTTTTTTTTTTGTGGCATCTTGGGCTGCCAAAGTGACTTAGCCAGGTGGGACGTCTGCTAGAGCAGCAGAGACTTGCGCACGGCCCAAATCTCCTCGAATCAGCTCATAAGTGCACTAATGGGGCTGCCCGAAGTTCGGCAAACGCAGCATGGGCTTCAGGAGTGTGCAGGCTTTAACAGCAGGCGGGGACTGGTCTAATATTTGGCATTTCATGCACTTTGCTTGTCCTCAAACAAATAGTTTAGATGTTTCCGAGCCAAGGTCCAGGACAAAGCGTTTACCAGAAAACGTTCAGTTCCTTTCGAGTGGGAAATCATATCTCAGTGATAAAAAACGATGACACACTAAAAACTGAATAGCCACAGAGGAAGTGCTTGAGCTGTCCGGTGTGCCTGTGAGGCAGGTACAGGAAGAATTTTGTCAGGGACAGAGGTTTTAAACATAGGAAGCCGGCCCAGATGGCTTGCCGCCGCATCCTTAATTTTGCACCCCTCCTCTGGCAGGATGTTGGAAAGACCTCACTCCCCCAATCACCGAGAGGACAGGGACATAGTGGATGTCATCCTCCTCCATAGTAACAATGAAATCAAAGCTGAGGCTCCCAGTCAGTCCGTCGCCTGGCTGTGGCCCGGCCTTGTGTGCAGATGACAGAGGAAGTGACTTGATTCCTCTCAGAGAGAGAGTGAGATAGAGGGAGTGTGGCGCAGCCTGAGGCTGGCTGACTCCACATCCAGAGAGCAAGTCTGCTCCATGGCCTGCGTGGCCTCCCGTCCTTCGCCGGACACACAGGGCTATTTCAGTTGAGAGAGTCGTAGCCTTGGCCCCGTGCCAGACACAGTCACTGAAATAACCGAAGCTGTGCTGTCGCCTACATTTTGCTCTTTGCCCCACATGAGACCGACACAAACCGAGTGCAATCCAGTTAATAATTTGTTCTTTGCTTCTCGAGCTTTCAACTGGCAGTTTAAACTGAGCATCCTTTGAAGGGAAGTCACAGTTGTATGTGTAGAAAATGCCCCGGCAGCTCCCGAGGCATCTCATACATGTGTGAAACAACCTCAACACGCCAGCGCCGGGACCCAATTACAATTAAAGCATTAAAGTGAATTTCGGAAAAACCTCCTACGTCGTCACCCTTTCTGCCAAACCGAGACTCTGAGAAAAACTTTGTTTTCGCAAGGTTCCTCTTTTCCTGTTCCCGTCATGTGACTGATCAGAGGCAAAACTACAGACGGGCGAGGAAACACTAACGGCAACAACTCCTTCACTGTCCATGAAAAAGGGGAAGTGGGAGAAGCGTGAACATGATAAAGAAAACAGGAAATTTGCTCGCAATGAAGAACGCTGCGCCACGGCTCACAAAAGCTTTAATGTGGCCCGTGTCGTCGCCGCACGGAGAGGAGCGCTCGCCGTCGCTCGTACCTTTGATGCTCTTGACGCCTGCCTGCTTTGTATCTGTCGGCTTGTCAGAGAAGCTTTACATTTTTAACAGGCTTAGCGTGCCTTATGGCGGCTCGGCTTTTTCACGTTCGCGTATCTGTGTCTGATTTATCTATAGTCGGCAGGAGGCCTCCATAGGTTGGAAAGTCCGGTTTCAAACCCAGTTTCCCCGCTTCAGAAGCGCGTGTTTCCAGGAGCATTTCATACAAGCAAAATGTACAATTGTACATCATATTGTTCTCCTTTTTGCGAAATCCTGCAGTTAATTCCGCCGTAACTGCTCATGAAATGAGCGCGTCCTACCCGTAAATGGGAACCATCGCTACCTCTGTGACTCCGCTGAGACAGCTCAAGTTGTAAACTCACTTGTTTATAGAGAGAGATGAAGCCACCGCGGAGGAGTGCAGTATTAAACATTCATACGCTGGCTGTTCGTGCGCCCATCTTGCCATCAGTCGGGGCAGCAGGGAACGGAAGAAGTGACTTGAGAGGTGACTTTGATTGGTTTGTCTGACTCGCTCAGGAAAGAAACAGGTTGTGTTTCTTTAAAAAAAAAAAGGAATAGTTTAGTATTTTGGGAGACGCACCTTAACAGACTTTGTCTCAAGACAGAGATGAAAAGGCTGACACTGCTGTATATAAATAAATACGTAGCTACAGTCAACAGCCATTTAGCCCTGTAAGATGCAATAGATGTGAAAACAAAAAGACTGTTTTCCATGAAATGTTCAATTATAACTTTTTGTTATGTTTCTGCCTCTTTCTTGTTGTGTCTGGCTGGAATAAAACAAGAATACAAGCACAATAAGAATTGCAAATAATAAGGATCTAGGGTGTCAGGTTCCCTTTATTTCCAGCACGGTTGTCGCTCAGTAGCCGTAAATTGTTGCGAACTCTCAGATGCTGTAGTCCTCCGCACCACTCGATGTTCCAGTCCTTCAAACCTATGTAAAGAGCTACTTTTGAAGTGTCCCTGGTGAGCCGTTCGTGCATTTAAATTGACAAGTAGCCATCTTTTCCCCGGCTGCCAACCAGGTATGTGAACCCTCCAACATCAAAGTGTAAGTCTAATACAGACACGGAGCGAACAGACACAATTGTCCTTGAAGTATTCAGACTTTTGGCACTCAGCTCCTACATACATCTGGCACTTCCATCATGACAGAGGCATGCAGCACAGAAACACCAGCTGTGTGAAACCGTGTGTCCATAGTAGCCGTCTCCATATGAACGCAGTGTGAGAAATGCAAATGACCGCCGTGCATTTTTCCCAAGTCTTACCATTTCTTCTCTTTAGCTGCTGTTTTAAAGCAGCTGCGGATACTTTGAACAAGCAGCTCAGAACAGTCAGACGACAGACCTCCGGCACAATATAGGCAGAGATTCCTTCCTTTGTATTTGAGAGGCAGAGGGGACGAGGAGGAACCGTCAGAGCTTTGGTTAATTATTTTCTTTTTCTCTTTCTGCAATCTGTCCAATTGCTCATTTGCATAAAATATAATATCAATCAAATCCTCTAATCTGCCCCTGTTTCCTCTTAAATGGTTAATTAACTGCCAGCTGCCATAAATCCTCTCATCTGATTTACTGTGTTGCAGCACCTGGCAACAGGCCTTAAGGAGCGCTATATAAAAATAGCCATTCTTCTCACTGATGAACTTGCTGGTTTATTTAGAGGCATCAGTCTAAAATTGTGAGGTTCCATAACAGTTAAAAACTCCTTGTAGCATGTTTGAACAAATTTGACTCCATCCCTGACGTTTGCCTGGCAGAGCCAGCTGGAGCTGAGGCGGGGTGTGCACATCACTCCCACAGTGCGAGCAGGTTTTCACAGAAATCACAATGTCAGGTTTTCACAAAGACACATTCAGAGGGCTGTTTCTCTGAGAATAATAAAACCGTGCCTGCCAATGTAAAGTTCTTTTTGAAATCCGCTGTAATTGAATTATTTTTGGCAATACCCCCAAGAATCTGTGTGTCAGATATTGTGAATGCAATTAGCTGAATTACAAGATTTCTGATGTCAATTGGAGTCACTGTCATTTCAAGTGTTGGGAACCTCAAAACTTGCCCACAAGATTAATGCTTTACTGTCAGTGGGAAAGATTATCTGTGTGAAGGATTTTACATAGCTAAACTTGAGTGTTTAAGTCCTGCGATAACACAATTACTGTGAAAATATTGTGATTTATATTTGTGGGTTGAAATGTGATGCTTGCCTTTTTGTTGGTTGAAGCTAATCAGCCTGTGCTGCTGCTTATCTCTGCACCACCAGCTGGAATTCATGGGAAAAGAGGAGAACCGGGCTCAAATATTTTTTTGGCTCTCGGCCCCCTTGTTTTGTAAGGTTGCGTCAACCAGCCAATCGCCGTCCATTTGAGTTTTCAGGCCACGTAATCATTTGGAATGGGCAGATCTGATCTGTCAGATGTTGGTAGTTAGAGGAAATTGTGCAAAACTGATTTGAATGAGGGACTGTATCAGTGACACTGCATGTTTTATCTCAGGAGTGCAGTGTTCAAAAGGTGCCTGCCCTGTTCAGGACAGCACTTAACGCTTGGCCTTCAGCCTAATAACATAACAACTCAAAGAAATCGAAGTCAAGTTCGAATTCTAAACTCTGGCGAAACCTTTCAGTTATCTTGCACTGTCCTCGAAAGCTGTTGAGCTTTCCATTTCATTTCCAAGCTGCAGCCTTGTGTGCAGAAGTGTAACAAGGCCTCTGCAGTGGCAGCTCCACTTGCTCACTGTCCACCTACACAGCTGTTGACTTCTGACCGTCCTCCAGCTGAAACCGCCGCCCAGGACCCGGCTGCGTAAAATATATGCTCACCTCTCCTCTCCCCTACTTCACTGTTTAATGCATTTCAAGATAAATGAGCTAACTGAGTGATAACAGTCATAACAGTCTGTCACAAAAACGCTGCATGAAAGGTCGCACCAGGAAAATGTGTTTATTATCATGACAAGATATGCTATCAGCCATGAACTCGCACGAATTGATGTGTTTGGTTTTCTTTGGCATTCACTCCACATAGCTTTACATTACAGCTCCGTGGGCTCTTAATTATGTTTGACAGACTGCAAACAATTACTAATGGGATTATATATTTTTCCTATCCATTTACATAGCTGACACGCCGACAGGCCTCCGTATCTGGTGTCTCACGGTTTGGAAACATGGTGGTATATTAAACATCGCATCCATATGGAAGATATTTGCTTCTGGTGCAAAACATTTTCATCATTGTGAATTATGAGGGAAGATGGAGCAGCTCCCGGAGCATGGAGGCTGAGAGTCACCTACAGTGTATTAGGCTCTGAAATGCCCCCTAATCAATCTGAAACGTCCAAACAGCAGAGACGTCGGAGGCTGCTTTGGCCTGCAGCCACGTGTGACCCAGCACATATTAACTTGTGACTCTGCAGCGACTCCTTCAGCTGTTAGGAGAGAGAGCCACTTTTGATACGGGGGAAAAAAAAGCGTGGGGAAGTAATGTTGCTCAAACTCCTCCCGGAAGCAGCGCTCATCACAAGTGCTGAGCTCACGTTGCGGCAGCATATGTTCCGTGAATTTGTATCAGTCTGAATGATCGGCCATACGTTTAGCTCGACTTCAAAAAGCTTTTAGCTCAACTACTCGTGGGTGTGACGCCTTCTCTGCCCTCCGCTGTGAGGCACTCCTGCTGCTCTGTGATAGACATATCAACCTATCTCGCTGGATTTCATTCACATTTCAAACAGTCAGTGCTGAGATCTTCCCTTTGGAGTAAATACTTTTTTTTTTTTTTTTCCGGTTTCACTTCCAGATACACCTCCAACATCTTGATACATTGTCTGCCAGTCATGGCAGTCAGTCGTGACATTTCTAAAAAGATTTACAATTTGCACCCTGTCTGTCAGTGTGCGATCCTTCTGCAGATAGACACAGAGGCGTCCATCACTGACACTCGGCTACAGCCGGAAATGGGCTCATCACACACTCTCAGAGAGAGAAATATACACCAGACGATACCCTTGATACCTGTGTGCTTCCCCCATTAATTTCTTAGAAGTCTTTAAAATCCATTTTGCGTCACAGATTGAGGCTGTTTCCTGTTTTCTTTTGTTTTTTGCGATGGAATCTTGAAACTCATGGCAGTGCAGCAATAAGTCTGAAATCATGGTTGAAAGAAACACAGAAACTGCCAGGAGCAACACAATCCTAACAGAAGTCCTGCTGTTTTGTTATGCCTACCCATCCACCCAGATATTTCAAGTGAATGAATAAATGATCAATGCTATAGAGCTGTCAGTGTTAGCCGAAAATGACATTTCACTATAGCTCCTAAAAACACAGGATAACCCAGTTCTTCAACTTTGGAAAAAAAAACTCTTTCACTACTTCTGAAGTTAGTCCACAAGACAAACCAGCAAAAGTAATGTTCTAGTTGTGGAGCCGTATTTATTTCCGTCAAAAGATCTGCACATTCTGAACCTATGAAGTAATGTCCTATAAGATGCCACTATATTATTCACGTCCCGCTTGTGGCTCGCCATGTGTTGTCGAAGATTTCAGTGTCCCGGAGAAATGGGATGAATTTCAATCGAACATTATCTGTTTCTGGCCCCGTTTCCCCTCTGTGCCGTGCGCGAGTGACTGATGGAGACGACAATTTGGTGGAGTAGCGAGCGAGAGCGCTGCAGCCGGCAGCCCAGAAACGAGCAGCGGTGTAATCCCTGCAGGCGTTTGGTGCCCAGTAAAAGCGCTTTGTTTCTGCCAGTGACCAGCTCAGATTGTCCGACGACATTACGGAGACGATCCGTGAAGCTCCACGAAAAAAACAGAAACAGCTGCTGTACCGCTCGCTGCAAAGTCTTTCGACTCCATTTGTGATTTCATCACTGTCGGACACTCAACTCAAATCGGGGAGACCCAAAATAAAGCTCACTCACAAGCCTTTTGATTTGTCACAACAATTTACATTACCCCCTTGTTAACTCCAAATGTTTTGAATTGGGGGGGAAAGAGAAGACAGGGAAAAAGAGCAAAGAGGTCAAGAGATTTCACATTTTACACAACAGAATGAATGGTAAATTGGCTACTTCTTATATAGTGCTTTTCTCAAATTCAGCCCCACAGCAGAGACTACACTACATAGGTCTGTCTGCACAATCGGTAGATTGTAGATTCAGACCAATTTGTACTCTGATTAAACAACATCTGGGGTAACATGAGGTTCAGTATCGTCAGCACTTTGCCACATATGCAGCAGCAGGCTTCTGCACCACTGGAGAGATTTACAAATGTCAAAACTCGATTGTTTGGCACCGCTTTAAGTTTCAGCACTGGACAATGGGAACTCTGCAAGTCGTGTACATTCGGTTCCATGCGAGAACAGCGGAAGAGAAAGTGCTGCTTCTTTTGATGTTAATTTTCCCAATCAAATATTGACCCCTTTCATAGAGCCCCCAGTCATTCAATCCATTATTAATATAAAAGTTTGAGATGAAGTGCTTTTAGGCATAAGAGAGTAAATCAGACTTTAACCTGCATTCTCCATTTTGAGCCAAAGGGAAAAAACACAGATTTGTTGGGGAGCTTAGGATGAACTGAAACCTTAATGTGAACGTGTGGGAGGTCTCCTCTGCCATCCTCCAGCTACGACTGAGGCAGATGATCTCCCGTGTCCTGCCAGGGTGTGTTCGTCTGCTTGTTTCTGTGAGAAGGAAATTTGCTGCTCCCGAAATAGTGAAGGTGTGAGCTGCCCTGACAAGAATATCCTTTCACACCCTCCCCTCGTCCGTGGTCCCGAGTGGGTCGGTCTCTGTGTATGTTTCTGTGCGGCGGCGCACAAAGCTGTGTCACATCGTGGGAGGGGTGGCGATGGGACCCAAGCTGGTGGCAGGTTCACATCTGTGCCGAGACAATATGTTAGGAAAACGTGGCGTCTCCTCCGGGGCAGAGTTTACCATCTCTGAGGGGCTTAGGAAGGAATCTCCTGCTGGGAGCCGAGCAGGGAATGATTCATGGGCTGCCACCACTTCCCACTGCAGCCCCCTCGCATGTTTGTCTCCTCTGCCAGCATCACATCCAGTCCAAACCAGTGTTACTCTGCAGTGCGGTTTTAAATTAGCATGATCAGTTTTAATAAAAAGCAAAGACAGAAACAGATGTTGCTCGGTGGTTTCATTGTCTCAACTGGGATCCGGTGGAGGTGGTCGAATTGTAAATCAGAACAAGTAAGCAATAATGAATGGAATGGAACAATTCACTAGCTTTTTTTTGGCTCACAGGTTTGTTCTCTCTCCTCCTGTGAAATAGATGAGAAGATAAATACTTCTCATGTATCTGTGCAGTAAATAATGTACTTCCAAGAGCTGCTTAAACTTTACACTCGACGTGGGCCGATTTTAAAAGAAGAGGGAGAGAGAGTGAAAAAAAAAGCACAGTAGAAGCAGAGATATCAGAGAATTTTGTTCCAGTGAGTCTTCTCCCCTGTGATGAAAAGAAAAAAGTGGCACATTACCCACAGTGTAGTAAGACTGCTGACACTTCAGCCAGGAATTCGGGGGGTGTTAGTGGAGACGTAGCCTCAAGCAGAGATGGGGGAGCAAGCTACAGGACTCTGGTAACATCACACCAACACGTTTATTATTATTTTTTCTACTTTTCAAATTTGTAGTCCTCAGCCCCAGCTGATGTTTGCCTCCAGAGACATCACTGGAGATGACATCACTGGAGGCTCTTTATCTGGCTACATAATGGAGAGCAGCGAGCACGTTTCCTCTTTTGATTTGGGGAGCGTTTCAAGCCGCGCTGGAAAAAAGGTAATAAAGAGAAAGATAAAAAGAGGTTTTTTTTTCCACCAGCTGTCCTCTGATAGTTGTGCATGTTTTCACATTGCAGTGTTCAAAGTCAAAGCAACTACAAAAGGAAACTTTCATTTTTGTGTTAACTTTTGTGACCCGTTGGACAAAGGCGGTAAAGTTCCTAGAGTCATGAATGTGAATTTGCTTTTGAGTCCAGTTAGAGAGAGTTCATACCCTTTCTCTAACAGAGCTGTTTACCGGATGCATAGTGATGAGCTAATGTACCTCTAGACGTACACAATGATGGTTTAACAAAGTAAATTTGTCTCAAGAGTGACCTATGGCTCTGCTGACAGTACACCATGTCTTACCTTGCATTTCATGAATAAAATACACACATTAGACACCCACATAAGAGGGGCTTTTCATGATGAGCTCTGAATGACTGTGAGTCTCTTTCCTTTTCTCTCCACTGATCCTGGCTCAGTATCAGTCATAACCACCAAATGTAACATCCAAAGTCGAGCTATCTGAATGAAAATCTCCCGCTTCCTTTTATTTGATTAATGCGCGTCTCCTTGAGTCTTCGCCCGGGAAAATATACGCACGGGCTTAACTTAACGTCTCATTTTTCTAAGAAACTGGATCTGGTGACAAGACTGAAGGCTGCCCCTATAGAACCAGCCAGTCTTCTCGCAAGAGCCCGTCTTTGCTCATTTAGGCTTGGATTTTCAATTGTTTTCCACTGTCTCCAAGGCTTTCGACGCCGCTTCCAGGCTATCTTTGAGCCTCTCCGCTTTGCAGTATTTCAAGGCTGATCAGTCTCCCTCCGCTGGGATCAGCCATTACTGTAAACACGATTAACAAAATATTTACACAAGAGCAACCTTGCTCCATTGTGCTCCCCGGGCAGCAGGATGTGTTGGAGGAATGAGGTTTGTGTACAAGAGCCGCAGCTGTCCAGCGCTCCGGGTTTTGATTGGCAGCGGCTCACGACTGACTGTTGTGAAATCCCTCTCGCCGCCCCTCTGCTCCTGTCTGTCGCCTCGCCTGTCGTCACCGGGGTGAAATTGTGCACGCTGTGCTCTGTCTCGCTCGCCGTCTGACCCCGACTACATTTTTATATCTGCGGAAGAGGGAGCTGATTAGATGCAAAGTGCTGAATGTAAGCTCTCAGGTGTTTATGTTGCTGCCCCGGCTGCCCTTGAATACTTCGCTCTGCTTAGCCCGCTCTCCCTGCAAAGTACCGTCATTAAATACTGCACACGTATCACAATTATTTTCGAACAAACAGAGTCTGATGTAGGGGAGAAAATGGTCATCGTTTGCTTTCAGAAACTCATAAAAGAATGCCTCACCACCTTCGTATACCCTCACTGTGTATGCGCTATCGCTCTCTCTCTCTCTCTGTGTGTTTTCATCTCTAATGGTATCCAGGTGGGGCATAAGTCATGGTGACACTTTTATATATGATAGACTGTAGGTGTGGAGTCTGACTAAGCACTAATGGCTCCCTGAAGAGACACTGGGATGGTAATGACATTACAGACCGGCCACATTAACCGAGCGCAAGTCAGTGAAATATAAATGGGATGGTAATGAATCAAAAGGAAATGGTTTTGGTGGAACTGGAGCTCGGAGCGCCGTCACCTCGTCATTTCTCCGACGGGTCGAGCGCTGTCGTTTAACCAGCTTGTAAAACGTAATGAACAATGTGCCGCGTGAGCCGCGGCCGTGTCAGGTTTCAGATTCCTGTCGTTGGGGGTATTTGGCGTCTCTCTCCCGACCTGTTTGACGTGATTCTGACGCTCTGTTCGCTCCCGCAGGTCTGGTGATTGGCTTTTCTATGACTCCACCCGTCCTCGACAGCTCCACAGACGACCTCGTGATTCCAGCCAACGAAACACTCACTCTCACATGCAGGTATGTGTGTGTGTGTGTGTGTGTGTGTGTGTGTGTGTGTGTGTGTGTTGCTCTGGGTTAGAGTGTCCACACGCATGACGTCCTGTTTGTTATTTCAGGAAGCAGTAAGTGGAATGGAAGCAAAAAATGGAAAAAAATCCCTTTACATTAGAGCGACAGTGGATGCCATCATGATGTATCTGATTCGTTATGGTTGTCAAGTGCAACTGCATTCGCTGAAAGTTTCAGAAACTTGGTCTTTATTTGACAGATTTGCTGTCACCTTACACATCTCATCTGCACCAGCAGCAGCAGCAGCGAATTTGACAGATTTTCCCTATTTTCCATTCAGATTCGCCATAAACTATGACAAGCCTATAAAATATGACACTTTGGCTGAGATCTGATGGTAAACAACGTTAGCAAACAGACATTTGTTTTGGAAAAAAATAACATTTCTTCAAATGTGACAATTTGCTACTTTTCCATGGTTTGAATTTCAAAATAATGCCGCAGACCAAACAGTCAACAGACAAGAAAATAACTGTCACATTAAGACTTTGGCACTTTAATACAGCATACACTTTTACTTATAATGGAGTGTTTTTTCAGGAGAGCTGGTGCAATTTTACTGGTAATTCCCCTCATCACTGGTGTGAGTGCAATACTCAACGATTTCACTGCCATTTTTCAAAATAGACAACATACTCTTCATGCCCTCTCTCCTCACTTCACATACAACCTTGTAATGAATAGGACATTTTTGTATTTCATCCAGCGAGCTAATAGATACTGAAACGCAAGTTCTAAAACAGGTCGTGTCCATAAGATTTATGCATTTATATTCTGAAACAGGAGCCAATCCTGACTTAAACGGGGTTGAAGTGAGATATGAATTCCCCTCATAATAGCCATCCTTTATCCTTATGAAATCTGTGCTGCACTGCCAGTTGCCAAGTTGTCCCTCCAAAAAACGTTCTGTTTCTGCGGTGCAAGAAAGCAAACTCTGCCTTTGGAAAGCTGGTGATACCTTTGGACTTTTTCCAACGCTGCTTTTAAATAGTGGTTTTCATGCAAAGCCCACGTGGCCAGCACCACTGAGAATCCCCGGGGAGAGGAAGTTGGTTTCTTTTTGGTCAATTTAGTTGTCACAATGTACAATTTTCTAGAATCTAGATAGGTAGACGCAATTCATAAGGGCTGGGAAATAACCCACCGAATGCTTTCATTGCCCTTTATGAGTGCTGCAGTTATTTCCAGTCATCACATTTTGGCACTGTCTGCAAATGTGGACATTTCTAGGGGGTGGAGGCAGGTGGTGAAAGCAGCTATCGGTTTACAGACATGCAGCCATTATGATTCCACTCAATCTCGCTCATAATGCCTCTGGGTCTCCATGTCCGGCCATAACTGAATTTACGTGACAAAGGACAAAGCAAACGGAGACGTGTGGATGCATAGAGGAATTTAGCATCACACACAAATAAACATACACACTCTGCTAAATACCCATACACTGCTCCCCTGGGACAGCAAATATGTGACATTTACCACGAGAGCGTGAATGACACACCCCAAAATGCTGTTGATTACACTCAGTCTAAGGGGCTGTTTTCACATTTCTCATGCCTGCTGTACAACATGAACCAAACAGCATCTGGCTGTTTTTTTTGATGACAGACATAAAAAAAGCAATGATGACATCCTTGTATTTCAAATTTCTGAAACATTCAAATAATGAAATACATGTCACCAGAGCAATGAGCGTGCAATCCATCCCATTTTCCTAACCTGGTACCTGTTCACCTGTAACTAACCAGTGCTGTGGGACTCACACACACCATTCACTCTCACACGTTTTAGGACTGTGGGTGACAGTGCAGTACCTGGAGAAAACGCATATAGAAAACGTATAAATCCTGTGGTAGCTTTATACACCATGTTTTAATCTCAGATCTTTCTTGCTGGGAGACGACAGTGCTAACCACCGTTTTTCCATTGATTGTAGCCATTGTGCGATCGATGTCACTTTATTTTATTTCTGTGCAACATAAATGAAATGTACATGTGCAGTAAATTCGAATTGCCTACATATTTCATAGTTAGAAACCCTGTTTATTTTCTGTAATTTTCTCCTCATTTATCGGTCCCGGTACATGCCATGTATTGATTTTCCATTGATTCTCTCGCTACTCCAGCAATGCCCATGTCCCCAGTGTGGGATAAATAAAGGTTTATCACATCTTATCTTATCGATCCTTGGTCCTGACATGTCCTCAGGGGGCAGCTCACCCTGGCCTGGGCCTGGCCTGATCGGACGCTGCAGGGGCAGGAGCTGACGGACCGGCAGGCCCAGCTGCCCGCCACCCAGGCCCCACGGCACCGGGTGGCGCTGGTCAGCGAGTGTGCGGGGCAGCCGGGCCGGCCGTACTGCAAGAGGCTGCAGCTCAGGGCGGCGCAGGCCCAGGACACGGGTACCTACCGCTGCTATTACAAGGACGTCAAGGCCATCCATGACGGTGCTACTGCCGTCAGCCTTTATGCTTTCGTCAGAGGTGAGTCACTCTCCCACGCAAACTGAGGCGCACTCGCCCATACGCCCACACACACACACACACACACACACACACACACACACACACACACAACAATATGCGGCCGTAAACTCACTTCAAAGTGAAAATTGAAATTATTCAAATGACTTGTTCACCTCACTGGTGCAGCACTAAATATTCCCCATAATGGATGCAATTGTCAGCGTGGTGCACATCTACTGGGGAAATTGAATCTTCGGGTTCGACAACACATCTTATTTCCATCCAGGAATTATGATCTCTGTTTAGAAAACCATTTTCTGCAGTGCTGGGTCACAGTCCGCCGTGTGATCTCGTCCTGTGTTTAAAGAGAACGTGTTTCATCTCGCGCCTGCCTCCTGACCTCGTCTCTTTGACTTGGCTATGTGGGGAGACTTTAGGCTTTAATTTCTCTTTTCCTTGGGAGGTTCACAAGAAAACCAAAGATATCCCTACTGAAGCAGATCTCCTGTTTGAATATGACTTCAGTATCAAAGCAGCCCCCTGCGTTTTCGGCACTGAGAGCTGTTGACTTTCCCTCAGTAACACCCTGAAAGCTGGAGGGATTAATATTTTCAAAATTAGAGATGTGGGCTTTGATAAAAGTAGAAATGACCAGCTCACTTTTTTAATTAGAGAGGATGTGTTTCTCATTCATTAATATTCAAATATGGCAGCCACTTTCTCTTTTAATTCACCTCCTCCAGAGTTTTCAAATCTGATAAGACCCTCACAGTAAAATGGGTTTTTGGAACTAGTCTTTTCTCTCCCAGTTTCTCTGTCTCTCACATGAAATTATTATTCAGATCATTCTTTCCTGCTTTCTCTATTTTAGACCAACTTCAGGACTCTGAGCTTGGCCCAAAGCGTTGCCTCTTTGCTCTCCCTTCGCTCCGCTCCGTGTGCTTTTCAGAGACAAGTAGAGGCAGGAGTGGAGAGGGAGAGTTGGAGAGACAGATGATTGTCATGTAGGGGAATCCTGCTGACCAGTCCACTCATGTGAAACGCCTGTTTATCCGGCCTGACAAGGTGCCAAAACAGTTCCTCACAGATCTAACCAGGGGGCTGATCAGAAGCAGATGAATATTGCGGTCGTAAACTACACCCAGCGAGTGGCGGGATGAGAGGGGACGCATGTGGATTGAGTTTACGCAGGCAGACGTTTCCGTTTTAACTCCTCTCTGTTGCGCGCTATCATCCAAGCTGCTCAGTAAGGACCAAATGCACGGCTGTACTACGCATGCAACACGCGTACTCTCATCGACTCAAGCTCATGTAAAATACACAAACCTCCTCCAGTGCACACATTTTCACTGAGATTCTCACTCATTTCCCTGACCCCATGCTTTGCAAACGCTTCTCGCCCCGGGCAGGACACCTCCCCTACTGCAACAGTCTAATGCCTGCAGTGATTTATTGTGAGGATCGTACACTGCGAGCCATTGTGTATTATTTCTATTACCTGTGTGTATTTGGAGCACTGCGGGGCAGAAATATAAGCCTCACTGGAGGACCTATTGTTTGGCCTCACAGCAGCTTGAAGTCAGAGGGAAAAAAAATAGAAAAAAAAGGAAAATAATGGAAAGCTTATCGTAGAGGACAAAGAAATAAGAAAAGCACTGAGCAGATTGTCAACAGACAAACATCTTTGGCTGACTTACAAAAGTTGCTGTTATTGACAGGAAAGCCTGACAGATAAGCCTTCATATAAGACGGCCCTCTTGTGATGTGGGAATATATTTCTGCAGTGATAACAGCTGCCATGCAAATTGTTGACGCTGTCCCTGTGATGTCTCCCAAAGCCTAAAGGAAGAGGGACGCGGGAGAGATACTCCACTAAAAGACCGCTCGGGGTGAAACAGCAGTAACAGTTAAGAGGCGGATTAAACGACCGGGGCTGTCTGTCTCTCCGCTGACATGTAATAGCGCTTCCTAATGCTATTTACCGTGAGGGGACAGCCTGAACCACTGCATTACACGTAATCATGATAAAGCCCACATATACAGCGCGACTTTGCGGGTCATTATCCGGCTGAGAGATACCTGGCTGTCCGTTCTCCAAGTTGCCTCCGTAATAGCTGCCATTATCCCGACTGCTATCAAGGTTACCCTTTAATGGCTGGCTGTGTCTGTCTGCATCCAGATCCCGAGCAGCCCTTCCTCAGGAGAAATGCACTGGAGACCATTTTAATCACACGCTTCTCCGCGCACGTCATCATTCCGTGTCTAGTGTCGGTGCCGGATCTCAACGTCACCCTCACCGCGGTTTGTGCCCATCACACAGTCCTGCTTCTTCCGTTCCTCCCATTGTGAAATTTTAAAGTGCCGCTCGAGTTATGTCTTCTGTACGCTCTCAGTATCCCACAGCTCTGGAGAAGAATGGGATGACATGGAACAACAAGCAGGGCTTTTCCGTTCCCAGACAGGCCGTGGAGATGCTCATTGGCGTGGTCTGTGGTGCCAAACTGGGAGGCAAAGAGTACCAGTCTGACAACTACCTGTTCCAGGTCACAGGTAAAACAACAAAACAGGTCTGCATTCACACCAGAGGGTCCCAGGGATCAGTCTTTGAGAATGATTGAGAATCAGACAAATAACTTAACTTTTACAGCTATAAAAGCAAAACTAACCCAGTCTAAATATTTGAATAAGAGTGGAAACTCTCGCTTCTCTTCTTAGCAGAGAAATTTAGCAGGAAATCAAAGGCGTTGCCTTTGATTCCAAATTAGCCAATTAGGCCGAAATGTTGACAAATGGCAGGAATCTCATTGTCTGATTTCCTCAAAATCAACTCCCTTATTTATGGACAAGTGGGAGGTGTGCCATGATTAACAGAGAAGGAAGAGAACAAGGCATAATTGAATTTTTGGGATACTGTGATGAAGAGGCGAGAGTATGTGCTGAGTTTTCCTTGCTGTTGTCAGTGAACTCTGGGCTCGGCGACACGATCGCTCAGCCCTTAACTTCAGAAGGGCGAAGGGAAACTCATACCCACTGCTGCCGGGCCAAAAGTAACAGCCACATCTGTCAGAGGAGAAACTGAGAGCGAGTCCTCACTCCCAACGCCGGTGAAGCATTTAAACAATGGCAGCGCTGCTGCTGCTGCTGCACACACACACAGACGTCGGCAGCACTGTGGGTTTTTTTTACACTGCATGTCATTTCCAGTGACTGTGAAGAGAAGAAGCTCAGATATCAGAAACGCTGGCCGCTGTCCTGGTTTTTCCCTCTAAAGTTTAATTGAGGGTTCACTGTAACCTGCTTTAATTTCCCTCAGTAATATATAGCCTGTCACATGAATGGGACTAGTGGAGGTTTGTGACAGACAGCTTCTTTATAGTGGGATGGGTCCTCTGGTCCAAAGGGAAGTCATTTCCTCTGGACCTGTGAGGAAGGAAAAAGTGCTGACAGTGTCACAGTGACCTCTTTCACTGCCTGCCTCCCTCCCTTTGTCCCCCCGTTTCTCCCTCCAACCCTTTTTTTTTTCTCTTTCCCGGACAGGAAGTCAGGTTTACAATGTCAAGCTGTATCCTGAGGACCCGGTGAGGCTGATGGTCGGCGAGGCCCTCACCCTGAACTGCACGGCGTTAGTCGAGTTCGACACAGGGGTGGTCATCCAGTGGTCCTACCCGGGCAAACTGGTGCGTATGGTTCAGCTCTGTGTTTCGCAGTGAAAGAAGAAGCTTCAAAACTGAAAAAAAAGAAAATCTCCTCCCCACCAGACCAACAGTTTGGTGGACACCAAGGCCTATCGTGAGGCTCAGCTTCAGGCCACAGAGGCCGCCAGCATCCTGACCATCCACAGCGTCAACGTCACCGACACCGGGCTGTACGTCTGCAACGTCACGACCATGGAGATGACAAAAACCGCCAGAACTCAGGTCATAGTTTATGGTAAGCACCCTCTCAGAGCAGCCTCTCCCTCAGTTTCTTCAGTCTTAACGGTCTTCAGTCACTTGGAGCTGCATATAATTACTAGACTCAGCCTCCAGGCATGTGAGGCTAAGGGTCCTAACTTAATCATGCTGCCACAGCGCTGTGATGTGTTTGTCTTGTTCACCATCTTGGTTTAGCGTCTTGACACAAACGATAATTAACTGATGCGCCCTCGCTGATAAGTACCAAACACACCGCAGAGCAAAGAATGACGGTGGAATGTCATCAGTTTTGCTGATGTTACGCTCCGAGGAATAATTAAAGGAATAATGGCCCTAGCAGAAAGAGATAAGGTATCGAAGTTATTAAGAATTACCCCAACGTGAATGTCAAGGTAATTTAGCGGCACTGAGATTTCACTTAATATTACAGATACATCTCAAACGGAGAAGGGAGGGGATCGTTTTTCCTGTGGGCCCTGTGAAGGCTTGCGCTACATTTCATGCGAGTTTGTCCAACAATTGTTGAGATATTTCAGAAGTTAAGTGATGGACTGACCCACATCACTGTCCCCAGAGTCAGTCAGCAAAGCATGGCTAAACTCAAAGCAGGCCTGTCCAGGTTGCAATTACAGGTTACTGTTGAATGTTAAAATGTAGTAATTCAATAGGGCAGCGTAACAGTAAGCAGCCAACTCAGTTATGTCCATTATACGGCAACACACCTTACATCAGCTGCCTTAATCTTGGTCAAATCAGACCAAGGCTCTCCTGGGAAAACCTCTAAGAGTATTGAATTCAGCAGGGGCGCATTTTATTGCTTATAAATTATGCTTAAAGAGGATGAGTTATTTCTTTGAAAAGTGATATAGAATTGCTTGAGGGGAATATACTGCCACCAATCTATCAAATATTTAGTGGTGTACGCTTGAAGGTTATTTTCTGATCTCGCTAGTGACCCCGGAGTCACAGTGAAGAAAACCATGAAAACTGACAACTGTACAAAGCAGAAAACTGGAAATGCTGAGAGCTCCGCCAGCCGATTTTACATGACTGAAGTTTTGACGTGTCTCTGGGTCAACATTTGAATTCACAGCCAACCCGGTCTGACTTGCAGCTGCCATCTCCTACAAAGGATGATCCCCGTTTGACAAATTTCTGAGTCACCTTTCAAGCCTACAGGGGGATACAGCGTTTGATGCCGGGTGCAGATTCCTCGAAGCTTTGAGGCTCAGACTTTGAGAAATGAGGACCTCATGTAAACGAGCGCACTCCGTCCCTCCCCGCAGAAAAGCCGTTTATCAGCCTGGACCACAGAACTGGACCGACGGTGGAGGTAACCGCTGGCCAGAAGTCGCTCAAATTACAAGTAAACGTGTCCGCCTTCCCCACGCCTGAAACACAGTGGTAAGAGGAAAATCCCTGGTGGATTCATTAAACATGCTTCTGCAAGCATAATAAGCTCCAGAGAGCGGCTGTGTGATCCCGCGTGTGTTGTGTCCAGGTATAAAGATGGAAAGCTGATAAACCAGCGACCTGAGTTCAAGATGAAGAGGATGAGGGTGCACCTGAACCACGCTTTGGAGATTAAGGACGTTTGCGAGGGGGATGCCGGGCTGTACACGGTGGTGCTGAGGAACAGTGCCGCCGCGCTGGAGAGCAGCCTCAACATCACGCTTGTCGTCAATGGTAACTCGCCTGTCGGTCCGTGCGTCCTCAGCGGATATCGTGCCAGATGTTTTGTGCAGAAAACGGAGGATGTGCAACAGTTCACACTCCAGCTGTGAAACTCCAGAGGTTTTAATAGTAAGCAGGGGCTGAAAGTGTTACACTGACAAACAAAAGACGCGCAAAGGAAATCAAAGGAGATCTGGAAACGCACAATTGATTTTCTGAGAGTATCATAAATGTTTAATAAGGTTTGGATTGAGCTATAATTAGGCTATAATGAAATGTCACAGACAGGCTGATGTCGTTCTCCAGGGGAGGTTGGCGCTCACTGTGCTCCTTCAGCCGATTTTGATGTGTGGTTGAACTTATGACTCCAAACAAACCTAAGTAGATTTAATCTTTGTAATTTAGCAGCGTAAACTGTGTTCATTCATATAATCCTAAACACATTTCTCTCTTTACTTTCGGCTTTCTGCTCTTTCCACCCCTCCCTCTTACTGCAAACACATTCAGTCCAGCGTGCTCTAAACCCGGCTGCTCTCCTCCCTGTTTGTGTTCTCCCTGTGACTGACTGGCAACTCGCCCGCAGTGTTTCCTTGTTCTGCCTGTTGAACATATATGGGGAAAGGTCCGTGACCCTAAATCTCCCCTCGGCCAGTTCCTCCACAGATCCACGAGAAAGAAGTGGCAGATCCGTCCAGTCCGTACCGCAGCGGCCGCAGCCAGACTCTGACGTGCACCGCCTATGGCCTGCCCGCTCCCACCGTCAGCTGGCAGTGGAGGACCTGGGGCCCCTGCGTCCTCAACAGCACTCAGAGCGGACTGTAAGGGAAACGTCGCTCACAGACACGCCGTTGTTTTTCCACAAAGTCTGCGTAACCGCCGTGAGAGCCGAGAGAGGGTTCGATCTGACAGAGTCGGAGAGGAGGGAGGGAGTGGGAGTGTGTGCGGAGCGTCACGAGGCCACAGTCAGAAGGAGGGGGTCAGCGCGCAGCGCAGCGATCCGCTCGCTCTGGGAGGAGGGGGTGATGAAGAAAGAGTTGTGGGAGGTGGATGAAAGGAGCGCAGATAAAGAGGAAGGTGGAGGAGACGTAAATAGTGGAGGAGACAGAAGTGGGAGAGCGCGTCTGCTCAGTGTCCAACCTCCGTTCCTCCCCCGCGTTACGCCACTGGTCTCCGCGCTCTGACACACGCAGGCAAACATACGAAGCAGACTTCACACATACGCAGACTGATCCGCGTGTCCTGAAATTCAAATAAAGCACCATGCAGTGTTCGAGCCTGTCCGGGTGATATATGTCGAGCACACACACATGCTTGGATGCGCACACAAACACTGACACACACACACACACTTTGCAGGCATCGCCTCAGGCTCTTCTCCATCTCTGCTGAGTCCCACAACTCAGGATAATTATTCTCTAGTGTTGGTGGCCGTTTATAATACCTCCGATATTTCTCCTTCCCTTAACCCTGGCCTTGTGGCTCTGTAATATCCTTTAAACATTCACCTGCCTCCACCTTCCTCCAAGGCTCAATTTCTGGAGTTATTGCAGTTCTTTTGACCTTTCCATGTGGGCATGCAACAGGAGAACAGATGCGAGGCGCCAAACCGGTTCTAATAGGCAAGATGCTGTGAAACACCGGACAGTGGCAGGTTGGGTTTAACTTCAGCTCATTCTCTGCTGTTCAGGTCTCATGTGGTCTTTCATGGCTGCTGACGGAAACATGGCCCGCACTGACCTTTTGTGATATATAAGAATTGAATTATTGTCCTGTAACCCAATGGTGAAACAATGGAGCAAATCAAAGAGAACGGTCACAGCCGCTCATGTCCTGTGGCAGCACAATGTAGGTCCCTGCTGAAGTGTCCTTAAGCGAGACACTCGAGGTTTTTGTCCTTGCACAGCTTTATAAATTAATGAGAGTGGATTGTCTCATATCATGATGACATTGTGGGTTAGTCATATTACAAAGATGTGTTCACACACACAGGCATTAAGGTGGCAAAAAAAAGCAGGTCCCCCACAATGTGTTAAAGAGTGATTTATAGTTTGAGGAATGCTTTGATATTTTGGAAAGGGCACTTATTCTTTAGAGGGGTGAGCAGGTCAATACGTCTCCAAACAGGGGGAAATCACTCGTTTGACTCTAACCAAAGGTTCAAAAGTAAATCAGCCTGTCAGTGCCTCCGGACTCTGTAACAAACTCGTGGCTTTTGCTGTTGTGGTCAATACAAAGCACAAGTGGTGGTGGTGTGCCGGAGTATTGCTTAGTGTTGCTGGAAGGCTGATTTACTTCAGTCAGGCCACATTTCTCCAGTCTTAATTAGCTTTTTACACTCAACTAATCGACTGTGTAGTGAGTGTACCAGTAGCAGAGTGTTTTATTATCCAATGGACAAGAAAGGGAAATTGTTTCCCCTGTTCTCTCTAAAGTTTGTAATATTCCGGCTTAGGGCATAGAGTGTTTTTCTGCCCGCTGCTAAACGAGATTCCTGTGTATTTAATTATACATTTTTCACACCTTATTCGTTTAATGGTCTTGTTAAAAAACAATATTATGTTTCTGTGGTAACATATAATAGAAAAGGTACTCAGGTAGCAAGGCGAATCCAATGCAGCGCCACAGTCACACTGGCTGCTCAGGGAGGCTGCATTTGTCATGGTTCGTCATCAGTTCCAGTGCAGACTCACAGTGACACAGTACACCACACTGTGTGTGTGCGTGTGTGTGTGTGTGTGTGTGTGTGTGTGTGTGTGTGTGTGTGTATGTGCGTGTGTGTGTATGTGCGTGTGTGTGTGTATCGCGGACACAGGTTTGTTGACTGTAACATATTCTTTCCCCCGAGTCAAACCATTTTCTGTGCATATGTCTACAATAACTCCTGACTTATTTATGATGTGTGTACTGTTTGCTCACTACGAAGAGAGTAAAATGGCACTGACCTTAAACACCTACAGCTAATACAGAACACTGGAGCGGTGCCTTCAGGAGGAAATGCAAAACAAAATTCCATTTCATGTTTCATTAGTTCTGCTGTGATGTTCGCACTATGGATTTTCATAATAGAAATTGACACCGTATTTTTTTCCATTAGTTGCCAGGACACGTTGCATAATTGCCTTGGCTTTGGGATGTGAGATGATGTTTGGATCTGAAATGGAATCCAGTGTGGAGAAAATCATGAAATCGTAAAACCTCAGGACGTCTGGTGTGATGTGCTCCTGAGTCCTGAGCTCCACTCACTCCGCTGTGCATGTCAATGAGGAGAGGTGTCACTAGTGTGTCTGTATTTCTCTCCAGGGTCCGCCGAGACAGGAGGGGCCGGAGTGACAGGATCGCAGACTGTCAGAACTGGCAGGACATTAAGTCGGAAATTGCCGTGAATGAGATCGAGACAATTGAAACGTCAGTCGAAGTGGTGGATGGCAGACATAAGGTTCATTACAGCTCTTTGATTGATACAACCAATATGTATGCACAAGCGCCCCATCATTTGACTAGAAAAGAGGGAATAATGTTCTAATATGATTACATGATGGTGGAATTGTAATTCCTGTTGAAGAATGACAGAACGTATGATTAAGACGTAACCCAGGGAAGAAGTCATTTATGTAAGTGGACTTATCTGTGAACTGTGTGTGTTTTTATGTAAGCGTTCCAAATTCTGAGCTCCATAACAAAATTTGTCAATCAAGAACCATTTCCACAGTAGAAATATTTAGAACAGTCTTCCTCTGCAGACTTCCTGCGACGACTGATTATAAACACATCCAGGCACGCACGCAGGGGGCACATGTGCACATACTAATGCCTGCACGCTCATAGACTGCAACCATAAGAGGGTATTATCATAGGAAGCGGGACATGCACAGTTTCAGCCACACCTGGGCGAGTTTTGCCTTTTGTTGGCCTGTCAGCGCAAAATCTGTCTCGTGTCAGCCCACAAAGAACTACATGACAGCAGGCTGCGCTTTTTCTTTTCTGAAGCCGTCTGAAGGTGAATTAAAGCCTCGCCCGGCTTTTCTCCCTCCGCAGATCGTGAGCAGGCTTCAGATTCGCAACGCCAGTGTTTCCGTCGTGTACAAGTGCTCGGCTGAAAACAAAGTCGGCAGAGATGAGCGGCTGATCTACTTCTACGTCACCAGTGAGTACGCGCCGATGGATTTCATCCCGGGTGCAGCGTGCGCACGGAATGATTAATGAGTCTAAATCCCCGCCTCCAGAAATCGTTCTGCTTCGATTGGTCTGGGTTTGGAGGTGTACGTCCCTGAGGTTTTGCCGCCATGATGCCGCATGGCACCCAGGGGCCGACAGGTCACGAGGCCGTAAACACCCAACCTCTGTTTGAAGTTACTGCCATGAGCGTCTGTCACTGAGCAGTCACAATTAGGGGAGCCCCCGCTTATGTTTTTAATCCTTTAAGAGTATGCGAGTGCACGGCTGCACATTTCACACTGTGGTTACATTAAGCCTAAATATACAAGTGAGGGAAGCTGTTTAAATGGGTCTGACAGGAGGCAAAGCTAACTGTCTGTGAGGCAATCTCAACCTGATTAACAGGTCTGTCTACAGTCCTCGGTAATGATGTGTATGTATTCTGTAATGTATGTATGCCATAAAAGTGTGATATCTGTGGTGTCACAGCCTGTACAACTTAAAAAAAATAAGCTGTTGGTTGGTTTTCTCAAGTAATTAGGACTTGTACGTGTCTGAGCCTAAGGGCCCACTGACTCATAATCTGCCCATGGAGAAGAAATGCTCCTAATGAAAGCGGTTATGTTTGTCTGGGGATTAGTACAGAAAAAGGAGGAGTAATGTTGTTGCTTAACTTTTTAAATGTCACTTTCCAATGCTGTGTGCACCACCCAGAAAATCCCTCCCTCTTCTATTTTGTGAGGCAGTAGACAGACAACCAACCAGGAAATATCTGCACTTTTAGGCAGAACAGGATTTTCAGTGAGAAAGTGTAACTCTGAAAGGAATAAAGGCTTGGTCTGGAGAGGTCACCTAAAGGCCCCACCTGCCTTGCTTTCTATCTTCAAAGCAATCCCCGAGGGCTTCAGCGTGGACGTCCAGCCGTCCGAGAACCCCACAGAGCAGGAGACGGTGTCCCTGTGCTGCAGCGCTGACAATTACACCTACGAGCAGCTGCAGTGGTACCGCCTTGACCCCCGGGCCCTGCCGGACGAGCAGGGCAAGCCGCAGGGCCTGGACTGCGGGAGCGTGCACCTCTACACAGACAGGCTGGACGGACAGCTCTCCTTCCAGGAGCCGTCCAACAGCTGGGTCCTCAACTTCACGGTGGCCTCCATACAGCTGCAGGACCAAGGCTATTATGTGTGCGAGGCGCAGAGCAGGCGCAGTGGGGACAAACAGTGCCTGTTCAAATACATCACTGTCAAAGGTGAGAGATAAAAGGCCCAAGATGTTGTTACACACACGCACACACACACACATTTACAACTATAGGTAATTATAGAGGAAAGCACAAGCCCTGGCAGCAGAAACACAGTCAGGTCGCACCAGGGACAGGGATGTGCAGGAGATGCTGCAGGCTTAAAAATACACACACACACGCACACAAGTGCCCACACAGGCTGAAACCCACATTCACACGTAATGTGGAGAGTACCTGGTGTTTGCACAACATCAATATGTATGTCAGAAAACAGAGACGAGTCGCTGCAGGGCTGAAACATATGTGCGAATCATTCATGTAAGCCTGCTTCCGAGCCCAGAGGATATATGTACCATTTAATGGAAGTTTTCAACCTCTGCCCTTTCTTCTTTTTCTGTTTTTTTTACTTCGATCCCAGAAATGTGTCAGTAAATATCACGCCCCCGTTTACAGACCTAGAGGGAGCCGCTTGAGTTGATTTCACACCTCCCGCCCGTTGCTCGCCGCCTCTAACTGAGTTTTTCGGCCCCCTCCCTGTCTTTGCCCGTCGCAGCCCTGGAGGCGCCCCGGTACAAGCGCAGTCTGACCAACCAGACGGTGAACGTGACCGAGTCTCTGAGAATGGAGTGCGACGCGGAGGGCAGACCTCTGCCCCGCCTCTCCTGGTTCAAAGACAACCAGCCTCTCCACCAAATGTCAGGTGCGTGCGCAAGCCCACGCAGGTGGAGCACTCGGAGCTGAGAAGCGGCCCGCCCGCCCACCCAGCAGCCACACACACACAGAGCACACTCTCATTTTTCCAACACTTACTCACAAAGTTCGGTCCTCAGGGTCTTAATTTAGCAAGCCTTATATCTCCTTATTGGTTTTATTTTTCCTGCTCAGGTAAGTGTCAGTGTTCTGGCTCCATATTGAATAAAGGAAGCAGGAACAATAAGCTTTGTAAATATTAACTCAGACACAAACAACTTTTGGCAGATGTTGCTATTTTATTATTTTTTTGTGTTCACTTTCAGTCATGAGTAATAGCAATACGGCTATGAGAAAAGAAAAAAAAACAGCAACCCTGGCACACAAACACAAACACACATGCAGATACATAGCCACCCACTAGCCTCCCCACGCTACTACTGAGCAAATGTGCCACCAGTGACAAAATACACCCACTCACACACGCACACACTCACAGAGACACAACCCTGCAGGCCGACAGACATGGCTCATTAGCTTTCACAGCGTGCGACTCCTCTTAACATCTGAAGGGGATGAGGGGATGTGAGGGGGGCGGGGGGGCAGTCAATAAGGCTTTGAGTGACAGCCGAGGCTCTGGGTTCACTTGCAGGGGCTGCTGAGACACGCGGCTCGCCACACAGGCCGGGCCAGATTATTAATGATTTGTGAAGTTTGAATTCCGGAGGTGTAAGGGGAATTCAATAAATGTTGTCGGAAACGTTTCCAAATTCATGATGTGAGAGGTGAGGAAGTGCTGAAGCCCAGTGTGTGTGTGTGTGTGTGTGCCACTTATCATCCTGTGCTTGCAGGTATCCAGCTGCAGGACTCCAACCGCATCCTGAGTATCCAGAGGGTCAGAGAGGAGGATGCTGGGCTTTACACCTGCACCGCCTGCAATGAGCGTGGCTGTGTCCAGTCCTCAGCAGCCGTGAGGGTCATCGGTGAGACAGCCACACACACACACACGCTCTCTCATACACACGCATGAGCCATGACACCTGAATCCACTCACCCACCGTCACCGGTGACGTGCTTTTTCTCGAGTGCACTCAGGCCTGAAATCACAGCTGCCCTCAAGCTTGCACCATCTCGTCCAAAATGTTCAGGTCTGGATTTCGGTTTTTCACCTCGCAGGTTTTGTGCTTTTGTGTTCCAGCCCTCCACGATAAAACCACTGCCCCTGGGTGCCAGGACGTTTTGCATGCACAATGAATAATTTACTGGCTGTGCTGCGAGCGGCCTCATGATGAATGCCTCCTTTTGATTACATAGCTGTTTAGCACATTGATTTATCCTAAAGATTTAATGTAAGGAGCTCTCAATATAGCTGAGGCTTTAGTTTATAGACTATAGTTTGTAATACAGTGCCCCCTACAGTCAGTGAGGCGCATCATTGAGGGAGATCAAACACAAGGAGAGGAGTGCAAGTGGTTTTTTTTTTTGGAAACTCAGCGTTCAAAACATCCATTATCCTTCCCACTTTATACCTAATTGGTGTTACAGGGTTTGCCGAAGCCTGTCATGGGTGCTAATAGGGTGAAGGCAGGGAATACAACCTGGACAGTTCTCTAATCCATCACAGGACACACACACCTTCACTCTCATGCACTTCACACAAAATCCTCCAGTCCAAGAAAATGTTTGTGTTTCCGGGCTGTGGAAAGAAACTGGAACATGCAAACTCATGCAACACGGAAAAGTATGACTTTGACTCAAACGCTAACCACTTATCCAACCACCCAGCGAGCCATGTCCTCTCTTTTCCTTCCCTGTGTTAAGGTTCGAGTGACAAGGCCAACGTGGAGATAGTCATCCTCATCGGCACAGGCGTCATCGCCGTTTTCTTCTGGCTCTTGCTCATCCTCATCTTCTGCAATGTGAAGCGGGTGAGACGCTGTCTGTGTGTGTGTGTGGGATTGTCTGAGTTGCTCAGAGACAGCGACTGTTCAGCCCCTGGCTTACAACACGCCTGTTGCACAACCTGTTTGATCTTGGAGAGTGTCTGTAATTTACCTGCGAGTGAGAGCCACTGCTGACAGCGGGGAGTGAGCCCAATTAGTCTTTTGCTGTTGTGTGTCCAAACGGAAAGTTTGCCAATAATGAGACTGAAACTGCTTTTTGTTTCTCTTCGTTTGATCACATTTTAGGTCACCTAACACATTGTTACTGTTACACACAGTTACTCAGCGGTGAATCACAGTGCCGCGCTGTCACAGCTCCCTCTCTTCTCTGTTTTAATATCTCCAACTTTTCATCTCTTGCTCCCGTTGGTCAAACAGATCTCATAATGTCCCAGTCACCAGAAAAGAACTGAAACATCTGTCATTCTGGTGACAATGGACATAAGTTAGTGTAGAATATAATGAGGGCTTTCTGCTCAATGTGTGTGTTCACTCGCTCAATTCACAAAGGCTGCTTTCCTCACACCCGAGTGACAATAAGCCTGTGAAGATGACAGATTTTGATTATTAGGAGGAATTCTGAAGAATCACTGCTTTGTAAATAATCTCCCTGAAATAGGCGAATCAGTTCTGAACAGTGTAGAGAAGGCACAGGTAGTGCGTGACCTTTATTTCCCATTGTGAAGGGAGATTTAAATAGTTAATCAAGGTACCCCCTGTGCAATCTGAATGTGAAATTACACGCTGTGCAGTCTGCAGATGTAGGACACATCTTTTTATGATGCACTCATTTTTATGGCATCATCATTACGGGCTCAGCTTCTTCTTCTTCCCCTTCTCAGTTCAGACAAGGTCCCTGCTCACACTAGCTATTTGCAGCTGCCCCTGACAGCTGTCCCCCTAATAAAAGAGTTACTTCTTTCTAATATGCACTCCAGTAATCAGGGGAGGAAATTTTCACAGAAAGTTGACTTGAGAACAAATTTTGCCTCCAGCTTAATTGCTGTACCTTTCTGACTCAACCAATGTCTAAAGTCTGAAAAACAGAAAAGAGAGACAGCCTAAATTAGATATTCTGCACACATCGTATTGTCCCTTGAAACTTTTTCCACGTTCTCTGCTCTTGCAGCTTGTCTGTTATCTTGCTGCTGTGCCCCTGTCTCGTTGTTTACCATATTCAGCTGTGTCCAGCTCCTCACCTTGCGGCTCAACATCATCATCTGCTCCGTGTCGCTCTGCTCCTCAGGTCAACCCGGCTGATATCAAGACGGGCTATCTGTCAATCATCATGGACCCCAGGGAGGTGCCTCTGGACGAGCAGTGTGAATACCTGCCTTACGACTCCTCGCAGTGGGAGATCTCCAGAGATAGACTGCGATTGGGTGAGAGGGCAGAGAGAGGGGGGAGGCAGCGACAGAGGGGCAATTAGAGTGAACGGGAGAGAGGTGGTGGTGGTGTTGGGGGGCTCTGGTGAGGAAATATGAAGTCAGGGGGGAGGGAGCAAATAGATGGATGAAACTGAATTAGTTTTCCATTTCCAGAATCCTTAATGGCATGAGTTTGGAGCTCAGCCAGCTGGGCAAAGTGCTGCCAAGTAAAGTGCTGATGTTAAATATGTGCACGTTCCCAGCACAGCGTTTTGAAAAACACCCTGAGGAAAAGCATCTGTTCCCCCAGTGCAACTTCTGGCGACGTGTTGTTTTCCAAATGCAGCAATTGAGATTTTACTCTCTCCCCCTTGTCTATATGGATGCCAGATGCATTTACATTTTGCAGCTGCTCCTAACCGCAACTGTTTGTGTATTCCAGCGAGGCCGAAAGCCAAGTCTGCATAGATCAATGAGCATGGGTATTCTGACATGTTTCTGTTCTTTCTGCCGACACAGGAAAGGTTTTAGGCCACGGTGCCTTTGGGAAAGTAATAGAGGCATCAATCTACGGCGCCGGCAAAAGCAGCAAGAGTTTGGACACTGTGGCTGTGAAGATGCTGAAGGGTGCGATTTGTCTTGTCATGTCCACACTGTCTTATGTACAGGACTAAAAAACCCTGGGCTACATATCTGTACATATGGAGCAGCGTGTGGCGTACCCGGCTTTACTGTGCATCTGACATGAAATGAACGTTGCACTCCGTGGCCGTGTGTTTCAGATGGAGCCACGGCCAGTGAGCACAAGGCACTGATGTCAGAGCTGAAGATACTGATCCACATCGGGAACCATCTGAATGTGGTGAACCTGCTGGGAGCCTGCACGAAGCCAAACGGTGAGCGAGCACGGACCTCGGCCCGCCTCCCATCTCGTAGCGTGTCCAGAGTCGTCATAGAGATGTCAGCTCAGACAGATATGATTACTCGGTGCGGTACTGCGGAGGGTCAACACCTCCTGAATTGTGGCCGCTGCATTATTCAAGCTGACAGGATCTATTAGTCTTTGTCAAACTCTTCCCTGCTTTGCCGACTCTTTCCCATTACATGGAAATTAATCCAGAATCGAAAAAAAAAACATATTTACAGCTGAATGCTGACAGTGTCACCCTGGGTGGTGCAGTGAAGTGATGGATTGCGGTGTTAACTCACAGCCACGAGGACCTGGGCTGGACCAAGGATGCAGGACAAAACATCTTCAGTAAAAAAACACATCTGTATTCATGTCTCGGCTAAAATATGTTTAGAGGTGGAGTAGTGCGGGGGCGCAGAGGCACTGAATGATCACAGCGGTATTATGGTAATGTTATAGGACTACGACAGTCCCCGTAATCTTCTCATATCTGCGACTGCACGATGCCTCGTGTCACTTTGATCAAGTAGCAGGTACTGTGCTGTGGAGGAGAATGTGGAATGGACTTGAATGGAGTATTATTCTGTGTTATTACAGAGCTGAGATGGGACTGACAGCAAGGTGTGGTTGAGAGGAGGAAAGCCATTTACAAAGCTGTCTGCTCCATCAGGGATTTATCAGTGACACACCACAGTCACAGGCGTGGAGTTTCCAAAACTTTCACACAAACACATAAAAGATCAATGAGTCGGGCTGAAACACACAGACGAAAGAGGGAGGAGGGCGTCTCACTCAATCACTCCCCCTCCAATCACCTGCTGGCTACAGCTGACCTCTGCCCAGCTCTGTTGTTCATCCTCATTATGGAAATGAAACATTTATGAGGTGTTAGCATCGTTTTGTCCACCCTCCCCCTGCAGCTTCCAAACTGCATTTTTCCGAGCAAACCAACAGCTGTGCCTCTTTTTCCTTGACACCCCGAAAGCCCCAATCTGTCCATCATTTTGACCTACGGTTCACTTTGCTGAGGGGCGTACACCTGAAAATGTTTACCCCAAACAAAAGCGGCAATTTAGCCTCGTTTCATAGCTCAAGAGCCGGGAAACGCCTGAAGAACGGCAGCTCTCGAGGCATCCGACAAGGTGTGAAAAGCACCCGGAGCGGCGGCTATCATTTCAACAAGCTCGGTGTGCACCATTTGTGCTAAGCGTCGTTGTCGCTGCTCGTCGCTAACAAGTGTCTGTCCCGCCAGGTCCGCTGATGGTGGTGGTGGAATACTGCAAGTACGGGAACCTGTCCAACTTCCTACGAGCCAAGAGAGAGTTCTTCCTCCCGTACAGGGTATCCAACAAACTGCAGACTGGAGTTGCTCCGACCCTTTGATTTGTTTGCTCTGCGGGGAAAATGTGACAGCAGCTTAATCCTCACAGAGAGCCGTGTTTGCCTCAGTTTAGCTGATATTCCTGCATTCGCTATCTTCTCTCCACAAATTTAAACCAACATCACGTCCTCGCTGTCATCTAAAGGTCTGAAATCACTGTTTGTTAATGATGTTTTTATTCTGTCCCGTAATTAAGTCAAACACAATTAAAATCCTTCGTCTCACATTCGGATTTCTCAGTTCAGTTCAGTGAAACTTTTATTTTTTTTTAGACTTGACCTTGACCACTATTTTAACACGTTAGAATAACACACTGATTAATTCCAGGTTCTTTCAACCTTGGTTAGCATGTAACACCCGCACAGGAATATGTTTCTATTTAAATCCGCAAGGATCTCAACGCTAAGCTGCAAATTTCTTTCATCAGGGACGGGAAATGTTTTATATAACTGTAGCTCAGAGCTATCGTTTCCTGTCCCCGGCCTTTCAGTTGTCAGTCTGATTCAACCATTGTATAACATTTTATTCTTTGTATACACATTGCCGTCTTTGGCAGATCCTTCATAAAAAAAAAATGTTCTGCATCTGCTTGTAAAGAAACCTTGGACTAGCACGAAGCCTGAAACACCATTCAGAAATAGAGAATTGTCCTCCAGTGAGATTGATGCTATTGTATCCGGCTATTCTTAACGTTTGCCCTGTGGCAATCCAACTCTGCCTTTCATAAAGACTTATTGAATTATCTGTGCGCGTAGGACCGCTCTCCTAAAACTCAGAGCCAGGTGAGACGGATGATCGAGGCGGGCCAAATGGACCAAAGGGCTCGCCAGCCGCCCTCTCCCTCCTCCTCCTCCTCCACCCGCACCGCTCCGCAGAATCCATCATCCAGCACGCCCTCCCCGGCCCCCGCCGTGGAGAAGAGTGAGTCTGTTTTTCATTCACAACAGTTAATTACAGAGCTCACCGGCTCATTACTGCCGTTGCGTCACCTCTCGTGCTTTCGCCTTACATCGCCGCCCTCTGCCCTTGTCTTCTGTGTGCAGCGGAGGACCTGTGGAAAACTCCTCTGACGATAGAAGACCTCATTTGCTACAGCTTCCAGGTGGCTCGTGGGATGGAGTTCCTGGCCTCCAGAAAGGTTAATTGGCAGCTTTACGTGGACAATTAGAGCGTGAGCTGTGGCGAATTGTTTCCAGAAGCGGTCTCTGAAGCACCAGGTTCCTCCATCGTTCATTAATTAATCACAAGATCCTAAAGCAGCTCTGTGTAGCGCTTCGAGGGTGCATGCTAATGCCGCGTATGTATGGGCCATTTAGTGCAGTGTTTATACGGGAGAGGCGACAAAACGAAATAGGTTCCAGAGAAAGTCAATAAGACTTGTTGAACCATATTTTGCATGCGCTGTCCCAGAATGCACAGCCAGCAGAGTACGTTTGATGAGCGATGGAAAAATTCCACGTTTCATCTTTACTTCATCTCTCTACTTCATGGCTAATCAGCACAGTTTCATTGTTCGTGAAACTGTGAAATGAGAGTCACATTCTGATGCCCTTTCATTTAGTCCTTAACTTCTCAAAATGTAATTACATTTAAAGTGAAAAGATTAAACAATGTCACTCTTAATTAAACCATTTAATTTACTTCTGAAAAATACAAATTATATGATTTGCAGGCTCGTTATCCATCAGCTGAACAAATGTTGATCTGTGTGATTTTTCTTTTCGAACACAGCTGTGAACTATCCTCACTGCTGTTCTGATTTGATTGTTTGCAGCTGATTTGATGCCTACAGTATGTCTTCACTCGCCTTTCTTTTGAAACATCTTCGCGGTGTTTTTCCAATACGATAAATCACACGAGCAGCTTCGGGCTGATGAACACCAGCGTTCTGGACAGGCTCTAGACGTCCGGCCTGAAAAGACTCCGAAGCAGTCATTTCCCTGTTGTCACGTTTACTCCACTGCTCTGTGAATGATGTTGGATCTCCTGCTGCTACTCGGCAGATCTCAGCCAGGCCTAGACATAGTCCAGTTACAACATGACACCGACACACACACACACACACACACACACACACACACAGAAACACACGCCGACACACACTTATGAACAGAAAGATTGAATCCGAAAGAAAATACAGAGTGTTCTATTTGCTGACTCCAAAATCATTTCTGCTATTCCCTCAGTGGAGAAAATAGGGTGAAACACTGAATGCAAACACACAGACACACACACATCTGTCTGCAGGATCGTGATGTATGTGTGCTCGTGTGTGTATCAACAGTGTATCCACAGAGACCTGGCAGCCCGGAACATTCTCCTGTCAGAGAGCAACATCGTGAAGATCTGTGACTTCGGCCTGGCCAGAGACATATACAAAGACCCCGACTACGTCAGGAAAGGCAACGTATGGCAACACCACTGTTTATTAACAATCTGCCTTTCTCATTTTTTTCAATCATCTGCATAATTATTGCTGACAGAGACACTCGACCTCTCCAATTTACCTGTTGTTTGAACCTCCTGTCAGGCTCGCCTGCCATTGAAGTGGATGGCCCCTGAGAGCATCTTTGACAAAGTGTACACCAGCCAGAGTGATGTGTGGTCTTTTGGAGTCCTCCTCTGGGAAATCTTTTCACTGGGTAAAGTCAAAAGCCCCCAAACCCGCTCATTTAGTCTGCCACGGACATGCCTTTGGGTGGAAAACAAAACAGAGGAAGTGCGTTTCGATGTCCTTCACAAGTGTGTCCATCCACCTCTGTTCCTGCCAACCTCTGTGTGGGATTTAATCTTTTGGAGGCAGAGCGAATCAACACTGTTATCCAAACTCTCAGTCTCGACACATGACATGTTGACTGATTCGTCCCCCTCCCTTTATACACAGGAGCGTCTCCCTACCCGGGAGTACAGATTGATGAGGAGTTCTGCAAACGGCTGAAAGACGGCGTCAGGATGAGAGCGCCCGACACGGCCTCTCCCGAGATGTGAGCGCATGCTTTCCATTCACTTCATATATTCTCTGTCATCTCCATCCAGTCAAGCCGCCCCGATCTGCTTATAGATATAATAACTTTGAAATTCAAAGAGGGGACACAGCGGTTCATTTGAAGTCAAAGACCAAAGTTTACCCGTGCTCTGTTGTGATGGTACTGCCCTCTACTGGCAGATACGGCATCATGCTTGCCTGCTGGCACGGTGAGCCCAAAGAGAGGCCCACCTTCCCTTTGCTGGTGCAGATCCTGGGAGACCTGCTGCAGGACAACAGCCTGCCAGTGAGTTCACGGCTTCAGAGGCAGCTCGTATGCATTTCAGCTCATAGATCTTACCCTTTAAACCTGTGCCCTCCAGGATGGCAAGGACTACGTCCCCCTGAACCACTCGCAGAGCTCTGAGGATGATGGGTTCTCACAGGCTTCATCCCGGCCTCCGTCTGAGGAAGAGCTGAGGCTGGCCTGCACCACTCTGCCCACCAGGTACCTGTGTGTCTGTTTACTGGCTCCAGGGACCATGGCGAATGAATGAACGTCAAGTAGGAAGCTATCACAGCCTTTCATCAGCTGATTTTCCTTCTTTTTGGCAACAAAAACAACAACACAGCCGGAACAGCTTTTGTTCATGCAGTCAAAGCCTGACATCTGATTTCCCTCTCAGTTCAAAACACATCAATAAAGCACACAGTTGCCTGGAGCAACATGCTCCTTAATTACCAAAACACACACACACACACACACACACACACTCACGCTCTGTAGTTTATTTTGAGTCAATTCCACACACACTACCCCGCTGCTGTAAATACTCCCAAAATCCGCAGCTGAAAATAGTCCCCAACAAACGCTCTATTCAGCCCGTGCTGGATAAGGCTTGAAACTTACAGCCCGCAGTTCCAAAGTTGGACTGTGTCCAGGTGTTAGGAAGCGCAGCTTTACTACAAAGCGTCGAGCTTTGGGCTCCGAGCCATTGACAAGCACAGAAAGCAGGAACTGTTTTGATCTTCCCATTGATGATGAGAAGAAAGCGCAGCAGAAAGAACATCACCAGCTCTAAGCGACCTGGCCCTTTTGAATTGATCTCCCTGGCAATTAAAACAAATTCATTAATTACACTCTCATGTGCCTGTCAGACTCATTTGCCATCCTATTGGTAAGAAGATGCTTCCTATTTTCCAGCCTGGATGCATTAGGACATCTATGTAGAAAGGCTCTGCAGAAACCTTGCAGATTAATGAATGTGATGTTACATAATGAAAACAGAAAAATTGGTAAAAATCACTCGGCAAGACTCTCATCGACCATCACTTTCAAAACAGCCACTGAACTACACATGGTTGTCAACCATCACCTTTCATAAGAAATGAATAGACTGCACTAATGTTGTGCCTTTCTTCTTTTCCTCGACCTCTCAGAGCACTTAACAACACACACACACACACACACACAGATAGAGCGCAGCAGACCGTGTTTCAAAGCATCTCTGTGTGCTTTCTGAACGACTATTGCTCGTGACGACGAGTGTGCGAAGTGTTGTGCTGCTGCAACACAAAGCAATGCCGGGCTCTTAATAACTACAGTCGGTTCACATTCGCACATCAATGGCACAGCATGGGCAGCGGTTTTCAGGTCCGGCTCAAGGACACCTTGAGGAGTGGACTGCAGGGGGCAGCGATCAAACCCCAGATCTTCTAAATGGATGGCCGCTGTGCCTCTTTACCCACAGAAACCCTTCCAAAAAAAAAAAAAAAAAAAATCACAGAGAAGGTGATGTTATTTCAACTGAATGGGGGATATTTTGGTAACACTGTCAGCTACTCTTGAATTTTTTAACGTCCCTTATCTCTCTCCTGGCATTTGTGTAAGTCTGATAATCCTTTCTGCACTTCTTGACTAGGTATTATAACTGTGTGCCCTTTGCCGGCTGTGTGTTTGTGGGGCCGTCCAAAGTGTGCCAGCCCAGAGTGAAGACGTTTGAAGAGTTGCCCCTGGAGAGGCACCCACAAAAAGCCCAGCACGTAAGCTCTTTATCTGCTCGGCTGGTGACATTTCGTGAATGCCAGTCGACTTTGGCAATTTTCTCCTCAGATAATTGCCCAAAATAGTTGCTGCTCTCAGACACAGCGGCTGGGTCAGGAGGAGGCCGTGAACTCACAGGGCGTCTCGCTGTGTCTCCCTCCCAGGACAACCAAACGGACAGCGGGATGGTCCTCGCCTCCGAAGAATTCGAGAGAATCGAGCACCAGCACAGGGGAGCCATGTCAAAGAGGTTTGTCAGTAATCCGGTGATCCATACGACAACTGTCTGAAACCCAAAGTGACGCGCAAGAGACATTTAGCCTCTGCTGATTAACCACAGCGACACAACATGGCCTTTCGGATAAACGAAAGGCCGATTCCAGAGATGTCTCGGCGTCAATACGGGCGGACTGCGTCTGCGTAGATACGGTCACTCAGGGCGATGAAACTGCACCGCAGGTAGTGAGTGTCAGCCTCGGTAGACTGTATGCATGGGTAGGTGGGAGGAGGCATCGCTCTGACTCATTTCAACCCCAGCGTGCGCACGTATATTTTTAAGTTTTGAGAAGTGCACTTACAGAAAGCTCTGAGGTCATCGCTAAAAGCGAAGACGCATTAATCGAACTGTCTCCCGCTTATTGCTCCGTGTCAGAGGAGCCTTTGCGAATGATCACGTGCACGTCCAGAGCTGGAAGAGTCAGCCCGGGGGAGATGAGACAACAATAAAGTGGCTGACAACGTGGCTGCAACATGCGCGCAACATAAACCGACAAACAAATCCAATGAGTCTGAAGGAGGTCACTGCAGTAAAAACTGGCTGAGGTGGATGAGAGGCAGAATCAGGAAAGGCAGGAAAGAAAATAAGAACAATCCCTGGAGCGGATAAGTGGGATAAACGGATGAACAGAAAGAAACAATCACAAATGAATCCAGCATTGTGCAGATTCATGTTGGTTGTTTGTCCCTGAGGAATTAAAAAAAAAAGTGGAGCAGCATCCTGTCAAATGTTTGTCTGAACCTTTAAGCTCAGAATAACCCAACATCTGGATATGTCTTGATATATAAGTGGCTCACTCTGAAGCTCTGCATTCATCTTGGTTGTCCCATGTGTACTTACCTCTTAAACAGCTCAATATAGAATCTTTCCAATCTGTATTCCACCGTAAAGTTGGCAAGTGGGAGTTTCCTTCATTTTCAGACCAACAATATTCTATATTTTATTCATGTTTAAAAAAAAAAGCCCAAAGCGAAGGCCCTGTGACACTCTTGACACCCACTAGCTCCCCCTGAATACATAAATCTTTAGAAACGAGTTACTAATGTATCATTAATGCATAATTTAGTTTTCCAAGAAGGCCACATAACTTCCTGGGGCTGCCGGCTGCTGTGGTGTTTGACAAAGTTAGTCAAACAGGAAGATATGGTGTTTATGTTGGGGTCTATTTTCAGCTGCCGGCCTGATGCTCCCAGATATACAGCAGTGGCAGGGTAACGAGTGTGGGACGGACTTAAAGCAAAGCACATTGTGTTTCTCTGCGGCACGAGGAGCAAATCCTATCGAGACATTAGCGGCATTGTCGGCAGCGGGTTGGCAGCGCGCCCCTTTTTGGCCTCTGACAATTAGAAAATTAATCGCTTTTCATGTTGCTCCTCCGCATGTTTCTTCCCGATCGATCTGAGAATTTGGGGACTAAAAGCTGCCTCCTCCGTCTCCTCTCCAGTCGTATAGGCAGCAGCAGCAGCACGGAGCCTCTCACGGCCTCCCACGGCTCCCTGGGTCGGAGCAGCGGCAGCAACAGCACGTCCAGGCACCGCCCCAACTTCTTCAGCCAGCTGTCCGGACAGACCTTCTACAATAACGAGTACGGACACCTGTCCGAGGAGGGCTTCTGCGACTTCTTCTCCACGCCCGACGCCCCCTGCCTGGCCTCCTCCAACGTGTAATCCCGCCGAAGACGGACGGGGAGAGGGTGGAAACAAGGATGGGAGCAGCTCCGGTGGAGAGAGGAGCGTGGGCTTCAGTAGCAGTGACACAGCATAGCCGTTTACGTATCCAGATAAGCTCAGGTTGTAGATCCGAGCTCACCTCATCCCAGATCCTCCCTCTCTCCCTCTGGGGCTGCTGCCTTAACAGACTGATCCGTATGTTCCTTATGTTTCTCTAATGAGCCACTGGGTGGCAGCATTATGATAAAAAAACAAGTATTTTCTATTCCTACATTTATATTTTTGATCTTTTTTATATACAGAGTATTCTTCCTTATTTGTACAAAATATGACTCATATGGGAAGAAATAAAGAAATTTATCTTCTTCTCCCTCCTCTCTTGATAATGAATATGAATCTGGAGCTGTCATTCTTCTCGAGTAGACGTTACGAAAGCCAAATTTGCATTTGTCACGCTGTGACAAATTACAGGCCCTCAAAGAGCCACAAGCTCCGAGACGGCCCGCGTAATCAAGGAGACGGGCGAGATGTGTGTCAATCCAAGTGGAGGTGGAGACGCGGGGATAAGTGACGGAGGTAAACAGAGGGATGTAGGGTGAATGGAGGAGTGAGTCACGGTGCCGAGCACCTCTTATCAGAGCTGGACGTAAGCGCGATGACAGCTCACCGCCCTCTCACAGGGCTCGCATCACAAATGACAACCTGCGGGGTGTTGACTCTGGCTGCCAGCTGATGGAAATGAGCCGAGCCCTGGGTGCAAAGTCCACCTCTCACTCTCACGTACATGCGTGTAATGATTGATAAGGGCACCTGGATGAAGTCAAGCGCACTTCACTTCTTTATTGCAACCTGGATTCCATGATTTGACAAAAGGTAGATTTTATTATAAAAATCAAAACACATTTCTGGCACATTTCAGAACAGAAATACAAAATCCTTCCTTATGAAACTCCAGTCGAGGACACCACAGCTCCCATTCAAATCTGTAGCCCAGATCTACCCTACAATGGCATGAGACAAAATCAAACTAAAAGGTAATAAAACAAGTAACATGAATGGCCGGTGGGGCGTACAACAGTGACTTCTACGTTACCTTTGCTCGAGGAACACATAGGGTTACGCAGTAATCTGAGACGGAACAGGAAATGGATGACCTTCGCAGTGGACAGACCAGTTCTCAGGGCTTGTGTCTTATCGCTGTGGCTCATCAGAGAGGAGAGGAGAAGAGGAGGAACGTGCTGGTCCACAAGTTCTCCCCTCGCGAAAACTCTCCCTTTTACAAAACGAAGCCACATAACACCCCCCCCCCCCCCCCGCCCCCACATATACACACAAAAAAATACATAAACTAAAACAGTTTCTGGTTGAAAAGAACGGACACCGAAATGAAAGGGTGTAACGCAAAGCGAGGACGATGAAACGTTTGGCATAAATGAAATGAGACGGAGACGGAAAGCGAGGAGCCGCCATGCGACGCGACACGCGCCGGGGAGCTGAAGACGCTGACACTGACGGACGCGCTGATGATGATGTATGAGATGAGGTGGCCGCAGGACAGGCTGGAAACCCGGAGTTCTTCCTTCAAATGATCACTCGCTTTGGGCACAGGCTGGTCCACAACACCCACGGCCACGGACTGTGACGCCCCTATTGATTGAGACTGCAGTGCTAGCACCCAATGTTTATGTGACGCGTACATATATATGGACATCGGACGTGTTTGTTTTACTTCATCTTTCAAAAGAGCCGCTCGGGTGCGTGCGGCCTGCAGACGGCCGCGCTGTGACCTCCGACACCCTCCACGGTAACAAGGAGCTCCCGCCTCGTCCCCTGAAGACCCTGGAGGCGGGCCCCTGAGGCTCCGCCCCCCCCGGCGGCGCCAGGCGGAGCCTCCGAGAGGAGCAGCAGTGACCGAGCCGCAGCCGTGTAGCCTGCTAGTTAGATCTGGATCTTGGCCGGTGGCCCCCCCAAGGAGCTGGCCTCCCAAATGAGGAAGAGCTGCTTCGAGTTCGGCGGGATTTAGCTAACAGGCTAGCGGCTTTGCACTTATAAATAAGAGGCGGGGGGGGTGCTGGTGTGGGGGAGGGAGGGGGGAGGGGAGGGGGGGGGCAGGGGGGTGGTGGTGGTGGAGGGGGCCGGGGGCAGTCCTCATGACATTTTGCCGATCTGGATCTTCTTCCAGGCCTCGGAGGCGGTGAATATGCAGGAGTCGATGATCCCCGCCACGGTGAAGGTCCCCCCGACAATGGCGCAGATCTGCGGGCGACAGATCAGCGGGCGCGTCAGTCTGGGCCCAGGCGGCTCAGGCGTTTAACAGGCGCCTTGCACCTCGCAATAAGCAGCTGTGAGGCAGCGCAGAGCGACTCTGCTCCCGCTGCCTGACTCACAATCCTGAGCCCTGACTCATGATCACACAAGGAGCACAGTCACACGCCAAACCCTGCCTCAGAGTCGCCACAAACCTAAACAACCTTTCACACGCACGTACGGCGCAGTGGCGCTCGTCAGCCGGCCGGCCCTGACTGCATCGCCAGTCAGCGGGAAAGATTCCTGATGAGCCGCTTCAGGATTGACCCACATTCCTTATCTGACACATGCTGGGGAATGGACTGACTTTTGGACCTAATAACACTAACTAACTCAGATTAAGATAGATAGACAGACAGGTAGGTAGATGGGTGGATATAGACAGACATAGATAGATAGACAGACATAGATAGATAGATAGACAGACAGGTAGGTAGATGGATGGATATAGACAGACATAGATAGACAGACATAGATAGATAGACAGACATAGATAGACAGACAGGTAGGTAGATGGGTGGATGTAGACAGACATAGATAGATAGATAGATAGATAGATAGATAGATAGAGATAGAGATAGAGATAGAGATAGAGATAGAGATAGAGATAGAGATAGAGATAGAGATAGAGATAGAGATAGATAGATAGATAGATAGATAGATAGACAGATATAGACAGACAGACAAATAGACAGTTAGATAAACAGACAGGCAGATAGATAGATCCTTTTGATTAGATCAGTCCATTCTCCATGAAATCGAATCTTTTTCTTATTCTTTTAGACAGTCGTTTCACAACCTGTGCCGGAAAGCGGTTGCGCTTCCAAACCACAAATTGTTATTTGAGTGGTATTTCCGACATTTAAAAGACCCTGACTAACACAAAACAACCTTCATGACATCAAGAATTTGTCCCCGAGGGGGGCTGAGCTCACTCACCGTTGTGATGAAACGATAGAGGGGCTGTCTCCTCTCCGTGTACTTGACTGTGATTGGGCTGAGGTCGTATCGGAACCAGATGGCTGGGATGATCCGGCCCGTGTGGCTGTAGGCTACATATTCCTGCGTGAGCCCGGGGAAGGAGAGACAGACAGCCGTTTTTAGCAGTTGGGAGGGTAATTGATTCAATCAACACACACTCCGCTAATCCCACTGAGTTTAGGGATCAATTCAGCGCAGTCTGTTAGTTTGATTCTTATCTGCGGCGCAGTTTATGAGTCATTACAGAACAGGTCTTGGGTAAAACGCTCAAACACTACAAATGATTCATTAAATAAGAATCTGGGGCAAATGAATGAATGAAGTCATAGGGAGGAGGCCGCAATGTGCTGTGAGTTATTCTCATGCGATGACGTAAACAATCAGTGAGGTTAAATCATTCACATTTGCCCTAAAACCCATCGTGATTCACATCACGTATTAATTCCACAGTATGAATGGATCCGGATTAGATCAATGAAACACACACAGCTGCCTCACTCAGCTGGACCATTGTTTGATCGACTGAAACGGAGGACGCCTTCGTCTGTCCCACAGCGGGGAGACTCCCGTTTCACAGGTGGCCTACGCTGGCTGAACGCAATATTCATCCCACCTCTCCGGTGTTGGTATAGGAGCTATGGGGCGCTGGTTTCACCAGGAATGTCTCAGGTGCTATTTTACCTACGTTATGTCCTATGTTCAGACTATCGCAGTCTGTCTCTGTATGGAGCGACTTCTCACTTCTCCTCACATATCTGTGGCTAAAAAAAACAAGCTTAGCAACTTCTCCCACGCGAAGTGGCAAGTGGAGCATGCCGGCATCCAGCCTCAGCTTTGAGCCAGACTGCTGATCAGATATAGGGGGAGAACCTGGACACGCCGCCTCGCTGTTCTCCTGTTGTCTTAGCTCCCATTCGAATATCAAAAGGTTGACAGGACAACGAGGACACGATGTTTGGGACACGATGTCTTCCTTTTCATTCTAGGACGCCCATTAAGATCGTTAGGAGGTGAGCTTCAGGAATAGATGTTCACAGCTGACCCGTGCTGTTGTTACTCCAAACCCAGCTGTCAGTCAGCGCAGTTCCCAGAAGCGCGTGTTTATGGTTTGTTGACATGGGGCGTGACTGGGGGTGAGCTTTCACTTCCAGGTGAGTGCACGGGCTTCATAACGCGGCTGGTACGCGCTGCGGCCATATGTCGGGACGGCCGCGGGAGCAGCGCGGGGCCGGGGGACGGAGGGGACGGAGGGGACGGAGGGGACGGAGGGGCGGCCGCACCTTGTTGGCCACTGTGTATTGGTAGGAGAACCTCTGTCGGCCCGACAGGTCCTCGTACACCGTGGGGACGATCTTCAGGATGTAGTCGTGCGAGGCCAGAGCTGCAACGAGACGGAAAGACGGTTTCAGTTCGAGGAGGGGTGGCATCTTCAAAGTGTCCAAAAATGGACGCAGTCTGGATGGTGACGTCTCGGGCTGGAGCTCCCCCATCCCCGGGCTGCGGCAGCTGGCCACTAGGTGTCTCATTTCACCGGCCGGGCCCGCTCCCCGACAGCCCAGCGTCACACAGAGGCAGTGAGGGCTGCACGTGCTGCACGCGCACTACGTACGGTTCGATGCCAGCTTGTCGGCCCCTCCTAACGCGTTGAAGGCTCCTTGTACTTTCTGTACCTGAGGGGGAGAGAGGGAGAGAGAGGGAGAGAGAGAGAGAGAGAGAGAGAGAGACGGGTGTTTAGATGTGACATCTCTGGCTTCTCTCTCTTCTCCGGGAGGCGCTTTAGGTGCGAGCCCTGACCTGCAGCTTCTCTCCAAAGGCCAGCTTGTGGATGGTGTGGGTCATGTCGGGGTTCTGGGGCTGCGCTGTGGCGCTGTGTGTGGACACGTGGAAGTTTCCTGGGACCTGGAGAGACACACACACACACACACACACACACACACGTACACAGTCAATTTGTCTCATGATGCGCAACACATTTAAGTTAACTAATGACCACGGCCGGCCGAACACACACACACACACACACACACACACACACACACACACACACGGATGGATGGATGGAAACTAAGTGGTCCTCCTCGCCTCCGGAAGGTAATTCCTAACCCACTTTAACACGTTTTGCATATTTCCAAATATTCCGCGTGCGAGCGTGTTAGATGTGCAACCGCTGGGTTAATCATTGGAGAGCGGGCTGGAAAGACTGACGCACGCTGACGCCGCCGGGACAAAGAGGGCTTCACGGGGCCCGATTATGCTGTCAGAGGGAAGCAAAGTCGATCCCTGCACTCCTTCATTTAATATAACTCAATAGAGGCGGGAGGGAGGAAGAGGAGGAGAGGGGAGGGGGGGGGGGGGCTCGGCCGCCCCGGGCAGGCCGTCGCTCTCTGCTTTCAGTCAAGTGCCAGACAAATAAACAACGCGCAGCGCCACCCCATGTGACAGGGTTACATTAGGTGTAATGAGCAGGCTTGTGGCTTTCTCCGCAGGGGGATGAGACACAGAAACGAGGAGTCTGTGCTGCTCTGGGTCACCTTGTTGATGGTGAACTCTCCCTCGAAGCGGCACCCGTCGCCCTGGTTCAGGGGGATCTTCATCGAGTTGTCTATGTGGCCCACCTCGTGGCGGCCCATCTCGTCCTGGATGTCCAAGCCCACCACTGAAACACAGCGAGGGGCCCGGAGAAATGAACTCGTAGTGGACGAGACAAACTGTCCAGCACGTCATCAAACAGTGGAGGAATCACAGTTCACATGGTGGATCCAACCCTAAAAGTCACATTCTGGCAAAAGTTACAAACAAACTGTGGCAGCTTTTCATCGTAAATCAATGAGTGTGCAAGAATGAACATCACTTAACAGTGATCACATGTAACATTTATGACTTTACAAGTTGGACCAAGAAGCGGTTTCATTTTTTTTTCCCCCCTCACAAGCGATTACGCAGATTATTAGAGTTGCTCAACAGCACCCGCCGCGACCTGTCCGTTTCTATTTCTTGGCTCGATACGATCTCGACTTTGCTTTGGAAAGTACGGGCGTGTTCACACGAGCCGAGGAAATGTCACGGCGGGCGTGATCGACGGGCCCGTGGCCGATCAAAGGCAGGATCGGCACAGGAGCCGGCGGGAGCCGAGATGAGAGGTCGTTAGCTGCGGCGACGAGGTGACAGACGCTTCTGGTGAAGGGGTGGAGGAGGAATCCAGAGGGACACTGGGTATGAACGCTGACCCGCAGAGTAAACACGGCCCACAAGTCCAAACAGAGCCCCTGTCCTGCCCGTCGCCCTCTCCCAGTCTGTGTTTTTCCATCTAGGCTTCACTGACCCCCCCCCCCCTACACACACACACACACACACACACACACACACACACACACACACACACACACACACACACACACACACACACACACACACCCACCCCCCCTCACGCAGGCCGACGTGTGTTGGCACACTGGCAGCGGCCTATTTTCGGAGCCTGCGTGTTGGCCCACAGCGAGACAGTGATGTCTGCCGGATCTGTGCTAAGATCTCCACATGCCGTCTTCCTGACCTTTGACATTCAAGACAAGCTCAACCCCCTAGCCTCCCCTCTCTCCCCCCAACCCTCCACCTCCACCCCCCACCCCCACCCCCCACCCCTCACCCTCCGCTCTATCCGGATCTCAAAATACTGCGCACAAATAGAGGTTGTGTCTGGCGCTGTGCGCGTGTCTGAGCCGCCCGGTTTATCCCTTTTAAGACCTTTAAGACCAGGAAGTGTGCGCGCATAAAGTGGGGTCTGAGGCGGCGGAGGGGGGGGGGGGGGGGGGTTATTATTACGCGCGCTTTTCCATGAGGTCACAAAGTCGAGGCCTGGCGAGGCGTAAAGGTCGGCCGGGGGGGAGATGCTGCGGTGGTTCCAGAGTGGCACGGTAAAGAAAAGGGGCAGGGGCGCCAGCCTTTCCGTGATGAAACCACCTCTCCCTTCCAAGTGCATCCGTAATGGATGGCAACCTGTTCGCAGGGCTGGAAAATACACGCGCGGCGTCAACTGGCCGGGAGAGGCGGCCCCGCTCATTACGTGCAGCTGCGGCGCGGTCAGACCAACGTGCGCGAGCTGGTATTTAAGAGGGCCCGATTCCTTTCCTTCTTTCCTTCTTTTTTTTTTAGTGAAAGAGCGAAAAAAAAACGCCCGCAAATAAACCGAGCCGCGGTGCGTAGGATCATCAGGGGCTGTAATTGGAAGCAGCGGGGGAGGGCCTTTGTTTGGCTGTGGCGTGAGAGCGCGCGCCTGAACACATGGCCCGCAGCTGCGCCCGCCGCATGCCAGAGCCCCGCGCGCGCCAGCCCGGCCTGCGCTCCCCACGCAGGCATTTATCAGCCTCGCCATTTTTGGAGATGGCTCGGAAACCCGGCGTTTGCGTGCGTTTTCGGCGCTGGCCGGGCCCCCGGGGCGATCTGTCACCGAGCATAGTTTCTGACGGCCGTCATGAGCAGCAAATAGCCCGGCGACGGCCCGGGCCGGGGAGGCCCGCCCGCCCGCCCGCCCCGGCGCAGCCCCGCACGCCTGCCAACGCCGTGTCACAAGTGCGAGGCAGACGGAGATGAAACGGAGAAGCCAGCCGGGGAGGTGTGGGGAGGTGGGGGGGGTGGCCAGGGAAACATGTAGTGTTGTTATCTGGAGGCATGGCACAACACGGGCGGGCAAACAAACCGCTATCTGCCTCTGAGGGCCCGTCCCTTATCTGGCCAATCGTTTATCTTTCACCAATACGGCGTGTTGAGCGATAGGGCAAAGTACGACGTGAGGCGAGCGGGGGATTAGAGAGAAAGAAGAAGAAAAAAAGAAAAAAGGAGGCTGGAAAGCAAGGCGGCGAAGAGAAGACACAGGAGGCGTTAATGCAAAGAGATGGAGAGTTGGATATATTGTATATACTCACAATCACAGTGTAAGTTTGGCAAACTGATGTTTAAACTCACTTCTATCTTCCCACCACTGTCTTTATCTGGATCGTCCACATACAGTTCATTAACGCTGCGGAGGACAGAGGGGGGGAGAAACTGGTTAGATCATCAGAAAAGAGTGCGTGTGTGCGTGTGTGTGTGCGTGTGTGTGTGTGTGCGTGTGTGTGTGTGTGTGTGCGGGGCGGGGGGGTTTGTAAAAGCGGGGCTATTTTCGGACTTCTCTGCCCCGTGTGCACAGCTCAGGCGGCTGAGGCTTCGCCCGGAGCCGAGCGGCAGAGCGGAGGAGCGGAGGAGCGGAGGAGCGACTGTGCGTCTCTGGCCGTGTAATTTCCTTCCTGTCACGTCCTCCCCGAGTCATCGCTCATTACACGGGGCTGACGCATGCACACGGCCAATTTCCTGTGAGGAAAACCGACGGCACCCGTCGCTTACAACACGGGCAAGGCCGCAGAACATCATCACGGGGGCACTGACATTCACCACGACGTCTCCCCCTCGCTCTCTCTCTCTCTCTCGCTCTCTCTGTGTTTTTCTGACGGCGCTCTCCAGATGAGAGAGCGTTTCAATTACAGGACGTCACCGTGATGACGATGAGGATGGCGATACCTACATTTCAGTGGCTATGAATCCCGTCAGCTCGGACAGGAACAGGAAGAGGATGAAGACGCAGCACAGGATGGAAACTGTGGGCAGAGAGGCGGCAGAGGTTAGAGAGAAAGCCCCCGCGCCTTACACACGGGCAGAGGGGCCGAAAGCTAGGCCGGCGTCTCCGGGGATGGCGGAAAGCAGACCCGCCGGGCCCGCTCCAGCCCCGAGCAATGGCTGACCTGCGATGCTGACATTTATTGAATCACGGTGGCCTATGAAAGACTTTCCTGTTGCACCGATGGTGTTAAGTCTGCCATTACGCAGGTCTTTAAAGACCTTGCCGCACTAATTGCACATGAAATGCCAGCGCAGCGGGCCACCATTACGCCATATGTGTCCGTGAAAGGGGTGAGCTCATTGCTCACAGCTCACTTCAGCCTTCCCCACACACACACACACACACACAAACAAACAGGCTCCAAAAACAGCTCCCGCGACCCTGATTGCGAAACTGCCGGGACAGTGGGTAAAACGGGAATAAAAGCAGAGTGAATTCGCAGTTTTACTGACAGCGCTGGTGCGGTAAACTCCTACGCACAATCATGTGTTCCTCATGCGCTCGTCAGTCCCCATAAAGCCGCTTTCATTGCCGGCTACGGCGGCCACCTGTTTACCTGCGGAGCGATCACGTGATTCGCCGGGTTTACGTGCGACCTCTCGAGAGGGAAGCAGAGGGCAAGAAAAGGGCAGGCTCTCCCGTGTCGCTGCGCGCTCTGCCCCGGCTCCTCTGGCCGTGGCAGCAGAGGCTCAAAGGTCTGAGACGCTCGTCAGACGTCCACCCGGATAAATGTGGAGGGGGAAGTGATCGGTGCGCGGGTGGGCGGGAAAGCCCTCGCTCGGCAGGTGAGGCCTGTTGACGCGGCAGCCGTCGCCGTGGGATCGCGCGGTCACGTGACCCCGCGGTCGGCAGGGCAGCGCGCTCCTTTTTCCTTTTTTTCCTTCTTCTTCTTCTTCTTCTTCTTCTTCTTCTTCTTCTCTCTCGCCGGCCTGAGGTAATGTTTAACCGGCAAACAACGGGGAGTGTCCCGATGACACGCAGGCCACCGGCTCGGAGTCGTCCGACGAGCGCGGCGACCGCTCCCCGCCGCCCCCGAAGGCCACGCTACACGAGAGGGGATCGCTGGAGACCAGAGGGACGGCCCGCGCCCATGCACACTCGACCAGAGCTCGGTGCGGGCTGTACGACCCCACCTCCGGCTCGTCCGTGGGGCGGAGTGGGTCCTGTAAGACATCTCGTTCTCCTGATTCCCCGCAGCTGTGACGCAAAGGCTCGGACACAGTGTCACCGTGAATCAGACGCCGACATCCCAGACCGGCCGTCCGTACTCGTTTTGGTTTTCCCCCCGCCCCCACCCCCCCCGGTCGAATGAGATAGAAAAATCCATCGAGCGATGGATTCATACTTTATGAGCGAACACGGGAGAGCACAGCGAGCGCCGACAGAAAATACCGTCGAAATTGAACGGAGAGGAATGCGGCAGTCGGAGAGAAAAACAAAAGCAGACGGGGGTCAACTATTTGACCTTTTGTGGAGGGGAGGGGAGGGGAGGGGGGGAGGGGGGGAGGGGAGGGTGTTTCTGGTTCCCTCTGCACCACGCCAGACCAGACCAGCGTGCGAGGCTGACCCGCTGCGGGTGAGGCAACAACAGCGGCCTGACAGCCAGATCAACTCACTGCCCTCCCGTCCTAGACAGTGGATGGAGACAGGAAGGGTGTCGGTCGTATACAGGAAGAGTTTCCATCCACTTCCTGTGGGGTGGAAACGCTGCGTGTATCTTTAGCGAGCTCGCGCTCCCTCGCTGTCATCCGGGGGCAGGTTCCCAGAGCGGCTCGCTGTTCGGCAGCTCAAACCGCTCGGGCCCCGCATCCTGCCGCGCCGGCCTGGCCGATGAAAATGTGTCATGTGCCAGACGCGTGTCATCGGGCCTTTCCGAGCGGCCACCTAGCAGTGAATAATCAATACGAGCCCCGGTTGCACAACGGCTTGCCGATGACAGGCGCGTGAGCCCACAGGTGAGACCGGGCCGGTTTCCTCCCTCTGATGACTTCCCAGGTGCCCGTGGCTACGAGAGAGCCCGATCATTAACATTCTTACCATACTAGTTGTGCTAAAACAGGTACGGCCTCGTGCTGGAGGACCGTCAGGATGCACTATCAGGCCGGGGGCCAGAAGCTACTAGAATTAAGAGCCGTAAACTCCGCCCCCCTCCTTCCACCGTCCGACAGAACATGTTGTTCACACTTTCCATTGACCTTTTGATGAAAGGCCTGTGGCTGGAACGCCACAGGTGTGCTGCATACGGCATATGACGTGCCCGTCAGTCTATGATAATCTAGTGCTGCAACATTTGGCTGAATTCAGCTTTCCATGCCTTTCAAGGCGAAAAAATCGTATTGGCTTTCTTGAGGGAACTGTGAAAAATATGGAGAATTGAGTCTAGTAGTACTTGTGGAACTGGAGCTAGTTGGCAAAAAGGCTGGAAATGAGGGGGAACAGTGTGCCTGGCTCTGTCCAAAGACAATAAAGTCATCTTACCTTAGATCTTAAAACAGTTTGTTACATTTGGAGAAAAGCCGGATTAATCCACTGGCCAGTTAATAGAATAATCGCAAAATGTTCTAATAGTTTAACTAATTTAGAAAGTAGAAGAAAAGTTCTCTGACATCAGCTTCTTAAATGTCAGTATTTGCTGGCTCCTTTCACTCTGACAGAAAACAAAACCAGTGTTAGATGATTTTTCTCCACATTTTACTAAGCATACAACTAATTGATAGTAGAAAAATAGAAATAGAATAGAAAATAACGAACAGATTAATGGACTACAAAAATGAACATTTATCCAGTCCTAAAAAGTAGAACTTGTAGTGAAGCAAGTTGTTTGAACATGAACAGTGTTTTGCCTCTTCTTAATTCTGCCAAAATGAGTAAAAATGACAACAAAACAGTTTGTTACTTCCATACTTGGGGTGCTTTGGTGTTACTCTAGGCATGGTAGAAGAGCTACTTGTGCACAGATTCTGTTCATTTTGGACAGAAACGGGCTCGTTTAGCCAGTTTCCAGTCTTTGGGCCTTTGTGCTAATCTGAGATAATGTCTTCTGGATGCGCGCTCACATTATATCAACACTAGACACCTGCCAACTTCCAGCAAGACTTTCAGACTTTGTGCAGAATACTCAACTGAGAAGAAAAGTTTTACACGCAGACACGTAGAGCTTTAGGCCTGTCGTGTGTGTGTGTGTGTGTGTGTGTATGGAACTACTCACTGAAAGCTCCTGTGTATGTGGGCTGGGTGAGATCTTTTGGCACTTTCCTGTAGATATCGAATCTGAGGAGAGGAGAGAAGAAAGGAAGCAAAAAGAAAAAAAGAAACAGGGAAAGTGGGGTGAGAAAAAAAAAGGAAAACGTAAACACTACGTGCTGAGAAAAGAAGCACATTCTGTACCCATAAGGCCGCGCGCTATTACAGAGGAGCGGTGGAATGTTAGCTCTGGACCGTGGCCATTACACACAACAGGTCCAGACAGAGAGCCGCAAAACACACACACACTGCCACACACACTGGCTTTTTCATAGGGTTACACCTCTTCCTTTGTGTGCTCTGTATTTCTGATGCGACTCCAACAAAGGTCTCTGACACTCAATACATACACCAAGAAAAAAGAAAAACACACAAAGCCAACATAAACACGCCGTCTCTCTTCCTCTCTCTCTCTCTCACACACACACACACACACAGAGTGGAATATAAACACAACTTCAGGAGAGCTTTGCCAATGTAAGGTTTGCTCTTTTGTGTGGCAGATGGAGCGAGTGGGTGCGGTACGGCCGCAGTCTGTGGAATCAGCGGAGTCCAACGTTTTCAGAAAAGATGAATGCGCGTGAAACGGTGAATCAAAAGTCACCTGACTAAATCACATCTGTCCGTGTGATGTAGTGCTGTTGCCTATTTGGGGAACTATGAGGAGGAGGAGAAGGAGGAGGAGGAAGAAGGGGGGAGTCCTTCTATTTAGGTTCAGGAGTTCTTCCTTTTTGGGAAATGAAACATTTTCGACCCCAAACTTCATCGCTGACTGCGCAGACTCAGCCCCCCCCCCACCCTCCCACCTTCACAGCTTCCCCCTCGCTCTGGCTCCCCTTCCAAAAAACACTCACATCTGTTCACATTTTCTTCCAGCGAGAGCTGCCAGTGAAATAATCACAGCTGATGCAATGCAGGGCGTGGGGGAGGAAGCGGGAGGGAGGGCTTCCTGTGCGGCCCCGACCTCGCCGCCCCTCTTGTTTTGAACCCAGCTCCTGCTTTCGCCCCTTTGTTTTCATCCCCTGGTTCCTCAACGTCCCAGCTCGCTCGCTCCCATTCACATCCATCTCCCAACTTCCTGCACCCTCGTCCCATTAGAATTAGATCACCGTGTGCTGAGAGGTGACCGGACAGGATATATAGGGCAGGCGGCCCGGAGAGGATCAGGGCGGGGGGTAGGGGGGGGGCTCAGGGTGGGGTCGCTCTGCAACCAGGCTCGGGATGTGTGCTGGAGGAACACACTTCCTGAATGCTGAGCTCGAAAGCGCACAGGGAGAATCTCTTTCCTCACATCCTCTCCACCCCGCCGGGCTGCCGAGGCCGACCGGGCAGGTGGGGCAGAGAGAGAGAGCAGGGCCCTGTGAAAGCTTCTGTCGGTCTGGTTTTTGCTGAGCAGAGAGAGAGAGAGAGTTGGAGTCGTGTTGTGTTGCGAGGAGAAAACCCAACAACTGCCCAAACCACGTTTGTGGTCAAATTGGCCAAGACAGAAACTGGATGTTCAGTTCTTGAAACGTCAGCATTTACGGGTGGTGGAAGTTCACGGAGAGCTCATTCATAATCATACAAACTCAACGGATCTAGAAGTTTGGACGTTAATAAAATTGTAGCCTATTGGCTAAATCTAGAGGATGGTACAGGATGGTCCTGTTGACTGCAAAATGTCCACCTAACGTGTGACAGGGCAGGTGATTTGCCATACACACCCTATTCTGACATCTTTATCCCGGAGCAGGTTATAAATAGTGCATTGCAAGGACATATTTTTAGCTGTCACAGTTTCCCACTTCTAAATTGGAGTGTGAGCGCGGAGACGGGAGTCACGCGTGAGATGGAATCTGATACGACATGCGAACTGTAAATAGTATCAGATGGATGTACAGTGGGCCAGTCTGGGTTTATATCTGGACGCCAGTCACACGGACCGGCTTCCACTGGCAGAGAAGTGGACAGAATGAATATTGAGGCATCACAGCGTCCTCCCGACAGCTTATTTCCTCATCACATCATTCTGCTGTGACCGAAAGGTCTTTCAACAATTCATGTACTTTTTGTTCAGTTGTGTCTAGTAAAGGTCAGACTGGACTGTGACACACAGGAGATACAAAATAGAGAAATGATTAAGACAACAAACATATTCTCCACATGTTTGATTCTGAATTTACTTGAAATGTTTGCTTTTTGTGGAGAACCATTGAAACTGCATTGTTTGCAAGTACTTTAATGCATGTTTATGTCACATTCAGCTCAACTTCAACATCCTGCTACGTTTTCTATTCCGTCAACACAGCACATCTGGGACAATTTGTTTCCATGACTTCGACCGAAAATAGAAACGATTTCACTTATGAAACTGCAGCAATAATCGAGACTGAATACACGCAGCCCGGCAACTTATACTTTTGTTTAATTGAAGGGGCGGCGGCACTTAAAGCATTAACAATGCAAAAGCTGAAAGTTGCTGCGTTAAAACTTTCAGGCCGGCGCGACTCGCTGTTTTGTAAACAAAGCAACGGGACCAAAACCTCGTTCCGAGCATGCCGCCTCTCTCACTTCACAATTCACCTTTCTCGTTTCCCTTCTCGGAGGCACCTTCAGAAACGCACCCGCCGGCGCTTATGTTTAGGCCCCGGCCCGGCGAAGCTTCCACGTCGACGCGATGCGCTCATCGCGGGGGCAAACACGCGACGTGTGTCAATAAATGACATAACCTGTGGGTCTATTAAACCCCGGGATGAATGCCTGTCTGTTATCCAGCCATTCAGCAGCTCCGGCCCTCAGTCACTCCGAATGAGGTCATCCTTATTGTTGGAGGCTGACGGCTGTTTGTGCGAAAACTACATCATTGTTGCGCGGCACAAAGAGTCACTAGCCCGCTACTAACTCATGACACCGTGACTAACGCTTTACGTAATCCCCTCGCACGGCCATCATCTCTACTGTCATGAACCTTAACGGCGGCCGACGGGGTCTGCTGGCGCCCGTCTCCACTGCACCTCGCTCACTCTCCACACTCACATCCGTAGCAGTTCAGAGTCTCCAGTTGAGCTGAACGCCTGCGTGTTTTTGGACTGAAACCGGAGTGCGTGAGGGAAAGCCGCTCGGGCACAGTAAATGTCGATACGGTGCTATTCAAATTTAAGTCGCGGTATCATAGCCCTCGTCTCTCTGGCACTGTGCAGCATTTCATCTTGTGCAATCCTTGCAAAATCTTATGCAATAGCTTTGACCACGCTTGTCTTGATTTCGTGCTAGAAACAAATATCCACCTCCTGTCTTTGCTGGTCCTTGTGTGTACCTGGTGTTGTCTTACGTGGCAAGAATGCAATTTCATTCAGCTCTTGAATGCTTGTTTTATGGCTTGATGTTAACAATGCAAAAAGGCTCTCCTACACCGTGTCACCACATGTTTGGTAATGTGTGAAGAAACCTCCTTCAGGTCGGTTTGATTACTGAACCCTGACTCATACAACTCCATGTCAGTTACTCATTTAGTTTGACATTAGCCACATATTGTGAGAGTCTGTGTGGCACCAATTTAAATGAGTAAGCATCGTCCCCTTTTTCACAAATCCAACTGAAAACTCTGAAAACAGCAATTAACTCAGCATGGACAAGTGACAAGTTTCCAAATCGTGTTCACATCCTGCAGCTGTAAACGCCCCACTGGAAGCGTATTAAAATGCAACTGACATAGTCCTGGACAAACGTATTATTAACTTCTGCTTAAGCAATGTTTGCTGAAAAACTTGTTTTCCAATCGTGAAAGGAAAATACCAGCTCTCATAAAAACTGAAACCTACTATCTGAGATTCTCCATTTAAAAAGACTCCCACAGACAGGCAGAGAGAATTACCCAATGCTGGTTTGGTCTTTTTGCAGAAATTGTTGACAAGAATACTTTCACATCTAGTGACAACACACTACAGCATTCTGGGAATACACACAACCATAGCGTGGTGTAATCTCCGGTAATCTGTGTTGACAGTGCTGACTAACCCCTAAGTATCACTGAGTGGGCGCAGCCTTGAAACGACTAGCTAATTAGTCAATCGAGCTTGTTGCAATGCAGGTTTTCTATGAGCGGGTCACAGAGAAACATCCAAGACAGAACGTGACCATCCAGTCACCCCATGGCACACCCACTCTCACACCACCTACAAACACACTGTGGTGGTGCAAACGAGAGTTGCTCCAAGTCCTACGTGTGACTTTTGCGCCACCGTACTGACATCTACAAGGGGCTTTTGTCTGAAAGAACAGTTAACAATAACAACAAAACAATAATATTCTCTCAAATATTTCTCAGTACTAATGTGATCTAGTCCAATTATTTCAATCGTTTAACCAGATTATGTTCTTATTATTGTCAGATTATTACATTTAAACCCTTTAAGCCTAGTAATGCAGTTAATTAATAAATAGAAAATGAATACATATCAAATGTGTGCGCTCGCTATCCCTCAGGGATATTGTGTCCTATCGCTCTTTAAAAAGTGTGTTTTCCCAAATTAAGCCTCGAGCCCAAATTTCCCACGGGGAAACAAGGGGTCAATAAAGTTGCCATCGATCTATCATTGTGAAATTACAACTAGGCCAACATGACTGTGTGCAAACATCCTGACCTTTATTTTGATTAGGGCGTGTTCTGTTTACACTTTAAACAGCCCTCTAGGTGTGACTACTTCTGACTCTGCTGGCCAAGCATCAAACAACAAACACCAGTCCTCAGGTGCACTTCATTGTTTCTCAATGTGTATTGGTTACTAATGATCCTGAACGCCTGGTTGTGTGTTGGGACGATTACAGAGGTTTGTGTAAGACACTAAAACCATGCAGTCTTATCTAAACTGGGTTGACTGGGAGAGGTTATTGTGCCATGAGGAGCTGGGCTGAGCTCACACTGGGATGGAGGTGGACTTCTGCACATGCGCAGGACTGAAAACAGTCCCTGAGCATCTCTTTACCGACTCAACAACAACAGCATAACACTGATGGTGTAACCCCGATCGTAGAGGTTTGTCTAGCAGCTCAGGGGACGATGCTGTGCCCGTAGCTCCTCCAGCCCCGGGAGCAGCACGGGAGCATCCCAGGGAGCAGCAACCCCCGAGCCCCTGGGAGCAAACAGCCCGCGGCCCCGCCACCGAGAAGCAGAGGAAGCCCCGTACTCACCTCCGCACATCGAAAGGCATGGTGTCTGCACGGCTCACAGGGGTGTATAAGCAGAAAATGTTACAAACAACGGGCCAACACACGGCTCAATACAACGCTACCGGTTGTTCATCGGTACCGGGCTGACGTCAGCTTAGGACGCTTTGCACACGCTGATTGGCTGAGAGCTACTTCCTGTTAGCACTGATTCTGTTTCCGCCTGGAGTTTTTGCGTCGCGTCTCTGGCTTTTTGTAAAAAAAATAAAATAAAAATAAAAACAAAACAGAGAGGGAGATAAATCGGTTGTATGGCTAAAAAAGAAAATGATTTGAAAATTAGTTTGAATAAAATATAAATAGAAAGTAGAACAGAAGAAATATTCAAAGCAAGAGAATCCCTCTGGATCACTGGATGAATTTGAAACAATTTGTCTCCTATTCTTCATTCTCCAAATCATGACCTAACAATTTAATGCCAAACCTTTAAACTTATGAGAGTATGTTTATATTTATTAACATAAATAAGACTTCTGATATCCCTGTCCGCTTTTGTGCCTCTTTATGTGATACTTTTGATATCACATACAGAGTCCTCCATGAACAGGTAGCAAGGTACATTGATGACCTTCTCTATTCCTCCAACACCAGTAGGTCTCTTAGGTCTTTCGACCTGGATATAGAAGATAATTGCTGCGGTGCAGTCTTCATAGAAGCTTTGAAATAAACAATAAGACACATCTATTTAAACTCACCTTAAGATAATCCGTGCCTCTTCGTTGGAGCGTCCCTAGTGAAGTCCTTGGTTACGTCTACTTTAGTTTATGTTTTACAATGTTTTCTTTCCTTTTATCTTGAGTGTTGTTCTTATCATTACTATTATCTGCCCCATGTTTCTATTGCTCTGTTTTATTGCCTCTGTTGCCTTTGTTGTCTGTTTATTTCTTGTTTTTATTGCTTGTATGTTGTGAAGCACTTAAAGGTGCTTAGCAGCCGTGAAACATTGAAAGGTGTTATACAAATACATATATTATTATTGTTGTTGGTGGTAGTAGTGGTAGTGGTAGCGTTGGTGATAGTATCTGTGAGACTGTCAGGAAAATAGTCAGATGAACTATCAGATAGTTACACAACTTTCTTACATAGCTATGAGTCATTTGCTTTGGTGAGTGGTACAGCAAACAGGCAGCAGGATAACATAAGTTAGCAATGGATATACAAAATGCACATAGTAGGGAAAGTAAGTAAATAAACCTGTGTGCAACAATTTGGATGTCACAAATGCTCTTTTCAAGTTTGCTGATATTAATTATTGTTGGCTGTAAGGCTGTTTACCAACATCTTTTTACTTAAATACAATATTTTGACTGTTGTATAGGATGTATGTATAAGGAGTGTCACCCAACACTATATTAAAGAAACTTTTGCTTAAATTGTGTGTGATGTGATTTGTATGTTTTGTTTATTAATCTTATTTATAATGTTGTCCTGTGTTGCAAAGTTGTCATTTGTAACTTGGTAACAACTGTGATTCTGATTCTGATAATGTCCTCTGACGTCTGTCTGGCCCTAATCACCCTTGACATCAGTTCATCGTAAAAACAAATGCCTGAACATAACTCTACAATAATACACTAAAAAACTCAAATCAGAATATTTAGTTTGTGTATTTTTTATTCTCTTTGTTTGACACTCAATTCTCAGCAATGCTGAATGTTCACATACTGGCAAGATATTTAGAGTTATATTACCATCACAACCCAGAAACAGGTTTTTCCCATGGCACCACCAGCCAACATGACTGTTGCTCAGATGGATGAAGTTAGGATAGACCCAGTGTTTTCCCACTGTTGGCTCAGCCGTTACTCATAGTGACAATGACAGTAAACAGACAAGCGTGACAGCAAGTGACAGCGGCTGTAGACCACAGGAAATACCTCTCTCTCATCCATTGTTTCACTTCCCTTTCTGATTGAGAGCTGCAGTTGGTTACGGCTTTAATGATGGGAATCCAAAACACAGCAACAACCCAGGCTCTATTTCAATTTCTACCTCAATTTCAATCATTGGTTTCAGACCAATTCCAGACTCTCAGGCATTTTTGGCCAATGGATTGTGTTGTTTCGACACTCTGTTCTCATGATCCATTGGCTACAGAGGAGAATATTATAGGGGCTTAGCGAGGACATTTTCTTCTGGGGGTGCACGGTTGCTTCATCTCTGTATACTGTCTTTGTTCAGTGCCTCATCTGGTGTCTTGTTTCTTTACCGGTTTCCCAAATGTAAGCCCGTCTCTGACATCATGACGGGGGTACAACGCATTTACACTGAGCACAGAGTGTTTGGGTACAGACTGTTTTCAGAGCCCATTCGACCCTCCTCCCCTGCGTAGTGTGTAACATTCCTGCTTTCTGGCATGTGCCTCAAAGTTGACTCATCTCACAGGAGTGTTAGGCCAGAGTTTTGGCACTCTGTTGTGATTGGTTTAGTTTCTGTCTTTCAAGCTTCCTCTCCCCTCCCCCTCTTCCTTTCTCACATAACACATCTATTTTCCCTTTGCCTGAACTAAAACACAGGGTCAAAACAGAATGGATGTGGATTCACTGGGCTGACCCCTTGTTCAGGTTACAGTAAAGTGAGAATGATGTCATGGCCTATATAGTTGACGTCAGCCGTGTCTTTTGAATAAACATGTAGGAGGGCAGCAATCAACAATTATTCTTAATACCTGCCAATTATTCTGTCTTAAAATTCTTGAGTGACTTGTATCTATCCATTCATTATCTTAACCACTTTGACATATACTCAGTGAAAAAAAGACGTTGAGTAATCAGTTGAGTCATCAAATAATACTGGTATTTCTTCTGAAAGAATCACAATAATCAATCAATGGATTGTTGAAATACCTGGTTACTGTGCAGCACAATTTTAGACTTTACATAAAAAAATCTTCAGGGCACAGTCCACCTATATTATGACTAATAATGTGTTGTTCAGGTGACACTCAAAGGGGATTTAGAAGGGAGGCAGTGTCACAACACTACCTGTTTCTAAATTTGCTTACTAAATGTTTGTTTCACAACAAGACAACGCAAGCCTGTCTGAAGTTTCAGCACACCCTCTCCTCAGGGGAGTCTCTTGTTGTCCATCAATAATGACCCTCTGGCTTCTGAAATATGACGACCGAACGGCAGCACTGATGTCTATTCTGACTCAGCACCGCCACACTCAAAAGAGATAAAAAGGGTTTCCCAGAATGAGCGTAATCACATATCGTTTTTTAAAAATAAACTGTACATTTGGAGGAGAAAAAAAAACATCTCATCCCTCTGTTTCAGTGAGGTCACAAATGAAACTCAAATCACAGGTCAAGGGATCTCCATCTGCCACTGTCTTCCTGGCAGAGCACTGTTTTGTTTCTCAGCATGTGGAAATTTACTGGACTTCAGATTTCTATACAGTGATTAACTTTTATGGTTGGCCTTTGCTCTCGGGGCATTGAACACTATGTACCTCTGACCAATAAAAACAAAGAATAAACTTTTATGGCTATGTGGCAGGTATTTACTTATTATCTTGTTATTTGTCAACTCTCAGGTGAAGAGGCAGAATAGAAATCTAATTGAACACTAACATCATGGAAAATTTGGCCAAAAGAAAAATAAAATAAACAGTTGACAAATAAACACACAGTCAATGGAAACTAGAAAACCAAATCACATTGTTATTAGTGAATCAACGGGAACAAGGCTAAGTGTGTGAATGGGATAATGGGGGAGAATAAAATGCGCAGTCAGTAAAAAAAACTAAGAAACGTAATTATTTTTTAGACGAAACAAGAGGAGGAACAGCAAGTGAAGGGGGACAGAAGGGACGGGAGGGGGAGGGGAGGAGGGAGGATGACGTCTGCAGCGTTGGCAGGGAGCCAGGAGGGGCGGGCCGTGACGTAGCCCCCCCCCCCCATTCACAAAGCTCCGTCGTCCATATAAAAGCTCCTTTCAACGCGGCCACAGGCAGAGGCTGCTCACTGTACACTTAAATACTCCTAAACTCTCCAAAAGAAGAACCAAAACTACCGGATACGCTCAAGAAGAGGAGGGAAAGACCAACCCAGACTAGTCTTAAAACTTTTCAGCCTCTTTGTGCCTGTTTTTTGTTTTTAATCGTCAAATAAGGACAAAGGACTTCGGGAGAAAGCCCCTCTTTTCTTCCCTCGCTCCAGCTTTATGTATTTGGATTTACTCTTCCTCCCCCACCGTCCTACTATGGTCATAATGGAGGTGCCCACCATCGACTGTGCGTCCCTGCGTGTCCAGCTGGAGGACGCGGCCCCGGGCTGCCTGCTGCTGGACTGCCGCTCCTTCCTCTCCTTCAACTCGTCCCACATCTCCGGCTCCACCAACGTGCGCTTCAGCACCATAGTGCGCCGCAGGGCCCGCGGAGGCCTGGGCCTGGAGCACATCGTCCCCAACGAGGACACCCGCAGCCGGCTGCTGTCCGGGGAGTACCAGTCCGTGGTGCTGCTGGACGAGCGCAGCTTGGACCTGGGCCAGGCCAAGAAGGACGGGACCCTGATGCTGGCCGTGTCCGCCCTGTGCCGGGACCCCTGCGGAGTCACTGTCTTCATCCTCAAAGGTAAGAACCAGTTCTGTGTCCCTCTGTATCCTAACAACAGGACAACAAATGTGGATCCCAGCTGTCACCGGAGCAGCTGCTGCCGGCGTAAACAATGGTCCAAAATAGCCCCAAGAGCAGTTGTCACTTTTTTCTTCCCCCTAATGAGTTATTTACATGTCTTTTTCCATCTGTTTCCCTAGGTGGATTTGAGACGTTTTCCACAGAGTATCCAGAGATGTGTACCAAACCGTCCCCTCCACAGGGACTCAGCCTGCCCCTGAGCTCCAGCCATCCAGAGAGCGCAGATCCGAGCTGCAGTCCGTGTAACACCCCTCTCTACGACCAGGTATGTGTCTTTTTCACCTTCCGGATGCCAGGACGCGCTGTGTTAGTCTCACTTCCTGCCGTATTGTTTTGTTGTTTTTTTTTGGAGTCTGACTGAGTGTGGTCGCCTTGTTTTGTTCCCCCCCCCCCCCTCAGGGTGGCCCAGTCGAGATCCTGCCCTTCCTGTACCTTGGCAGTGCCTACCACGCTTCAAGGAAAGACATGCTGGACATGCTGGGCATCACCGCTCTGATCAACGTCTCCGCCAACTGCCCCAACCACTTCGAGGACTCCTTCCTCTACAAGAGCATCCCCGTCGAGGACAACCACAAAGCCGACATCAGCTCCTGGTTCAACGAGGCGATAGAGTTCATCGGTGAGTGTTCGCCTTTTCCCGCCTCCGTTGCCAAAATGTGAGGGGTCGTGGCAGCTGTTACCCCCTGGGCCCGCTGGCGGCAAGCAGCACCCCTCCTCCTCCTCGCTCTTCCTCCCTCTTTGACTCCTGGATTTAAAATTTAAAAAGTTCCCTCCAAAACCGACCAGCTGGCTCGGCGCAGGCTCCCCACTCCGCCACAATGGTGGTTACATCATCGCCACCCTCCAAGCGTGGAGGAAGGGGAAGGGGATGCGCCCCGTTCCATGAATCGCGGGGCTGCCGCCCCACACTGGCTGTGTTGTGTGCCGGCTGGGCTTGAATGGCCTCCTCCGCGCCGCTCTTTGTTCCGCCAGAACAAAAGGCAATTTCTCCTCACTCACTGTCGGCGTTCCACCCCCCCCCTGCCCGGATCAATACCCCCCAGCGGGGGTCTGTTCCCTTTCTTTGTCCATTCAGCCCCTCCTCTGCCTCCTCGGGGAATAGCCCCCGCAAGCTCACACCCCGCTCCCCTATTAACCGTGTTCCTGTGTCTTAATGAGCCCCCCTTGAATTTAAATAGCAACGGAAAGTGGCGTGAGGCGGCCGCCTTCCTGTGACAGTTTTTTTGTCACTTGCTAAACGCCACACAGAGTCCTGATGGTTCCCTGTTTCTCGTCCCCCCTCCGCAGATTCGGTGAGGAATAAAGGAGGACGCGTGTTCGTGCACTGCCAGGCCGGCATCTCGCGCTCCGCCACCATCTGCCTGGCCTACCTCATGAGGACCAACCGCGTCAAGCTGGACGAGGCCTTCGAGTTCGTCAAGCAGCGCCGCAGCATCATCTCGCCCAACTTCAGCTTCATGGGCCAGCTGCTTCAGTTCGAGTCCCAGGTGCTGGCCTCCTCCACCTGCTCCTCGGAGGCGGGGAGCCCGGCCATCGGCAACAGCAGCACCGTCTTCAACTTCCCCGTCTCCATCCCCGTACACGCCTCGGCCGGGCAGCTCTCCTTCCTCCACAGTCCCATCACCACCTCTCCCAGCTGCTAAGGAGGGTCGGTTCGGACTGGAACTGTGCTAGAAACGACTCTTAATACAGTCCGTGGTGATGCTGGTATCACTGGGCTGAGTGGGAACTGGTGTTTGGGGTCAGGACAGGTGCTGGCTAAAACTTCTGTCACTTGGCCTCAATCATTTCAAAGGGAGATTTGACGACTACCATCAGGCAGTATTCAAGATTTTTTTTTAGCCTCCTGAATGTGAAAGTCTTCCACAGTTTTAATCGTCGATGACTTTGGAAGTGACTGAGGGAGGTAGTTATTCCCGTCGAGGAAGTTTGAAGCGTCTGAATAATCTTTATTCAAATGACTGTTTTTGCTCCATGAAGGCAACTTGCTTTTGATAATCATAATCATTTTGGGCAAACAAAAACCGGCTTCTCAGGAATGTTGACTTGTCCTCTCTCTTAGAAATTAGCGTTGCTTTCTGTGCTGGTTAAAGAAAGCAGTCCTCACCTGGTGCCAGGCACGGCATGGAAGTTGCTCCCTCATTTGACGAACAATGAATGTATCCGACTTCTCTGAGTACAGGTGTGACAGAAATCTTCATGTGCGGTTTGAGAGTTGAATGGGTTGCCAATTCAAATGCAAATCCTTGCCTTTCAAGACATCATGAAACCTTGACGATCCTGACACATTTGGGGAAATGGACCATTAAATACCTCATGTTTGTGTACTGTGTACTGCAGCGCTGAGGTGGACTGAACCCCAAAACTACTAAAGCGGGGACCCATGGTCCTCAGTAGCTGCATCCTGACATATTTATTGAACTAAAGTAATATATTTCTTTATCATATCTATTTTTGCATATGTTTGTTTTAAATGTTTTTTATACCTTTTAATAAACCTCATTTGACTTTTTTAAAATTTGGACTATTCTCTTGTGGTATTTCCTACGTGATGGCGGTGTTATCTTAATTGAAGTTCAGTATTTATTCTACATGGTTTGGGGCCTAGCTCCAGTCTGGGGTTACACTCTGGACAGGTCTCTGCACAAGCATACCATGCACTGTCACACTCACACCTAGGGGAGATTTACAGTCTCCAATTGACATAAACACACATTTTTCTGGCCCAAAGTGTTAACTTGAGTACCAGGAGAAAAGATACACAGACACGAGAACGTACTAGCTACACACAGAGAGGGAACTGGGGTTTGACCCAGGGACCTTCAGTAAGATGACAACACTACTTATCATGACGCACACTGTCACCTTTTTACCCAACATTGGAGATGTTTTGAGTAGTGGCCAGAGATGAGACAATAGCAAACAACAATAGCAAAAGTCACAACAAATTTGTTTTGTTTGTTTATCCATAATAATACCACATATTTGTTATCATCAGTAAGTTTAATTCTTCATACATAGGTCCCGGTACAACATGGAACTGTGTTTATGACCATCAATAAAACTGAGGGCCGTGAATAAATGTTATATCTCTGTTTGTTTTCCCAGTTTACTGACTGGTCCACTGAACTTCAGGAGTTACTTTAAAAGCAGGAAAGTAGTTTTTGTAAAGCCCTGATTCACTCTTCTCTCTGTCCAAAACCCTTTAAGTTGAATATCAGTCTGACTAAACCAGCGAACATCCACATCTACTTTGAGGTTCAGAGAGACTAAATTGAGCACAAAGTGCTAAAACATGCGAAACGGAGCTGAACAAAGCTGAAGCTGCCCTGCTGGCACATCCCAAACATCTTTGTGCACATCCCTCCCTGTTTTGCTCCGTGCGATGGAATCCAGCCATATATCTCCATGAGGACTGTGCCCACATAAGAAACATGATGTCATGGCGTCGGCCATTGTTAGGGCCACACTCCCTCTGTGTGAACCCGTGTGAGAGCAGGGCAGCAGCAGGAGGCCCAAAGAATGAGCCAAGGAGCCCTCCCTCTGCGGCCACAATAGGAGCAGCTGCAAGGCGTTTGGGAAAAGTGTGACAACTAAAGAGCATTCACGGCTCAGTCAAACACCGGCCTTGTGTCCCCCACCACACACACCAATGGGGAGGTGGGGACGGAGACGGCCGTGAAAGGGAAAGGGAATATGTTTGGGTTGCAAATTAGCCAAAACATTGGCTGTGACCCTTGGAGGGGTGTGAGAAAAAGGGGGAAACACACTTCCTCCAGAGGTGATGATGATGCTACCCCAGGGCCTTCACTGCATGAGCAGCTCTGAGGGGTTTCGGGGGAGAAATCGAAAAATGTCTGACGGTTTGTTTCGTTAAAAGGAGTGGATTCTATTTCAAGACAAAACGTGCTTCTGCCACACAAAAGGTATCTATATCAGTTCCAAACGGCCACCAAGATGACAGAGATAGGGAGTGGACCAAAGCAGAGAGGAAGTGGTGTTGACAAGATTAAGGCCGGGACATTACATAATAAATGAACACTGTCAGTGGTAGGAAAGCACCCAGCAGACCTGTCTGAGAGATGTCAGTAGGAAGAGACAGAACAACTGCTGAGAAATAACTTCAGCGGTTTAGGTTAGCTGTACCGATTTCAGATTCAAAAATGTATTTCTCATGGTGAGAGAGAGAGAAGCGGTTAGGAAACTCTTAGGTTTTTGTTTTTTTTTAAACAGTAAAACAACTGTTTTGCTAATGTCCCTTTCCTGTCACATTCTGGACAGAAAGGGCCTGTTATATTACAGCCTTGATTAATTCAGATTTTTCTCAGTGTTTCTCTCTGTTTGTTTTCGGTAACACCAAAAGAAACACCTAAATAATTTAATGCAATATGATGTATTTGTTTATCTATTGGGAAAATACAGTAAGTAGCCAAGTACCTTCATTGAAAAAGTAAAACTAAATTAAACTAAAACTAAATTAAACTAAATTAGTACATCAAAAGCACCTGACTGAGAACAGGAAAGCTGTTTAAAACCTTTTATTTATGCTCATTTTCAATGTCCTCACTTAAAAGCTCTGCTTGGTTGTTTGTGTCTGTACTATATTAATACTTGTACTTTGAGGAGAGAGGAAGCTTAAAGGATTGAAAACCAGTTTAAATCCATACATTTTCACCTTTCATTTTCTGTTCTATCATCTAATTTCACTGTCCCAAGACTGTTCAGCCACCCTCACCCTGATCCCCTTAAATCCCTCCATCTACCTCTATATACACAGAGGCCTTGCAGACTGAAAACTTCACCTCCTTGTTTATGTGCTACTTGGTCGTCCCACCCACGAGCTGTGGTTTTGGTGACATATGTGCGACCCTCCTCCCTCCTCTCCGGACCACCCTTCCCCCTTTGTGTCCTAAGACGCTCTGTTGTCAGGAGGGCGGCAGGCAGGGGTGTGTGTTTGTGGTGTCTGTAAGTGTGTGAAAGTCGTTTATGATCTGATAAGGGTGCTGTGGAGGGGAAAAAAAAACACTCAGTCAATTGTCACCTCTGGGATATTAAAGCGTCGGGACTTAAAGCGTGTGTGTGAGAGACAACCTGAAAGAGGTGTGAGGCAATGTCAAGGTGCTATCACAGCAGCCTCTGAATTAAATAAAGTCTTTATTTAGGCTCATTCATGTCAAAGAGTGAGAAGTATCAACTTGTTAAGTTCCCCTCTGTTGTATCAAATAATTTCCTTGATATTTCTTTTTAGGATTTAGTCAGACTGAATCTAGGATAACGTCATTCGCCAGTTTCACCGTGTTGTCAATTGGCTGCTTCATTTTAGCAGCTTCGCTCTGACCCAACTTCAAAGCCATTTTAATTAACACAGTCCTGAGGAAACAATGGTTATATAATGTGTCAAAAGCTGTGGCCATGACAGGAAGAGACGTGACCCCACCCCGCTCTTTCTTTTTTTTCATCATCCCGTTTGGCCCCGATATGTGGAAGTCGATCCAAGTTTCGTGATGAGTTCACCACAGCTGTGTGACACACTGATGCTTATTTAGGACACGACAAAGCCCGACTTGCACAAGTTCAACAGATTTTGGGATGTGATCGGATGAAGATCTGCAGTTCTTTTTCCAGGCTTGCCAATAGTTTCACAATAAAAGAGCATGAGATCATCGTTATAAAACAGCATAACACCTCCGCCTCCATTCCTGTGCACCTTGAAAGGTCTAGTTTTACGTCTAAGCTGAGGTGTTAAGATGATTTTGCGGTCGATAACTATTCTGAGAACTCCGTATTTATAGCAGTCTTAGCAGCGGGTTTGTGTGCGCTGCGTGTGGGGCAGCAACTGTTCATCTTTATTGTCAAATAAATTATTCACTGTCAGACGCTGGTAGAAACAGGACTGCAGATGGCTGTGCTTGATCACAAAACACACATTTGTCTAGTTATTACTGAGAAGACAAACAATAGCCGTGAGGTAGGAGCACAGTACAACAGAACATTTCTGGCGGAGCCAGATCTTCTGTTTTCAGTGTAGCCTTATCATCTGATGAATCTGTCTCAAACATGGTTGTGACAGCTCTGTGGAGAGACGATGAGCATGCCATCGCCTCCCCCAGAGCACCAATATCTGGCCTCTACAAAGCCAGATGTAGCCCAGACTGGGACAACCAAATTACATTAGTACAACACCCTGATGAGGACCGTACACAGACAATCCAGTCTCTCTTTCGTTCATTGGTTTTTTTTTCTCCAGGCTTTCAGTGACTAATCTCCAGGTTTCTTCATTTCCGGACATCTGGCGCTGAATAGGACAGAAAGCCTATATCGCCACTGGACAGGAACAGAAAATGCTTCAAGTACAACAAAAATGTACTGAATGTACTCAAAGCCTGTACTGAAACTGTATATACTGACGCCTATTGCGCCTGCCGCCTGCACCTTCTCCACACGAATGATTCAGATTGTGTGCTGTGAAAAAGGCCCGTAGCACGAGTTCACACTGTGAACTATTATCCTCCAGAGTCACATTGGTTCATTAGTCTGAGTAATCACAGGAAAGAGGACACCGCTGGGATGCCTCTTCTGTTTGTTTCTGCTGCATGTTGAAGTATTATTCAAGAGTTCACCAATGTGTTACCCTCAAGACAGCCCATAAGTCAATGCAGTAAATACACACTCGCTTTAATTAGTTTTTTCTTTTTAATGGAGTGCCTCCTATACCCTCTTTCGGGATTGTAGACTTAATTTGTAAATGTTAAACTGTCACATGCGCGTTGATTCTCTAATCGAAAGAGGCGAAATTGGTTTTCCCCAACAATGCAGTCTAATGGATTACATAGCCCAGGAACGCGGCAGCTGACTTTTTGACTCAAGATGGAGGCAGAAATAAAAACAAGCGTCAAATCAAAATTGTCTCTGCTTCGGCCCTGACATCGGGCCAGGAATGCACATGACGCACAACCGTGAAGTGTTTCAGCGGTTGAGACTAAACAGCGCAGGCCTCAACCAGGGCGGCCTAATTTAATCTGGCTTCCTGTGTGAGACGGGCTGGAGTGTGAATGTGATTGCCAGACTGATTCTTGGAGGATGCTGGGTAATTACACCTCTCACACTTCAGTGTACCTTGAAACTGGATTAAGTCTCCCTCACACACACACACACACACAAATCCAGTCTCACAACCACAGTCAATATCCTGAGTGAGAGGATTAAGTCCACGCATTGATGTCACGGCACAACACTCACCTGCAGTAAATCTGTAAGAAGATTATATGCGTGACGGCGAGGCCTGTGTGGCGTCCTGCTGCTGAGGCATTGTCCCGGCTTGTTCCAACCTTTACATGAAGACAGAGCTCACACACACACACAAACACAGGCTGTCGTGCCAAATGCCAAATCTTATCGGGCACACACGGTCAGCACGGAGCTTTCCTGTAAAAGAGGCCAATGTGTTCAAACCAAAACCTGTCACACACACAAAAAAAAAACTTTGAATGGATGAATAAACGCAGCGCCACTGCAGGTATGAAACCCCCTGTTTTCATGACATTCCTGAGCTGAGCTCTGACAGAAACCGGGCCGCAGTTGCGTGACAGGAGTCGAGATAGGGCCAGATCGGTGACACGATAGCTGAAGGCTTGCATGGCCCGGGGACTGTCAGGACGTTACGTATGACTGCGGAGAAGTGGCCTTTCCTCACTAGCAGGGCTCCCTTTCGTTTGACGGGCCCGTCTGGAATGTGAGACGACGGTGGAAGAGGAGCTACACTGGCCCTGAGCTGCCCTATCAGTCAGGGCATCTCTGCACAAGTTGTATAATGTTTTGTTTGTGGTTCCTGCATATGTCCAGATAACAAACTTCTGCTTTAAGCACAAAGGCTGGGACATTAATTCTGATCAAAAGTTAAATTTATTGCAAAGTTTTAATGGAAGATACAACTTTTTAATTGCTTTCGATCCCTGAACGGACTCAGGGCCTTGAACGATGGCCAGAGTTAAGACACTGATCGGTCCCCTGCCAGAGCCTTGCTCGCCACGCGGAGGCTAACCGGAGTCTGTATTTTTCCACTCACTGGAGCTACGGGGTTGTGTTCACAAGCAGCAGTGAGATCCTGTGTGGAGTATTCGAGGAATGTCTGGCATCCTGTCTTCTGCACTGACTGCACTCTGGGTAATGATGTCACACACACACAGAGCCTCCATAAGAGCAGACATAAATCACAAGGCGGAGGCAGATGCGCAAGCCGGAGCTGATAAAGTTTATATGTGGCATTTTTTGAAGCCTGCGAGGCGTTCTTGTTTGGGTTTTCAACGGAGAGCCGTGACCTGAAAACATCGGCGCTATCGTCACAGCAGATTGCCATCGTGCTCCGGTCAGGAGCTGGATCCGCATGTTTCCGATGCAGGTACAGATGGCTGAGGGTGACAACAACACACAAGATGAAGAATCAGCAGAGTTCCCGACACGGATGTATACATGCAGTGGTACTAGAAACATAAATCCTACTACATCCAAATGCGCACTCGTTGTGTCCATGTGGATACAAAGGTTTTCTCATAAGATGCAGATCTCACATGACTGACAAATGATCACCCTCATGTGCTGTCCCTGGTTTAACACTGTGACTATTCCTAACTGTAAAGCACTGGCAAATGCTCATTGGTAATTAGATTTGTTTCAGTAACAACATTTCTTTTGTGGGCGTTTAAGCCCTTAAGTGAAGTAATAATTAACATTTCCTCTGTTAACATGGCCCTTATTCCTCCCTCTCCTTACTATTCCATTTTTATCTCCTTTAAAGAAGTTCTTCAACTTCTTTAAAGGACTATTGCTTACACTGCAGTCCCATCCCTTGTGAGTCTGAAAAATACAGAGCAGTACTTATTGTCACATTATTATCCCATTTGTGAATGTTTCAACACCTGATGAATGATTAAATGTAATTCATTGCAATTCAGTGTGCATGGACATGTCACAAAAGAAACAAAGACACATTCAAAGGATACTAGGCATGCTTGATCACAAAAATAGTTGTCAGTCATCGACAAAACAGTAGAAAATTGGCTGTATAACATTAGTTATTCAGTCTGAGAATATAATGTTGCAAAGATAGGTTTTCAGAGCTTGCAGGATGATGGGGAGCTGAGCAGTACGACATGGTTGAGAAGAGCGTTCCATGTGAATGTGAAAGAGATGCATCACTGTCTGAAGTAATGAAGGGAACATGATTCATGATGTACAAGGGGAAGGATGTTAGTTGATAAGCTAAATGTGTCCATCTGGGTCGTGTTGGATGATCTTCCTCTTGCTCTGGCGATGATCTGCCACACTTGTACAGACAGTGAGTGTGACATGTACACAGTCAGCACTGCATGTTCACACATCTTTATTCCACGTGTACATACATAGAAGGTCTTTAATCGTGCTGTAAAGTTACAGCTTTTACATGTATATGTTCACACTTGCTCTAACCGCACATTCTGTTTATATTGTGCTTATTTTTGAGTTTTGGCCTTAACGGCTTTTCACCACAGACATCTGATCGTGTTCTACATTAACTTGTTTGTTTTCTGCTGATTTTAATATAAGGTAAGTACTTTATCCATCCCCGAGGGAATATTATTACATCTGTTCAACAGCTGCTTCTGGTTTACTGTATAAGACACACAAAAATAGATCCTTTAAAAATGTATTTCAAACATGTAGAGGCAGTTTATAGAAGAGAGCTGCAGTTGCAGACAGACTGTGAGGACAACGAATGCAGGAGCTCTGCGACAGAGTCCACTGGGTGTCACTGCCATCTAATGGAGCATACTGTGCATTGTCTGTATGAAAAAAAAAGAATGTAATGTAAAGGATCGAGGCAAAGCTGTCCCAAGCAGAAATATTCTGTTGCAGAAATGCAGTTTCATTGCAAAATCGATGTAACACAAAACGATTTCACTGGAACTCATGACCTGAAAGTTTTCCAGCAGTCAAAGTCTCTATTGACTTGGAAGAGGTTGTGAAACACTCAGTGGGGGTGTAGAAAGGTCACAGGCGGTCCTGGGAGGGGCCAGCGGCCGTTAGATTAACCTGACCACATCGCTTGTTCAAATTGAAGCTTAAACCAAACAAATGGCTGGAAAAAAGTGCTGAGCTGGACAAGACAGAGACAGTCTGGACAGCGATTGGTCAGACTCCAGTGATTCAGATTCATACAGCTGACTTTTGACCAGTGGTGTTAATGAGTAATGCTGCTGGTCTGGGGGCTGCAGTCAGTGTTTCTTAGGGAAATGTGACTGCTTTAGTCATCTGCTTTCATTGACATGCAGAAGTTAGGCTAAGTTAATTTTCAACTTTATAAACAGAAATGCAGACAAGGGGATGATGGATATGATCACTCAGTTTCAAAAATAGTTACAATTACACCTTCTCGTGTACCTTAAGTTCTCATTCTTATTTCTGGTAAAGAACATTAGATCATTTTCACTCCAGTCTGAGATGTTGGAGATACTGGTTAAAGGCTGAATCACTTTTCTCGCTACAAGTCGGAAACCATATAATACCATCATATTACAGGAATATTGAGTTGTATGGAACTGAGACTACTTACTTAAGTGTCCTCATATTAACTTTCATCCTTAACATATCCACTCCATGAAGGTGACTACAGATTACATTTACAAGGATACACGTGAATCAGACCTGAAAACATGGTGATGTTTTATCATTGCTTAAGCTGTTGAAATATCCTGTCAACATGCTCAGATTAAAAAGTATCCAAAGTAAAAAGACTATTTTGATTGGTAATGTTGAAATTAGTCAGGTTTGTAAAATTCTTCAGTGTCATACTGGATGAAACATTGATATTTAAAAACCGCATTGATCTTGTCTGCAGGAAGACCATGAAGTCACTTGGTATTTTGAGCAGAGTTCAGTTCTTAGCAAGTCAGTCATGTGTTTTTACTTGCTATTACAGTTTAATTGACATTATGTACTGTAACACCATGTGGGCACACGACCTACTTAACAAGATTCTACTGATCCAAAAGAGAATGATTAGTTTTGCTACAAAAAGGGATTTTTGTGTTATCAATTTTTATGCCGTGTTTAACCTTAATGCTGTGTCAAACCTGTGTTTATGTAAAAGTATGTACATTTTCCTTAAAAATCTTCCTCATAAAAAGATTTTTTTTGTTCTCCTCAGACATCCTTTCACATCAAACAAGACATTCTAATGATGTTTATTCACAACATTGTCAGAATTTTCTTAATCAATGATCCTTAAAATCCAGAGGGCCGCTATTAAGGAATCGTTTACATACTGTTACATGGGGAAAATAAGATTAAAAGCAGAATTCAAGAGTCTTCCACTTAAATTGTTGTTAAATTCCTAGGAACTGAATGTTATTCAGCTGTTAATATCACTTGTGCTTTTCCTACCTCGACATGAAGAAACTTGTTAAAATGGAGTGTGAACAGAGACCAGTTTATCTAAGAAGACAGGCTGGCTGACAAAGGCAGCACTATATTGTAGAGTCAAACTAGAAATTTCACCGTTATTTCACTTTGTTTTCTCTGAGCTGAGGGGATTAAGTACAAATCCACAGTAGGACTGTTTGCCACATCAAACATCAGCGTTTCGCGCTCAATTCTCAAGGACAGGAAGCTTATCATGTATGCCCGCTTCGCCTTTTTTTTTTTTTTAGCAACTGTGCTGTGGGCTGGAACAAAAGTCACCGGTCTCGTCTTCCAGCATCATGTGTATTTTTAACGGTCGGCTGGGTAGATTAACACACACACACACAACACAGCCACACACACACATACACACGCCCTCCTCCACGTGCCAACACCCTTCCTCTCCCAGGTTGTGTGCGATTGGACAGAATGAAAAGATAACAACAGCCACATGCTCATGTTTACCCACCTTCAAATTTCAGGCGGGAGTCCGCTCTGTTACTAAAACGGCACAATTCCATAAAACCTGCATCACACCACAGAGACGTTAGAGGAGACCGGGCCACATGTTCCTCCTGTAGACTTCATCATTTAGTCTCCACACAGAGAGGTTCTGGCATGGGAAACAACATGGGGAGCAACCAGTCGAACCAGTGCATCCCCTTTGACTTGTGGCGTTTGCCTCCTTCCAGCAAAGAGATGAACCTTGCCAGCGGCAGAGAGGGTAAGACAGACTCTCAATTTGTGTGTGGCTTTCTTCGGGACTTGCTTGTGTGTTGAGTCACTTGTTAAATATTATCTACACATAATAGAGGGGGTCCAAGGGAGCATGTTTTTATAGTGGATGTATTGAAGCCTGAAGGAAGGATGGTATCACTGCCACCCCATTTCATAACAATTCAATAAATATCCTCTTTGATAACTTTTAAGGTGACACAGTGGACAACGCTGTTGACTCACAGGAACAAGGTCCCAAGTTTGATTTCCGGTCAGACAGAGGGCCTTTTTGAGTGGAGTTGTGTCTGCCTGAGTTTTCTCAGGAGACACTGGTTTCCCTCCTCAGTCCAAAAAACAAACAAACTAAAAAAACTGAGCTAATGGATGATAATATTCTTATTGTTCTTGATCCGCTGTAACCTATATTCTGTATCCTCTAGTGGCTTTCCCTCTCCAGCCAGTTCTCTGTTTTGATTTGAGATATATCTTATCACTGGCACTTTGTGTTATACTATTGGAGCGGCTGTGGAGACTGATTTTATTTCTCATGTCTCTGACACCAAAACAGCTGCCGAGCTTCATTTAAAACATATGATATTAATTCTTCTCTGTTATTTGTTGTTTTAGGCTGACAGGAAATGCCTGTCACTCAGCCGCTGCAGTACTGAGCCCTGTGTGACTGAGAGTTCACAGAGTGATGTCACAGCTTTCCCACACCCCTGTGGGGTGATGGGAAAAAAAGACAAAATGGTTGTAAGATGAGGCAAAGGAAGTCACAGGACAAGAAGCAGTGTTGTCTGGGAGGAAATAGAACAAACACTCCCAGTCTCTTTTTCTAATCAATCCGTTTCTCCCTTTTTGCTCTGGTTCGTAAAGTTGTCTGTTGATTCACATTGCTGTCCTCATTCATTAATGGAAAAAAGAGAAGGAGTGATGACATGTGGTAACAAAGGAAATACTGTTTCCTGGCTCTCAGTTTGTATGGGCCCCTCTGTCTGCGGCCTTGTTCTTGCTCTCAGCCCAGCTCAGAGTAAAATGTTCAACATTAGACAAAACACAGTGTTGTTCCTCTCTCACACATTGGAACAGCCTTGCTCTCAGGCACTTCAGTATCACATATCTAAAATAAGACCATCACAACCTCTGTCTGTGTTGATTGCATTAGTGCTGCGTTTTCTCTCACCTTATCTCACCATTTCCTATCTTGAGGCATTGTTTCTGTGCATGCCAGTGCGCACCACTAGGTGGCGGCACTTTATTACAGTGGTCTCAGAAAGAGGTGGAGACCTCAGGACGAGACTTGATCCGCTTCGGTCAAGTAAGAAGGCACTTTTACAGAGTTAGTGCAGCCAAGCTGTACCGCATTTACCATTTTCTCTTGTTCAAATGCTGGATAAAGCAGTTAAGCTGTGTTTCTGCATAAGAAGTCTAGACTAAACACCATGTTGGAGGAATATATATGGTAGAAGTCTCACGTTTTTCAGCTTTGTTTTGCAGGTGTGAAAGTCAAATCTCCACTTGGGTCTGTTCCTACATTTCAAGCTACAGCAGAGTTATTAGTGTTTGAAGAGCAGCTTGCAGCTCTGTATCGGTGCTGCTTACCACTCACTGCCTCGGGCCTGATATCAGCCAAAGACCTGACACCATCACACTGAGTGAGTGTCCTGAAGGAGGGCGGGAGTGTTGAGTTGTAGAGAAAAGCCTAGTGTGTGATTTCAGGTCAGACTTGATCTGCTGCATGGGCAAGGATCCGACAGCTTGGCTGCCTCGTCTGTCTCTGCTCAAGCTGCACAATGTGTCTTGAACACACATCTGTGGGTATAGAAGTACTGTGGAGACCCCCCCCCCCCTTCTGTGTCTGTGAGGTTGTGTAGGCTCTACCTTGTCCTCGTCTTCTTGTGTGCAACGAAGCTTTAGCGTGGCTTAAAGAGAGGCAGTTAAACATTCAGCATCATCTCAATTATTTAAGTTGGATTCACTGTGTGTGCATGTCTAGCATTGAGTAAGTGAACGAGAGGGAGAGAGTGAAAGTGAAAGGGAGAGGTCCCAGGCATTGATAGTTACTTATCCTTTGAGAAGCATACCAGAGATATCATCCAAGCTAGTTTTTTTATCAGTTCATGAACCTCTCCAAGATAAGACACATTCTCACTTTTAATGACACAGAAAAAGTCAATGATGCTTTCACATCAGACCATGTCTGAGCGGCTGTGACTGTCTTTTCGCATGTTTTAACTCCACCCCCCATGTCATCCAAAACTCAGAAGCTGTATAAATCATCTGTATAAATCCAGAGGGCCAATCATATATCTAGAGGCTCATTTGTCCCTTCTACATTTTCACTTTAAATTGAAGTAGAGCAAGATATCCCATTTTACCTTTTTTTACTCAAGCAGGATGGCATCTCTGTCATTGGGGTTGTCATTTTCATTGTGACATTGTAGGTTCCACCTGGTTGCCTCCCATAAAATGCCCCCTGTTAGTGCAGCCATGTCTCGCAAATCAGCTGATCAGAAACTTTTCGGTCTACCGAGACAGTGAAAACACATCTGCTTCTGGTTCCAGCCCGGCTCAGGAGCAGACATCCCCATGGTGTGAGATCTGCACAGTCACTGCTGCTTTCAAGTGTCTCCTTCAGACTCACTTCACGAGATGGCCCACACTTAACAATGTTTTCCATCTGCACTAACGAATCACGTTCACACTTCATCAATAAGCTTTTTAACTTTGTCCCTCCATGTGCTTATCGTGCTAAAAATCGATCTATTTTTGGATTATTCATTTGTTGTTTCCAGCCCTGTGTTTGAATGGCCTATGCCGCAGAGCAAGAAAACCACTCTCCACCTCCCATTAACTGTGAAGAGCAGCTCAGAGTCTCTCGTCAGATCAAACCTGACCTGTTTGCAGCTTAAAGGCAGCCCAGAAACCTCAGATCTCAGCGATTGCAATCTCAGCTTCCTCCTCTGAAGTTCCAGCTCAGTAACATTTCATCCCTGTTTTGCTCCTCGCCTCGTCTCCCCACTTCTAAACACGGGAGAGGGTTTGGATGTCCTTAAGACTGTGCTATTATGGAGACAGAGAAACACTTGCTAATGAAAGGAGCTTTCAACTGAAAGCCACATTCCCAGTTTCTTTAAGCCCGTAGATGAAAGAATTGATTAAAAAAAACAAGATGTGGCAGCTACTCTGGAGCTCACTTACTTTCTTATTCCCTTTATTCACACACAAAGAGACGAAGAGTCTTTCGAGAACCGATAATGCACCCACGGCATTTTTGCCCCTACTTCTTGTTGTTAATAATCCTCTGGGATATAGATACACTTTAGGAAAGGAAGTTCTCATATTTACAAGTTCCAGAAATAGCCCTGTCACCCAGCACTCTCAGTATATCAGTGTCCTGTCCGAAGCTTGGGGCCCCACAGAAGTTTCCCACACGTGTCACAGGCCAACGCCATGACAAGAGAGCGAGGGAAAGTGAGAGAGGGAGTGGGAGAGAGAGGAAGAGGGCCGGGGAATGGGACGGAAGCAAGATAAGCTGTAAGAAGAGGCGCAGAAAATACTGAGAAAGATAAATAAACGCTTGCAGACCCATGTTCTGAGGATCAGGGACACAAGGCTCTGATGGCGGCAGACTTGATGGCAGAGGAGGGACGTGGAGAACGGGAAAAGGGGCACAGATGGGCGGAAGCACTCAGCAGTGCCGAAGTGTTAAAGGTGAAGCCAGTGTCTGTGAAATCGACCTCGACGTTTCCCCCACCTTCAAGTCGAACGCGAGCGTTATGTAACAGGGTGTTTACGGCGCCCTCAGCTTTGTCTTTCATCTCGCTGACCAAGGATTCCAATGCTGTAATTCCTACCTGTTGCTGGGCCCAGTTGTTTACCTGTTTGAACATATTAGCTGCATACTGTACATTGTAACATCTCAAAGTGTCCCGGACATGAGATCGTCTTACAGTGCTGCCATTGGCTCAGGCTCCTCCATGACAGTTGTCTTTGATGTCTGGTATGTGGCCCGTCTACGGAGCGGGCCTCCAGATAGAGGGGAGGATTCAATCCCACACATTCCAGGTTTGCCAGATTCCGACAGCACAGGAATTATCAGTTACATTTGATGTCACTTACTGGCAACCGCTCTCATCTAAGTGTTTTGTTCATCATTGCCTCATTTAGATGACCTTAGTTAACCTTCACGGTGGATAATGCTATAGAAGGTTGCTTTAACAACCACTGGCTAAGACAGCAACATTTCCCAGTCTTGCCTCAAACTAGAGTCCAAGTTTTGTAAATACAAGCACAATTTGGACATGAAAACCAGCGGATGCGCAGTAAGAAACTCAATACTTACGGCCTGATGGAAAAGATAGACATGTAATGTCTTTGTTGACAAACAGTTATCACACCTCTCAAATTTCTTTCCAAATGCTCATTATGCTTTAAATCACATAGGGCCATTTTTTGTAACTGAATTATTATGCATGAATATAAATTCTTCCTTGATAAATTGCAAAAATCGATTATTAAACATAGTTTACACTAGATTTTTTTTAAAGTTATAGTTTATAATTTCCTAGCTTCTAAGAACAGAGATGCAAATATTGAAATGACAAAAAAATACAGCAGCAACAGCAGTGAGGCGACATATTTAGTGCAGTTGCCTCAGGGTCCTCGGTTCGACTCATGGTCTTGCACGTTCTTCCCATATCACCCACATAGTTGAACAAGTCTAAATGATCTCCAACATGCACTGTGATATGATCAATCAAACCACCTGCGAGATGGTCTGGGACATGTGACCAGGATGAGTGTAATGGAAGCATTAATGTGAGCTGATGCATCTGTTGAGAGAGCTTTTCAATGTAGGGTTGTGGAGTCACATCACAGACACAGGTGTGAGTGCGGATGCATGTCAGCAATCCACTCAAAATCAGATAAGCCAAAGGGCGTGTTGTAAGCTTCACTTGATTATTGGATATTTCCAAAATTCATCCGTCTCTCTGCATGTTTTCGCTCAAACACATGGCTATAATCAGAACGAATCAGAGCAGCGCCGGGTTCACCGGCCTCATCAAATGTCCGTCTCATCTTGGTGCTAGAGGATCGGGTTTTGTGATTGTCAAATATGCTACGCCCCTTTCCTTCTGCTTGACAGAATACACGGTTTATTTTTGTGTTGGACTCCGGCTGAACTGGGTCAGCCAATACAAGCCCATGTGAATCGCAGGAAAACAGAGGAGGCCGGCTCCGATGCTGCTGATTGATCTCTGCTCCCCAGCTGCAGGTCCGTCACGATGTGGAGCCGCTTCTCCACGTACATCACTGGTTTTTCTGATTCACAGACTGTAAAACATAATGACAGAATGCCAAACGTCTATATTCACATCAGTGGTAGTAATGAGACCAGGTAGTAAAAAAAGTGGGATGCCATCTAAAAAAAGAAAAAATAAGAAAAAATGCATGCTATCTTTTCCTCATTTGAAAGTGGATGATCGTACTCCGCATTTCTCATGCTGTGCGAGTTCGTGACGGTGATCAGTGATCCTGAAGCGATTCCTCGGGCAGCAGGAAAGGAGGAAGCTTGGATGCGCTCGGTGAAGGGCATCCATCCAGAACAGAGCGGTTGCAGACGTAGTCAGTGCACACCTCAGCCTCAAGCTGCTCCATGGGAACCGGGGACGGATGGCAGCTGTTTCCCTGGAGACTCGGACCAACAGGACCTGCTCTGTAATTACCTACGCCCACCTGAGTCAGTGGCCTGGCGGGGAGCAAAGCACAGTTCAAGACCCTTAGCACAGAAATAACCGATGCCTCTTTGACTCCACGTTGCTTCTTTGTTCTGAGATAGCTGTGGAAGAAACATGTATGGGGGCGAAAGGACGGCGGCCGACGATGCCAAGGCCGGGGAGGAAGCAGCACTCTGGATACAATGCTGGCACCGCTCTAGAGATATAAATCAAACAGGTAAATCTGAAGAATGATTAAAACGAGGAGCAGAAATAACTTTTGCTGTGAACTTGTGGTAGGATGGTGTCCCCCTCCCTGAATGACCAATGCTTGGTTAGCAACAGAGACATGCGACTGACACCATGTTAGCTAATTAAACCCCCTCCTGTTAAAGTCAGAGGGCACGACTGCTGGCGTGCGGTGCAGAGTCAGGCCGTGGCGTCATCAAAACCCCGAACAAGGAGATCTGCGGGCCTCAAAATCGCCCTTGACACAGTCAGAGCTGCACGGTGTCGCCGGGCCTGCTGGTACAGTGCTGCTGGCGCTTTGAGCGTCTTTTATGACGGTCGAAAAGAGTGACTCACGCGCCCAGAGCTCTGCAGGCCGAGGCTGGACTTCTGTCCCCCGGAGTGTCAATTATCCTTCATAGCGATGCGATGAAGTCCGATCGAGAACAAAAAAGCGCTTTGTCTTCCTGCCTCTGTTTTAGTTTGCTCGACAAGTTCGTTTTGTTTTTGATCTGGGGATCTGATCTTGGAGGAGAGCCACGGCGAGAGTGCAGGGACTGTGATGATATTATGAAAATAACAAGAATATATCATCAGCCGTGCCGGGAAACCAAAAGGGAGGCTTGCTCGGTTTTACAGCAAGGACAGCTTAGATGGCAATAAATTCTGCACTGACAAGAGGAACAAAGTAGATTTCATGACCTGTGACATGTGCAGACCTGGACTGTTTGTCCAGAAACATTTTTTTCTGCTTTCTGAGGGAAACATGAGGCTGGACAGGAAAGCTGGAGTAGCACTATTCTGTCCATGCAGCCCGGGCCTGTCTTACGGTCTCTGGCTACCAACTGCAGGGGAATGGAAAGAGGTTTGGAAGGAAGCGCGCTCTTATGTAATGCAGTACCTGGAGCTCTCTTTTATCCCTATATGCCCCTTTCCTTTGTGGCTGTCAGACAAAATGAGCGCACGCTAATGCTCAGTATATAATGTGACAGCTGCTGGCTGTAGTTCTTGAGCTTCTTTCACTTCGTGGAAACATTGGAATCTATTCTCGAACCGACAGTTTGTCCAAGCGTGTTGTTGAAAGTGGGCTTCAGCGTCTTTTTTAGCTTACTGACTGAGTGCACAGGGTAATAATAGCAGAAGTATTTTGTGTCATAACCCCAGGGCCTTCACTGGGTCGCTGAGCCCCTTGCGGTCAAGGTTTACATCACCATGGGCGCCAGCTGTGTGCAAACACTGCAGGAAATATTCAAAGTCATTGTTAAAATTTCATTTTTGGAGAGGTACCAAATGAGGCTGTACATCTTGTTTATATTTTGTCTTGTTTCATTGTTTGTTAGTTATTCCATAGTTATTCCGTGATGTAATTTGAGGTTTTCCGAGGAAATACTTTACAAAAAATAATTGTGTACGTTGGTTGAGTGTTTACTGCTTCTTAATTGCTTCTGTATGTCGAGCAGCATGCACATTTTTTGAAGCAAAAAAAAAAAAATTACTTCTCTCCCATACCCTGTTACACACTTGGGTGTACGATAAGGACTTAAATCTCATTTCCACTTTTCTGGAACATTAACTTTAAGGAACCGCAGTCTTAGCTCCAGTAAGAAAGAACTTTACACGATCAACATATGAAAGGGGAGCAACATAAAGAAATTGATTAAAATGCTAAAATGGTTGTAGCCGAAAAAGCCCCAAACCCGGCTGCTCAGCAATTCCCCAAAACCACTTGCATTTCTCTAATGAGACCTTGGATCCTTTTCTCCCAAATATTTTAGAGTGAAGCAATTTAGAGGTTAGAATTTGGGAGCCTGCAGGCAAATTCTGACAAGCCTTAAACTGCTCGGGAAGCGATTTCCTTTTGAACTGTGTCATAAATCCTAATGATGTTAACAGGTTTAATTGGGATCTTCTTAACTATAGGCTTGTTGTTTAATATATGCACCACAAGAATTCACTGCCTTCCCCTCATATGCCTGACAGAATTAATGTGAATATGGCACAAGGCTTTTTACAAGTGTGGTGCGCCAGTGAAATGCCGTGGGTCAACACCATCCATCCCGTTTTATGATATTATCCCACAAAAACACACACTTTATACTGTCATACACATACACTGGGACACAGCTCCCTCCATACTTACGCACACATCTCTGTATACAACATTATATGCCTCTCATCTTTACGGGGACTCCCTATGGCTTTTATCCGTTTCTCAAGAACGATTAAAAATATATAGCTTTAGCTTGTTAATTTTAATGCTGGAGCAGAGTCTATTTCCAGAACTCGTCTGCAGCTCTGTATTGAGCAAGCCTGTCGCTGTTTGTGTGGAGTTAAGTTGAAGATGACAAAAGCCTTGACACCGACACCCTTAACACCTTCCTGTTCCTGATTAGCCCTCTGACAACTGTATAAGCCCAGCAATGTTCCACCACATCGAGCATGCTACTGTTTAGTCACGGCTCGAAAAGAAGAAACAAACCAAGATTGAATTCTCGTGCGGAACAATGTTTGTCCCATTGGATCACGAATACGAAGACCGATTTGGTCCGGCTCATAAAACAATAGAAAAAATATGGCTCGCGTGTCAGGATGCACCTTCGTTTGGCCCGAGTCTTAAGCTGCACTCGTGTCTGAAGCCATTATGCAAAAGGCGAGAAGAAGTTGGCTGTGTTGTTCTGGGCCAAGAGTATTTCCTGCATCTCCTTCGGTGGTGCATCCGCTCCTCATCCCAGAGAACACTGAGACAATAGAACAGATGGAGGAAGAACACTGTCCGTGCATCTGGTTAAATGCATTGAAAGGCCATTTTTAGCACGTCTCCCACTGACAGAGAGGCCTAAAACAACATTTTAGTGGAGCTGTGCCACTGTTTCATGTTCACCACCACCGCCAAGTGAAAATGTCCTGCTTTATAGCAAAGTCCAACGCTGATTTAGCACGCTTTAAAATGCTCAGCGACAGCATTAAACACTACATAAAACATTTTCCTCGACGCCGCCTCCTGACTCTTTTATTGTGTTGCCGTACCGTAGCTGGGGTCACTTAACATCGGGCCTGACACGTTACGTAAGGACATGATTTGGACCGCGCCAATGGAAAACCGACCAGGAAATTCCCCATATCGCACTCAATATCTCTGTCCATTATCATTACTGTTATTAACATTACCGTGGACGTGTGCCTCATGAAAAGCACGCCCCCGCGCCCCCTTTGTTCCCACTGGGGGATTTTTGTTGTGTGTCACCTCCTTGTTTTCCCGTCACTTTGTGCTGTCATGTAACTAAACAAGGCAAGAAATCGGCCTAAACAAGAAAAGCATTGCATGACTGGGACGCTGCCAGCACCATGCTATGGGGTTTCATACTCAATAAATAAACAGAACATGAATGAAACTAATTAGACAGCTGTGGCCCTTGAAATCGAACCTCAATAAAAACTTACATGCCTGGCTTTTGAGCAAGCAAATGTGGCGACCGTGACTGCATTGTGTAACCTAACATTTTGAAGGATAACTCATAAAGCCCGAGACCTAAAATTAACCCGGCGCGGACCCTGAAGCAACGGCAGTATTTTGCAACTGGTGGTGCAACAAGTGATGAACGGCTTTCAGATGAATGCTCGCCAGTGCGCCAACAAGAAGTGCAAAATGTGACTTCGCTTTGTGCAAAATAGTTAATGAGTCACAGTCAAGGGTGAAGAGACCGCATAAGGCCAAAAATGTACTTTTGAGCAAGAAGCTGCCCGGTTTGATTCCCGGTCTTTCTCTGTGAAGATTGCAAATTTTCACCATGTTTGCATGGATATGAATTTATTTATTTTTAACCATAAAAACACCATGGATGGAAGTTTTTTGCTTTTTTTTGCTGTTGTAGACAACTCTTGCAATATTTCTTCTTCGACTCCATTCGCTGGGGAAACGATGAGACAGTGAAATGCGACTGAGAGCTGAGCAGAGGAAAACAGAATTTTCTCATCCACAATGTTTTGGAGATCTATATTTTGACATATCCAACAGTGAATGAATCCGCTTTATGATCCTGGGTTTTGAGAGAACCAGAGTAACGTCTACCTGGGGGTCGCAGCGGTGGGCATGCTGTTTTCGGCACATTTCTGCCTAATTTTCTCAATGAGTTTTTATTTCAGGGATTAAAATTGTTTTCTGTAAACAACCCAAGGGACTAAACAAATGTAAATTGATAACAGAGTGAACATGAGCAGGAAGATATCCGCCAAGTGTCAATTTACTGCATTTCTGTGTGGCAGCGCTTTGTTTTTCCCACTTCAACAGTGATTCACTTCATAGTGGTGTTTTTAATTTACTGAAATCTGAAATTGCAGAAGTGAAACCAAGCATGCATGCATTTGTCTGTTCAAGACTGCCACAGCATTCAGTCTCATGATCTGAGGATTTGGGAAATTAAAACAATCTGTGAGGGTACCGAGCACATGGCAAGAACTCCCTCCGAAAATGGCTCCAATTAAAGGCAAATGCTGCACTGTTGCTTTGATAAAACAAGGGGGGGAAAAAGGTTTCAACCCAGTATGTTTCATCATCTATTTAAAGGACTTTTTTTTACTGATACAATGGCTTTTGGTAATAGCTGAACTCTCCCTGTGTTTTCGAAAAGCAGGTGCTTGACTCCAATGGCCTGTTAAGAGTCGACCTAATGAAAAGACAGGAGCGCACATTGAAAGCAGATGTGAATGCGCCGCGGTATAAAACAGGGCTCGAACAAAAAGAGGTGACCAGAAAAACATTGTTGTATGAATGTGGCTCATTGTGCTGGCCCATGTGTGTTTGATGGAGATGGTTGTGTTCGCGTTGAAGGTGGGTATGACTCACTTCATCCATTAGATCAGTGGCTGGGGTTTGGACAGCAGCCCTCCCCTGATACTGAGACCACCACATACAAACCTTCCCAAACAGCCATCTGCTCGGCATTTCTGCACTGCTTCTCAGCCTTTTAAAGAGAATTAAAATACTGCAAATGTAACACTTTGCTGTCCAAGGACCAGTCACTGCGCCGCTCTGCATGGCAGCAGTCACACCGCTGCGGGCCAAGTTTCCTTGAGCAAACGAGGCGTGTCTGCCCTCCTTCTCTCTGGAAATAACTTTATTCGCAGCAGGGGCCCTCGTGAGATCGCTGCATCACGGACGCATGATACGCAGAAGGGGGGACAGCGAGCGTTACGGTCCGCTTCAGAGCAAAGCATTCCTGTTTGCATCCCATCGCTTAAAAATAGACACAGCTCTCTGAGAGCTGCGCTTTACGTTCTTCGCCCAAGTTTTTTTTTTTCTCCTCTCTTTTTTGGTGTAAATCACAACTCCGGCTCGTTTTCACACATGAAAGCAACAAATCCCCAGCAAAATCTCCAAACGCTCGCCAGCATCCGTGGCTCTCTGCTTCACTAGGAAAGTGTCGAGCCCACATTTGAAATTAAGCTGTGGCTTAATTCTGTTTGCACACGGGCGGTCAAACCAACAAATAGGCTCTCTTCCCTGTTGATCCTCACATGAACTTCCAGCGGCGACTGGCACGACTCTCTTGTCACGCCGTCAGAGAAATCACACTGACAGATCTGTGTTAATAGTGTCCAGGGGTCGCAGCTGAGGGTGATGCTGGGTTGCGATTTAGGCTTTGGCACGGTACAGTATGAGGAAGACCACCAACACACTCTGAATTACATGTTTTGTAAAATAATCCCCGGTCTATGCAAGACACGGAGTGTGTTCTCATCTGAGAGGAACGGGCAGTGAATGAGAGTTGCAGACTGTTAGTTTATCTCTTAGTGAGGTAGTAGAAGAAGCGAAAAAAAAAGGAAAAAAAAAACAGGCGTCATAGAGAAAGAGTTTGACATTTGTGGAAATAGGCTTGGACGCTTTCATGCCAAAATCGTGTCTGTGCAGTAAATATAAGGAGCCAGTAGCCGCGAAGCTGAGTGACTGGAAACAAGGGGAATCAGCCTGGCTCCGTCATCGGGGTAACCAAACATGCAAATCAGCAGCTGTAAAACTCACTTCTTAGCACCTCCGCTTGAATTAATCCTGGAGCCTCGTCAACACCACAAGGTGGCCTTCCAAAACAGAGACCTGGGCTGGGGTTGGAGAAAGACTCTGTCCACGTTTTAATAAAAGGGAGGGAAACAACAATGGCTGACACTTAGAAACAGGAAACAATAAGTGGTCCCTGGTGTTACGGTCTAAGGTTTTGTCCATCCACCCGACCTCCTCCCCACAAGGACTTTTGCTATGTTCAAAACAGGTCGGAAGTTGATTCTTCTGACTCAGTATTCCCGACTGCATCCCGGTGCATCTGGAAAACATGGACGCCCGCAGCGAAATGATGTTTGTATGGAAAATCTTTTAGTTTATTGCATATTAATACGCTTTTAAGAACAATAAGCCAGCAGAGTTCGAGCTCGCATCACGACACAAACACTGCTCGGCATGCAGTGTCTGTGTTGCCACGTTGCACTGACCACAGGGGTGCTTGTGTCCTTGAACTTGGTCTAAATTGTTTTTTTTCCATGTTTGCAACTCAGACTTTCTACTTAAACGACCGTTGATTGGCGCATGAGTCAAATGTCATCTGACTTGTTCCCCTCCTCAAGTTATAATTACCACTGCCACTCGAGGGCTTGGTCACAACACAAACAGACGTATACACGCGTGTTCCTCCTGCGAGACAATCTTGGATAAATGAACATTTCTCCGAACTGCGGAACGGCATCTGCAGACATCCGACAGTGTCTTAAATGATTGTGCTGGAAATGATTCCGAAAGTGCCTTTGGAATAAATTCAGCCAAGCAATCATTATGCTTTCATTAACGCCCCATAGTCTGCACTCAGGCAGTAAAGCAAGCATCAGGGGAGGCAGCACTTGTTACTGCAGCTCTGCTGTGTTTACAGGGAGAGCTTGATTGCAGACTCCATCACAGCCTCATATTCACTTCCTGTGTTAATCCCCTTTGCCATGGCAGATCTTTTTAAGGGCGTATGTGTGTGTGCGGGAGGGACGGGGGGTGGTGGGGAGTGAGCGGGATTTCACTTCTGCTTTGCTTCACCCCAAACACCATTCACCCAACGCTCATATAAGGAGCCACCATATCCTGCTAAAACAAACAGCATTGAGGAGGCAGAAACAAATGCTTTTGTCTTTGAGTTATATTTAGCCCCGGCATGCCTTCACCCAAACGCCATGTCTCGTGAGACCTTTTTGTCCTCGAATCGACTCAGATCCTATATGACCGCGCCGGTGGCCGGCGAAGCCTCGGAGCACTTCTGCTGTATATGTGATAGGGATCAAGTTGCTGTAGTTGACCCGCCAACAGGCAGGCCCATGTCCTGCCATGTTGTTTCCAATTAGTCACAATTCCAACAATGATTTGTTCACATCTGCATGTCCATGCATTTTTATCCGGACAGGCTTTGTTCAGAATGTCAGACACACACACATAAACATACACACACACAGCTGCTGTAAAGCCTCAGGCTTGTCTAAATCTCCAGCACGGGAGACAGGCACTCCCTTCACTCGCGGTCTCAGTCGGACAAACCCTGCAGGCCATGGCTCCTCGGAGAGCGCTGTGGTCCAGAAGACAGGAAACAGCTTGAGAGGAGCCCAACAGTCAAGGACTGTGGGAGTGCAGGAGGACAGGGTGGGAAAAGGGGGATTTCCTCATATGGCGCTTGGACTTTCATCAGAAGTGTCCAGCGCTTAATCTCTTTGTCCAGCAAACGGAGGTTAAATAACAGCTGATAAACTCTTCATGATGAATGATTTAAAGAAAACCGCAGATCAATGATCCGGTGGAACGCTCTGCTCTGTATTCACATCAGTTTAAGCCCCTCAGGACGGATAAGGAGCAAACATGGGTTTTGACTCTGATCAATGCGGGTGTAATCATTATTTTTTAGCCTGACCCCTCTATATGCAGATGACAGACTTCCTCTGCCTCCAGCCTGGTGTTTGTCCTCCAGGGCTACACAGTCATTAGGCTTCATCACAGGCTTTGAGTAAATAATGAGATGAATTATTCAGAGGCTCGGTGATGCTCTTGAGGAGGGGGATCTCCGCTCACTGTGTCTTTAAAGTCGTGCAGAGGGGAGCCTGTGTTGGAGAAAGGAGGGGGCTGCTGTGCGCCAGTCGGAGGTGTCTGCCTGTCGCAGGGGTTGACATTAAGAGGAGCGCGTCCATGCTCCTGCAGGGAGACATTGTGAAGGCAATCACACTCAGACTGAACCGGTTCCAGGCAGACACCCAGCGGAGAGAGGACACACGGATGGACACAGACACACTGCAATCGGAATTAACTTGGATATCTGGATATAATGGGGAACGCGACACCTAAACCTCTAATAGGTGAGGCTTAATTGTTGTCATTATTTTTTTTGCACAGCTTGATGGGCGCACACATATACACACAGACACACGCACACCCACACATAGACACGCACACTTACACACATGCACACACATGGTCGGTCCTGATTCCTCCGCTGGCGCTGCGCAGAGACGCGCTTCCCATCACGGGGGATCTGAGCGTGATTCCCAGGGAGCGACTCCAAGCAGGCGGATCAGCTCCTGTCCGCACGTTTCCAAGCAGAGATGCAGCCTCAAAATGCTAAACCGAGGGGAATTCGGGTAGAGGGGATGAGGGGCGATAATTTGGCGAGGTGATGAGCGAGCAGGATGATCGCCGGCATTCATTAAAGCCGTCACATAAAAAAAGAAGCGTTGTGATAAAGACAACTGGCGGCTGTGTGCTCGCTCAGATCTTCAGTTCTGCTGAAAAAGACGTGCAAGTTATCCTCCAGTGCATCCTCGACTGTGAGAGATAGATGGATAATTTCCAAAGACTTGAGGTGACCGCAGCCTGTGCATTCAATGGCTCGTCAGTTCCAGCTTTTTTGATTTTTGCCAGAATGATAAATTGTCTCTTTGCTTCGTGCTTGTTCTTAATCCATTATCATTTGTTGTGTATTAGTATGTGAATCTAGCTTGTGGTCAGATTAATGATCTATCTATCTATCTATCTATCTATCTATCTATCTATCTATCTATCTATCTATCTATCTATCTATCTATCTATCTATCTATCTATCTATCTATCTATCTATCTATCTATCTATCTATCTATCTATCTATCTATCTATCTATCTATCTATCTATCTATATAACAGTTATTTCATAGCTAGATACATAGAGATGCTTAAGTAAAACAAATACAATTGATGTGTAACGTGACCAAGAATCATAAATAACTTTTAAGGGAGGAACCTCTCCTTCTACCTCATCTTCTCCTGCCTCCTTCTTTCCTATAGTCCTCCCAGGTGTCTTATATAAAGTACAATCTCCAGTGATTACCAGTGAATAGGTGCCATGCATGAGGCTTGATTGTCAGCCCCAGGTTTCTCACAAAGCCGTCATTATGAGCTCTTCTCGACTGTGGCTCTCTGGACCACTTTGTCTCGACACCTTGAGCACATTACTCGACAATCAGTTCCTCGTATCGCTTTGATTTAATGTCTGTCACACTCCCACGCCCCCCCACTCCCCCGCCCAATGGACCCACTCAGTGGCTAAACGATGTGGTTGCTGCCACCAGAGCCAGCTGACGTAGGGGTTTGGACTGCAAACAGTTTGTCACAGAGGAGCAGGAACAGCTTGGGTCCTCTTGCTCGCACTGCATGGTTTCCATTAAAATGGAATTAATAGGATACAGAATAGACAGCGCTGTGTTTACAGGTTCTATATTAGAGAAGTGCACTCCTGGCACAGTCATTTTGCATGCCATAATAGCAGCCCTGAGCATATGATGTAGTGGTGTCTTTGAAGTTCAGACTTCCAGACACAAAGATGTGACAAAAGTGAGGCCAAAACTCCTCTGAAAGGCTCGTGTTTTGCTGAATGAATGAGTTACAGTATGATGAACACATATGGCCTAGAGATATTAGAGTCTGATCATCCTGAGGACACAGATAACTCTGACGAATGCACGTAATCAGTTTTACATTTCTCAAATGTTTCCTTGGCACAGCAGTGTGTCTTGTGGAGTCTTATGATTGTATTCATTTGTGTGTTTTCTTTCATAAGAAAAAAGATAGCCAGACGTCATTCCCACAGCGCAATCTTCATCTCTCTAAGTATTGAACGACTGCCATTTAGACTGGCCAAGCCTCCGGTTATTCCTTTTAAATCACTCTAATATCTAATATATAATAGTGTGAGAAATGGTTGACTCCTCTCCCCCGTCTGTTTCTGTTTTTTAATGCTAAACCTGGCAAGTAGCAAGAAGCATGCAGGAATGAAGGTGGGGCTTTGATCACAACAACAGGATTCAGCGCCCGACAACAACCTGTTCCTCATGATGAGGGAAATACAGGAAGCTGTGAGCAGTTATCAGTCACTGACTCTGAGCCAGCTCCAGTTTGTACCTCTAATGCATTAATGCTGCATTAAGGCCACACTTAACACCCACTTTTACAAAAACAACTACCGATGTTTAAAAAAAAAAACCCCAAAAGGTCATTGAGCAACACTCAGCATTTATCTGAGGGTATTTCCAGGGAATCCACCACATTTTATTCTCTCTGCTGTTTCCACAGCTGTGTTAGAATTGACTGCTGGACCCAGTTCTCAAGCTATGACTATATTTCCTGTCCAGGATGCTGGAAATGACATATATCCTTGTTCGGCTTGTGCAACAATAGAGGAAAATTTAAGGATTACTTTTCAATTGAAAAGAAACCTACATCAACTGTAACAAATATGTAACTCAGTAAACTCCTGGGCTGTCTTCAAGACGTCCTGCTGAGGTTGAATGTAAATACGTTCTAATCTTGTTTTTCAGCATATTTCACTCGCTTCACTCCACTGGCCAGAACTCTCCACATTCATGGCTTTTTTTCTGACATGTTATTGTGTAGTGGTGGAACCAGTGGCAATGCTGTTTACTGCATCACTTGCACGCACATTTATGCCTTTGTACATGTGCACAAAGCAAAGAAAACAGGGATCCTCTCATGTAAAAGCCGTTTCACAGCGCTACTAGAAGTCACAAAGTCTGCAGGCTATTCTTTAGGTTTTGTTGACGATACAGTATAAGCACAGACATATTTTCCGCCGCCGCCTTGTTTTGAGTTCGGAGCCGCAACTTGAAAACAGGTTTAAAGGCTTATTTTGTCGCGCTGCAGATAAAAACGCGTTTCATTCAAAAACTTTGCAACGTTTCCCAAAGGCTTCTAAAATAACTCTATGTGAACAATGGCCGACAAGGAGACTCAGTGAATAGCACTGTCACCTCACTGGAAGATGGTGTCCGGTTCGAAACCCTGTCCGACTGAGTGTCTTCCTGTGTGTGAGGTTTGCTTGTTCTCCTGTGTCTGCACTATGTTTGTGAAATGTGAAATGGTCAAACGAACCTGCATGGTTAGGTTTAGGGTAAGACCATGGGTAAGGGTAGGATGCTGTATACAGTTCAAGGCTTCAATGGTAACAGCGAGCGACTTTAGTTTGTCTGCCCGTCTGGAACAAACAGAGGTCGCCTGTGAAAGTCCGGCGTTTGATCTCTCCGTCCACTCTGACCCTCTCACATTAGGTGCATGTTGTCAGTCTTCCTACCACGTCACCACCTCCGTCCATTCGTGCCTTTCAGAAGGACTCGCAACCCTAGAGGTCGCTGCCTCACAACAAACAGAAATCTGGCTGGTAATTATCGGCTAACACAAACAGTCCGCACAGGCGCGTTCGTAGGGACTCTGAAAACAGAACAGAGGAATGTGTTGATAAACGAGTTTTTAAAAAAACGGCCACGTGTTTATTATTCGTACAATCAAACGCTTACCTCTGTGGCTGGAGTGTGAGTGTAATGACATGTCAGTGCGTGAGAGGCACAAACTGGGGCTAAGCACTGACGGCCTGACCTGTAACGCTATGCCTTTCATCTAATAATGGCAAGGGTCTATATCAGTCTTCATTGTAGGTCCTTAGACTGCTGGGTCGCAGGATGTCGCTCTGTCAACAGGGCCCCTGAGAGCATTTGACTATCCATCAGCTTTTTTCCATACACTCGGACCCAAGTATATTTCACTTCTTGAAAAGCCAGATTCTCTGCCTAGAAAGTGAAGGCGCACCCGCACATCATTTGAGATGTTACAGATGTTCTCGCCGCTGCTGCTGCAGCATAGTTTAGAATATAATCAGTGATAATGTCTAATTTAGGAAATGTACTGTGGAACATTTCACTGAGTTATTGTCTTTACACCAGATCACAGTGAATTTTTAAACAGAAATGTAATCACTCTGCGGCTCTGGAGGAGAGGAGACACACGGCCAGCCTTTGAATGTTGGATTTCAGCCAGTCTATACCATAAACACTCATCTACAGCTGAATTTCATTTGATATCGAACCCAAACACTTCCAGTCTCATTTGAGCCAAAGAGCAATTCGTCTGCTTCGATTTTCCTCCTTGTTAATTTGTTGTTGTTTGTTAGACTCATGAATAAATCCTCCAGTAGGACATTGACTCCTGTGAAGATGGGATCAAAAATGCTGCCCTTTATTTGGGTGTTTCTTAACTGACTTTGCACCGTGTGATTCATTCTCCACTTCTGAAGATAACTGTGGAGGAATGAAAGGGGCTATTCAGGGTTTGTTTATGCTGTAGGCCAAGGGTGTGTAGCCCGTAAATAAGAGGAAGGCTTACTGCGTCTCTTGTCGACGTTGTGTAGATCTTATTTTGGTTTTACTTTCTCTCTCCTGTGATCCTCCTAAGATTAGCACAGCTCAAATCGGTGTAGATTTTTGTATAAGCTAAATCTCCCTTTTATGCCTCCCAGTGCTATATGCACATGGGCTTTATCTAAATTTACTGTGTTTTTTTTATCTGCGTTATAAATATCCCATATGGATGCGGTAAGGCGACTGATTTGGGACAGTTTGCCTTTTTGCGCTATGAATGTGGGTTACATGCTAAAAGAGACTGTTTAATGTACTTGTTGAGAGACGCTGAGAGGCTTCACAGTGTCACTGTGGGAAAGGAAGCGTGCGCGACTGTGGGCTCCTTTACATAACTGCCCTCTGCCCTCCAAACCAACTGCCACAAACCACTTGCAAACGAGTTATTGTACACTCATGTCTTCACCTCTTTTTCCAACAGCTGGTGTCACCGACATTGCTGTCGTGACCCGCGCCTCAAAACCAACACGCTCTCTAATTCCGGCTGAATCACCGACGGCTTTTGCTCTGATATTTTTGACCCCCGCCCCCCTCCCCAGACGCGACTCTGCAACCGCGCCAGGTGGCCAGCAGGCAGTACTACACCCTGCCCAACAATGGGGCAGGTGTGGAGAGGAGAACGTCTGCGCCTCCGGTCAACGTCAGCGTGGAGTCGCCTCGCTTCCACCCCCACGCCAAAGGCAAGAACATCAGGCTGGACGGGCAGCTGCGCCGCGCCACGCGAAAGAACAGCTTCTGCAACGGCATCACCTTCAGCCACAGGCCCGTCCACCTCTACGAGAAGGTTTGTGTCATCTTGGTCCTCTTATTTTACAGCCTAGCAGCTCAAATAAGATAAATAAATAAATAATAAAAAAAACACATTTACCTTGGATTGATGAAATAATGACTATTCTATTCCCAGTCAAAGGAGTGAGACAGGTCCAAAAATATCATCACATCCTCATTCATGTGTAAATTTCAGATATTGAAATGAACAGACAAAATGTCTGCGCGTACCCGCATCCAACCGAGTTATACAAGCGGACAAAGCACATGACTGTGAGGCAGCAGTTTGGTGTCCGCTGAAATGTCAGTGCACGCTCTTCTGCTTCTTCCTCAGAATCTGATTCCTATTGCATAGCTGTGTTGCTCCAGTTACCACTTAGTTCAGGTAAAAGATGCTAAGCTCCAGAGGGAATAAAAAAGCAAGAAACTGATTTTTATTGAAACAGACCACAATATTCCCACTCAGAAAATAGGCTTTTAAAAAGCAAAAAATGTGGAAAATAGAAACCAGTGTTGCACAGCTCGTATGTTATCACCTGAGAACATCAAACTTTAAGACTGAATCATTGCTATCCATCCAGGTGCGACTTCGCCTGACTGGTGTTCACACTGGCTGGAGTGGAGCTCTGCGCTTTGGTTTCACCAGTCTGGACCCCAGTGAACTGCTGTCAGCGGACATCCCCAAGTACGCCTGCCCGGACCTGGTGACCCGGCCCGGCTACTGGGCCAAAGCTCTGCCCGAGAGACTGGCCCTGAAGGACAACGTGCTGTCGTTCTGGGCCGACCGCCACGGGCGGGTCTTCTACAGCATGAACGAGGGGGAGCCCATCCTGTTCCACTGCGGGCTCAGCATCGGCTGCCCGCTCTGGGCCATCATCGACATATATGGCATCACTCAGGAGGTCACGCTGCTCGGTAAGCGATTCTGCTGTTTCGTCGACTTACTCTGCGGAAACGCTCCCATAAAACTCGGATTGTTTTTTTTTTTTACGATTTTTTTTTTTTTTACGAGGGGCCAGCAGAAGCTGTCTCACGCGAACAGGGGAAGTGAGAGGAGCATATTACACAACCGACTGGTCATGAGTCTGTAAACAATCCATCACCCCCGCTCACATACATCCACTAACTTATTTAGTAATGGGTATTTTTTGACTGGACCTCGAGCTTCTGGTTTTGACAGACCGTGTATTTCGACCATGGCGCTGACGACCCTGAAACCTCACTGACTTATTTTTATAGTGTCAACACATTCAAAGCTAATTTAAGCAGCTTCCTCAGAGTTCAGAGAGCAGCTGTGCAGTGAGGCTCCTCGGCAGGAGCAGGTAGACCGGCCTGTGGTCGCTCACAGATTCAATGATCCAGTGTCTGTGTGACAGAACTCGTTAGACTTGAAAAACCCAAACTGTGACATAATGAGATAAACAGGATCTGGCTTCAGCTCAACCCGAAAACCGTCTCCTTCCCGCTCTCCTGGCCCCTCCCTCGGTGGTGTCTTACCGTCAGTTTTCCCGCGCTTTGTCCCTCTCCCGTCTCTCCCCTGTGGTTCCCTCTCGTACTCACAGGCAGTGTTTATCTTCAGTCTGACAGGAGCTATGGCCATGTTTGGTCAATGCGGCAGATCCCAGGAGCCTTGGTTAGGGGCCAGTGCACTCAACTGCTCCAGCATCACTAGAAATAGTAATAAAGGAATGTATCATAAGTCAAAGAGGGGACTGTAATTGTTTATATCAGACCCTCTCACATAGAGAAACGCAGCTGCTTCAGTGTGCGTGAAGAGTAGCTTATGGTCGTGAAGAGGGGAAATGAAATGGGGGGGTAAATATACGGCTCACTGTCAAATAAACCGTGGTGCCAATACAGCTAATCCGTGCTCAAAGGTTTAGTCTGCTCCGCAACAAACCTCACAACTAGAGCAGCCGGCATTGGGATCCAGTGTGTCAAAACATGTCAGGCATATTTTATAAAGTAACCCCAGTATGTCTCGTCAGCTCCTTGTCAGTCGCAGTGGGATGAATAGCCATAGTCAGGGTTATTCAATAAAGTGTTTAATTTGCAGAAATGTTATAGAAAAGTGTGAGAAAATACTCATGACAGATCGTAGTCTGTAACAATTTGGCAATGTATCACTCTGATATTGAGTTAGAAACACACAGATTGGTAAATAATTAAAATTATACATATTTTCTAATCGCTACTTATGGAGAATAGAATTTTCTGGTGTCTCTTGCTCTTGCACTAGGATTGTCGATGACATTTAAGTCAGCTAAAATTTAAAAAATCTGGTTTTGAGCAGCAGATGATACTGAAATGAATCATACGATGTCCAAATAAGAGCACACATGGAGCAGTTGAGGCTGCCGTAACACAGCACACTGGGTCTGGCCCTTCATCACTCTCCACAGATGTTTGCTGGTGGAAAAAAAAGAGAAAACGTGCAGGAGGAAGGGAAATGACCTGAGCTGACTGTGGCGAGATCCCATGATGTGTTGTCCAAGTCGTGTAACGGTTTGTCCATATTCTCCACCACAGAGAGCACGTTTGCTGAGAGCGTGGGATCCAGCTGCCTGAGTGCGGCCCGCCTGAGTGCCTATCTGCCCCAGAGTAGCCACGACTCGGCCAATTACAGCAACAATCAGCTGGAGAACAACCAGGCCGCCGCTGCCAAGATGGCCACCCTCCAGCTCAATAACTACACTCAGCTCATCCCCTGCTGCTCCTCCACCTCCTCCTCCTCCTCCTCCTCCTCCACCACCACGCCGTCCTCCTCTGCCTCCACTGGATTCAGTGCTCCCAGGCTGGTGCGGGGCCTTCCCTCCCCGCTGGACAATGACTTGCACTTTCACCCGACCCGCGGCTCCGACGTGATCCTCTCCGCGGACCGCTCGGCCGCCTGCATCCACTTCCTGGACAGCAGCCGGACTCTGGTGTTCAGCGACAGGCCGCTGCACGTGGGCGAGACTTTGTATGTGGAGGTAGGCCACCTGGGCCTGCCCTACTTCGGGGCACTGCTGTTCGGTTTGACGTCCTGCGACCCGGCCAGTCTGCATGCTGGGGACTTACCGGCAGACCCTGAGGTTCTCCTGGACCGTAAAGAGTACTGGGTGGTGCACCGGGGCTTCCCCATGCCCTGCTCTGGAGACGTGCTCAGCTTCACCCTGCTGCCCAGTGGGGAGGTGCACCACGGGGTGAACGGAGTGGGACGTGGCCGGCTGCTCTGTGTAGACTCTTCTCAGGTCCTGTGGACCTTTTTCACCCTGCATGGGGCTGTGAACAGACTCAGGATACTAGGTAATGATCTCCCTAAAAGCCCCAAAAGACCCACATGCTTTGCACTTATTGTAACAGTCATGCAGCAAACACAGCACAAACTGCATTACAACATAAAGGGTTACAAAATGAAGAAAATGAGAGTCCTTATTGAAAGCCACTGTGACAGTAGCATGTAAAACAAGTAGCTTAGCGAAACAACTAGAGACTCCAAGTCTTGTGCCAAAGTATTTGATAGTTCTGTGCAGCTGTCATTAGAGACAAAGTGAGGTAAGTTGTGTTCCCCTTGTCTCCAGTCTTTATCAGCCTGTTGGCCAGTATATGTTGGTCAGTAGTTTAATGGTCCAAAGGGGAGCTGTCATATTCTTATTCAACCAAAAATAAGGGAAGAAAGAAAACATTCTCCTAAATGTCAAACTGATAAAACTCTTAAAAAGGTAAACCCAAGAACCATCGATTATCATCAGTCTGTGCTGGAGTCTGGTCAGGCCCTGTGATTTGTTTTTTCCCAGACTACAGGAATGCAGTTGACAAGTTCATGTCCGCATGTTTCTGTTCATTTTAGAGCTGTGACCTTTCTTTCCCAGTCTCGCAACTCCCACAGAAACTCCCAGCGGCTCAGACCCCATTCGTAACAGTTTCTGATCCGATAATATTATGCTCAGAGAGACACAACTGAGGAAAATTGGTCCGCGCTACTTGAAATGTGCATATCTAATCTGACTGGTTAAGACTAGTCAACACGAACCTTTAAAGTGCAATATTGCGCTCAGACAGTTCCAGGACGCTGCACTGGAAAAAAAACACCAAATACAGTGAGAACACGTCATTTGTATGAGTGCTGTCTTTAAAGCCGATGCGTGGGAGTAATTATTTGGGGTTTGTTCATGTGTGTTTATCTTTGTGATGCAGGGACATTGCAGTCCAGTCCTCCCTCCACATCCCTTAACACTTCACAGAGCAGCAGCCCAGACGACAGTGACTCAGACCTGGCGTTCAGTGTCAACAGATCCTCCTCTGCCTCTGAATCCTCTCTGGGTAGGTTACCTAATGTTACCTCACACTTTGGCTGCTGTGTTTTTGGAGACCCCCACATGGGCACAGCAGGGAGTTTCTCATGGGGTCGAGGTGTGGCTGCCACTGTCAGATGTCACGGGACATCTCACAGCGGTTGTCACGTGCATGCGAGGGCTAATAAAGCTGGTCAGTAACGGACAGAAAATGAACTTGTGGCTATTTTCCATAATGGATCATCCCACATGCTATTTTTAAAATCAAAGATCCAAACATCCTCTTGTTTGAGCGTCTCAGATGTGAAGGTTTGTTGCTTCTGCTCGTCTCAACATGTGGGTGAAGGGAGTATTTTTGGACAAAACAAGGAGGCGATGGTATCGCCGTGGGCTGGAATCTTTATGTTTATTTTTTATTTTTTGACATTTATAGAGAAAATGGCAATTAACAGCATAAATCAGCAGACAGACTGAGCATGAGAATAATCATTAGTCGCATTTTAGATCAGATCCTGACGTGAAAATTAATGTTTGCCCCAAATCTCACGCACTGCACACACAATAAATAACAGACTCTGTAAAACAAATAATCCCATTTGTTGTGTCTCTCTCTGTTTGCAGTGACTGCTCCCAGCTCCCCTCTCAGTCCTCCCGTCTCTCCCACCCTGCCCGTCTCGGAGCTGCCCTCCGCTGGCAAAAATGGAGAATGCACCATTTGCTTCGACCAGGAGGTGGACACAGTCATTTACACCTGCGGGCACATGTGTCTGTGCAACGACTGCGGGCTGAAGCTGAAGAAGCAGATCAACGCCTGCTGCCCCATATGCCGGAGGCCAATCAAAGATGTTATCAAGACATATCGGCCGTGATGGCCCAGATGTTCCAACAGGTGCAGGGAGCTCCGACGCTGGACGCCACCTGTCGTGTGCACCTTCTCAGGCCTGGTTTGGTCCCAGCTGGAGTTTAGCCACACTCGGACATATCGTGCCTATATTTCCATTTTGTATGGGTGAATCGTTTGAGTTCAAAGACTGGGCGCTTCACTGTGACGAAGCCCGGCCTAATACAAAGACTGCATTACACAAGCTCATATATTTTAGCTAAGAAGGAACAGATGAATCATGTGCTCCTGTTTTATATTTCCCATGTGATCTCTCTTATGTCACATGTATTTGCTGAGCAGAAAAGTGAATATTTTGTCTTTACCTTTGTTGTCCTAGAATTATGTGTGCTTCAGCAGAATACACGGACCGTAGTCGATGACTTCTAGTGCCTTAGATTTGTCACATTTTGTGTCCCAAGTAATTATGCTAACAATCCTAGCCATATTTTCAATGTACAGTAGCGATGGCTCGTGGTGAGGGGCACACAGATACAAGGCTGAAGCAAGTGGAAAGACGAAAATGTACAGGAAGTGTGTCCGGTGACGCCTTTTGAGAAAAGTATGTGTGGAAAGTGAAAAAAGAGAAGAATCTGGTTTTGCACATTGAGCGGTGAATAAAAGTGAATTAAGTGTGATGGAAATGTGTGTGCATTCAGTTGTTTGGTTCATAAAAATCTTCTTCTCTGAAGGCCGGCTGCTCACTGTACATTCTGCACTTTATCTCCTGAATACAGAAAGGTTGCTGTTCCTGATGAACAGGCAGCACCTTGCCCAGTATGTGTGAGTGGATTTGGCTCTTCTTATGTGACGACAATGATCCTCCGTCAGTGATCCATTGGAGCTCTGTCCGCAGCACTAAACAACGTATCTTAGTCAAAAAATACAAGCTATATTCGTCGTTTTGATATATCTGTAAAAGACAGCATAATCCCCCACTAGAATGAAGGCTGCACTTCTTCATTTTTGAATCTCATCTTGAGCTTTGCTCATCAGACGAGATGAGAGCACTTCAGAACACATCAGATGACCCAGAGATGAATCAGTGACAAAGTTGAGACTGAAACCAAGCGTACACGAATTTCAATTGCACGACAATAACTGAACTTCTTCAAGCCACCGAGGCATTTATCGCATTTGCATTTTGCTTCCTTAAGCTGTTTAGGATGATTAAGAATACCATTTTGTAAAAAGTTTAATTTCATTTTGTGTCATAAGTATAAGAGTAAAAGGTTTCTCTGCTTCTCAAATGTACACATGTATTTGATGTGAGGCTGCAGACAGTTTTCCCCGCAGACATTTTGACTTGTCACAGCAGGAAAAATACAGAGGAAATGAATTTGGTGATTGACAAGGCCATGCAAGTGAGTCAGAGCACACACTGCCGTGACACACTGCTTGCTGTGACCTCATGGGGTGAGGACTCAGGTGGAGGTCGCACATTGTTAAAAAGTGAGTACACGTTGGACTGCTGGAGTTTTTAACCGGTGACTTGACGTCAGGTGACACGTGATGCTGACTTTCTCTCTTTCACTCTGCGTGTGTGTGTGTGTGTGTGTGTGTTTATCTATGTGTGTGTGCATGTGTGTGCTTCTTGCGTGCCAGGCTCGAGTTTGCTTTGATTTTTTTTGGCTTCTTTTTGCCGAAGGAAATCAGGTGGAATGCTCGGTTAATATTTTATAGGAAGCCACGTTTCTTCCCTCAGAAGTTGGTCGAGACCAGGCAGGGCTGCATGATGTTGGAGTTACGTCGGTTTGGAGGCCCGATGAAGGGTGCAGATGGTCTTACCTTATTTGTTCTGTTGGTTGCTCACTCTTGTTACCAGCACATTGTTGACTTTAAGGTCGACGTCATTGTAGCAAACACGGTAAATCTGTGAAAACCAGCACATGGCATGTCTGATTCAGTTTTGCATAATTCTGCTGGACATTTTATCCTGTGTAGGGGATCAGTGCCTACATGGAAATTTCCATCTATCCACACACCATTCACTATAGACTCCCCAGTCCACCTAAACAAGTGTTTTTTGTTTATTTTAAACCAGAACAGTGTTTTCTCCTCTAAAAGAGGAGGAAAACCATGCAAACTCAAACACGCCCACCCTGAAGCCTCCTCTGAATTTCCAGAGCCAAAATGTGTGTGTTGCGATGTGTCTAGTGATGTAGATTAGTGTTGATCCTTAGGGATCCCGCCTCATCATCAGGCTATTGCAGAGCTTGATGATTGGCGAATCATTTCAATCAGGTGTTGGAGCAGGAAACGTCTAAAACATGCAGGTCAGTGTTTCCTAAGAGAGCAGGGTTGAGAAACACCGCTTTGGACCATTTAACCCTATTGTGAGTTGGCAGTAGTACGTTTTAATTGGTTTCACTTTGGCTCGAGCGAACCTTTCCACGGCAGCCCATTGGAAGTTTATTAGAATTATTTCCCGCTCCATTTATTTAATGGCACATTAGTATAATCAGCGCAGATGCTTACAGGTACTTGTATTGCCGAGCACATTTAACCAAAGGACTTCAGGTATCACTTTGGCTCAGTGAAACTGGCCTCTGAATATCTCACCACAAGAGAGCAGGATTTACGGGCATGATGTCATTAGTGTTTGTTTTATTGTGGTTATTCATGGTAATATCAGCTTTGGGCGTTCATCCACTGAGTCTGATTCCAGCAAACTATGGTGATTTGAGCTTGAATTTCCTGTAAACTGTATTAATAATGGAACACACATGCACGTACACACTTGCAAATATTGGATTGTGAGGCCATACACAAATACCCCGTGCTTCCTCTCCTGAATGTTAAAAGTGGACAGCCTATCAGAAACTCCCCGGAGCTCTGCGACCTGTGGTGAAGCTGTTAGGAAGCATTCAGAGCTCAGACAACCAGAAACAAACAGCTGTCACGCAGGTGGACCATAGGACTTCTCCGGGCCCGGGAGCTGCACTTGTAGCACCTCCGGCAATAGATGACGTCCCACCAAGTCTCCTGCAGAGTAACCGAGCTCTGCTTTTGGGCAAATTCACCCGCTCGATAAGGGGGGGCCGCAGTAGAAAAGGCTCCGACTGCGTGCTAGGAAACAGGCCAATTAATCAACATAGCAACCCCAGCCCAGGAAGGCTGTCAGTGTCACCATGTAACAGACATGCCCATACTTAATGATCTCAAAGTTGATCTGAATGCACACATATCTGGGTGCTTTTTAAAGCCAGAGATAACAGCGGCAAAGACTGCAAGTTTATCAACTCTCTCAGCTCTCACACAGCCCTAAAATGTATTTATATTGATTGGAGGTATGAGAATGACAGTGATTGGCGTGTGTGCTCTGTCCAGGATATATCCCCAACTTTCAGCTTGTATATGAGGCTCCAGCAGACCCCTGCAACACTGTTAAGGTACAAAATGGGTTAGACAAATTATGTTTATTCAACACTGAGAGACAGGAAACAGCTTGGATGTGATTTAAATGGATTACAGAATCGCATTTTAAGAACTGCATAATCTTGACGACACATTATGACAAAAAGTTGATTGTTACCGCAGTCTTGCTCTCCATTTGGATGACGCCGATGTGATGTATAACCACATCTTTGTCTCGGCTTTGCTCAGACCCTCAGCTGATGTTTGTTACCCTGCTGCCAGCTCAGAGCCAGGGATATTTATTGCATTCATTATCACATCTTGTATGAAAGCTTCTCACCTGCTGTGAGCATAGGTAAGAAAGTGGACTTCCAAGTGTGATAAAAGCTGGCGAGCTGTTAAGTTGATGTGTGTCTGGGTTCATTTAGCATCTGATTTCCTGCCTAGTTAATGTCTGTTTTGGTGAAAGAACTTTGCTGGGTTCAGTTATGAACTATGGCGAAGAAGCTGAAAGGTCATCTTTCTGTCATGACTGAGGTCATCTTCAAACTTCACACAGACATCTTGGAAAATGTATGCTTTCCTCCACCGTTTGGCATCTCATAAGAATTCTTATATCACTGAAATGGAGATTCCTGAATCTCCAGTTTCTGTTTTTGTGTGTTTGGGTGAGTGATGAGGTCACTCCCTCGGTTGTTGCCTTGTGTAATGAGACGGAACAACAGCAGTTACAGAAGTGACAGGCTTCTGCATAAATTACTTTTGCTTGGCATGGCTATAGATTGTGCTAGAAGCTTTAAGACTGCCAAGTTAAACATGCCAGAATGTTCTTTGCTGGTATTTTTGCTTCAGCAGACACTTCATTGCCATCTACTGGCCTGTTATATTTTTATTGCATTAATCCATCCATCCATCTGTCTATCCATCCTACCAACCACCCATCCATCTATTCATCCACCAATCTATTATCTTACTTGCTTTGTTCTTGAACAGCACCAATAGGGTGAAGGTAGAGATTATACCATGGACAGGTCACCAGTCCATCACGACACGCACACACACACACACACACACACACACGCACACACACACACACACACACACACACACACACACACACACACACACACACACACACTATTGACACCAGCACTCGCTCCTCATGGCAAGAGTCTCCAATCAGCCCTTGGCTTCAACCAGGTGTCAAGCCCAGAACCCTCAAACTGTGATATGACAGTGTGAAACAAACTAATCTGTATACATGTACACTAGACCTTTACTCCATGTTGAATCATACCTTCTGGTAACCACTGACATACTGAGGATTGTGTTTCTGGACACATACACACACCCACACACACACCCTGTTTCTCAGTGAGGCTTTTAGCCTTCATGTGCTGCATCTCCACCCAAAATTTACTGCAGGCATACAAGCAATAACCACAGCAGCCAAAACCAAACCCCACAAAAAAATCTATCAGCCATATCAAATAGAGCTGTAATGGACGCTCGTAAAATTGAATAAAAACAAAATTTCAGCTTGTTTTTCTTTTTCTTTTATCCCTTTTAATGAAAAAGACCACAAATGATCACGTCACTGTTCCCGAAATGTAACGGCTCAGATTTCTTCCTTACCCTAGTGATTAAATATCTTTGAGCTGCTTTATGTAACAAAAGCGATGCAAATATACATGTGTTTTCACATATCAGCATAAAATATTTACAAGTTGTCTGCGTGTTGTCTGTTTGCAAGAGTCTCCCTTGGACACATGAAGGCGCCATTTCCATGCACACGATGGGAGAGAGGCTTTGTTTTAACGGAGATCAGCGAGAAAACGGACAAGTTGTTAATGGCTGCTGTTGAGGATCTCACAATTCAAAATCAGATCGAGCATTCCTGGAGCGACCCTCTCGTCTCACTCGGCTTGCTGTTTTTATCAAAAGAGGCAGACGCAGGTGAGGGCGCATTATATCTCCAGCCTGCAGCTTTACGGTCTGCAACTGTCCCGGTTCCTGATTCAACGTTTTGATCTGACTTGGGCACGAATCACCGCTTGAACCATGGCCCGGGACAATTGGTAGGAGCCCCCGGATATGCGCACCGCATCCTTGCGCCTTTCCATCATTGCGCACAGGGGAGCGCACAGAGGAGACGCACCGGCGGAGCGCAGCAGTGCGCACCGACACTGACGCACTGAGAGCAGCCAGGCGACCGGGGGGGTGGGGGGGGGGACGGAACACCACTTCCTGGCATCTTTACCACCTGAGATATGAACTTGTTAAATTCCCCTGCACGTCTGCAACCTCTCGGCAGTGCTCCACGGGCGGAGGAGCAGTGCGCCTTCGCCCCTCAGAAAAGTTCAGCACTCTGTTTTTCTTTCATCGGGCTGTGAGCCGAACATCGGAGAGGTCGCCGTCATGGCGTGTGCGTCCTGAGGGGAGATGGACGTGGAGGTGAAGGAGGATGCGAACGGCTCCGTGAACTGTGCGTCCCGGAATGAGAGCAGCGCCGGGCTGAGCGCCTCTGCCTCCTCCGGGGTGTCCACTGCGCTGGCCAGCGTGCTGATCTTCACCATCGTGGTGGACATCCTGGGCAATGTCCTCGTCATCCTGTCCGTGTACAGGAACAAGAAGCTCAGGAACGCAGGTGAGGCGACAGCGTGGATGCATGCTGAGATCGGCGTCTGAAATGTGTCTAAATTAAGTCTAAATTCCGATTTCAGAGATTAGTGAGAGTTCAAAATATCAATTCCACTTGATATCAAGATATCAAGTGGGAATCGCATCCGTAATGTCCTGATGTGCGTTCTGCCTCTTTATTCATCACTGTAATTATGTAATAAGAGCATGTAGTGTGACCTCTGTGTTGGACAATCAGGGTTCTATATCTACAGTCAGCCTCAGGTCTTTGTGTGATGGAGCTTCCACAGCCTTGCCTGTCTGCCATCATATCTCTTCATAAATAATAACACCCCTCACACGCACACCCTTCCTTCCTTCCCCCCATCTGGCTTTATCCTTGGTTCTCCATCTCAGATAAATCACAGCCCTCCTCATATCAGCACCTGGAGTGTCCCATGAGCAGCCAAGGTGAGAGAGGCTGCCATGTCGCTCGTACAGCTTTTATGTCGAACACAACCTCAGATTTTGTTGCCTTACCACGCCAGGCGTCCCGGGCAGAGGTGTGAAGGTGAACATATTTATTACGGTCACCACAGTGCCATTTTTCTCTCTTGGCAAAATGTGCCATCATCACAGAGTTGCAGAGAGTTGTCACAAGTGGCCAACAAGGCAGGTCATGTCATTCACTATGATTTACACCATATGGTGGAAAAATGATCAAGCTGTTTTCTTTTCATCTAAGGTAAACAGACTGGTGCAGGTACTGTGGTTTTCTCTGTTGCTTCAGAGTCTGATGCTCTGACTTCTTAATAGATTATTATTTTTTATCTTGTTCAAACGTTTCAACACCTGCATTTTGCAAATTTACATCCACATTTAGTCATAGAGCAGACACTTTTATCCAAAGGAAGGAGAAAAGACATTCAAGCTACAGCATTTTCATATAAGCTGTTTAAAAGACACTGTTATAAATATTCAGCCAACTACTTTGACTTTCACCTAAATGAGATCAGCACAAGGACAATACACTTGATAACGCGAATTTAGTAAAGACGCGTGTTCTGAGTGCGATGGCAGCAACATGTGGAACGCTCTAAAAAGCCCGGCTCGGCTCATTCCCCTCGTAAACAGGTTCATTTGTAACAGGTGACAGCCTCATGATTGGAAAGGAGCATCCTGGAAAGGCTCAGCGGTTCACAAAGAAAATATGTTTCATATTTCAAAAAGCACAGAATGCACTTGGAGGGCAAGTAAAATGTACCTTTGCTCAATTCACTATACTCTTTTTCCTTCAATGTGTTTGACTTTTTGTTCTTTTAATAAATATTTTTTACTGACTACTGTAATCAAGTTTTACCAAACTTTAAATCTGAAATGACACACTTCAGTAAATTGATAACTTCTCTGTTTGCAGCAAGTCAGAGGTAAACACACCTTTGCCACCCTTCACTATTCTGTTAGATTGGTTTGTGATAACAACAGAGAGAGTCTTGCACTTTTTTTCCCCAGCAGAGCCCAAAGACAATTTTAATGCTATCGGGCACTGCCGACCTTATTTTAAACCATAAAAAACAAGGTTTACCCAACCCCCTCCCTTCATAATTTCTATACAGTCCCTGAAAAAATGATATTATCAGCGTTAGGAAATGTGTGTTTTTCCTTCTATAGAACAATGATAGTATCTCAATTCTCAGAGCGCGCTCTTTCTCTGGCATAATAAAAACACGGAAGTGAAAATAAAAAAGTTTTTTTTAATTATGAAAGAAGTAGTCATAGGACAGTCCAAGCAATGAACATGTAATAATGGCCTTCAGGGTTAATAAAAGAAGAGGCAGTCTTGGGAAACAGAATGCAGATTTTATTTTCCAATCTCTAGAAGGATAAAATCCATTTTACTTGAACAGCACTTTCAAACCATGTGATTTAGTCATTTTCAAAATGAGGAGAGAAGAACACTGAGACATGTTGTCCGAAACGTCTTGCGGAGGCTGAGGCCAGACCAAAGATGTCCAAAATCTGCACTTTTGGAGCTGCGCTCCTTTGAACAGAAAGGTCCAGGAGATCAAGAGTCTGAGCATCATTATAACCAGAAGCTCGAGGCATAAAAGTAAAGTCAGGGAAGCCTCCGCCGAGGCAAAAAACTAAACTCACTAATCACAACATAATGCTAATGAGAACATCTGAATCAGGCACCAGGATTAGGTCAGCCAGTGTTTGGAATAATGAGCTTTTAATTACACTTCCAAATCCATTACATAACACATCCAATGTGATTCTGTGTACAACAGCCAAACACAGTTTGGCAAGAAGGTTAGGAGCCCGGAGAATAATTTGATTATCCAGTCTGTAAAAATGCCACAGCTGACTGGACGCGAACAAGAGTGCAGGAGTAAATGGCTTGTTCAAAAGTCTTCTCCATGCTGATGGACTCCGGACACTGTACTGATTACAGGCCTCATGTCACTGTTTGCTATCTAATTGGACCGACTGACAGGCCCCGTCACATGAGAGTCCTCGCCAGTGTCGTGATGTCCCGTTTGTCAGCATGTGTGAAACCTGAAACGCCGTGAGGAGCTCGGAGCCCAATCTCACGCTGCCTTTTTTAAAAAATTTTTTCCCCAAGAGTGTCCTTAAGTGACTGAAATTGTTACTGCTTTTAGCCCCTCATCAATCTCCTCTCTGTTCTTAACAAGCTATTTATAGATTTGGCTCTCTTTGTATGAATGTTTAATTGTACCGAGTTTCTGAGAGGAAAGCCTGGAAAGCCGTGATAGATGGCTGTTTTGTGAGGCGGTGACGGGTGTGGTATAATGCAATGACATTCCGTCGGTCTTGCTAAATAACAACATATTGAGGTGTGATTTGTAATTTACTGTGGGTGAAGGCCGCTCGCACACACAGACACGCGTTTTTTGTTTTTTTTTGTGGAATCCAGGCAGAAAACATCCCATCTCCTCTCCCCATTACACTCTATTCAGACTGCCGGCTTGCTTCCTCACACACAGCGACGGGACCTTTCCGCTCTGCTTCACTTCAACACACTCGCCTCGCTCGCTGCCTCCATATACCCCCCCCCCCCACTATCCAGCTCTCAGACCCTCCGGAAAAAAACCACACACATACACACGCACACAATTGGTGGGGGCTGGTACACCTTCAGACTGATATATATATCTTCATGTATTTGAGTAAAATTGGTGCCATATGTTCTATTTTCACAGGTTTGCAGGTTCTCTCAAGTGTGCACGTGTAATAGGATCTATCCAGTGACTCTTCAAAGGGTACAGCGTGGTACTATAGGACTGCCAATGGGGTGTTAAAACTAGAGTTTCCCACTGGGGTTAACCATACTAAAAATACACTCCCAAAAAGCACTCATGAGGGAGAGATACAGGGCCAGAGTAAGAGAGCGATGAAGGGGAGCAGATGGAGGAAATAACGAAAGAATGAGCTTCACCCTGTGTGTGTGCGTGTGTGTGTGCGTGTGTGTGTGTATGTGTGTGTGTGTGTGTGTGTGTGTGTGCTCAACTCGCTCCTCCGTGTCAGGAGCTGTGGGTCGTTGGATGTGAAAGGTTGACAATTGGACTTGAATTTTGTTAAATCAGGCACGGCGTCCTCTCAGTCACTCTGCAGTCATGAATAAAACCGAAATACTGGAGTATCCAGGGGGGTGATGGGAGGGGGGTGATGGGAGGGGGGCTGGGGGGAGGGGGAGGGGGAGGGAGGGTGGGGGTTAATTGAGTCAGAGGACTTAGTGAGTCAAAGCAGAAGCCGATTTAAATTGACAGCACAGATCCACGGGGAATATCACTTAGCACACTACATTAAACATATCTTCTTTTCCCGACAACAAAATTGTAGAAGACATTCGGTTTTCCCAGTGACAAGGTCACTGTGGAGGTAGGATATTATCACATGGGGACCGGCCGACTAGACTCTGTTGTCTGCATGGCACCCTGTCTCCTCCCGGACCGCAGGAGGCTGTTTTGGTCAAATCTGCATAATTCTCCATGTTTCCCTGAATGTGCCTAACGAGTGAAACGCCACTGGACCAGACACGGCTTGTGTCCCGACACTGTGATTTCTCTCAGGACCACTGAGTCTTATTTTCTCAGACGTTGGGGGTCTGATTGGTGGATGGCCCCTGATGATGACGATGATGTCTTCAGCCGGGCTCATAGCAGGCTGCATCACCGAAAGGCAGCTCATGTCAGTTTAATGTTAAACTTCTTGGAAAAAAAAAAATCTCTGGCCCCTTGAACACGAGTTCATGAAGTAGTCACTACTAATTCATCAGCGCTAATGCCCTTGCCGAAAGGTTACTCTTGCTTATTTATGATAACATGCTGAGTAAATCGAATGTAATCTAATTTAGAATATGCACTTGTAGTAATAAGCCCTGCTGACATCCAGCCGGATTCAAGCAATGCCAGCCCTCCTCCTCCTTGCTTATATTAAATCATCTTTTCGTCAAAGGTGTATAAATATAGCATGGTGAATCAAAGCGTAGTATATCACGTTTCCAGTATGAGTGGTGAGAGTGATGGGATACAGACACGGGCTCTGACAGAACGACACAAGCCCTCGAGATTCACACTTGCACACAGCCATGCAAGTTGTCAGATTGAAAATCAGCCGCCGGCTTGTTGTTTTGTCGTTTGGTTTGTTTATCTCTTGTTCTTTCATCTTCATTGTGTGCCCATTCTCGCTCCAGCATAACCTCCTTTTTATTTGCCTGCATTGTTCTTTTCGCTGTTCAGAACTATTCAGGTGGAATGAAGCAATCTGCCATAAATAAGCCCGCATTGTATATGGAGCCTATTTTAATACATATGTGGGTTCCCGTGCTGGGAGGGAGGGTGTGAGGCAGTGTCTGTCTAATATATTTTTGAGTCTGCCAGGGCCTGGCATGTGCCGGGTGATTCTGATGACAAATAACTTCTCTCACTCACGCATAGTTGAATAGTTTCTGCAGCACCGTTTTGATCTATGTTTCATTGGCAAAACGGGGGGAAAAAAATAAATAAAAATCCGCTTGTGACAGACAACAAAAGAGTGTAGCACTGTGGGAAATTGCGGGGTGGGTGGTCGCCCGACTCTCAGTAGAAGACGCTTTAAAGCGGGAACCCGTTGATTTTGTGTGACATTTCTCTTTGCTGACAGTTCGGAGAGAGTACGCCACGCAATCAGATAATTGCAGAGCCAACGGTGTCAGAGAACTTAAAGGCCGCAAGTCAGCCGTTCCCCAATGGCCTGCAACCAATCAGCATTCAGGTTAAGCTCTATCCAACTCACATGCGTTGATAATAATAGCTCGCAAAGATGTCAGTGGGCACGACTCTATTCTGGTATCTAGGAGTGAGAACGTCTTTGTTGGTCTGTTGTTTTACGCTGGAACAACAAACGGCTGTGAGAGCCGCGTGTCTGGGTGCGATGAGCGCTGGGCCGGCCAAAGTGCTTAATTAAAGAGTGAGAGGTAATGGCAAGTCCAGTGTTTTAATAATGGATGCCAGCAAAACAAAGAATCATCTGGCCGCTTCACAGCAATCCTCTCGGCAGTGTTTTAGCACTTACCTCATCCTCTTGACGATAAGGGGGAAAGAGGGTTCAGCCAGAGAGAGCTGCGTGGCTGCAGCGTGCCCTGTCCAGCCGCCGCGCACCATCACACCGCGCTGCATGATGTCAGCGAGGAATCAAACCTCTGCACAATGACAAATGCACACGGCGAGTACTGTGAGCGTCACAAATGCAATCTGACAGATTTGCCCACTGAGCTGACTCGAGGACGAAGAACAAATGCTTTTATTTTTATCTCAGCAGGCTTGAGAGGGGTGCTTGTGCTGTTTTAGTGACTGGGAAAATCCACTGTTTCTTGGATACCTGCGCTAGGTCTGTGCAAAAACGCAAACACAATGTCTGGATGTCTCCGAGATTTGAAATCATCGCACAAGTCCCGATGTCAGGAATACATACACATGGCGTTGTCATGGCAATTTCTTATTGTTTTTTTTTGTCCATTGTTATTTTCTTTAGAGCCACATTCATTGAATAGCATTCAGGCGAGTAAATTAAAATTAGAGCGGTTGCTAAACAACAGACTATAGCAGTGTTGTCCCGGGGGTGCAGGGATTATAACAAGCTTTGAACGCTAAGGATTGATGGCCAACATGTGTTTTAAATCCACCCCCGTCATATCTGCCAATCAACGCTGTTGTTTCAGCTGTTGTCTGAGTGAGCGAGAGCTTTGCGCCCTCACATTTCAACTTCAGAAGGTGGTTTATGTTATAGCAACCCTGGAATCACCCCAATGTCTGACACAAAATGTTGTTAAAACGAGGCACATTATATATAATCCTTTACAGATTATTTACAGAAAACATAAATGTTTAGATTCTAGCCAGTGATGTAATGGTGCATGATAGGTTGGCAAAACGACGGCCATGACGAGTAGAGTGTAATCATTTTTTCAGTCCGATTTAGTTTTGTTGTGCCGTTTCTATCAGCATGGTGTAACTCGTCACTTGCAGTAGAATACGAATTATGAGCTGAAGAATTTTATCCCAAAAAGCTGGATAAACTGTCCTAATGTGGGCAAACAAAGGGCTTATTTGGCTGAAACCGCCGCTTCAACACAGATCGTGAACCGTGGAATGTGTAGCTGACACACAATAGACAATTTTTTTCCACAATGTAAATGCAAATCTTGGGGGAGACAAATATTTCTCTTGCCAAACACCAGTTCAATTGTACTGTGACTCCACTTTATGTTCTTGTTATCTAGCTTCTTATCTGAGACAACATTACAGTTTGATTTATTGCTTTATTCTCCCCCACCCAGAACAGCTGCACTGTAACAATATCAGACGTCATCTTCTATGATTCATGTCTTCTGAGGAGATCCAGTGTCACACTGCCATCAGCCTAGACTCATGAGGACAGGAACTTGTTTGGATGTAATCTGACGCTAAAATCACCCATGTCCTGGTTTTTATGAATTTAGGCTTGCTCTCTCTGTTCCTGGGGGGCAAAGAGGGTTTGAAAAGAGAGCTGCCTGATTTGAGCATTATTTTGGGGTATGGTTTATGAAACATCACAAAAGTCAGGATGGAACTACATATTTGGCCATGCGTTGGTGCTAATACGTTTAAAACTTGTGAGTGCTAACATGCTAACATGTCGATGTTAAGCAGGTTTCCCAATTAGGCCAACATGCCCACCGTAACATGTTAGCAAGCTAGCCTTTGCTAAATAACACTTACAATAGGACTGCAATAGGAATTGGAGCTTTACCTGGAAAATAGTGTAATTGAATTTGACTTAATAATGCAGTAAGAGAATGTCGGATTGTCAATAAGTGCAGTCCAGTTCTAAGGGGAATTTTGGATAGGTCTAAGAAATGAAAAATGTGAAACAGTTCTACCTGTCAAGCATGGGCATCCTGGGACAGGCTCCAAGAGACATCTGGAACATCCTTAAGACACAGAGTGAGTCAGGTGATGGATGGATGGATGGATGGATGGATGGATGGATGGATGGATGGATGGATGGATGGATGGATGGATGGATGGATGGATGGATGGATGGATGGATGGATGGATGGATGGATGGATGATTGGATGAATGGATTACCATATTCAAGCCACCTGGAAATTGTATCAAATTTCAAGCTCTACATTCATTGTTGATATATTGGTAGAGAAGACCACCCATTGTCACCCGTAGTGCTACGCAGTACATGGCTAAAAATGCTGTAAGTTTTTAAAAATAGCGACTGTCATAGAAACAAATGGGTTGCAAAAAAACAATATTTGCCTGAATCCACATCAGTGCAGTGGAGGGTACATGGTAAAAGCCTTATCAGAACAAGCCGCGTGGGGCACAATGAAGCTGCTCTTTTATGATGGAGAAAATCACAGTCATACTTGCAGTGACCCAGTTTACTTTAACCAATTTAACCCGGAGCAGAAAGATTAAAAAAAGAGTGCTGTATGCCTTAATTATACACCAGTTTGGAGCCTGTTTTGTCTGTTATCTGAATGTACTACTTTTTCCCCAGGCAACATCTTCGTGGTGAGTCTGTCTGTGGCAGACCTGGTGGTGGCGCTCTACCCTTACCCTCTGGTCCTAACAGCCATCTTCCACAATGACTGGACCATGGGGGACCTGCACTGCCAGGCCAGTGGCTTCATCATGGGCCTGAGCGTCATCGGCTCCATCTTCAACATCACGGCCATCGCCATCAACCGCTACTGCTACATCTGCCACAGCCTGCACTACGACCGGCTGTACAGCCTGAGGAACACCTGCTGCTACCTGGGCCTCACCTGGCTGCTCACCGCCCTCGCCACCGTGCCCAACTTCTTTGTGGGCTCGCTGCAGTACGACCCCCGCATCTACTCCTGCACCTTCGCCCAGACAGTCAGCTCGTACTACACCATCTCGGTGGTAGTCATTCACTTCCTGATCCCGCTGCTGGTGGTGTCCTACTGCTACATGAGGATTTGGGTGCTGGTGATTCAAGTGAAGCATCGGGTGAAACCGGAGCAAAGGACCAAACTGAAACCGAGCGACGTGAGAAATTTCCTGACTATGTTCATGGTGTTTGTGTTGTTTGCAGTGTGCTGGGCTCCACTGAACCTCATAGGCCTGGCTGTAGCTATAAACCCCGTCAAAGTGGTACCGAACATACCCGAGTGGCTGTTTGTCACCAGCTACTTTATGGCGTACTTCAACAGCTGCCTCAACGCCATCATATACGGACTTCTAAACCAAAACTTCCGCAAAGAATACAAGACAATCCTCCTCGCTCTCTGCATCCCACGTTTGCTCCTAATGGAGACCTCCAGGTGCGCCACGGAGGGGCTGAAGAGCAAGCCCTCACCGGCTGTGACAAACAATAATGTAGCGGAGATAAATGTATGAAACACTGTTTGTTTCACTGGAAAACTGAGGTTTTCTCTGGCGCCTCATCGTGGATGTGTGATTCACTCCGTGCCTTTTTGCAAGATGTGTATCACTCTCCAGTTGTAAAAACGACACTGCTGCCGTCACGTTCCTTTTTAGTCATTTCACTCACTGTTCCCTCGTGTTTGGAGGAAAACAATCAAATGTAGCACTGGTGCATTGCACTCTATTTAAAGCCAGGCCAACTGGTTAACAGAATTTTGTGGGAGGAAAAAAAATCCACTGGACTCATTAGCATTCACCTAAATGCAGTTGGGCCTAGAAGGTAATGAGCATTGAAAATTGCTTTTCTAAAATCTCTAATGTAGTGAGTCGATACATATCGTATATAACCTTTGCTTTGTAGGAGAGACTTCACTTTTCAAGCCACATCTCAGCATGTGTATATGTGTGTGTGCACAAGACTGACTCACTGCCAACTGGCACGGATCGATTATGATAATGTCGACAACATAGTGAAAAGAAAATGAATGTATTTTCTATTCCCACTGTGTTTTCTGTGCTCTTAAAGGCAGCATTAATGATGAAAAAGTATGACGTTTGTTTGTTTTTACTTCAGTACTTCAACCAAAGGCTTTTTGTTCAACGTTCAGTTCAATTGGATTTTATTGACTGAGAATATTAAACTCGGTCTAGTCGCTTATCTGGAAACGCATTTTAGCTTCTACAAAAGCTATGCCGGAGTTTGTATGGCATTTTTCTTCCTGTGTGCGTGAGTACACGTCTCAGTCTCGTTCTCACTGAGAATGCAGGCTCTATTAATTCACCATCATGCTGTTTCACCCTTGGGCTTGTCTTCTGAGTGACGATGCTCTCCACCAACACACTGGGAAGACTGTGGAAGCTTTTCCTCTGGTTTTAATTCAAGAAAAACAACACATTTTATACAGGAATGTCAACATGTGCTGATGGGAAAGAAGAGTGATTTGTTATTTGCAAAATTGAGTTTTCTCACAATTCTTGTTGTCAAGAAAATCTTAAACCATCACATATTTCACTTTATTATACCTAAAAGTACAAAGCTCCACATGTCCCTTTTTGGACTTTGAATGATTTAGGAATTATAGAAATACCAAAAAGGGGAAGAACAGACCAGACGATAAACAAAGCTAGTTCTTGTTTATTAAATGCCTAAGGGACATGATTCGCATCAGGAGCCAGAGATGTAATTTCGTGATAGTGCAAGTGTGCCTGAGCACATGTCACCCTAGCCGAGATGAGCTCTGACAGCCTCCCAGCACAACTTCCACCCAGCAAACAAACTGTGAGCGGTTCACCTCACAGGGAGGCTCCAAGATGTCAGGGTGACACATTCTTGATATGGCACACTGTTACTGGAATATTAAAGACATAACGCGTTCCCAATGTCTAATTCAAAGGATTTTATAAACACCGCCTCATTTACATACAGGTCCACCTTCTGATTTTTGAATTCTGTTGCGCTTCGCTGCATCTATAGGCTTGGATAGCTTGATGCCTGGTGTCTGACTAAATTAAACTCTCCGCGGATGATTATGAGTGCGGGGACGGGAATCTGAAATCATGGTGTATCTTGGATCAGTACCAGGAGACACAAGCTGTTTCATATAGAGCCAGGTGCCGTCAAGTTGCAGAGCAGCAAAAAGGCACAAAACTGTTCAGTTGTGCAGGCTGTCTTACACGACAGTGTGACCGATGTGAAAGAAAGAAGTGGTCCACATGTCAGTGCAAGGTCAGCCACAGATGAGTGGCTAAAGGGGCTCCAGGGAAGATGACAGTGTCAGCTCTACCACACCACAGTCACAGACTAATGGTCATCCTTCTCCATTCTCCTCTCACCTCCTGCTCCTTATTCCGCCTTTTCCCTGCTCTTTAACCTGCATTTAATTATTCCTCTCGCCCCTACTCCACATTAGGAAAGTGCGCCTTGTTTGCTCTCTTTCTAAGATTATATGCACCCGTTCAGTATGAAGCCATAGCGCAAGGTGGGTCGCTCTCATTATCCTTGTTTTTGTGCAGGGAAATGACAAATACAATGCAACCAAGAAATAATCCATCAGTCCATTATCTCACCCAATTTATATCTTGTCTGTTTCACAGCTTTCCCCTGGAACCTCTCTGCAGAGAAAATCCAGAGCATATGGTTACACATTATAACCCTGCATCATTATTTACATTATTTCCTACGATGTTTTGATGAGCCAGGCTTGCTGTTTCACAATGCTAAGCTGCTGGTTGCACACTATCACACATACAGTACAAGATGTAACAGTCCAACTGAAGTGCACCTAGGCAAGAAAACAAAAGTCAAACTATTCCTGTATCTTGGAAATACAGATACAGAGTTCTAACTCCTACGTGGTAGCTTGCCTACTCTGGTTCAAATATTCATTTGTTCATGTCAGAGTGGGTATTTCACTTGCATGAAAATGTACAGATAGAAAATAATAGATGGCATTTGTAAACATATGGATGGGAAAGACTGTGACACAACTCACATTGCTCAGTAGATAAATCAAAAAACACAGCCCACAGACGAGGATGAATAGCTGAAATGACTGTTCTATCCACCCACACTGTCTGTCATTTTGCCTGTGATTTAATATGAAGGGCAGTAGCTTGTGGAGACATTTTTCTTTCGGTATATTCAAGGACAGCATGATCTATCCATGCTGCTCTACGCTGTAAGATCCATCATAACTCATGACTTTATTTTGCCAATTTCACGTATGTAGCGTGTGTGGCCGGGTTCTCCCTGACTTACAGCCTCTTTCTTGGAAGTGTTTACTCCTTTCCTGGTTTCTCTGTAACATCAGCTCCATTCCTTTCTGCTTTGGCTGTTACTTTGTCTCAAGTAGGCTTTCTACAGCCAAGTCACACCATAAATCCCTTTGTGCTGTCATGTACTAGGGATGTGTCAGAATTTAATTTCCTAAGCTATATCCCATCCCCCGTCATACATATATCAGATGAAAGTCAGGTAACCTTCCCTTCTCATTTTGTTTTTGGATATATATGAGTTTCTGTCTGTATCTGAGAGGCCTGATTTGCTCTTCGCTGCATTCACATGATAGCGATGAGAATTTATTGCCCAAACTGGATCACACGCAATGAGAGCAAGGCGTTGAAGTTGAATTTGTCTGAGGACATGAATCACGATACTCTGCTACTCCATCTGCAGCCACGATCGTGCTTATTTTCTTCTTCTTCTCGCTGGTATGTGAGCAGCGGAGGCCGGAAAGAAAACAATTCTCATTTGTGGGCGATGAGGATTATTTCCACAAAGGCAAAATGTTGCTGTTAATGTGGTTAAGGCAGAGTGGATGCAGAATGAGGCGTTTTACGGCCATGTCTTGATTTTTCTTTTTCATCTGCTGGTTGAAGCCAGACGTGATTCCCCGCGTTTCACAGAGGAATTTCTACAGCTCTTGCACATCATTTCATTTTACAGCAGTGGGGTCTCACGGTGGGTCTGCCGCCCCAATAGCAAATCTCCTAATGGATTTGTGCATTGGCTTCAGCATTGCCTGTCTTCTCATGCATATGATGTGTTCCTACATGTCCCAACGGGCTGAGTCTCACAATATTACCAAGAGGTTTTGGACGTGATGGCTCCCAGGAAGCCAATGAGAGCAGGAAATGGGGATGATGGTGATTATTTACATCCGATTTTTGGAATCAGTGGCTACATAGGGGATGATAGGGTGATTTCTGAAAGTTTATTTGTTCTAAAAAACATTTTGCTATTGTATTTGAAGACTGTATTTTGTTCGCATGCATGGGCAACATAGAGCCTCTGTGGGCTGTTGACCTTGACCTGCACGTAAAGTATCAGCTGTATGTAAGATAAAATTCATTTATTGATCGCACAGAGGGGACCGTTACAGCAGAGCAGATAACACGTGCATGTTACGCACAGTTTTAGTGCAGCAGATGCTGGAGTTGTACTAGTTTCAACTATTTTATATTCACGTCAGCTTCTAGAAGGCTACACTGGTTCACAACCTCGGGGTCGAGCCCCCTTCAAGGGGTCATGAGATTAACCTGGGGGCGGGGGGGTGGGGGTGTAAGAAGATTAAAATGGTGGGAGACAAGGTGAAAAAAAATTCTGCTGCATATGTTTGTATAAATTGTTTTATACAACTTTGCCTTTGTTACTGAAATATGAGATGCTTTTACCCTGTTGTGCCTTTAAATTTAAAATTAAACCATCTGAGAAATTTAGAGAGGAAATCTTATTGGCATTACACTTCGAGGTCACAAGCCAAACATTCAGGACGCCAATGGTCAGCTGCAGGAAAAGGAAGCATCTTGGGAAATAAGCTAATTCAGAGCTCTGCATAGCATTACATGAGAAACAGCAACTCTCAATGTCCAAAGGTTAACCTACTAGCACCCAGAAAGCCTGCTTATTAGCACATGGTGTCTTGTTCAACTATTTCTTTTTTAGGAGCAGTTACCTCCTGCTCTGCCTGCCAGCCTGGCACACAACCCTACTTAAGTTAGATTCACCGTGTTAATTATTGAACTTTCGCTTGAGGCTGGACGGCAGATTTTGTTACCTTTGGAAAGAGCTGGGCTGGCTGCTTCCCTCTGTTTCCAGTGTCACAGCACGAAAGCAAATAAATGTATATTGATTTCTTTTCTATATGATCTGAATTGTAGAGTTGAATTAAAGTTGTTTAAAATGACGTAGTGCTTGACTGTAACATTGTCCTCCAGTAGAGTAACTGAATAGGTGTACTTGGTTATTTTCCACTACCACAAGGTACTTGATGAATATAATATGGTCCCATTAGCAGTGAGTGACAAAGCTATAAATAGTTCAGTTATTTTTAAGGTCTCATTTTATGCATACTCTCATTTCAAGTGGAAAGTTCATTGACAGTAATCGTTCCCTGTTGCAACACTTTTCGTGAAGGACACTGTGTTGCTCTGATCAAAACAACAGGTGTGGAGAGTGGGGAGCCTCATGTTTGACATGGAGTACTGGTGACACAAGGAATGCAAAAGGCATAGCTATGGGAGCCCAGACAGAGAGATCCATGGGAACTACTTCCAAAAGGTCAGAGGTCGGGATCCAGGAGGAGGGAGAATCTAATATTGAACTAGTGGTGCATGACCTCTCGACCAGATCTACACTGTTGTTCCGCTGAGAACATGACTTTTATCAAACTTCAATTTTAGACATGGTTGTTTTGTTGAAATCTATAATCCCACCATAACGGGGTGAACATGTGCAGCCAGTTATTGCACTGGCTCATCCTCAGTGGTTAATGCTCTATTCCCAAAGCTCACTGCAATAAAGCATCTAATTAATTTTTAGTTTTGCATCTGTTCCCAGAGAAAATAAAGTGTAGTGTATATACCAGTGTAATGGGAGGATGTAATTTTGCTCTGGAATAATTACTGATGACCTGTTTATGAAAAAGGGTCACTGTTTGTTTTATCAGCATTGTTCGCTCTAATGATTAGCCTGAGATGTTTTCCTGTACACTGCGTAAAAGGTTTGTTATTACTTGCGTGATGATTAGATTTTAAAGTTTAACGTAGATGTAATGTGCCTCGGCTCCTATGCACAATGGTAATTGTGATCAGTAGCTTGTTTTAAGGACAGCTGCAATACGTTATCGTTTGCAAAATATTGCAGAATGCAAAGGCAGGCCCTTAAAATCAACATCTAATTGCATGTATTTACTTCATATGAATCAATCTAGTTAGATTGCTTTTGTCGTTTATTAAGCTTTAGGATAAAAGATTTATCAGCAAAGCCTATTAAGGACCATTAGACCGGGGGCCTAATATTGTATATAGACTGTGTCTCTAAAGTGTAACACTAACAGAGATATTATCATCGTTACGTCTTCATATGGTTCTGATGAGCGAAAAGCAACACAAGTGTGTAAAATAAAGTTTGTGTTAAGGCCAGATGAAACTAAAGGTAACACACGTACTCATATTTGACAGCTTTATTCGGTTCATATCACAATTGTGAATATATTTGAACCATGTTTCAGCCTGTCAAGTCAACACAGAGTCCTGTGCACACGTGACCTGTGTTGAAGCCAGGGAGGATTTAAGAGACGCTGTACTGAAACCTCTCGTCTGTGTTTTCTGTCTGTCTTCAAAGTGCATCATTGAACAAAACAAAAAGGGCAGAAAATAATTTTTAAAATTGCTCCCAGAGGTTCATCCAGAAACAGATTTGAGAATAATATGATTCAGCACGACAACCCTCTGCCCCTACAGAGTCGGTGACGTCTTGGGCTTTTGTTGGGGTAACTACTCGGGAGTGAAATTGCCACGGAAAGTAAAAATGATTATTTTGAGCACACATCACTGAATTGTTCTTAGTGGTTCTGTCTGGTCCCTTCTGAGAGTCTTTTCACATGGAATATGCTTCAGGGGAACCTGCTGAGTGTGGAACCGGTGAGAACAAAGGCAACTGGAGCAGAAAGCGCTGCTCCTTGACACTCAGCCAAGGAGAAACACAGTCTCTGCTTGACACCAAATGTATATAGTCAGCACGAAATGGTCTGAATGGCTCTCTGTTACATCCGCAATTAAACAAGAAATAGTCTATAGTCTTTAATTATTCAGGATGCTTGGGTGCTCAAGCACATACTGTACATGTGATTTGTGCAAGTACAGCCAGAGGGGACACAGGGGTTATGTTATGTCATTTCTTTTTTCTTTTTTTCCTTTTTTTTTTTTTTTTTACCAAAGATGCAATTCACTTAAGACTGAAATAAATGATGCTTGAATAATGAACTCACATATTCAGCTCCTATTTTTGCTTCTATTTTTAGAGCCCGGTTGTGGGGATACAAGAAATTGGACAGTGGTGTCAGGATATGAATAGGCAATGCTAAATCATTTTTATTTAATGTGCAGAAGAATATGTTTTAAGTGCTTACAGAGCTCATTAGTATTGTTTTGACTCCAAAGACATGGGTCAAAAGCATTACACTTATACACATCCTGATTCCATACGTCGAATCATACATTACTAATCATCTTCATACATTGTTGACTACTAGAAATATAAAATATCAGATAGCCTCTGCCTTAACTACTGCAGAAAATCTGCAACTCTTTATTTGAGTCTACACCGGCTCAAACACACAGACACGCTTTGGAGCATGATTTCATGATTTTGCTCAGATAGCATGTTTTCAGTGGCAGTTATTTCATCTATCCATCATGTTATCCATTTTGTACCCGATGGTGTTAAAAGAGACTGCTGGCGCTTATCCACACACGTAAAAGCAGTGAATCCACCGTAGCCAAATCTCTTGTCCATTGCAGAGCACACACACCATTCACTCTCACACAGAAAACTAGGGGTAATTTAGTCTGCAATGACCCAAACATGCATGTTTCTTTGTTTTACTATGGGAGGAAACTGGAGCATCCAGAGAAAAATTAGTAAGTTGGGAAACATAGGGGTAACATGAAATCTCTACACAGTACAGCTAATACTGGGATAAGAATCAGCAACCTTCTTGTTTTGAGACAACACTGGCTTTGCTGAGCCACCATGTGGCTCTCAAAAATGTATGTAAATACAAGAATAAAGCCTCTGTTTTAAGTACTGTCTGCAATATGCTTATACAACATACACACAAACACGTGATTTATTTATTTGACAACCTATTTGGCAAATTAAAACAAAATATGATGATAAAATGATGAGACAAGACAAGTACTTTTATTTGTCCCTGAAGGGAACTTAATCTGTCCAGCAGCCAAAGTCGTATAAAAGAACATCACATTCACAATAAACAGCCATCCACACAGAGTTCTCACAGGGTTTTCACAGTAAATAGTAGATAATAAATAGTTACAGTTAACAATAAGTAAATTAAACTATAATAAGCACAGTAATATCAAGTCATAATAGTTAAGGTGAGTAACAGTTAAGACAAGAAAAAAGAGAAGGGCAGAATAATAATATCATTGTGCCACATAATTGAAGTTGAATTGTATATCCTAAAAATGACAATGAATTTAAAAAACGAGAGTGTAAAATAAAAGCCTACACAGCAGGCTTTGAGCCTTATGATATAATCTCGCGAGAATGGTTGGATCGAAGTCGCGTCACATGACGGTCCCATGATCTGATGCGGAAGAAGCAGCAGCTTTTTAGCAGCGACAGCAGAGCCCTGCTTAGGGACAAAACTCCAACCTCATCGTCTCCATTAGTCTCTTTTACGCCCCCAACTCAGCGCAGCAATGGACGGATCTGTGAAATCCTCCCTGGACGCAGCAGGCGGACCTCCTTCGTATTACAGAGGGTAAAAAAAACAACATTTGAGTAAACAGCTAACACCAGCTAGCTGCACGACCTCAAATACACTCCGCTTACCCTGCGCAGCTTTACTCCTAACATGTGCCGCATTTCTCAGAAATGCTCTAGTCCCTGTGGTTTAATCTCGGAAGCTATCTTTAATCATTGCCAGGGGACTCCACCACATCAGTAGCTGCATGTTGACAGAGCCGTAGCTCCCTCACAGTGAACTCAGTGTGTGCCCTGCTATCTCTCACACCCCCCCTCCTCCACCTCTCCTCCGCAGCAATGAGAGCTCCCTGGTGTCAGCCCTCAAGACACTGCTCTTCTTCACCATCCTGATGGTCACGCTGCCCATAGGGCTCTACTTTGCATCCAAGGCCTACATCTTCGAGGGTAAGGCCTTCCATCATCAAGTGTAGACGTTTGTGATGCACCTGATCACCTGTTTGGAGACCTATAGGTTCAGATATGGACAGTAGTGTTATGTATAGATCATAAGGAGCATCTTGGGATTAGTTATTCTTGCTGAGAGGTGGCAGCACTATTTTTTCCGAGCCACAGAAAACACAATTGTGGTATAAATGGGGAAACTTTAAACTTGCACAGAGTAAAAAGCCAAAGGACAAAATTGCATTGAGATTGAAAAACAGTCATTTTGACATGTAATGGTAATTCATCCCAGACTTTGGGGCCTGCTTTTTAAAGTGCCTGGTTTCACTTGTGCTTCAGCCTTGATCTTGGCACAGTTAAAAACAGCTGTTGCATGATGTTCAGAAAGATGGAGGGCCCAGCCCCTGTAAGGGCTTAGCGATTTTTATAGAATAAAAGATGCCTTTAATTGTTTGGGAAAAATGGGGAAATTTCTCATCATTGTTACTGAAGCTTAATTCTCAGGTGCTGGAAAGGGAGCAAATATTGATGTGAAACACAACAGCGTGTATACACATGCTTAGAACCTGTTACAACCTGGCATGCACTGGTCTGTGAATACCCCACTCATCTCATCTGTGTAGGGACTGAGTTTGTACACATAAGCTTGGTCCAGCCTCAATGCTGTATTCCCAACAAGAATGGCTACTATGAGTGACAGCTTAGCTGCTCGGTTTCAGCATTTACACTCTGTTTGGTTTGTCTTGGCTCCTCCCAGCCTCCCTCGTCTTTGCCAGATTGTTGGTTTTCCAGGAATTTAGTTTGGGGAGGAGACGGGGCAGAGCCAGGATAGTGACTCCCAGAGCCAAATGAGCTTCACAACATAAACTAGTGGGCGACACCACAGAAACCACATGCATGTGTCAGGCACTCTATGACTTATTCATAAGACATTAACATATTGTTTTGTTTGTTTGTTTGTTTGTGTTGATGCAGGCTTAACACTTTAAGCATCGAAGCGATTTTGTATGTGATCACCCCCCCCATATTCAATAAACAGGATCCAATGTGTTGTGCTAAATTTCAAAATTGATTGACTGCAATCCTTTTTCACATCTGCTGGTTTGCAGAAAGCCTGTAAGTCATGTATATTTCCACACGAGCGGATAAATCAAGTCTTGTTTTGTCCAAACAAAAGTCCTACACATTGGTTTGTAATATTGAATATAATAACTTCAAGCCATCAATCTGCTGTCAACCAGTTCTTCCTTATCTTGAAATTGTTACTGCCTTTCCTGAATGATCAGAAACGTACTCGCAATGAAGTGTCGGCTTTGAAAATCATGCATGGCCTGCTGTCTGCGCGGCTGACTCTCCTCTCCCTCTTCCAGGTTCGATGAAGATGTCGAGCTCCGACAGCTACTTCTACGCGGCCATCGTAGCGGTGCTGACGGTGCACGTGGTTTTGGCTTTGTTTGTTTACGTGGCCTGGAATGAAGGCGCGCCTAAAGGGAAGGGCAAAGATGACTAAGGCATGTCCCCCCCCCCCACCCCCCACCCCCCTCTCAGCTCGGGAGACCGCGGGAGGCTTTCAGGCACGGGCACGGATCCACAGGCCCAACCCCGGCACCATGGGGTCCGACACCAAACACAGCTCCATCCACCACGCAGGCCGCTCGGGGATCTGGTTTGCGCTTCAGCTCTAACCTGAGGTTAAAGCTAGAAACTGTTTTATTATTCCCAGGCCTCCCTGTGGCGGTATGCCGGGTGTGTCTTTTCGCCAGCCTCAGCAGGCCCACTGTTTAACTTTTTGTTCTCTGATAATGTTACTTTTGTTGACAAAGGACGGCCCCCATTTTTTTAAGAGGCTTTGTTATAAGCTGCCATTTGGCAAAGTGCTCTAAGTCCTTTCACAGTTAAGAGTTTGTCTTGTTGGGAAACCTCTCGGGATTTGGATACTGTGTGGCGCATACACACACACACACATATACACACACATATACACACGCTTGGAATGTGTATGAAGGATTCGATTCCAAAATGCTCTCCCTCCATTGTGTGCGTGCTACTGAAATGATAATTCTGTCCTCAGATTTCACTTATTCTCTGCAAAGCGTTACACACGACTCGTCAGTCCAGACCCGCATTGTGCTCGACTTTCATGCTCTAGTTATGGATCAAAGTGTTTGTGATGTCTTGTCCTGAAACGATCACCTTGATTGTCCCCGTGTGCAAGTGTCTGTCCCTCTGTTTTTAAGTGTTTGTGGACTGTGATGCAGCGAACCTTTGGAACTTTCAGCCAGGACTCTAATGCAAGATCCTAATTGTATTTAAAGAATGTTTTGTACTGATGATGTTTGACGTGAGGATGTAGGTGTATCGTATGTAAATCGTGACGCAGATGAGAGCGCTGACTTGTCTGAATAAACTAGAGAAGTGGTGACTTTTTAGTTGCTTTCCAAATCCTCTCCCTCTGGTGTTCAGTCTGCCTTTATCCCCAGATGGTGCAGAATTCCTCGCTTCCGATGTGTCCTATAAGCAAAGACACGAGTGACCCGCGCACACAGAGGCCTCATTGTGCAGCTTATGCATTTATTTATTTATTTCTGAATCTCAGGCAATCTTATGATGGAAGGTCCTGAGGTTTCTTATCTTTGACAAGATGCAGCAATAAAATATATGATGGACATTACGTAAGTGTGTGCAAAGATGCTTTATCTCTCAGAGGGCTGTGACATCCACCTACCATCTGCTGTTGGAGTTATACACCCGGTGATATGCATTTGAGGGATTTTTACTTCTGCAAAGACTTTGTTACTGAGCTTAATGAGCTTAGTCTTATTTCTGCGATAGATCTGAGCCGGAGTAAAGCTGCATGTGTGTATTGTGTGACTGTCTCTGTCAAAGGTCTGTTATCCCTTTAATCCCAGGGGCAGATTCGAGCATCCGAACAGTCGCAAGCATGACACACTGAAGTCTGCAGGGAAAATTAGTACAATTGATTTCCTTCTTTATCCTCCCAGATAGAATCCACCTGAAGGCCTTTTGTTGTTATTTCGCTGCTTCATGTGCACAGAAAACAGAATCAGCCTCTGATGTTTCCCTGGCCTGTCCCTTTATCGTGTAAAGAATCAATCATGTGGCTTCCTCCACTCTGCTGAGACAACAGTTCATGAAACGCCATCCGCACGTCTGCAGAGTGTCTCGGCTGTCACATGGTGGCAGCAAACAGTCAGCCTGTCTCCGCAGACAACACAACATGGAAGCCCGGGCCAGAAGTGACAGATGCCAAACCGTAATGACGTTTTCTGCCTCACAAACCATGTCAGCAGCTGATTCCTGCTCATTTTGAGAGCATTTTTTTTCCCCTTTTTTTTTTTTTTTTTTTTTTTCCCTATAGCACTCTGGTGCAGCTCCCACACTGTGTGTTCTGCACTCCGGTTGGCGTCGGCGCTGCATGCTCCGCGTTGAGCTTAACAAGGCTGGTGTCGGTGATGAGGTGACAGGCCTGCAAGCAATCAGACCGATCCAGTCAGCAAACATCAGAAGCCTCGTTTTCCCGTCGGCAGATATTTCACAAGCTCTGCCCCCACGGCAACGCAAAGTTGGTGCAAGGGCAGCCTCTGCCTGTGGCTCTTTTTTTGTGTGTGTTGTTTTTCCCATTTATCGCACATTAGCAGGTTTGGGTGCATTGTGTCAGTGTGATGAGAAACAGGCCAGGGAGCGGGGAACACTTCCCTGAGCCAGGCAGCGGGTGTATCAACGACCAGACTGCTCGTTGCTCTTACTCGGTGTGTCCCGTCCGTGCCGAGACGCATCCAAACGCACCGAGCCTCTCCCAGCGCGTTCCGGCCCGCTGCTCGTTCACATCCCAACACGAGGCAAAATGAAAAGCGAAGGGGCGTCGCGGAACACAAGGTGTCTGCGGGACCTGTGTTGCCTGTGCCCAGCAGATGGCATGCCAGACAGACGCGTCCCCGGGATGAGCAGCACCGTGTCAGCGTTGGAGTGGAAGTGAAGGGAGAGGGCAGTAGAGTACTGTGCAACGGCTGCTGGGGAAAGACTAGGCACCGCCGCGGGGAACAAACACAATAAAGTGATCGAATAACTCATCTGGACACGTAAAATTATATCCGCCATTAGACATAACCAAAGCAGCAATTTATTGTCCTGGTCTGGCGTTATTTCCCATGGAGCTCGGCTCAGGTGCTCCCGAGAAGAGGCGCCAGCCGCGAGGAAACAGAATAACTGAGGTATTATTATTTCATCAAATTATTACTTATTTATCCCAAACATGTGAAATATTTATTCTACAGGAAATAAAGGTTTAAAAATATAGTGTATAATTACTGCGGCGTTTTTTTAGGAAGACCTGCACAGATTAAAAAGATGCCATGTCGTGCCTGTGTGGATCATTCAAAAATATTACTTTCTTCATAAATTACATCTTTAGATCATCTTTGCATCATCTCAGAGGCCCTTGAGTATTATTTTATTGTGTTGTTTTCTTTCTTTTGTTTTATTGTTTTGACCACAACTTACTGAGTTTAGCTGCTGAACAACACATGCTTCTTTAGTGCAGCATACCATTATACTGTCCGTTCTTCATCGGGCTGAAAGGAGATGGCCATTGAGCCTCTCAAAGCACGATCACATTTGCTCACAGCGTCCCTTTGTCACCACTGCACGGCGAATGGGTGGCATTCAAATACTTGCAGCACTTTCTCCTTCATTAATTTTTAGTAGTAGCACACGTGTGCAGGGGAGGGAGAGCCGGGCCCTGCTTCTCTTTTACAGCCAGAAATGTCTGAAAATGTAAAAGTGTCACGTAATTAGAGATGTGGCAGCCCCTGCTTCAAAAAACACTTCATGACTGGAAAAACCCTGAGAAAGAATAAAAAGAAGATGCACTTTGTTATGTTTACCACAATGTCTAGAAGATGTGATGTATTATTTTACTGCGCTATTAAAGCTTTGGCATGCCCTGATTATTGACATTAAAATGGGGAGTTGCACAGATGAGTTCTTACAGCAGCTTGGCTCAATTTCAGCACTTTACTTTCTACCTTTACTCCATGTCATCCCCTGCCTTCTGTTCAGCTGTCGCAGTCTAATGTGAGTCGGCCAAGGGGGGCGATCCGAAGAAAATATTAATAACCTCCCGGTTCTGTTTTTAACATGTGAATCGTGTTCGGCGCTGTATCGTCACCAGCGTACCGGGCGATTGCGCATCCGCCGGTTTCCCTTGCAGAGCTGCGAAATATAAAAAGCTCCCATTTATCAAAGTCATGGCAGGAAAAAGAAGCTGCTGCACATCACCTGCCAGTGGCAGTAACCTGTAGTGATTCTGTGTGATGCAGTCAGATGGAAAGGTTTAGATCAGGTATGCCAGTCTGATATTTATGCTCTTGTAATAGATGTAACTTTTATAGCTGTATGAAATTTATTGAAACATGCTCACTACTGTACCTCCCAAAAATGTGCTGCCCTGTATCTGTTCCAATGCCCCGGCCCTCTGATGCAGCTCCGTTGTGAAATGTTGGCCTTACACTAAAAGGATTTCATTTCAAAGTGCTGGATGTCCGTCTCCAGTCATAACTCATATCTATTTATCTGTCGGGGATTCTAAAATATATATACACTGGAACCCTTTCGATCACTGTATCATATTTTAGGATGATGTATGTCTGAAAATATCTTTTAGCAACCTTCATGTTTTATATTCATTGGTAAAAGTAGATGTGACATTTTTTCAGAATCAGAGACTATTCTGGTTCGCTTACTGATTTATGGAGCTATACATTACAAATAACACTCCTGGCTGTTGCGTGAGGGAGATCTAAAACATATTGTTTCTGGCACAGCAGCACGCTAAGGGAAGGGAGAGTATGCCCAGACTGCACTCAGTCATGTCCAAACACATCAAGAAACTACGGTTTCAGAAATTGTACTCTTTTGTTTTTAATACATTTAAGTAGAGAGTCTATTTGTTCGTCCCGCGACCTGTCAGACGCAGACAGAAAATCGCGAGCGTTCCAGCCCAAAGGCATGAGAGCGCTTCCTCGTCGCGAACATACTGTCGTTTCTTTCAAGGTTGCCATACCAGAGGTTCCTGTGTGCTGCGCTTTCCTGGCAGCGACCGGTGCAAGAAGTGCATGCGAGGGACATGCAGACGGCAGAGATTTCACACATGACGTGTTTATTCCCGCTCGAGCATGTCCGTTCTTAACGGGTGGAAACGTTGGGACTGCTGTGTGGCTACACGGGTGAGCCTGAGGTGTCGGCAGAGCTACTCTTATACGTCGGAGCTGCTGCGTATACAAGGTGAATGTCACATCAGTTGTCATTCGTACTCCTCGGCCCATCTTCATTTATTCGTCTCAGGAATATGAACAGTTGCGACATGTGTTTCAGCGAAACAGTTCCCCCCTTTACCCTGACAAAGACTTGAGGTCATAAATTCTAAGGTTGCAAATTTAAGACAGATTTATTTCCAGCAGTTTTACAAATATGGTTGTCACCAAGTGCTTTACAGAAAACAAACGACACAAACACAGATAAACAAGGATAAACAAAACAATGTGCTTATAATTATGTACTTGCTGGCTGTCACAATAAAAAGAGAGAATACAAATGTGGGAACTCCTGAGACCAGTGCAATTTCTTTTGAGGCGCGTCCTGGAATTACGTACAGTATTTCCAGAGTCCAATGTGTTGTCAGGTATTGCACAACTTTTCACTTCAAGTCTGAGCAAGTGAACTATGCTAGATGGTGACCTCAGAGCAGTTAAAGGAAGTTAAATTTGACTATTCGCCCTATCTGATTTCCTTAAATGAGGTCAGGTCGGCGCTGAACAAGTTCCTGCCCTGGATTCTGTTCCCAAAGTTTGAGCAACTTTATCCACCGAGTTGCATTTTTGACTTCATTCACATTCATCACATGCTGAAAAGAAAACCTGAGCAGATCCTTTTGATGATTTTGTTAGACTCTTGGTGATGATAGCGAATGGTGGAAAGTTTGATAGCAAACAAATATTAATGATAAAACAAAACAAAACTGGCCGAAAAATATGGCGCTGCCACAATTGGTGTACCATATACCATTGACTTTGCTGTCTAATGTGAAATCCAGGTAAGTCTTTCAAAAGTTTAAGAAGTCCTCGGCAATGGGACATCTTAATGAGGCCTAAATTCATAAGAAATGTGATATTTGACCCAGATCAGTCTTAACACATTACCGTACAATTGCAGCATCTCTGTGTCCCTTTCGAGCTGGAATGAGTCAGACCTGTGCCGCGTTACAGAGGGGCTGTTCAGTGCAGCATGCAAAAATGCCTCCAAACAACATATGCTCCCCTCAAAGCAAATTTAAGACCCCTCAGAGAAACAGGAACCTCCTCAGATCTTCAGATCGTCTATTCTAGTCTTGTTGTTGCTGTGTTTGGCAGAGCGGCCCGGCCTGGCCTGCGTAGGTGACCCAGGGGCAGATCCTGCTCCCTTCTTGCCTTTCAGGTCGCATTCCTCTGGCTTGCTGCTGCTCCTCTCCACCGCCAAGTTGTCCTTATTCTGTTTGTATGCCGCCTTGCTGTGGTATGGGTGGAAGGATGAGTCCGTGCCGTCGGACAGAGGGGAGAGGTTGTAGCTGGGCACCGGCGGGTAGGTCGGCTGAACCTGGTGGAAGTAGTCGCCATAACCGGGCGCAAAGGGCACAGAGGTCTCGCTGGGCACCTTGTGGATGGCCTCAGCGGACTGCTGCTGCCTCTTGAAGGTGAGGCCCTGGCGGCACTTGGTGAAGCCCAGGTGGTAGATCTCTACGAGGTTGAGGAGCAGGGAGACGCTGGCGACCCCCAGCATGAAGATGATGAAGATGGTTTTCTCCGTGGGACGGGATATGTAGCAGTTCACCACGTTGGGACAGGGCGGTCTGTTGCATGTGTACATGGGCTTCAGCTCAAAGCCGTAGAGGAGGTACTGCGCCACGATGAAGCCCACCTCAAACAGAGTCTTAAAGATCACATTAAAGACATACGTGCGCAGGAGCTCTCCCTGCAGGCGCACGCGGCCCTTATCGTCCCTCACCAGGGCTTTTTTGTGCTTCGTGTCCACAATGAGAGCCTGTTTGTCTGGGTGCAGCGCGTGCTCCCGCTCCTTCTCTCTCTGCTTGTCCTCCATCCGCACCAGATGGAGGATGTGGCCCAGGTAGATCAGTGTCGGCGTGGACACAAATATAATCTGCAGAACCCAAAATCTGACGTGGGAGATGGGGAAAGTGATGTCGTAGCAGACGTTCTCGCAACCGGGCTGCTTGGTGTCACAGGTGAAGCCCGACTGCTCGTCGCCCCACACCTTCTCCGTAGCGGCGCTCAGGATCAGGATGCGGAAGATGAACAGCACGGTGAGCCACACCTTCCCCACCACAGTGGAGTGCTCCTGGGCTTTTTCCAGAAGCTTTCCCAGCAGGTTCCAGTCCCCCATGGCTGTGGCAGCTCAGATCTGGGACTGGAGGCACAACAACAACAACAAAGCAGCTGATTGGTGGCTCCCATAAACATGAAGCAAATGCATAAAATGACTAAATGACAAAGGAATATGTAGAGATTAAAGTAAGCTTTGGTGTTCAGAGTCTTACCAGGTTCAGTAGGGTCTCCTGGGAGCTGAGCTGCTAACTGAGTGTGTGAATGCTGGACTCTGCTGCTGTGCAGGTAGTGGCCCTCTCCATGTGGATGCAGACAGGATTATATTTACTTTAGGAGGGTATATATTTGGCAAGTGTGGACAGGAGGGAAGGCAGGTTGCAGTCATGGTCCTGCAGTTCTTGGCCTCCATGGCCTGCAACATGATCTACACAGGGTGAAATCAAACACCGGGATGAAGTGGTGGAAGTGTGAATTAGTAACAGTTGAGTAATACCTGAGCTGCCACCACCGTGATAAATATATTCTACTCATGGCAGACTGTACTGTACAGTAGCTGCTGAAATGTGCCAGGTGAAGTTATATTACAGGAGCAACCAGTGAGAAAACAAACAGGTCTAGAGTTAAACAAGTAGGCTTTTGACAGTTGATTACTCAGCCTTTGCACTGTTATCTAAGGCAGAACTAATGGGAGGAATATTATCCACCAAAACCACCGCTGGGTTTCTCAAGGCTGGACTCCCGTGCCTTCACACAATCTTCCCAGTCTGTAAACAAAACGGCAGCCTTTGCCTATACAGCCTGTGCCTACACTATCTCATCCAAGGTGTAAGTCTAAATTTAACTCCCAAAGCGCTTCTGTCCACAAATCTTCAAATTCACACATGAATTCGCACAAAACAAGTCGCATTAAAACTAACCTGGTCATTAGGTCCATCCCTGGCGGCGAAGCCCTGCACGTCTGTGAGGGTCCATGAGGCTGCCCCGACAGGCCTCAGTGCAGAGCTGATCTCCGGCCCCCAGCGATGCCCTTGAATGGACAGGAAAAGTGGACTCCCGCTCTCCACCACCTCTGTTCCACACCAACAGAGCCACTGGCTCCGGCTTCTCTTTCCAACTGCTGCCCAGACAGGAGTCAGGGCCCAGGCCCCGGGGTCTGCTACTGACCACCACAACACACACAACCTGCTGGACACATTCTCAACCATGTCCTCCTTCACCCCTCCTCCCCTGCCCGCCCCCTTCGCCCCTCCATGGTTAAATTTGGCACAGTGTACACTCTCTAATGTAAACTATTAAAGCCCCTCCACTCGCCTGTTACAGTGAGTGACACGGCAGCTGGCCAATGGTGTTGCCTGCTAAGTCTGTCTGGCCACAAGTGCTTCTGGACCCTAAATATAGCATGAGGGTCTCTCCTATCATGGGGAGGGAGGAGGAGGAGGGGAGGGGGACATGATTTGGAGATGAGTAGCCGCTTGCATCCACTAGTTTCAAATCACGGTGACAGGCAGGAAAAGAGTCAGAGAAAAGTTTCAGTTGCAATGTATCTGGAAAGAGACTGAGAAGAGATTAGCATAAAAATGAAAAACATCATGTACTTATGTTTTTCCCTTGCTCTGAAAGAAACCAACGCAATGGAAATCTGCATGTTTGCCAGATAACTTTAAATTATGGCAAATTAACAGTTTATTTCTTTATATTACATAATGTACACAGACAGTTATACTTCATATTATATACAGTATTAACTGGATTGCTTACCTCATTGTAAATTGATATATGCATGTATGTATGTACATTTAGGTAGAAATGTCAACATCTGGGTTTTTGTTTGCATTGCATTATGAACAACTATAACAGAACAGTTGTATAAACAGATACCAGCGTATGGAGCATTACATTTCAGGATCAAAGAGATGCTGACTAATATACTATGCAGGGTAACCATCGAGGAGAGGAAGCGCAACACTGTCAGACAGTGACAAGTCTGTATTAAAAAAGCGGGTCAACCTCAAACTTTTTTTTTTGCAACAACCAAAAAAATTAATAAAAATGAAAGTCAGATAAATGAAAGTCAAAGTGAAAAATATTAAAAACCTAAGACCAGAAGACATATGAGAAGCAGGGACTCACCAGATCCTGAAAGTGACCCAGCAGGCAGGTAAAGAAGTAGGAAGATTGAATTAGTATAATTTCGATGTTTGGTCTATTGAATATCATGCGGCCTCTCCTTCAGTTCCTCCGTTTTGTTTTTTTTTTAGCAATTTCCAGAACTTTGAAATGCTTGTGGTCTGTGTGCACCCATCTGAAGGCCCTGCTGAGATAGCACATGTTGGTAATTATAGTTTACAATGGTGGACTGTGGAAAATTGCTTTCAAATTGCATTTTTTTAATCATTCTAGGAAGGGCAATGTCCACTGACAGTTTTCCATATCAAGATGTTATTTTGGAATTTTCTTGGTTTTCTTGCACCAACTATTCTAATATTTCCACAGCAGTGTGCCAAGTTACATAATAGTTAAGGCTGTCTGCACAAAGTTTAGCAAAATCAAATAATGAAATCTCTCTAATAAAGTCAAGCATATTATTACTGTCTGAACAGGCTGTTACTGATATTTAATGGATTTCACTCATATAAATGCCTCTTTCCTACATGACCAAGGCTTGCCTCCCACTGGAATTTAATATCAACAGTTTTGATGTAAATAAAAGTTCTTGTTCTATCCAGCATTTCAATCTCAATGATACAAGGACCATACCAGTAACATAGCACACCACACAAATTTCCTGCCACCTGGATTCATACATAATGTGAATGACTTGGACACCAAAGGTTGCAAGTTTCTGATCTTTGCTTACATGCTGTCCAGTCGGCTCTCTGCTTTACTTTACTTGTACAGCTCAGAAATCAATTTTGGCATGTTACTCAACTATCGCAGAAACACTTTTGTTGTACTAAATATATGTATTAATAGAGCTCTTCTTCAGACAGATGCCTTGTATGACTTCTAAATACAACCCAACTGATTACAGAGAAGTTGGGACACTGTGTAAAATAAAATAGAAACAGATGCACTCATCTGGAAACCGACTATATATTCGTTCACCAGTCACAGGTTTGACAGTGCTGGGCTTAATACCTTATCATTGTATTCTCAATTCTTATGAATGAATCGCTTTACCTGAAAGACGGTCCTAAAAAGCGTTTTTGGAGCATCACACAACTTTCGCTACACGTGTTCCAACTTGTCTGAAACATGTTGCTAGCATCACATTCAGAATAAGTATTTTTAAACAGGAATGAAGCTCATGAGTGGTTAATATTAAGCAAAATGTATGATTTAGCAGCACATTACCCTCTGTTTAACAGTTTTTCTTGCAGTGTCCAATTTCCTTGTCATCAGAAGCTGAAGTTAATTTTTAAAGCTCAAGAAACTATACTTAAAAAAAAGTGTTCAAAATTAACCACTGAAATGTAACAAATGTATCAGACCAACATGGGTTATAAACTGGGGTATGGTCCTTAAACCCTCATGTTTGGCTCCAAATAATCATGATGAGCACCAATGTCAGCTAGTGTCCGTAAAACTGATAAAGAAAAAACAAAGGAATTGGTAATTGACTGGATGGAAGTGTCAAGGTGCTATAGTATATCGGATGTTACATTAAAGCAAAGCAACATGCTCCATGGATGTGCGCAATCACGGCTGATTAGTTTAAGGGGCAGCGGGAGAGTCTCAGAAAGCAGAACACCTTTCGCCCTTCTCAGGTGGGCTCTTTTTGGTCACAGTAAACTTAGCCTTGAGGGAGTGGTCTGCGATCAGCTGATTGATTTCATTCTGCCTGTACGATGACAATCTGTGACTTATCCAAGCGGCCTTGGACTCGTCCTCAGAGCCATGGCAGTAACGCTTGCAGGCCCTGCCTATGAGGTACACCACCTCGGCCAGGTTGAGCAGCACACACACCGCCGACACAGCCAGCATGAACACAGTGAATATGGTCTTTTCCGTCGGCCTGGACACAAAGCAGTCCACGGTGTTGGGACACGGGTACGAGTCACACTTCACCAAACGCACCATCTTAAAGTCGGGATAGATCAAGTAGAAGATGTAGAGAAACACCACTTCCAAGATGATTCTGAAGACGATGCTGATCATGTAAGTCCACCACAGTGCTCCGGTGATCTGAAACTTCTGGTTCTTGATGTGCTCCAGCTCCTTGGGGCTGCCACGGCCCGTCCTCTTCAGGATCTTCTTGTCGATGTGGCGTCGGTGGGCCACATGCATGGCCACCAGCAGGGCGGGGGTGGACACCAGGATCAGCTGCAGCGCCCACAGGCGGATGTGCGAGATGGGGAAGAACTGGTCGTAGCAGACGCTGTTGCAGCCGGGCTGCTGGGTGTTGCAGGTGAAGCCGGACTTCTCATCTCCCCAGACACTCTCGGCGGCAACCACCAGGACCAGGATACGAAAGATGAAGATGACGGACAGCCAAACGCGTCCGATGCCGGTAGAGTGCCTGTTTACGCCGCTGATCACGGCATAAAAGGATCCCCAGTTCATTTTCGACTCCAGGTCTGGAAAGATCAAGATCACACGTCAGTTAAGGCTGTAGCTCGGTTTCAACCACACCTTCATGATAACTCTAACAACACTATCTTCAAGAAAATGAAAAGGTGAAAATGAAAATCTGAAAAGCTCCCATTTAAGCCAATGTAGCCCTACCGGGTTCCACTGCTATCGCTGTTGACTAGTAAGTAGTAAACAGGCAAAACTAGCATGAGTAGTTTTAGAGGTTTACCAGGCTCAGCCGGCGGTGCAAGCGGCGTAAGTAGCACCAGGTCCAAACATGACCATCTTGATGTGTGGCCTGAGCGTCAAGCTGGACTGGCCGAGTTAGGATCGACGAAAAAGAATTGTCAAGATGCGCGCTGGCCGTATAAAAGCAGGGGTGATGGCCTAACAGCGTGCGGCGTCACGCAACGCAACCGGACAAAGCCAATTGCGAAACATTCGGGAGTCCACGTGATTGGCTCGCCCCGTATTAATACTGTACTCCCAAACTGACCTACAGCCCAGTTGCAGACAGACTGACTGACAGACTGCCAGCACATTTCTCCCAAGGAACCAGCAAGACATGCATCTCATTAGGAATCTTTTTTTTAAGACAGCTGAGAGGTCTCCATTGTTTGTCAGAGAGGCGACAGACTTTTGCAACAATAAAAACTCAACTGACACCATTGTCGCAGTCTTTAAAAGATGATTAATTTTTAATATTACTCCTATTATGAGTGATCGGATTCAACCAATATCATGTGTTTGTCAAGTCAAGGCAAGGCAACAGGGCTCGTCAGTCTTCAGTCAAGCTGACCTCACTGAGCCCTGAAAGTTAGTATAAAACAGAAACAAATGACAGAATATGAATTTTACCTTCAGCTGTGGTGGTACACAAAAATGTGTACAAAGCAGGAAGAAATGAATTAAAATATTGTGCTTTTCAGCAAGCCAAAGGGCTGGATTGAGAACACCATGCGTTTGGAAAATGCTAATCATTCCTCCGCCACTAGCCACTGCCCTGCACCGTAGCAGTCATATGCTCTTATATAAACTATTTACATACAATGGCAGCCTTTATTGGGCTGCAACAAGACTCTTTAGAATTCAGATCAAACGCCTCGATTTCCGCCTACCCCGGGCAAAAGAAAGAATCTGTGTGGACACAAAAGGCCTCAGCCTGCCACATTATGTATTGTGCTTGGCAGGGCAGGGATGTGAAGGACGCTTTTGACCTGATCCAGCCACTGTCATTGAGCGCACAGTCACTAACTAGGTTTGCAGATTCATCCAGAATATACTCAAGCTGTTCAACTACTGTTAACAATAAAGCCTTGGAAAATGAATGTCAGCCCTAACTCTGTACACAAGATTTTAATTGAGACCAGTCCTCTCATTTGTTCATGTTTGGTAACACAACCATGCCACTAATTCAAATTCTGTAATCCTCTAAATTAGGCAAATTTATTGGAGTCACGAACACAAAGTGAAATTACCATTTTGTGCCAGGCACTGTTCTGACTGATGTTTTTAATCAGGAAATTAATTATCTGCAAAACTGCTTTTGTATAAAAGTTGCTTCCTTTGTTACAATAACATCTATTTGTGAGACCGCATGACATATTTATAGAAACTGGACGCACTCATACAATTCTGGAAATTTGAAGCTGATGTACTGACTGCAGACCAGCTTTAAAAACAACTCCTTTGTTTTCACTCGAGCAGAAAATCTGAAATTCTACTCACTGGTACATATTTGAATATGTACAATTTCCTTATGAAGCCAGAGCAAATACAATGAGTCCTTTTAAATTCATGACATCTGTGTTTCACTGTGACTGATGTTTGCCTGGTAGCTGTGAGCAGTGGTTTTGGGAATCATGGTTTTGAGAGCAGCTCTTGCACTTTTCACTTTTTCAAGCGGTTAGCTCTCTGACTTCAAGAGGAGCTTCGCTTCAGTTTGAGACAACATAAAAAAAAAAAAACTGAGGCAAAGCTGATCATACTCCAGTTGTCATTTGGGTTATTAATTACCTCACAGTTAGGCCTCTGCCATCTGCTGTACAGTGCAAGTGTGCTAATGACCGAGCTATGCAGAGCTAACAGTTGACAGCTCAGCCATTTGTTCTCAAGTGTCTCGAAATTCCTTTTATCATTATGAACTGTCAAACTCCTCCCCCTGACAGTAGAAACAATCATTTACAGTAACAACAAACTGAATGCAAGTGAAAACACAATGTGGCCATTTGTCATGTACTATCAGATGACCGACAGCACTGCAGTGTGGAATAAGCCTTCTTTCTGCGTCACTTACGACAGAGCAGTGGGAGGGCTTGGGTGGCCGGGTAATTCTTTGAATGGACTAGGCCTCATTTATATTCTCTCTATTAGACAAACACTACAAAAGACATGCAGATGACAAAAGGTTTTATTACTGAAACAGAAATACGCACAATGTGTTACGTAAATTCAGAACAACAAGTCATATTCTATTCTCTACAATAATACAAATACAAGAAATTCACTCAGGTTTTAACTGGATTAACCACTTATACTCTTAGCACACCAAACAGGATATCTGAATATTATTTTAAAAAAAGGTTACAGAAATATATTCTAAGTAAACATGTTCCACAACTGACTGTATTGTGTCTTTCAAAAGTCAACTCTAACTTTTACAAATAAAATTCTAAAATTTTTACTACAAGGGGAAATATGCACAAAATATCCTTTGACTAAATAATTCAGTCTGCTGACTCAGTATGGTTAAAAACTTTGCCAACAGCCAACATTTATCTTTCAGTTTCGTATCCTGATACAGTAGGGTGCAGGTGGGGGCTTTATTCAGTCTATGGTCAAAGATCAGAGGAAACCAAGTGATATTTCACAGATGAATCATTCGATTTTTCACTACTGTCACTTTAGGTGTGAGACGAGCATAATTTTTTAAAACTGCTTTCTGAATAATTTCCTCCACAATTTTAACAGAGCATGGTAGAAGCCAGAGTCTGGGTTGGTTATTTCCTTCCTAAAAAAGCAAAACACAGAGTTTGAGGTAAACATGGTAGCGGTGGTAGGGAGGAAGGCTTCTGGGATAAACATGTTCTGGTCATACACAGGCTACACTGCCATCTACTGTAGATGCACAAATTGTGGTAAACAGTTTCAACACTTCAGCTCTATTTACCTCTCTTCCCGAGACCACCATTCCTCAGTGGGATTTGCTTTGCATACCCGCTCTGTTCCAGCCTCACAGATAGTGGAGGACTTCTCCTGAAATGAGGATGAGGACACTGTGCAGTCAGTAAGATGATATCAAAAATGAATAGTGCAAATACCCCAATCATGGTTTTCTTCTCACTGAACTACAATTCTGATTTATGCTAAACGGTAGTACTATTATCTGCATATTCACAATTAGCCAATAAGTGTTAAAAAATGAACCCTTTTATAATATGTGTAAGGGACTCATTTCTGAAGAGAAACTGCGAGAGAACAAACAACTTTGACCATAAAGTGAAAACAATAGGTCTGCTTTTAGTTTTTATACTTTTTGAGAAGAAACTTTGTATCTGTTAATAGTGTTAATTAGTGCAATAACCTCAAAAGCATGGGAAAAAAAAAGTTTATGGAAGCAGTTCATGGAAGCATTATGGAACCTGGGATATTTATCCTTTGTTACAAATGTGACTTTAAACATTAATTTAAAAGCTTTGACCCATTTTGTTCTTGAATACATTTGATCGGTTCAATCACTAATGATGTGTTTTTCAGCCTCACAAAAATCTTCATCTGAAAAACCGAGCCTATCAAAGTAAAGCAATGATGCAATTACAATGAATCAATACATCACTGAATGCCACATGATAATTTTTCGAGCCAATCAAAAGTCTAAATGTAAATTTTTGCTGACAAAACGCAATATTACACAGACCTATCAATAAATTAGCACAATTCTTTAACTTAAAATTCACTATAAATGACCTACACTGAATAGTTAGTAGCAATAAGTACCTCATAACTCCGAGCATTCCTTTTTCAAAGAACAGCTCCACTGTAACTTTAGGTCCCTGTGGGTAAAGTCTGGCATAGAACGTCCTGTTGTGCGCCATGGCTTTAAACAAGCTCACTGCCTCCTCAGACCAATCGCTCCCATTCACAGGCGTCACCTGGGGGGGAGAGGAAGCAGACAAAAAAAAAAATACCATGAACTGAGATAATTCATTTCCTTTATCACCAGCTATAGATAAGGCTGTGACTAATCTCGTGGACAAACGCCAATACTGTAACCATGTCTACGTTCTCACGGCAGAACACACTATACAAACCAGTTCCACGTATGCGAATCCTTGGAGGGATAATGCGCACACCCGTCACTGAAATCATTGTTTTCATGAATGAGAGCTTTCAGATGCTTACAGTGTGAAGCCAGCGTTATGAGAGAGCCACTCACATTTGCCACTGAGACCTGGATGGCCTGAAGCGGAAGCACAGCCATTTCTGGGGTCAGCTCCTTCACGCCCCACAGCGGCAGGCAGGCGGTGTCGCCGTGGTCCAGCCGCTTCACCTCCACCTCGATCGACGTCCTCCTCTTGACACCGTCAATGGCATTTTTATCTGACGTCCCAAAGAGAGGGACAGTTGCGGCTAATGCTATTAAAATCATTTAATCCAGCAGGGAATTCCCAGGTGGCTACTGGCAAGCAAAGTGACACTGCTACCATCTAGAGGAATGCATTTGTAAACCCATCCCAACACACAAAAAACTGGACCCACCTGCACTCGCTCCACGTATCTTCGTCACCTGAGCCCTGCACCATTGTTCTTGCATGGAGAACCAACCCATTACTAGGGTTCCAGTGTCTGGAATGCAGTTCTGTTCAGCATATGAACTACTGGCTTTCCAGCTGCTACAAATGAGTTAAACATAATGACAACCAGAAACATGTGGATTATGAAGAAAAAAAAAAAGAGGGGAAAAAAATCTACAAAGAAAGCCGCATTGAACAAAACCAATAAGTGACTCTTTAAGTGCTGTTAATGTGATCGGGGAATCTGCAAGGGCTAAGAAAAGCTGAGAAAAAGCAGACAAGAGATTAAACTCCATGCTGAAGGACTTACTCCGTGACGAGGGCCTGCAACTTCCCGGAGGAGTCTGCGTGCTGCACATAGAAGTCATCTGGACTGACAATATGAGACACCACAACTTCTATCTCTTGAAACTTATGGATCTGAAACTGAGGGATGGTGATACTGCTGATCGTTGGTGTTTTTGCACCAGCAGACCGGTCCTCGCGTTCAGTTTTCTGGCACTGCAGCGAGTCTTTATTTCCCACAGGGCTGGCATCGGAACCCCCCAGTTTCACATCTGTGAGGATGTTTTCTATATCCCACAATTCGGTCCCACAAGCGTAGGTCAGAGAGCATTTTGAATCCTCTCCTTTTACTTTAAAAACCTGGGATTGGTTTTCAGTGCCTGCAGCTTCTGGAGAAGACAGGCCATCAGTCCCACCCTGTCTGAACTGGTGGCTCCGTGTTTTGACAGTAGGCGACGCTGACCGCGGCGAACTCGACATGTACATATTGTTATTCGACTCCATGACAGTGACCTCTGGTGAACCCCCGTTTATGGCTTTCAATCTGAGAAAGTGAAGCAGCTGAGGCACTGTTTGTTTTTGGTGCAGCACCTGGACACCATCGTCACATCCCAAGCTAATTAGTGGTGTTATTTTCATTGGTTTAGGGTTACTGATCTCTGGGAATATGGCCTGTGTGGGAGGTAGTGGTGGTGGTGGCCTCTCTGCATTCATTTCTGCTCTCTGAATGATGGCAGGTGGAAGATCCGCAGCATCTGGTGGTAAGGAGAGAGTGAGAAAAGTATTAAGTCCCACCCTGGATGACATGCATATGTAATGCTGGTGGCAGACAAAGCTTTCAAATCATAATCAAAACATCTGGCAGCATCATTACTTCAGCCACTAAAGCTGTGCTATTGATTCTCAACTTGCCCACTGTGAAGTCCTTTAATAGCGCAGACAGTTTTCTGATGGCTTGACATTTTGCATCCAAAGCTTTTGCAAGATCACTTAATACACCAGTGGGATATGATGAATTGAAGAAACTCTCAACCTCCCCATAGGCCTGAGGAACAGGTGACACAAGAAAACAGGGATTAAAGTTTTAAAACAAGCTGTAAATTCATTTTCTGTTCATCAAGTGAACAGTTAAGTGACTAAAACAACTGGTGAATTACGAAAAAAAACATTTAAATGCACATTTTTCCATTTTAAGGCATATATGCATATATATATCATTTTTATATTATAAGTCTAGTATAACTCATACAAGACTCAGACTGGACTCGTCATATAAATATCAGAGGACTAGAAAATATCAGAGGACTATGACAAGAGATTATCTGTATGTGCATGTGTGTTTGGCACCAGTAATTACCTTTTCGGTGAAGTTTCGAAGATCCCTCTGGAGGGCATTTCGGGCATTTTCCAATAAAAACAGTTTCAACCTAAGGTACGTTTTCTGCCCGGTTATGGAGTCGGTGAACAGGCAGTGCACAGGTAGTTTAAACGAAGCCATGTGGCGTCCGAGTTACGTCCAAGCAGCACGATCTTATGAACTATCCGATGTAAATGATGTCGCTGCTATAAGGAGTGTATAGGGCTATTTGCATTTCCGATGTAATTAGTCCTCGTTTAGTATGTCTCCCGGCCGCGGACGATCCTCATCCAGCCCATCAGCAGGTTCATTAGGTTCGTTAGGTTTGATTGCCTACGTTACGGTGACGTAGTTACGTTTCCGCCAGCGGCCGAAACGTAGCCGCGAGTTTTTTTTGCTGAGTAGATATAAGGTACCTAATATCTGTCTCGTAATACCAGATAACTCCAAGTATGTGCATAAAGTTTCAAACAGAAGTTATTAAGGACACATGGATGACGGTTCTTGATACAGTCGAGTACAGGAGCAGGTGAGTAAGAAAGTCCGTGCGATAATATTGTAGACATGTCGGTCCGTGCATCCTCCATAGTCATGTTTTAGAGCCACACCGGTCCCCATGGATGCTCCTTTTAAGCTCAATTAGGACACACACCTGTTACCAATTCAGCTCTTCACAAGCGCAATCACCCAAGCAGGTGTTTGTGGACAACGGTTTCCTCACTATGCTGTTGCCCGTCTCGTCGTGTTTGGATAAGTAGACAGGAACCAGACAGTAATGTCGTTAGATTAAACGAAAGCAGGAACAAAGCCCTGCGACCATCCACATAACCATTTTGCACACATAGATCCTATAGGGATCTGGCACTCTGGCACTTTGGATTTGGCACTCTACACAATATTCTACCCCACTGCTTTGTAAAATGGATTCTTCCAACTTATAGTGTTGTAACCTAAATTTCCCAAAATGGACCTTCCAATGGCATCAATAAAGTTTTTATTTATCTAATTTCTGAATAACCTTTTTGCAGGTTCATGAGCTTGTATGGCTGAAGTCATCCTCAACTGCACCCAATACTTGTCAAGGTGAGTTCAGGAACTCGTGAATGAGTCACAGGCAGAACATTCCCTGTTGTGCTTGTAAGAAATATTTGATAAAAAAGGGGGGAAAATGTAAGAAGGCCTTCTCCCATTTTCCCTGTCAAATGTACCTGACTTTATCCATGTTTGGGGGCTCCTCAGCCCACTGAGGAGGCTCCCCATATGCTTAATTAAGAGACACACCTGTTGGCAATTATCTGTGAAATAGGTCCCAAACAGGTGTTTGTGGAAAATTCCAGAAGTTTCTCAGTCTTTTGTTGCCCCTGTCCCAACTTGTTTGGATAAGTAGACAGGAAGCAGACATTACTTTTGTAAGATGAAATTATCTTTTTAGAGAGATTTCCACAATCTCAGGTTCAGTTTTTGACTTGTGAGAGTCGAGTCGACTGGAGATCCAGTTAGCCAAGAGAGGGAGGCTGACAGTGATACAGCTTTTCTATACCTGCTCTCATGCACTGTCGTGCAAGCTGCTGCTAATGTCTGAATGCCAACTACTATTAATCACCAAGCAGAAGAATGAATGTAATTTGTTATTTGCATTCCTATGGTTTTACACCTAATACTATCCACACAGTGTTCTTTTCTTCGAGTGCTCTTTGCTTGAACTTGTCAAGCTGTTACTTGATCTAGCATCTCTTATGGGTGGGGCAACATTTCCTACAGTTATATTGCTCAAGAGCCAGATTAATCTGCATCCTGGCTGTTTTGACACTTATGCTGGCATCTCAGCAGTGATTCTGCTTAGTGGACAAAGTTGAAGCGGGCATAAGTACTGCCCAGAAGCCATCCAGTGTCTGTTTTCAAGAGAGGGATGTCTCAATACAATGACAATAACAGGATTGCTCAACAGGATGTCCTGCAGCAGCAGCGTGTCCTCCGTTTCTTACTAAAATTACAAATAAATATTTCAATAGTTAAGACACATTTTAATTTAGTTGTAGTTTAGTTTTACATGTCACAAGACGTGTTACTTCTCTCATTCACTATGCAACGTTTGTTCATTTGTTTATTTTAACCTCAATGTTAAGGTTATGCTTTTTAAAAGTACTGCATTCAGAGTCACCTCATGCCGTGTGACCATCTTATCACTTTTACATGGCTTGGTCGAATCCAAGTTGCTGAAACCAAAGCAGAAATTCACTGAAATTCTTCCCCTCCAAACCTCAGTCATTTATTTTGAAGGTGTGGAAATGTGGGGTTCATATTGAAAAATGAAAACTGCCAACATGCTCTGGCTGTTACGTACAGCATGTTTATTGTAGACTGTCGCCACATTTATCACTGTATTTAAAAGTCACCCGGGGTCAGAACCACATAGGTCATACATGACAAAATGGAGCTGATGCACAGGGAAAGATAAAACATAAAAGTATTCCATACGACCATAATTTACCAGGTCCTGTAAATAAAAACAAATGTACTCATTTGTTTGAAACTGACATCAAAGTTAGAGGAGTATTGTATCATTTACAAAGCCAATGAGGTTGATAATTCAAAACATTAGATATATCGTCTTTGTACTGTCTTTGTCTTTTCGATTGAGCATTTGTCAAAACAGGTTTGCAAATTATCGCATTCTTTTTATGTTTCACAGAGCGTCCCCACTCTTTTTTGGGAATGAGGATTGTATATACACCCTGTCAAGTGGGCTATTTTTATTTGGTATACATGTGTTTATGCAGAAACAAAAGGTCTGTTATTAGCATTTTTTTTTTTGGAACCGTTGAAGACTTCAGTCCAGATTCTGGGAATGTTGCGCAAGGCCTCACAGACGTCATAAAAGTTTGAGACAAGGTTAAACCTTTAGTTGCAAGCAAACATTTCACAATGAAGGATGGGCAAAATTTCTCCGTGTGATTAGTGGATTGGGGATGCAGCGTAACCAAACAGCCTGGGACTTGATGAAGCCAATTGCAGTTACAACATTTTGGCTGGGCAGGTCACACAGCATGACGCATGTCCTGCGAACTAGTAATGGCCAGAGGATTGATATAAAGAAGGATAGGATCACACATGAAGCTTTTCCTGTATTTTATCAACAAGTGTTCTGTCAGATTTTCACAATCAGAAATATCGATTCCTGGGGGCTCATTGAGTTAAGTTATATAAACAGAACCAAAAGTGGAAATATATACAGAGATAAAGAATTGTATAATAAAAATAGGAACATAAACATATGTACACATTTATCTAATTTTCCAGCCAGAGGAGTTATTAAGCCCACCCCGTCTGTTGGAAAATGAGTCAGGAAACACTGAAAACCATAGAAATGATGCTGTACTTCCTACACTGAGCTCTACAACAGTATATCTGGATTAGGGTTTGAGTCACCTACCTGGTTTAATGGTACACAGAACATTACACAATGCACTGGCAGCAGTTTTTAGCTGTCAAACTATAAATGATCTCTGTTTGCAACACCAGTTCCTGATGAAGAAGATTAGCACTATTACAATTACAATTACAAAACAGATGATTACAATCATTTGTCCAAAGTGAATATCCTGTGCTTCGGGCTGAGGCAGACAATGACCTGAGGGGTTGGTCATATACCCCGTCATCATGATGTTTCTGTCATTTGTAAAGCATTGCGTGCCATTGATGTCAGGCATCTTTATCCTTAAGTCACGTACGGTTGTCATCCATTCACTGTCACAGCAGTTAAAGTAATTTCCACTTATATACATCAGAGTGAGGTTTTCTGATAAAGCAAGGATCAGAGAATGGTTCAAAGAAGCAAACTGGTTATTCCTTAAGTCGATCTCTCTGAGAGGAGAGCAGCTTAAACTGCTGGGTAGCATGTTTAGATGGTTGTTAGAGATGTTGAGCCGAGTTAGCACCGGCATGCAGGGCAAGGACAGATCAGAGCTGCTCATGTTTATTCCACTGATAATCAAGGACTGGAGAGTCTCACGCACACCCGCTAACGCACCTACTTGGATTGCCATGTGTGAATTTCTAGCAAGGTTCAGGGAAACCAAAGATGACCTTTGAAATGTGTCCGTGTGAAGTACCTGTACACTGTTGTCTTTTAGATTGAGGTGTTTCAGAGTCCTCAACTGGTCAAAGACAACACAGGACGTTTTAAGTTTTATTTGCTGTCTCGACTTAAAGCTTTGTAGATAGCCCTTAGAGGGACAAGGTTGCACAGAATTGCCTTCTAGATTTAATGTTTCTATCTGTGTGAGTCCTTTGAGAAATAGCGGGGATATATACGCAAGCCCGTTGCTTTGCATGTTCAGGTACTTCAAGGAGGGAAAGAATAGCTGCCGTGAGTCTCCTGCCTCATCTTTTCTCACAGCCCAGGTGATGTTTTGCACGCAGTTGTTACTGAGATTAAGAGTTTCTAAAGATGCAAGGAGGCTCAAAGTCTCCAGGGGAAAAGAACTGAAATGGTTATAGCTCAGGTCAATATAAGTAAGTGGCATCAGCCTCCAGTTTGAGTGTAGATTATTCTTAAGAACAGTTGTTTCCTTCATAATCTCAGTATAAAGAGCATTGGCCTCAGACACCATTATGGCTTCTGACTTTAAGGAACCAACCATATTGTTCTGCAAATAAAGGTACTTCAAACTATTAAGTTTTGGGACAATTGGGAAATAAAGGAGTTTGTTGTGACTCAGATCAAGAATTTCAAGCCTGTACAAGTGGTTGTCCTCACGGGTAACAAAGAACTCAATAGAATTCCTGCTGAGGTTCAGATATTTAACTTGATGGAGTTTAAAATCGCAGATATGTGCGAGGTTGTTTTTGGCCAAGTTGAGCGCCTCCAACTTTCTCAGTGGTTCAAATGTCCCCTGTTCTATCACTGATATCTCATTGTCAACAATAGTAATGGACCTCAAACCTTTACTCTCCTTGAACAAGTTGTGTGAAAGTCTTGTCAAAGCGTTCCCAGTCATTTCGAGTTGATCAAGAAAAGATTTGTTTCGTAGGAACCATTCCACTGCAACATCAGTCAAACCGTTCAATGAAATGTCCAGAGTCCTCAGTTTACTGATAGATTGGAGGGCTTTGCTGTTAGTGCCAAGGTTGTTGTTCAGCGAATTTCTGGACAAATTCAGCTCTTCAAGTCGAGCCAGGTTTTCAAAAGCCCCTTCGGAGATGAGATCCAGCTGGTTGGAGCTCAGGTCCAGCTGCTCCAAGTATGGCAAAGCAAGTGTGTGCAACTGTCTGATGAAGTTATTGGACAGGTCTAGCCTTCTAAGCCTTGCATCCAAATCCACAGGGACAGAGTAAAGATTCTTGTTCCTCCAGGACTTCTCCTTGAAATGAAAGCAACATTAATCATAATCAGACCTCTAAGACCTCAAAAGCAGGATAGGTACAACTGGAAGAACAAACAAATTACAATGATGTCTGAAACGGCCTTTAGATGACCAGTGTGAGCCTACCTTTGGCTTGGGATATATCAGTCCAGTTATGTAGAGGTCATGGCTGAGTGACCAGAGTAGTAGGAGATGAGGGAACATGTGTCTGACCATTCTCCCTGTGCTGCTGCTTCTGCTGCTGTACCACCCCTGTTGTCAGAGCTCATCCGCACACTCACACACACCCTCTTATAGCCATGCTATTAAAAAAAAGGGGGAGACAAAACATCTGCGGACACCAGATAGGCATTGTGGATGCTATATTTAGAGACTGAAGGCTTTGGCTCCGAACACTTTGTGTTAAGAATCCTCTGAGAAATATTTTTTTGAATAATATTTATTTCCATAAAATGATGCTTATATATCTGTATTTCATGTAAACAATAAAGAATATACATAAATTTAATACATGACTTCCTAATTACATCTTGAGTAGAGATAACAATGGAGAGTTCATGTGTTCATGGGCATATTGTCCGATTCATGGCATCTTTAACTTTATTTTCATTTTTTTAAGTATTTACAGTGCTGAGGAGCTCGTGCCAACCAGGAAAGACACCTACGGAGCGATACAAATTTATACCTTTGTTTGTTCCTGACATAGACTCAGGAAAGCGGAAATCATTCTGAAATAGATGAGAGGAACAAATAAACAGACACAGAGTGCGGAGGCGGAGCCGGAGGGGAGCCCCCAGCGAGGTATAAAGAGACATGCAAAAATAGACTGATGAAAGGCGATGGAGGCACGCATACACAATGCTACAGGACAGGCCCAGGTGGGCTACCTGAAATACACACCTCACTGGGTTCAGAATAAAGGACTTTAAAAATACCTGACAGATGAGACAAGCAGTTCGGTTTAATAAGCTCAGTATGTGTTTTCACAAGATTGAGAGCCCGGGCACTTTTCCTGCTGCTGTCACTCGGCCCTTTATCAGCATCCTCTCACACAGCTCGGCGACATCCTTCCACCACGAACTGAGTGGCTATCGTCTCCACACCGGCTCGTTTCAGTTCAGCCGTATGACACCAAAAAAGGTTGAGTCCGTGTCCAACGAGATGAGTTGGCGCCTGTCTGGTATCACCAGCTCCAGCTCGTCGTCCTGATGCAGCCGCACTACGCCTGTGACAGAGGACACAGGCAGGCGGGTCAGGATGGGTGACAGCATTCCCACGTCACCGCGCGCAGCTACGACAGGCTGAACGCGATTCACACTGAAGATATTCCCTCGTTTGGCGTTTTTGCACTTTCTTTGCCAGAGGTTAGGAGGGATGAGGAGAGAATCTGGCTGTGTACATTCCTAACTCATTTGTTTAATTGGAACAAAAAACAAAGTGTAAAAGTGACGCGTTGCGGTTTATGGGTTTGGGTTATGTGGCTGACTCTTTCTTGGCCAGGAGCAGTCTGGAAACCTCAGGGTGATGATCAGACTCCAGGAAGTCACTATTCCTGACCAAGAAATAGTCTGGCACGCAACCATCCGTACAGCCACAATGTGCTGTTTTCGTACAAATTGAACAAAAATTAAACAAAAAAATTACAGTTCTGGTAGGCGAATTGTGTTTATTCTTCGGTCAGATGGATGGTCGATAGACTGCGTGTGAAGCTCAGATCTTTGTCTGCTGTCTGCGGGCTCTTATGTGCTGGGTTGACCTGGGAATAGTATCGCTCTTCTCACGTTGCTCCTCATAGCAAGGAGACAAATCCCATTTCTCAAAATGCGTTCTGCCCATCCTTCAAGCAGCAGAGGCTCACTGACCTGTGGTGTAGCAAGTGTTGGCAGAGGGTCTTTTGCTTGACTGCACTCGCAGACAGCGCAAGAGCTTGGTCATTGCCCTTCCTGTTTCTGTTGAGCCCCAGCTTCGAATGATATGACCCTTTACTCTGCTCCGGCTTTCAAACCAAACCTGCCAATGAAGCAGAACATTAGCTGAATAGTTGGAACAAATCAGATGTAATATCAACTTAGTTATGCTTGAATTACAGTGACACAATACTTGTCCAAACACCAAGTAATAACCATCTTCTTGGACAACAATTCTGTTTTCCCTTTGTGAAATTGCATTTCCTTGTAATGCAGAAACAGTCCAAGGGATCACTGTTATATTTCCTGTGGGGGAAGGCAAGATACGCTTACTCAAAATAATGGCATACGATGCGGTGTTAAAGCCAAAGACTTGAATTTAGTTGTACCTCTTATGTCTGGCTGTTTGTTAGTGTTAGCTGTTAACTGCAGGAATGATGTTGGACCTGGCAAGGGGGAGAAATAAACATAATACTATAATTTTATTAACTTAGCATGCTGTTTATGGTCTCACTACCAGATTAAACCGTAACTAATGGACACATTTTCAATTCTGTGCTCCAGCCCACCTCTGCAGCTGCCCTGTTCCCGTTTTACTCTCCTAGAAGATATCTTCAGAGAACTCTGAGCTTTTTGCAAAGTACTTGGCTTTATGTCCTATGAGAAAACAAAGCATTAGGAGAAAATTTATTATTGCAGCGCTATCTGAATATTCACTAATAGCATAAATCTCAGTAGTACCCTGTCCAAGATGACTCCATCCAGCATAATCAGTGACATACCTCCCTTGTTTTAGACGTCTTGGCCATTTTCCCATTGACTCCCTCAGAACGTGGCTGATTTAATTGTAGAATTATGTCCCCTTGGAGTTTGCGAAAATCATTCTCTAAAACACTGGCTCTGTGCACCAGGAAAAGACTGAGGCAAAACATGAATGCTGTTAGGGGTAATAAAGCACTGTAAAGCATAGTGACACTGGTGAGACGGGCTGCATGTCCTCAAATTACTCAAGATGGGTGAGGTCACGCATCAGTTAACCCCCGGAAACCTAAATGTTCAGTTTCAAAATTAGCTTCTAAAAGAGGAACCATCTTCTCTCTGCCTCCCAAGGTGGAACCCATTTGGACTGCGTGAAGATTACAGCCAAATTTGCAGTGTGTTGTGAAACTTGCCATGAAAGTAAAAGCCACATTTTAATAGAGACAAAGGCCTCATTCACAGAACATCATTTGTTCTCGTCAGCGCTTGTGCCAGCACTGTCCAATCTGAGACCAATCTGAATCCAATCTAACCTTCTGAATCAACACTCCCCACAGCCCAAACACAACAGACAGACAAATGGGTTTAGACAGAAAGTGAAACATTTTAATCCATCAATCAACTCCATTTACAAAAGTATATCCCATTTTATATACAATATGTACATAGACGTATAAACAACTATCATTTTTCCACATGGATTCATTCATACGGTAACTAAATAGCACTGCAACAAAACATATCACTGGTATTCTGCAGGAATGCTGTAGTGCAAATGTGCGTAAAATATATAGTGCTGTTGCTCTGTGAATACCTTATAACTCCAGTTTTACTGAACTTTGCATTAGGTACCTTTATACTTGATTTGGACATGTATACGATGCTTTAGAATCCAGGGTCGTACGGAGCTGTACACCCCTTGTTAAACTGTTTGCTTATAACTGTTACATAATTAAATTAATCAAAAGAGCCAACTATACAAACTGCAAATAAAACTTTTGAATAGCTGGTGTTTTGGGAGATACAAGATTATCATTCAACAGCACTTATGAAGTTTGTAAATATTAAGTACATGTCAGCGCAGTGTCCTTCCTTGTTATAAAAGAGAGTTGTCGTCTGTGTTGACACAAAATGGTGACTATAAATAGGAACTTTTGTTTGACGAGGACTCACAAAGGCTGATCTCTTTGCACAGAATCGATGTGAGGGGGGGTCGGTAGAAGAGTCAATATTGTCCTTTTTTAACGCATGGCTCGGAGGGTGAACAAAAGTCACCCGGGAGCTCCTCGACCTTAATAATCCAGAGTGTCTATGTTGCCTCGAACCAGAGGCAAGACGTGGGCTAGGAGCTGCTTGCTAACGACTGAACCATTGGGAGAAACGTGTCCTCTCTGCAGCGTGCTTCCGTCCCGTAGTGTAGTTATCAGTTCTGTCCAGCAGATGGAGCCTCTCCCAGTCTCACGCTTCCCAGGAAGGTGGTGTGGTTCGTCATACTGATGAGCGTGTCCTCATACACAATGCGTATGGAGATCCTCTGGCCGGCTCGGAGCAGGCTCACGCCAGCCGTGTAGCAGGTGTTGAACTTGCGCTGACCTGTCTCTATGCTACAGGTGCAGCGGAGGAACGGGTTGGAGTCCACCATCACCTCATAGCTGGCGATGTCAGTGAAGTTGAGGTAGTACACCTGGTGGAGATGGAGAGACATAAAAATTCACAGAGGACTGAGAGGGGTAGTCAAAACAAGTCCACACGATATTTATGAGCTTATTTACAGCTGAAGCAGGCCAACAAGGGTTTAGGAGTTACAGTCATGCACATTTAGCAAGTGGGTTTTAAAAGCTAACTCAAACAGTTCTGGATCAGCACAGCGAGCAAACTTTTAAGCTTCTCAAGCCGATGACATGCCAACTCTATTGACTCTGAACTGCAAATTATAAGAGTTACGTCAAGGACCGTACTCACTTCTACCTGACTATAAATGAAGTAGACACCATCCAGCAGCACCTCTAGCTCTCCAGAGCGAGAGTGCATTTTAAACACGCGGTGATGGATGGACACCATCTTCCAGTTCCTAAGGATGCCTTCAGAAAGATCTAAACATGTTACAACAAACAAACAAACAAACAAGAGTCAACATAAACAGCTATGAGCTGTGTTTAAT